>QRDG01000415.1:1023791-1623791 GCA_012064385.1 Puccinellia tenuiflora
GGTGTTAATGTCTCTTTTGATATTAGTATTGCTTACTTCACACCTCTCCGAACTACTCTTCTCTTCGAGTTTTTGGGTGTGCATGCTGGCCTAATCTCCGTCCATACAATAAAAGAAAACTAGCTTTTCGATCTAAACGTTGTGTTTTCTTAGGATATAGTCCTATGCATAAAGGAGTTAAGTGCCTAGATGTCTCCATTGGACGAGTGTATATCTCTCGAGATGTTGTCTTTGACGAGGCTGTGTTTCCTTTTGAACTCCTTCATCCCAATGCCGGTGCACAACTCCGGAAAGAGATTCTCTTACTTGATCCTTCTCTTCACTCTTTTGAACAAGGGGGTGATATTATTGATGATTCCTTAATGGCTAACCCTACTAATGAAGTTGCTAGACCTGTGTTTGAAGTTCTACAGGAAATACCACAGAGAAACGAGCAAAACGGTGAAAATCTGATGCAAAACGGTGCTGAAAACAGTGTTCAAAACAGTGCAACAGGAAGCAGCTGGGGCACTGGACACGAGACAGAATCAGCATCGGGATCACTTGCCAGATCCGTCTCGGGATCGCCCAGTCAGGCGCGCATGGCGACTGATGCGTCAGCGGCAGCAGGTGGATCTGCCTCGCCTACCGAACCCCCCTAAGGATCCTCTACGGCTTCACATCTCCAGTCGAGTGGTGTAGCAGCGTCACTAGCCTCGACCACACGAAGTCCTACTCCGCTGGGATCCCCTGCGCACATGCATGCAGGTAGCAGTCCTGATGACAGCGCAACTGGATCAGCTGGATCATCTGTGCCGAATGCTCCTGTAGGTCAATCTGCACAGCAACCTTCACCACCTGCAACACGCCGTTCTCATGGCATTGTTCAACCAAAAAAAGAACAGATGGTACAGTTAGATGGTGTTTAGCTTGCTCTACTGATGAACCAGCTAATCTGCAGGCTGCATTAACAGATCCGAATTGGAAAGGAGCTATGGATGAAGAGTATGGTGCTCTTCTTAAAAATAAAACTTGGCATTTAGTTCGTGAGAGACATGGTGCAAACATAATAGATTGTCGTTGGGTATATAGAATAAAAAAAAGGCAGATGGTTCTATTGATAGATACAAAGCAAGGCTTGTAGCCAAAGGTTTTAAGCAAAGGTATGGCATAGACTATGAAGATACTTTTAGCCTTGTTGTTAAAATTGCTACTGTTCGGCTTGTCTTGGCAGTTGCTGTTTCCAAGGGATGGAGTCTGCGACAATTGGATGTTAAGAATGCGTTCTTACATGGTGTTCTGGAAGAGGAGGTCTATATGAGACAGCCGCCAGGATATGAGGATAAAAGGAAGCCGAAGTACATCTGCAAATTGGACAAAGCATTGTATGGACTAAAACAAGCACCTCGAGCATGATATTCTCGTCTCAGTTCTCAGTTAATCAGTATTGGATTTGTTGCTTCAAAGTCTGACACTTCATTATTTATCTATCACAAGTCAAATGTCAGAATGTTCATGCTCATATATGTTGATGATATTATAGTTGCTAGCTCCTCCAAAGCTGCAACTGATGCTTTGCTGTCTGACTTGAGTAAGGAGTTTGCTCTTAAGGATCTTGGCGATCTTCACTTCTTCTTGGGAATTGAAGTTAAGAAAGTAAGAGATGGGCTTGTGTTAACTCAAGTTAAATATGCTCAAGAGATCATAGGCCGTGTTGGAATGAAAGATTGTAAACCTTCACCTACACCACTCTCAACTTCAGAGAAAATTACAGCGCATGAAGGAGCATTGTTGAGTGAGGAGGACAGCACAAGATACAGAAGTATGGTTGGTGCACTACAGTATCTTACTCTCACTCGACCAGATATTGCTTATGCATTTAAAGATATGTCAATATTTGCATGCTCCTACTACTTTGCACTGGACAGCTGCAAAACGTATTTTGAGATACATTAAGCATACGATGAGTATTGGTCTCACTTTCAACAAGTCAACCACCACTTTACTTAGTGCTTTTTCAGATGCTGACTGGGCAGGTTGTTTGGATGATCGACGATCAACCGGAGGTTTTGCAGTTTTCTTTGGCTCAAATCTCATATCTTGGAGTGCCAAGAAACAAGCTACAGTTTCCAGATCAAGCACAAAAGCAGAATATAAATCACTTGCAAATGCCACAGCTGAGGTAATATGGGTTCAGTCCTTGCTTGAAGAAGAGTCAATCACCTTGTTTATGGTGTGACAATTTGGGAGCAACATACTTGTCAACAAATTCTGTGTTTCATGCAAGAGCTAAACATATTGAAATAGATTTTCATTTTGTCAGAGAAAGAGTGCTCAACAAGCAGTTAGAAATTCGCTTTGTTCCCTCAAGGGATCAAGTTGCTGATGGCGTTACAAAACCACTTCCATTCCGAAGTTTTGAAGAATTCAAGCATAATCTCAACTTGTCAAAGTTGTGATTAAGGGAGGGTGTTAGAGTTAGTTAGCGATACGTTCTTATCTTCATGTAAACGTGTTGTACACGGTTAGTCTTGTATCGCTATGATGCCGCAATGCATCCTCATATAAATAAACCACCGCGGCTCGATGTGTGCCATCGAGTAGAAACGCTTCCACAACTTTTACAGCCCTCTCCTCTTTTCCTCCGCCGCCGCCTCCTTTCTCTCCTCTCCTCCCCTCTTCCTCTCTTCCTCCCGAGCCGCCCACCTAGCCGGAGAAGAATGCCACCGCCGCCATGGAGGTAGCCGCACCGGGATAGCGGAGGAGGTGCAACACGTCTTCTTCGTCTACTTCAACTACACTGGGAACCAGGAGCCGGAGCTGCACGGACACGCACGTCTACTTCCTCTTCCTCCCCTACGATGTCTAAGGCAGGCCGACGTCTACGTCCCCGTCTTCCTCCTCTTCGGTCACACGTCGTCGATGATCTGCTCTTCGCCAACGTTCTCGGTGAGCAACCGCCGCTGGCTACCTCTTCTCCTCCTCCCCTTGCTCTGTGGGACGCCTTCGAGCGCCGTAGGTAGCCGTAGGGTCGTCGACCACTCTCACGGGCATGAGCTCGGGCTCCTCTGCCCGGCCACCTTCTGCACCTTGCACCAGCACCGAGCGCACCGCACAGCAGCAGCCACACACCGCCCTGCACTCTAGAGCTCCCGAGGGCCACAAGAACCTGCCGCGCAGCTGCATCTCATCATCGACGTCCTCTGAACCTGAAAGTCTAAACCTTTTGGTTTTGCAATTTCAGTTAACTTGAATTATATAGTTCATCTACCGTCGGAGTTGTTTCGTGTCATGAACACTGATCTAGCCCAGTGGCCTTGTTCCTTGCAACCTCATTAGATCCAGGGTTCGATTTCCCCCAGCCCCGGCCGATTAAACCCTTTTTTGTGCTCAGTTTTCCTGAGATCCCGATTCATGTATAGAACAAAACCCTCTGAAGCCGTCTTCTATCACCAGTCCGCAGCCAGACCGATGTCTTGTTGCTTGCTCTCTCTTTGCAGGTCTAGGGATCGAATTCCTCTGTTGCAAATAAGAAACACACCCCTTTTGTCCTTTATTCTTTTGCAGAAAAATGTTAATCTTGTATCTATCACATGTCCTGTTTTACAAATGCAAATAATATAAATTATATGTCTATAAATATCAGAAAAATGTGTAGAATTTGAATATGTCATTCATGCTTTTGTTTGCATTATGTAGTTTGCACTTTAAATGTAATTCATATATCACCTAATTAATTAAATATGGAATGTGAAGGGAATTAATTTAATTGATGACCCTATTCCATTTAATTTTATTAGCTCCCCATGCCTTGTTCCTCCTTGTTAAATCAACATTTAATTTTGATGTTTAGAAAAATAACTTGAACCATATATTTAAATGTCGGAATCTCGGTTCCGTTTAATTTGGTTAAGTTGCATCTCTCATGTTTTGCCATGTCATGAATGCATTGCATCTACACGCTGGATCTTTTGCCGTACTGTAAGATGCATCCTTTCCGTTGTCCAGTGTTTGTTGCTTCTTTGGGAATAGGACGTTGAGTTGATGTGAGCAACGACAAGCTCTGCTACCTCTACCGGATTGCAGGCAAGCAATACTCCCTTGCTATCTTTGCTTGTTTTCCGTCTTTCTCTCCTATCTTTTGTTCCTTGCTAGCCTTATGTTACGATGCTTGTGTCTCAATACTATCCATATGTTTACCTTGCTGCCATGATATGCCACACCCCCACATCCTATTTAGCATGTTGTTTGTTTATCTTGTTGGCCTTGCGAGTCCTAGTGCATGCTAGGAGTTGCTTGTGGAGTCCTTATACACTGCTGATGTTTAGATGGCATAGTTTAATTAATGAAGACCTGTTATGTGGGAGAACTTTTATAATAAAGATAAGGCACCGGCAGGAGGCCAGCTATGGTGATTTGTTCCGCTAGTGTCGCCTAGGACCCGAGTTCTTTTCCGCTTATCCAAGACTGAGCGCACTACCCACACGTGGGAAGACTTATGGAACCCCCCTCAACTTAGTACCAGATCTGCTACATTGTTTAGGGAGCCACAAGTAATTCGGGTGTTTATTTGGACATACGCATAAGCATGTTACAGAAGATGAGAGGTTACAACTATGGGGGGCGCATATTGGTTGCAGTATGATGCGAAGTGGCCGCTCATGGTAGGTATGTGCCACCTAGTACGTAGTCGCAAACCTTTGGGCCCGCAAAGGAGTTTCGGCCGGGCTCCCGACGTGGATCAGTCTCAGATGGGTGGCTCCCTATTCAATGCTGTAGTGAAGGGAAGGGTCGTGTTGTGAGATCCTTTGCCTTTGTGGCTTGTGGGTTGATCGAACGTGTATGGTTACAACGGTGCACCCCTGCAGGGTTAAATATTTTCGAAAAGCCATGTCCGGGGTTATGGACGACTTGGGTAATGTGCTGGCTAAAAAGATCATAGATATCACCGTACCTTTTAAATAGTTAACTTGCTTAGTAAATAGCTTTACTCGAATAATAATCTGATTAAAACTTGATCAATGTGTGAGTGCCCAAACTTCGTTTTAGGGCAGGTTTGTTTGGTGAGTAGAGTAGTTTAGTCGTAATGCGCTCTCTTTCCTTATTCTATTTAGACGGAGGTTGTAGCGTGTCTCTATAAGTTTTTAGTGCTGCTTGCCGCCGCTTCAATCGCTAACCCTCTTCCCCGGAATTCAAGTTTTGATATCTTGTGTGTATTTCTTGCCAGTACTGCTTATAGTACTGACCCCTTCCGGGGATGCTATTCCAATGCATCTGACAGGTTTGAAGTCTGACGACGTTTGGGAATCCCTCCAGCTAGGCCTGGGCAGGGATATGGTGCCTTCGATTATCTTCAGGACTCTTAGTCCCATTTGTATTCTTATCCGTACTCGGATACTTTTCGCTTCTGTTGATATTGGATCTTTGTAATGTATCTTTTGTACTCTTGACTCAGTAATTCGTTGTTGTATATATGTTCTTTTGTGGGTTCCATCGTGAACTATTGTAATGATCATCACAAATTCCACCCGCATAACGTGTGTGTTGCGACGTGCACGTTATGCTTGGTGGGCGTCCTAGGACCGTTATTATGTGGATTTGGCGGAAATCGCTCAAGTCTACATAGTACCGATCCCGGGGCGTTACAGTATGTGAGAAGAGCATGAGAATAGATCCTAGGACGGGTGTCGAGATAGTGATAGAGACCGCTAAAGGAAAAAATATGGTGTTGAAATTTCAAAGTTGATAGCATATAGAGCTAGGAATACAACTCTGCAAATGGTGCTAGGTGATGAGGTGAAGCAGTACACTAGGATTAGAAACTATTTACAAACTATGATTGACACAAACCCTATTAGTAGGTGCATTGTCACTATAAGGTGCTACCAGAGGCATCCAAGTCATAATCCAAGATGTCATGGAATGTTCATCTGTCTCAATGCAACAAAATAAGGATTTCTCAATGGTTGTAGACCATTCATTGGTAATTTTCTATTAGTTATGTCTAGTTTTGTATATAATTATGTAATTGATTCTCTAACATTTTCTTTAAGATTTTATGTCTGGATGGATGTTTTATAAAGCTAACCACATGCCACTAATACTTGTAGCCACGGGAAGGGATGGAAACAAAAACATATATCTAGTTGCATTTGGACTTGTTGACAAAGAGGACACAACTAGCTAGTGTTTGTTTCAAACTCATCTGAAGTATGCCCTTGGTGCAGAAGAAGGGAAGTTTGGAAAATACACTATCATTTCAGATATGCATAAGCTAATTTATGAGTAGTAAAATTAGGAGAAAAATAATTGAATATTATTACATTGTTGCAATTATTCCTATGATTTTTTCACTAATTTTGGATAGTAAAATAGTAGGATAAAAATCACCGAATATTATTATATTTTTTAATTATTCCAATGATTTTCACCGATTTTTTGGGTAGTAAGAAAGAAGGAGATAAATCATTGAATGTTATTACATTGTTGCAATTATTTCTATGATTTTCCATTGATTTTCTGGGCAGCAAAATGTTGGAGAAAAATCATTGATTATTATTACAGTGTTATAATTATTCATATGATTTTCCATTAATTTTTTGGGTAGTAAAAAACAGGAGACAAATCACTGAATATTATTACATTTTTTTGGAAATAAAAATATAGGAGAAAAATCACAGAATATTATTACATTGTTGCAATTATTCCTATGTTTTTTCTCTGATTTTTAGAAATTAAAGAGTAGGGTAAAGATCACTGAATATTATTACATTGTTGCAATTATTCCTATGTTTTTCACTAATTTTTGGGAAGTAAAAAACAGCAGAAAAAACACTGAATATTAGAACATTCTTGATATTATTCATATTATTTTTCACTGAAGTTTTGGGTAGTAAAAAAAAGGAGGAAAAATCATTTAATATTCTTATGTAGGGTTACGTACGGAAACATAGACAATTCGCGTTACATTGCGTTGGTAAAATTATCTATCCATCCTGACGATGCTTATACCTTCATCATGCCACATCATCAATTTGGGTGGGCCCTTCTATTCAGAAACAATATCAAACGATTTAAAATGAGGTGTTTTCTACAAACATGAGAGGGTGAACTGGTGGGTTTTGTACGTTTCTTTTTAAAAGTGGTGAATTTTTTAAGCGCTATTCTCAAAAGTGGTTGTTTTTTTGCAATTTAAAACCCTTGTCGATTTCGTTTAAGTTTCAGTGGAATAAGGAATACGGGGTGTCCCGCCTGTGCTCTAAAGCATCATTTCTCTGCTTGTGCGCTTCACGTGATATGATTCCTCGCCAACACAGCAGAGAGGACAGTCAACTCCACAACCACAAGAAGCCAATAACGATCTCTCAAGGAACGGAATATATAATGCTACGTTCACAGTTCCCACGTACGTACCTTTTTCCACCATGTTACCCCCTCGAAAATCGAGTAATAAAAAGCAAACACGATCGAGGTGCAGGAACAATCAGAGCAAGAGCTCCAGGTAGAGTATTTCTTCCCTAAGCAATGAAAGCCGGGTTTCTGCATAGGCTTTTTGCCGACAGGCCATGCTTGGGTCGTGTGCTTCTCCTCATTCTGCCGGTTGCTGTTTGGTTCTTGCTGGATGTATCCCCAGACCCAGTCGCCACAAACTTCAGCAGCATTTCTACGTCGAAAGATCTCTCCCAAGGTCCGCTCATTTCTGTGTTCTTCTACCATTCTTCTTCTTCTCCATTCCTTAGTTAGAAGAAGAAGATTAATAGCTAGCTGCTCCCATAATGATCGAGAAATGCACGACTTGTTTCATGTATGCCCTTTTCTGACATCTGATCAGGCTCCCTACAGGAGCAGGGGCTTGATGTGCCAGGAATTCCTGCAGATCTAGCTTGTAACCACAGTCGCCCTCGGAAAAGTACAGCTAGGAGGAACGAAGGTAATAGCAGTTACAGTTATGTATGCATCAAGTTCTGAATATCATTTTGCACTGCCTAATGCTGATGGACTGTTAGCTGCTACTCGATAGCCTGTAATTATGCAAAGGGCAAGTGGGTAGCAGATGTGAAGCGGCCACTGTACTCCGGCAACGAGTGCAGGCAATGGCTGTCGAAAATGTGGTCTTGTCGCGGGATGGAACGCACAGATTTCTCATACGAGAGATACCGGTGGCAGCCGCATGATTGCGAGATGCCTGAGTTCTCGGGGCCAAACTTTCTGCAAAGGTATTATCTGCACCCTTTTCTAACTGCACCGGATTTGCTCTAAGCTGTACTACGTTGTAACATATCCCGGTGCTTACAGGATGAGGCACAAAACTCTGGCGTTTGTGGGTGATTCGCTGGGTAGAGAGCAGTTCCAGTCCATGATGTGCATAGTAACAGGCGGTAAGAACAGCCCCGAGGTTGAAGACGTTGGGTGGAAATACGGCATCGTCAAAGCTTCCACTCCTTTCACTCCCGGTGGCTCTGCTTACAGATTCCCAGGGACCAACACCACCATCCTTTTCTACTGGTCTGCTACCCTATCACAACTTGAACCTCTGATGAACACGACGAAGAGCTCGGGCTACGCGTTGCATCTCGATCGGCCAGCTGACTTCCTGAAGACACATCTCCACAGTTTCGACACCCTGGTGCTCAACACCGGCCACCACTGGAACACGGTGAAATTCAGGCGAAATCGCTGGAAACTGTACGAACACGGGAAGCCTGCGAGGAAAGGGAGACTCACGGCGAAGAAGTTGAGCCATGCGAGGGATAGTAAACTGCACAGCATTGCGAGATGGGTGGATTCAGAGCTCGCGCGTCGTCCACGGATGAAGGTCTTCCTGAGGACGATGTCGCCGGTGCATTTCGTGAACGGTGACTGGAACACCGGTGGAAGGTGTGACAACACCGTCCCCTTGTCCGGTGGAGGCGAGGTCTCGCAGGATCGTTCCAGTGACTTGCCTGCGGAGAGTGCGGTGAATGGGACCCGGCTTAAGCTGCTGGATATCACCGCGATCTCGCAGCTGCGGAGTGAGGGTCATATCTCGAATCATAGTGTCAGAGTTCAGAGGGCAGTTTACGATTGCCTGCACTGGTGCCTTCCTGGTATACCCGATATGTGGAACGAGCTCCTCTTTGCACGCCTGTAATATTCTATCATACTCTCACTATGTTTACCTTTTTTTGTGTCATATTTCAGTTTCTAAACTTTTGACCTCATACGAGGAAATATAGGGAAGCTGTACAATTTTTTTAATCTTCGTCAATCCATTAGAAAGCAAACCGTCCACCTGTGGACTCGAGTGAAAGAATCAAACTTTTAAATGATACCATCATACAAACCTCAAAATTTAAATCTAGAAGTTCAAAAAAAAAATTCGAAATAAATATGTGAGTGTTCACAAGATGTTTTTTTTTTGTCTTTTTTGTGACACTATTCATGTTGGATTTGTCTTGTTTTTTTCTCCGTGTGTATTTTGAATTTGGTTATGGAAATTTTAGAAATTGTAAACACAAATTTTGTGAGCACTCACAAATTTATTTTAGAAATTATTGGAAACATATAAATTTAAATTTTAAACTTCATATCATGGTATCATTTAAATGTTTGTATCACTAGATATGTTCTCAAGAACCATAGCCCAACTCAGCACCAATCTCGGATTGTGGCTTGTACATGAGCCTGCTTTTGGGTTCTTAGTTCGCGAAGCCGGGGTTAGCTAAATTTGTAATTTTGGGCCCGGCTTTAGGCACTGTAATGAGTCGTTGCGGGTGATACGTGATAACTGCAATAATTAAAATACCCAGATAAATCAGTTAATTGATATCTTTAATTTACGAGTGAGTCACAACTCTATTAGTAAAACACCAGTATTACAACACTAGTGGGGACTGGCCCTATTGTCCCGGGCCGTGAGGGTCATTTGTCCCGGTTGGCCAACCGGGACAGGCCAGGCGGGACTAAAGGTCCAACCTTTAGTCGCGGACCTGTCACCAGCCGGGACAAATGTCCCTCAACCTGGCCATGCTGGGGGCACAACCTTTAGTCGCGGTTCGTATAACGGGCCGCGACTAATGATTCTCTGCCGCGGCAGAAATTTGGGCACTTTCTGTGCCGCGGCAGATAATTCATTTTGGTTAGGGTTTAGAGTTTACTAATGATTCTCTGCCGCGGCAGAAATTTGGGCACTTTCTGTGCCGCGGCAGAGAATTCATTTTGTTTTCTTTTATTTATTTCTCTTCTTCATTTCAAAATAGTTTTCGTATATTTCTACGCTACCACATACCGTACACGTTCGAGCAACGTTGTCTTACGATCGAGCATACAAATATATACAACTTTGATAGTTACATGGAGATCACAATTACCGGGACTAAGCCCGTCTATTCGATTACATGGCCAGGGATCATTGGTTGCGCCTATTATTCACACTAAATTCTCCGGCATCGTGTACCATCTCGGTCATCAAAAATGCCGCCAGTTCCTCTCCAATTCCTATTACGCGTTGCTCTGGTAGGAGCCGTTCCCGCATTCTGTCGAACTATATAAGAAAAGGAGATCAATATGAAAATCAATCATGATAACAAAAAGTGATGGTAATAAAATAATGTTGTGAATGTATTGCTTACGTCGACTCTATAATCTTTGTGCTCAGTGGTAAACGCGCGAATAAACTCGCAAACGTAGTATCCACATAGATGCGTCCCCGGTGGCTGCCTCGCGCACTTTACGAGAATAGAATTCAATCAAAATAATAATCTAGCATCATAACTATATTGAAACTAGAAGTAAAGAGATGCGCAGACATATCTCGTACTACTTACTGAGATCGGAGTAAACGTCAGCTCCTTAGTAAAGGAACCCTTCACCAGACTCTTGAACCGGTTCCAAACCCTGCCCGGCAAAGAAAATGAATTAATGAATGAGTTATTCATTACCTGATATCTCATGAAATCAATGAAAGAGACCGATATAGCACGAATATTACCTCTGGAGCATATCCTGCATATTGCGGAACTCTTCCAGGTTTCTCTTTAATGGGTCCATGACTTCAACTATTCCCTTATCAACTCGAATGTTTAGCAGAATCCAGTGGAAGCTGCACACGTTTATATATACGTCAGTAACTCATCAATTGCACTTAACATCGAGTAAGCAAAAGTGAATGTGTACAACAAAGTAAGACCCTCACTTAAACTTGTAAGGAAACAGTATGTGTTCACAGAAATGTTGCTCCGTTAGAAACCTTAGAAGGTTTTCCGCCGTCTCGTCGGGTTTCGTCATTAGCGTTTCTATATGTACTTTATCTGGGTCAATGAACCCAACATTATAGATCGTTCTTTTACAAGCCTTCATCTTCATTCTGCATAATAGAGTACAAAAGGATATAATGAGAATAATTACACATGCAATGAACTGAACAACTTATATGTAGACAATGAATTCAACAACTTACAGACAATAGCAACTCATGAGAGATTTGTCGAGAGCGTCGAAATTGTATAACTGGAGGAGTTCTGAAAAGTCAACATGGACCTCTTCGGCTCGGAAGAACTAGTCTTGTGGGACTTTCGCCACGATCATTATTCTGTCCCGCTTTACCTCTCTCAAGTACCATTCATGCAAACACCGCATGTGTGTTGGCAGTTGTTTCAACTTCTCTTTGCTGACCAAAGGCTTCCCTGGGACATATGTAGGGACTACATCAGCCGTGGGTAACTTGTCGTCTTGGGAACCTAGCAGTTCAGCAACAGTCACACCCATAGTGGCCGCCAACTTTGCAGCTTCTCCCATATCCTGCTGCAGCACCTGGGGAACGTCTTTGGATAACACCTTGAAGGGTGGGATCGATTGTTTGGCCTGTTCTCCGAGCTGGGGAACGTCCCTTCTTTTCCCGCTTGCACTTTTACTTGATTTGCTCTTCTCCGCTTCCTTCTGAAGTGTGCGTAGATAGTCATCTGGCTTATGGTGCAACTCATATTGCGATTTTGTGTTCAGAAAACTAAGTCCCCACTCTTTTTGCTTCTCGGTGTATACCGGGGCGGGCTCTGTTTTCTTCTTTGCAAAATGCGCATCTTTTTCAGCCTTTGCGATCGCTGCGATTTCATCGTCAGTACGATCGTAAGTTCTGACGGGAAGATTCTTATGAGGTACTTTTGGGAGGGGTGACAATTTTCGTTTTGGGCTGCTGCGTCGTTTAGTACTCAGCGACGAAGCACGCTTCCACTTATTGTCCTTAGCGGGCAAAGGCGGCGGCGAAGACGGCCGACCCAAGTCCGGCGGCGGAGATCGAGATGGACTCGCGCTGTGGTGGTCATAGTCTTGGGGTGGGCTTCTTGTAGGTGATGGTGACCTGCGACGACTCGGAGGCGGTGTTGGCCTTGGCGCCGAGCCTGGAAGCTTGATGTTGTTCTTATCCCATAGAATGATACCACCTAGTATTTCTCCGAGTGTCCTCTCACCTTCAGGTCCAGGGATGTCAAGCTCCATTGAGTCAAACCCCATTACGATTTCATCCACCCCGACTTTAGCATAGCCAGCTGGAATCTCACGGCCATGCCAACGTGCCTCAGGTGGACAAGGTAAAGCACATCCGACCGCCACCTTTAGGGATATGTTCTTCACCTTCTGATGGAGCTCACAACATATCTTCTCCTTGATTCCATCCACGGGGTAGCCGGGACCGCCATCTATCATCCGTGCACCGTCAGACGGGACCTCCGATTCAGCCACGCTGCTTCTCCGCAGAGATGGGCCGGCGGTAATATCGAGTGCAGGATCTTGCAGGCGCTCTCCTCTAAGTTCGTCAATCTGCTGCTGTTGCTTGTCAATTCTTGCTAGCAACTGGTTGAACCTGTCTTCCTCCTCCTCCTCCCGTCGCTTCTTTGCTCTCGATCGGCTTCTATAAGTATCTTTGTCTTTGGGAAACCCAATCTCCCAGGGATAACTAGGGCCAAGGCCTCGTGTTCGTCCTCCGTGTTCGGCATTCCCGAGGACCTTTGTCAGCAAGTCTTTCTCTCTATCGGGACGGAACTTTGTTTTCCCCTCTTTAATTTCTTTCACCACTTTTAGCCATGTCTCCCTGGGTACCTTAATCCCGTCACTGCAAACAAGGTCCCCTGTCTCATCGTCATACTCACTTCCATGCGCAAGGAAAAAATTTATTGCCCTTAATTCCCATTCATCGCGAATTGGTTCTGAAATGATCCCTTTAGCAAGCAGCGCTTCCTCTATTTTATCCCACTTTGGCATGGCAGTCACGTAGCTCCCTGTCCCGAGGCGATGGTGATATTTCTTTTTCGCAGCATTTGTCTTGTTTCGTGTTGACTTTTCCGTAGCATCTGCTGACTGCTTGTACTTCACAAATGCATCCTAGTAAGCCTTCTGCTTCGCTAGATAGCCTTCGAATTTTGGAGCAATATTGTTCTTCTGATACTCTTGCCACAATGTTTTCTTCCACTGCCGGAATAGTGCGGCCATCTTCTTAAGAGTAAACACCTTGACTTTGTCCCTCAATGCAGCTGTGTCGTCCTCTTCCTCACATTCTGGGAGGGTGAAATGTGCCATGAGGTCATTCCAAAGACCATCTTTGTACCTTTCGGCGACATACTCATTATCTTCCATGCCTTTGGGCTTATGCCACTCTCGAACGGTGATCGGGACGCGATCCCTAACCATAACTCCGCATTGTTTTACAAATTTCTTTGCAACCTTTATGGGTTCCAACGGTTCGCCCAGTGGTGATATCTTTGTAATTGTATAATGCGCAGATGGGGCCAACTTTTTGGCCGGGCCTCGTTTGGAACATTTGCTCGATGTGGAGGCCTAAGAGAAGAAACATTCGTCAATTCATATATATACAACTCAATTAATGCATCTATTGATCATCGGACTTCATATATATACCTCGCCGGACTTTGTTAAGGGTCCGTCGTCGGAGCCGTCGCCTTCTCCATCATCAGAGGCGTCGGCTTCCCCCTCATTTTGGTCGACCTCTTCACCCTCACCGGATGGGTTCAAATACATCGAGGGAGATTCGGGTGGATCAGCACTGGGGGCGTTGTGGATTTTGTCCTCGAGAATTTCTTCTTGTGTTAGGTCTCTGCGGATTGGACTAGGTGGTTCCATAGTTTCTGCAAAATGCACACAATATCATTATCGCATACAATATTGCTACTAGTACATAAAAATACTACAAAAATAATACTACATACAAATAGTACATAAAATACACCACGAATAATATCACAAATACATCTAGAATAATCCAGTTACATAGCTCGGGTCCATTATTTTTTAAACCTAATACATCATGAATAATATCACTAATACATCTCCCATGCATTAACCTCTCAAACTAACTTCGACCGGTTCCTGAGCCGCGGGGTGCTGAGCCGCCGGCGCTGCGCATCCAAAGAGAAGGAACCCTCACAGGGTCATAGCTCACATGATAAGGAACCATCTGAACAAACGACCAGCTATTGCTGTAATGCGTATCCAATAGATACATGTAGCGACGGACGTGCTCGTCCTCTTCTCTGATACGGCAACGGACCACCTCCTCGGGGGCCGGCTCCCTCTGCACCGAGCGTGGCCCATGCGACTGCCACCAAAGAAGATCCGGGTCGACGACATCACCCGGATTCCTCACCAAGCTGCGCGTCCCGGAAGGTAGCACCTCCCAGTGCCAGCCCGGCGGAGCGCAGTCCCGCACATCGCCCCTCTGATCCAACAGGGACATCGTCGCCGAGAACAATAAACTAAAAACACCTAAGTCAAAATTTCTATTTCTACACAAAAAAAGTAATACCAATTTAACTTAGCAAAATTTCTAAAGTACCAATTTAACTTAGCAAAATTTGTATTTCTACACTAAAAAAGTAATACCAATTTAACTTAGCAAAATTTCTAAAATACCAATTTAACTTAGTAATAAAATTTGTAAAGTACCAATTTAACTTAGCAAAATTTCTAAATACCAATCTAACTAATCTAAAATTTAACCTAAAATTAAACTACCCAAAAAATCTACCTAATTAACTGATCTAAATTTAAACTAACCTAAAAATCTACCTAATTAACTGATAAAAAAACTAACCTAAATCGAGCGGCGCCGGCGCGGAGGACGTACAGCGGCGGGCTCGGGCGTGGAGGACGGAGGGCTCGGGCGGCGGAGGAGGCGACGGCGGCGGGCGCGGAGGACGGCATGCTCGGGCGGCGGAGGAGGCGACGGGCGCGCGGGGACGGAGGGCGCAGATCGGAGGACGGCGGGCGCGCGGGGACGGAGGGCGCGGAGGACGGCGGGCGACGGGCGCTCGGGGACGGAGGCGACGGGCGCGTGGCGGCGGAGGCGAAGGGCGCGCGGCGGAGGATAGCGGCCGGCGGCAGGAGGCGACGGTGGCGGTGGAAAATTTCGGCAGCCTGACGGCGCTAAGTCACAAAATGGCCTCTGGTGTCGCGGTCTGAGCCACGCACCGTGGAGATGGCCAGCTTTATGCACCCCCCCTTTAGTCGCAGGGCGTAGTTCAAACCGCGACTAAAGGCATGTCTTTAGTCACGGGTTCAGCCACGCCCCGCGACTAAAGGGGGGGGGGGGGGCGGGGGGCGGTTTCAGATCCAAAGCTTTAGTCGCGGCTGGTGGTACGGGCCGCGACTAATGGGCCCAAAATTTTGCGCGCGCTGGGCCAAAAATGCGCTCGCGCGCCGTTTTCTCTGTTTTTTCAAATCTGGCATAATTTCAAAACATTTGAATATTTGAATGAATTTAAGAAAACTTTCAACATGAAAAGTGCTTGAATTTGAATAAGTAATCCAAAACCATTTTCTGTTTTATAAAATAATTATTGTAACTCTACAAACTATTAACAATTTTTCCATTTTCAATTAAAAAATGTATTAACTAATATTTTTTTGCATATTTTTGAATCTTGGAGCCAATGACAACAGTGGATCATTTGATAATAACTAGTTCATCGACCGAATACAAATCATTTGTCCTAACCAATGACAACAGTACGGAATGACAATAGTGGATCATTTGTCCTAACAATCTTAGTTATACTCTTGCCTAGGCCTATAATACTCGTCCTCGTAATCGTCGTCGTCGCTGTCATCGGACGGCGCTCGTGGCTCCAACCTCGACGGGTGAGCACGCCTGGACTGGATGTAAGGGTAGCGCAGGTGGGGGTTATCGCCGGCCGTGATGTAGTCCATGACGCTCTGGAGAGTCCGGCCACCCCACCACAGCTGACGGCCGACCTCGTTGAAGTTCGAAGGAGGCGGGCCGTCCTCCTCATACCTGGGGAGCGCCCTCTC
Organism: Puccinellia tenuiflora; assembly: GCA_012064385.1. Lineage (NCBI taxonomy): Eukaryota > Viridiplantae > Streptophyta > Magnoliopsida > Poales > Poaceae > Puccinellia > Puccinellia tenuiflora. The sequence goes on from QRDG01000415.1 coordinate 1,040,067, forward strand.
ACGCCGATTGATGAAGAAGGCATCCCAAATCGGGCGGTAGTCGGGATGCCAGTGGGGATCCATCCGCTGCTCCGGCGTGAGCTCGAGGTAGTAGTGGTTCGTGATGGCCGCCCGACGCGCCACACCTTGAGGGATAGGAGGGACCGGCACGCCTCCGGCGCTCAGCCACCAGCCGGCGGGGACAAGGTAGCGGGGCGGGCAGGGGTAGTTTGAGGCGCAAAGCGCCTCCGCCTGAGGGTAGGTTAGAGTGGGTACGGTGGAAGCCATGGGAGAGTGATGAGGTTGCAGATATGAGTTTAGATGTGATATGGCAATGGCGGCCAAGCCTACATATATATAGTGAGAAATGGCGGGAAGACGAAGGCGGGAAGCGGTGGAAGAAGCACACGGATCGTGTGTTTCCTTCGAGCGCTTGTGAGCCGTTGGATCAAAAGCACACGGATCGTGTGTTTCCTTGTAGCGCTTGTGAGCCGTTGGATCAGGTGTGTGTCATTGGTTAGGTGTGCTCCTTTAGTCCCGGTTCCAGCTACCAACCGGTACTAAAAAGGTGAAGATAAGGCACACATATCAACGCTCCTTTAGTCCCGGTTCCAGCTACCAACCGGGACTAAAAAGGTGAAGAGTTGCCCTATATAAGTACCCACCATTAGGAGGAAGAGGAAGAGGAAGAACAAGAGCACGGCAACAGCAAAGAGAGAAGACAGAGGACTCCTCTATGCACGAGCTTCTCGAAGATGTCATTGGGCAGTGACCTATGACATCTTCGAGGGGCTCGGCATAGAAGCGTTCTCTCAGTGCTAAGAGGGTTCTATCTAGAAATCCTTCAGTTCATCGACCGAATACAAATCAAACGGTTTCACTGCATACGTCCTACGGTGCATTTGATATGCGGGCACTCTCTAGCCACAGTAGGACTGTATGTAGGTGATACCGTGTGTTTTGTTCTATCTAGAAATCCTTCAGTACATCGACCGAATACAAATCATTCGGATTCCCTGCATACGTCCTACGGTGCATTTGATATGCGGGCACTCTCTAGCCACCGTAGGACTGTATGCAGGTGAAACCGTTTGTTTTGTTCTATCTAGAAATCCTTCTGTTCATCGACCGAATACAAATCATTCGGATTCCCTGCATACATCCCGACGGTGCATATAGTCAAAACATATGGTTTGTATTCGCATATAGCCATTATTACACATCACGAACATCCCTATCTAGTGTTGTGGTTTTCTTCTGCGCCGTAGCCATGGAGCATCTTCATCATTTAACAGGATGCATGGGTCAGTTTTCACTGTGAAGTGCGGAATTTCATGAAACTTATTATAATCTTCTGACATGTCTGTCTTGTCATCCACTCCCACGATGTTTCTTTTCCCTGAAAGAACTATGTGGCGCTTTGGCTCATCGGACGATGTATTCTTTTGCTGATTTCTTTTTCTCGATTTCGTAGACATGTCCTTCACATAGAAAACCTGAGCCACATCGTTGGCTAGGATGAATGGTTCATCCATGTATGCAAGATTTTTGAGATCCACTGTTGTCATGCCGTACTTTTGGTCTACATGTACCCCGCCTCCTGTCAGCTTGACCCATTTGCACCGAAACAAAGGGACCTTAAAAGTAGGTCCATAGTCAAGTTCCCATATCTCCTCTATGTACCCATAATATGTGTCCTTCTGCCCATTGTCGTCTGTTGCATCAAAGCGGACACCACTGTTTTGGTTGGTGCTCTTTTTATCTTGGGAGATTGTGTACAATGTATTCCCATTTATCTCGTATCCTAGGAAAGTACATATAGTCGAAGATGGTAACCTGGCCAACAAGTACAGCTGATCTCCAACAGTGGTGCTATTCGTGAGATGTGTCTGCAACCAACTGTCGAAAGTCGCCTCGTGTTCCCCTTTAATCCAGGAGTCAGGCTCCCCCGGGTTTTCGGCGCGTAGAATATTCTTGTGTTTCTCGATATACGGAGCAACCACGGTGGAATTGTGTAGAACTGTGTAGTGTGCTTGAGTGAAATAAAGCGCGTCCCTACATACCGTTGCTTTCCTTCCTAGTGTGCCTTTTCCAGTCAGTCTCCCCTCATACCGAGATTCAGCAACACCAATCGGCTTAAGGTCAGAAGAAAGTCAACACAAAACTCAATGACCTCCTCTGTGCCATAGCCCTTAGAGATGCTTCCTTCTGGCCTAGCACGGTTATGAACATATTTTTTTAAGACTCCCATGAACCTCTCGAAGGGGAACATATTGTGTAGAAACACAGGACCGAGAATTCTAATCTCTTCGACTAGGTGAACTAGGAGGTGCGTCATAATATTGAAGAAGGATGGCGGGAACAACAACTCGAAGCTGACCAGACATTGGACCACATCAATCTGTAACCCTGATAGACTTTCTGGATCGATTACCTTCTGAGAAATTGCATTGAGTAATGCACATACCTTCACAATGGCTAGTCGAACATTTTTCGGGTAGAATTCCCCTCAATGCAACCGGAAGCAATTGCGTCATAAGCACGTGGTAGTCATGAGACTTTAGGTTTTGAAATTTTTTCTCTTTCATATTTACTATTCCCTTTATATTCGACGAGAAGCCAGACGGGACCTTGATACTGAAAAGGACTTCAAAAAAGATTTCCTTCTCTTCTTTGGTAAGAGCGTAGCTGGCAGGCCCTTGAAACTGCCCTGCATGCATGCCGTCTCGTCCTTTATGACGTTCCTGGTCCTCCCGTGCTTCCGGTGTATCTTTTGACTTCCCATACAAGCCCAGGAAGCCTAGAATATTCACGCAAAGATTCTTTGTCAGGTGCATCACGTCGATTGCAGAGCGGACCTCATGGACTTTCCAATATTCTAGCTCCCAAAATATAGATTTCTTCTTCCACATGGGTGCGTGTCCGTCAGCGTCATTCGGAACAGGTTCTCTGCCAGGACCCTTTCCAAAGATTACATTTAAATCCTTGACCATACCAAATACATCAGCACCACTACGGGGGACAGGCTTCATCCGTGTTTCTGCCTTGCCATTGAAATGCTTGACTTTTTTCCTTAAGTGATGCCTGGGCGGAAGAAAACGACGATTGTACGGGTACACATTCTTTCTACATTTATCTAGATATATATTTTCAGTCTCATCTAAACAGTGCGTGCATGCATTGTATCCTTTGTTCGTCTGTCCTGAAATGTTACTAAGAGCAGGCCAATCATTGATGGTTACGAACAGCAACGCTCGTAGGTCAAATTCCTCCTGTTTGTGCTCATCCCACACACGTACACCTAGTTCAGCCCACAACTGTAAAAGTTCATAAACTAATGGCCTTAGGTACACATCAATGTCGTTGTCGGCTTGCTGCGGGCCTTGGATCAGCACTGGCATCATAATGAACTTCCGCTTCATGCACAACCAAGGAGGAAGGTTGTAGATACATAGAGTCATGGGCCAGGTGCTGTGACTGCAGCTCTGCTCCCCAAAAGGATTCATGCCATCTGTACTTAGACCAAACCATAAGTTCCTTGCGTCACCTGCAAAGTCCGGGAACTCTCTCTCGATTTTTCTCCACTGCCAACCATCAGCGGGGTGCCTCAACATCCCGTCTTTCTTACGGTCTTCCATGTGCCATCGCAACAACTTGGCATGCTCTTTGTTTCTGAACAAACGTTTCAACCGTGGTATTATAGGAACATACCACATCACCTTGGCAGGAACCCTCTTCCTGGGTGGCTCGCCCTCAACATCACCAGGGTCATCTTTTCTGATCTTATACCGCAATGTAGTGCATACCGGACATTTATCCATATTCTCGTACTTCTCACCACGGTAGAGGATGCGGTCATTAGGGCATGCATGTATCTTCTGCACGTCTAATCCTAGAGGGCAGACAAGCTTCTTTGCTTCGTACGTACTGGCGGCCAATTCGTTATTTCTTGGAAGCTTCTTCTTCATTAGTACCAGCAACTTTTCAAATCCCGAGTCAGTCACACCGGACTCTGCCTTCCACTTCAGCAATTCCAGTGTGCTACCCAGCTTCTTCTGGCCATCTTCACAAGTTGGGTACAACAATTTGTTGTGGTCCTGTAACATCTGCTCGAACTGCAACCTCTCCTTTTCTGTGTCGCAGTCTCGCTTTGCATCAGAAATGACGCGACCAAGATCATCAGCGGGCTCATATGCTGCCCGTTCTTCACCTCCTTCTTCTTCATTGTCTTCCATTGCGGTATCAGCGTATTCAGGGAACATAGATCGGTAGTTGTCATCATCGTTCTCTTCTTCATCGCCGTCTTCCATCATAACCCCTCTTTCTCCGTGCAAGGTCCAAACATTATAGCCGTACATGAAACCGGACCGAAGCAGGTGGCTCTGAATGACTCTTGAGGAAGTGTAATCCTTCTCATTCCGACATTCAACACACGGACAACACATAAAACCATCCCGCCGCTTGTTCGCCTCGGCCACAATGATAAAAGACCGCACGCCTTCTCTGTAAGCGCCAGAGCGTCGGTCACCGTACATCCATGGATGACCCATCTGCCTCATGCAACTATATATCAAACGCAGTCACGATGCTAAAATTAGTACCGCGTGGTCTAAACGAGAAAGTAGTTGCTAACCTTTTAGCAAACTTGGAAACAAAGAGGAGGAAGCTTAAGTGTGGCTCGGGCACCTCATATCATGTTTGTCTTGTGTGAACTCAAGTGTCATCGCTCTAACAGGCATTTCACCGAACACCTCTAGTGCATATGAAGAAAAAAAACTAGCACACCCACACCACCTCCAACCAGGAAAAAAATGAGAGAGAGGGGGCGGGGGGGGGGGGGGGGGAGGGGGCGGCTGCAGCCATATATATAGGGGCCAGCCTTTTGTCCCGGTTTTAGATACAAACCGGGACAAAAGGGGGGCACCCTACACGCAGCGGCCGCAGACCCCTTTAGTCGCGGTTCGTATAACGGGCCGCGACTAAAGATTCTCTGCCGCGGCAGAAATTTGGGCACTTTCTGTGCCGCGGCAGAGAATTCATTTTATTTATTTCTTTTCTTCATTTCAAAATAGTTTTCGTATATTTGTACGCTACCACATACCGTACACTTTTGAAATAGAAGAGAGAGGGATCGAGAGAGAGAGTTTTAAATCCTTAACTTTCGAAATTCCATAACTTTTGATCCACTTGACCAAATTCAACAAATTTGTAGTCATTAAAAAACCCTTAGAATGTGTAGAACTCTTTATAATAATTTTTTTTACTTTTGATACATGCACAAACTTGCTATTGCTGAATATTAGTACGGACCAGAGATAATTAACAATATAAAGGGAAAACAAGGGCTAAATAAATCGAAAGATCACACAACTTTTTATTTCAATCAAACGTTTCACATATGACAATTATTGTTGAGACGATCTAGATCGACACATTGAGACATACGCGATCACATAGCATCGAGACACCTCCTAGCAATCTCGTAGCCTAGGCGAGCGTCCAGAGCGGCATACTTGATGCGATAAAAGCTCAATGGAAACTTGCCCCAACCTGATGTGAGGTCCTCTTCTTCCTCCTTCTTCTCGTCCTCCTTCTTCCTCTTCTTCTTGTTGATCTTCTTCTTCTTCTCAAGCATTGTGCCAATAGTAAAATTGGCTAGAGTATAGAGACTCGGAAGATTAGGGTATGTTGGGTTAGGGTGAACGGCCTGCTGGAGGTCGACGACGGACGGAATATGAATTCCGTAAGGCCCCAGCATACGCTGATCGTTGTTGATAGCCGCGCCGCAGAATTTGATGGTTTTGTCCATCAAGAAGTCCTTGAGGGCCGGCGGCACCCGATCAGCATGGCAAATATGGAACACCAATGTGTTGGTCGCCACAGAGAGTTGCAGGACAGCGGCACGCTGCCTCTCCTCGGGTGCGGCGTCGGTGAACTCGCAGTCGATCGAGGCCCACGATCTTCAACGGTGCGGCGTCGAGGTAGCGCCTCTTGACGTCGCGGATCCATCTCTCACTACTAGGGAACAGGTCATCTGAGGCGCACCAAAATAGGGTTTCTGTGGCACATCCAGGAAATGGTGGGATGCGCCACAGAAATCTCGCCACTAAAATGTAATTCTGTGGCGCACCCCCACGGTGCGCCACAGAAATACCAAGATTCTGTGGCGCACCAGCAACGGTGCGCCACAGAATTATATCTGTGGCGCATCTGTCCTCCACGCGCCACAGAACTCCATGCGCCACAGAAAACTAAAAAGATGCGCCACAGAATCTTATATTTACTAATTGGAGGCACCGTACGAGCCTCCACGTTAATCCTAGAAAATCTTACGTGCATTAACGTCCGATCAAACATAAGCGGCCAAGATCCAATCTTCGTATTATTCTTTCTAGCCCCGATCGCGTGTAGCTTTCCCTCATAAAAGAATAATAAACCTACACGGCTTCTCCAGACCGCCGCCATGGAAACATGCCGCAACCTCTCCTCTCGATCCTCTCCTTTGCTAGCTTCCTCGCTCTACAACGCGTCACCGCCGCGTTTTCTCGACGAGCCCGGGTCTTCAAATACTACAGGTACTAGCCGAGCTGATTCGCATGCCTGTATGCATCATGGACGTCAGCAGGATATCTTGCCGCGGCTGTTGTTCCTGCAAGTCCCTACTCGTAAAAACAACTGGAGATGGAGCGGCCGCATTGGGTGGTGGCAGAAGCAAACAAATTGTTAGTGGTAAATTAATATACGGTTTATGCCGTAGATCATGGTATGAGTTCTTTGACTAACAAAGTAACAAGCCTGTAAATTATCCCTAAATCTCTGTACAGCTCCTCAATGAAATTTATCTTATATTTTGTTCCTTCTCAGTACAGCTACTCTATGAAATTTATCTTATATTTGGTTCCTTCAGTAGGTCTAGGAGTACAGATGCCTGCAATCAAAGAAATAGCCAACTTCTTCCGACTCCTCTGAAATCTTCCTAGGTAATTTTTGCTTTCTCTCTCTTCTTGGCCTGATCAATCAGTTGAGTTAGAAGATTGCATTGGGCTCTTCGGATAATATATTTTTGAAGATTTTGTTCAATGGGAGAAGCATGTGTAGAGCTGTAAATAATATGGTTTGGTGCTATTAAATGTTAAATGGATGGATTTTTCCTTTTTTTATCATGAAACGGTGCATATTCATGTACGTCAAGAGTGTAGCTCTTATCAGTTTGGCTACTAGGTTATTTAGGATGCATGCATTCAGTTGCTGATATGTGCTAATTATCCGGCATCTACCGTTTTGGCACAAAATATCAACTATGATATTGATATTTGTTTTATTTACATATGAGACTCCCTATGGATACTAATGATTTTTAATTTGTGATTTTCACAGATATGTAGTGATGTAGTGTACAACAAAAGTTGTATAGGTGGATAGAGCAACTCAAAGCAACTCACCTGCTGTGTGATGCATTCTTCGGAGTATACAATCATGGAATGATTGCTTCATATAGCTTTGATTTGCTACACAGTCTTCTTGCAGCCTTTTTTTCGGTACAAAAATGTTCTTTTTTTGTTGTTGCTATTTTTGAGTATTAGGATTCCGGGAAGTGAAATTTCAGAACTGAATTATATTCTTAAGCGTCGATATGAATTTACAATTGTTAGCAAGTACATTTGGTTTCCTGAAGAGCCACATAAATCAGAAAATCCACAACGAAACGGTAAACTTCAGGATTGATTAACCGAAAAGAGGGAGGTGGCAGCGGACAACAGAGCACGTGGAGCAACAACAAAGAACATTTGGGGATGATTTGCGACTGATTGGATAAGTAGTAACATTTGATTACGCAGCAAGGGTACAGCTAATTATGTACCACCACACCTTGCAGTATTAATATAAGTTAGTTGAACTGCATGTTTACCACCATAGATCCAAGTTATATGTTTAGGTAAGAATATGGTTGTGCTTTCAATCAGAAATTCTACCGGTTGCTTTCTTATTTGTTCGTCTAAACCATATATGCTTCAGTTCTAATAAACCAAATTTACGTGGGGCATTTACCATGGATTGAGAATAAAGTTCGTGCTGCCAAGTTATTTTCCACTTACTTGGCAAGCTATACAGATGTTTGAACTAAAAGCATCTATTAGCCAAAAGTTACCATCTCTATCTATCTGTCTATATAGTGAATATCATGGTCGACGTTCTTAGAATCTTAGTGCCCAAGATAAAAAAATCATTTATGCAATTAGCTTGACAATACTTTCCTTACTATTCTTTTAATTATTTCCAAGTTTTCCTCTAATACATACAGTTAGAATATGCTGATCAATCGGGATGAATTAAATTAACCAAACTGAAGCATGTAGGGATTCACTTGAGCAGCAGTTCATTTTCTTTAAGGAAAGAACGCTTTTAATAAATACCAATCGAATTTCTTCCGAGCAATATTGTATTCTTTGGCATATAGTATTATATTTGTTATCTAATATTTTATTATTAACCGAAATATTTCATTAATCCATTTCAGATTTCGTTGCACTGCATATTGTTCTTCTACTAGCAGCATACTGAGCATGCATGCACAGAAAGTGCAGGTCAGGTTGAGTGGCCAAGGATTGAGAATTACCAGAATGCTAATACGTTACCACTCACCATCCCTGTGTGCAAATCTGTACACATCTTAACCATATCTAATAGGTTATACTATTCCTTACCCATTCTATTGAAAAGCCGCTGATGTTTTTAATTGGATTTTCCCTCTTTCGCGAATTGTCAGGTAAGAGTTGTCTGCTGCACTGGCCAAACCTTGGTTCTGAAAGATGTATACTGGAGAAAAGGCAAAGTGACTCAAAACTATATAAATGTTGATCATCAGTACCTAGGATTGACATGGACTTCTTTTCTACTAATGGATAAAATTTCTTTCTTGCATTTATTTTTTTACCAGAATGCCAACTCTTGGTAACTGACGATCTTTTTTCCATTCCACTCTAGAAAGTATGCCAATATATATAATTTACACTAAATAGCAGTTAGAATAAAATACATGAACCTTAACATTCTGTCTCGCGGTGTGCTTTAATTATGTTTTCATCTGCTGATGTTAATGCGAGTTTCTTTCTTGACCCACCACTTCTCTACCTAAGGCACATAGATCATATTTGCAAGTCTGTGCAATTTGTGATAGACTAATTGCATAAGTTGGTCCATTTTTTATGCAGCTTCAGCAGGAGAAGGTGATCTATTAATAGATACAAAATAACCGCTTCTAAATTTTGGTGTACCTAAACATGTGCATATCTGTTTACAATGCACTATATGTTGTTAGGTCGTGCAATATATGGTCAATTCTCACTGTGACTTCTCCATAGTCGATGTTGTATATTCTACAAAAAAAATTAATGATGAGCCACATGACGATGCAATTCACGTGGTTGTGCAGGCACTGTGCATTGCATTTGAACAGTTCTTTAGTAACTCAGTTTTCATTGCTTCTGTACAAACTGTGAATTAAAGACAAAACACTGTCAGTTTTTTAATCTCCGGCTTTGTTAGTTTTCCTGTTGTAGCAATATGAATTACTGTCCAAACCATGGGTGTTTCAATTGCAGGTTAAATATGCTCTCCTTTTGTGTTGGAAAGCTTTGGGTGCTTAACCTGAAAAGAAACAAAGTAACATAAAGCTACATCAATGTTTGGTAAACGGTGCAGGATACTTCTATTCCAACCTCATGTAATCTTTTCTGTTATCTAGCATTTATCTAGATAGCATGAGTTTCTAAACAATGCTAAGTATGGGTAGTAATGCATATTTTTATATTCAATCAAAGGAAATACAACACAACTATACTTTGACAATTATATGAAACATAAACCCTTGCAAAAAATATTGTGCTAAAGGTTGCGGTAAAGATTATAATGTTAGCCCGTGCAACGCACGGGTTGACGACTAGTACTATAAATGTATTTTCAATTTTCTGCTGCCTGCTGTATAAATACAGGTATATTACAGAAAATACAGGTATATCACATTACAGGAAATACAGGTATATTACAGAAAATATAGGTATATCACATTACAGAAAATACAGGTATATTACATTACTTAGAGCCCGAGATACACAATTTTTACACAAGTATGATACAACAGTTCATCGTGTCACACAATAATTATAAGTGCCGAATTTTTAACATCGTTTCACATTACAAATGACTAGGTCACACCGCCTACACTAGGATCCGTGACGATGGTGAGGAAGAGCGGGGAGGACGATCATGGATCCTTCTTCTTCGTCGGCGCCGGGAACGGTTTGCAGCCCTCTTTCGTCGTCCACGTCCTGGTGTCCTGCTGAGCCTCTAGGATTTCTTCAATCTCCCTCCTAGGCAACCCTGGAGATGGATTGGGATATAAATATATTGATTAATAATACAAATCTAAGTGGACAAGTCTATAATAAAGAAAATAAAGAAGCACTTATTGCTACCTCTGACGTTGTGTAAGGACCCCCGATGATTGGTGACATCTTCGACGATGATTTTTGATAACTGCACATGGATGCGATGGAAGTCTTCTCTAAGATCGGCATCGGTGATATCCCCCGCATATTTGGTCCATTCTTGGAGGCTAGAGGGCGTAGAAGGCCTCCTTCACGCTGCCAGACTTCTGCTTAACGCAGCAGAACTCAGTCACATGCTTGAACCGGTGTATGCCGTCATTGCTGAAAACTTGTTGCTTCTTTTCGAAGGGGCCTCCCTTTTTGGCGTAGCCCTCGAGAGCCTCATCGAGAACACCCTTTATCTTGGTGTAGTCTTTCTTCATATCCAAACTCCCCGAGTCGAGATAAGTGGCACTGGACCACCTCGGGTTCAGGACGACGAGTGTGCAGTACTTGTTCCTGCTCAACACAATTGAAACGAAATGTTGCAAAGGATCAGCAATGGAACAAATCTACAAGAAAGCATAAGTTACGACGGCGGCGAGCGAATGTGTACTTACTCGGGAAAGAAAGGCAGAAGAACGTTGTTCTTCCTCTTGTTGGTCAGCATGAAACTCCCGAGGTACTCTGTCGCCTTGGTCCGTGTCGCTGATCCTTCCACCAGCTGGCAGTCACGCATATAGTAGGGATCCGCTACCGCGACGGACTGGGTATTATCTCTCTTGATCTTCATCGACATATCGAGCGCGTATAGGCGGACCAAGTTATAGTCCAGCCTTCTAGAGTCAAAGAGATTGAAGACGTCCTGTACGCGATGAAGAACGGATTCGCGGGCGCATCATAGATGAAGTCCAAGTCCTTTGGCACCCTAACCGTGAACACCGGGTAATTTGGCTCCTTGTCTTGAAGAAGGAGGCGCTCTAGCACCAAGATAGATTCATGCAAAGCATGCATGGACCACGTGCAAGGCAGAGCAGCTCCGGAGGCAGTATCGCTTTACCAGCTTCATGAACCCGGGTCAAGCCAACAACCGCACGGGGTGATACCGTGTCTTCATGACCCCGGATAGTCTTAGGAGCTGGCTGGCGCGCAGAAGCGCCTGGCCCCCTCTTTCTCTTCTTGTTCTTCTTCTTCATCTCCGGGGATGGTGAGGGTGGTCGGGGTGCGGACTCCGGGAAAACCGTCTTACGTAGTGTACCAGGGCTGAAAATGGTAGACAGTAATTTGCGTGGAGGTTGATCGCCGGCCTCCGGAGGCGTGTCTTGAGATAAACCCTGGAAGTCCAGGCACTGCGTGCATGTACTGGGACGAGCAGCTTGATCGCCTTGAGCGCGGAAGGGTTCTTCATCCATAGGAGGCATGTACATGTCCAAGCTAGCGCCAGTGTTGAGGTAGCCCTCGACGTCGACATCATCACCATCGTCGTTGTTGGCATCAAGTTGAGGTGCATTGGCAGCGCCTTTGGATGGTTGCGGTACAGGCGCTCCCAACAGTTTTTGGTGGCGACTGCTGGTGGCGACGACCGTCGGTTCCTTCTGGGTGGCGGTGATGGCTGCAGGCTTTGAGGAGGGCCGAACGATCGGGGGCCTCGAGGGCCGAATGATCGGGGGCCTCGAGGTGGCGCCGGTGGTGCGCCTTAACCCTAGAAGACCAGTCCCAAGACGAATCTGGGTCTTCGGCCATTTCATCGGCCACTTGATGCAATCTTTAAGGACCATATGATCCTCGTCGGCTCCCGGAGGTTGAATGGGGGGCTCGACGTCGCGAAACTCAGGCACTATCATAACCAACCTGACCCTCATCACGTCCTCATCCATTTTACTGTGGTGCATATCGCGGCTCATTGGTTGTACGACAGTGCTCTGAGCACAGTCCTTCAACTCGCCGCCGGGCACCAACCTATGCAGTAGTATGCAAGGTATGTCCTGAGTCAAAACATGTTGGACATCATGAGATGACAGTCATCATAGGCATAGTTATAGAAGATTCTGCGGACTAACTAATTAGTTACCTGGGTGATGGCGTCGAGCTCGGCAACTGTCGAGACAAGGACGCCAGTGCCGGCGGCCGGCCTATCATTCTCTGGCCGCTCGGTTGCATTATGAAGAACAGCTGCCGCCGGCTGTGGCTCGATATCTTTCGCGGTAGGGGGCGTCGTTGCGTTGGGCTGTGGGGTCGTCAGGTCCGGCGACATGTTTTGGTTCATGATGGAGTTGCTGCCGCTGACGCTGGGCACGTATATTGGCCCCTGTCGACCAGCCGCATTCCAAGCAGCTAACCCCTCCACCAACCCAGGGGGTAAGAAACTTTTCAGCCTCTCATCCACTAACCGCTCAACCGTGGTGGAGTCCACTTTTTGATTCTCTAGTGTCTCCACCTTCTTTCTTAGCTCCACAACCTCGGCTTTATCCTTACTTGGCCTCCTCCTCTCCTTTTTCGTCTCGGCGTCCGAGTGGTAGTAGTTGATGAACTTCATGCTCGTACCGAAGCCGGACAGACGGCCAGCTGACGTCGGCGGCATCGACAGGGGCCTACCCTTGTAGGCGTTCGTCGCCCTGTTGAAAGTTGTGTCCCAAGGCTCCGTCGACCCCTGGGACGACGGGCCGCCGGCCTCAGCGTCAGCCTTCAACTCTACCTCCTGCAGACAAATTAGGCATTAATTTAGATATTTGGCTTCGTTATCTAACTAGATCAACGCAATGGACTTTGAGATATCTGCGGTAATTAAATTCCTTACCAGATACTTCGCAAAATCCTTCACGGCGGTATCGTCGGTAACAAATTCCCCCGTGATCTTGTCCAGATAGTAGCGGGACCGGACAAAGAACCTCGTCTGCTCGTCCGTGATTTTTTCCCACGGGTTCTCTTTTCCGAGACGTGCGTACTCGGCATCCTCCTTGTCCCAAATGGGCTTCTTTCCTCGGTAACCGCCGCTTCCACAATGGTGGTTACCTATGTTCTGCTCCCGCATGTCCTTCCCCCACTTGGTCCATTTTTAGCCTCCTCGGTTCTTAAGGACAACTTGAATTCCTCGAACTCTTCTTGGTCGAGCATCGGCTCTTTGGCTTTTATCTTCTCCCAGCTGAGACCCTTCTCAATCTTCCGCTTCACCCGGTGTTTCCAGCTGCTCAAGGCGGTGCTCATCTTTGAGATGGCTAAACTGTCCACCTTTTTGTTGAACGGCTCGGGAACGTGTACCGTTGGTGAAGCTTCTGGAGGAGGATGTCGCGCAAAGCCTTATTGGCCGTGCTTCTGATGTCCTTCGTGTTGATGGACACGCTTTCCCGGAGGATGCACCCTAGTTGCATGCTGTACCCTTTGGCAGTGGCCTTAGGCGCCACTGGTAGGCCACTTGGCGTGACCTCGGTGAAATGGTCTGTGACGTTGGCGAGCACTTGAGGTGTCCTATTCCTCCTTTCCTTCTTCTGCTTCGGAGCGGTTGGGTTGACACCACCATCCGTGTGGTCGCCGCCATCGGTGGTGGTGTCATCCTCATGGCCGCCACTAGTAGCTCCATCGGTGGTTTCGGCGTCGTCGCCCTCCAGGGCGTCTTGCTCATCGTCAGCACGGTCGCCACTAGCAGCTCCAGCGGCGGCGGCCTCCTCCAACTCTTGGGACGCTTCCCAGAATGACTTGTTGGCGTCTCTAGCTATTTCTTCGACGCTCATCTTCTTAGAAGGGCCCGCGGAGTCCGACATGTTTGCTCTTAATTAAAAAAAGGCAAAAAGTTAGTACAACAGAAATATAAGAAAAAAATCAATTAATTAAGTACTAGGATACCCCGGCCCATGCATTAGTCGCAATACCCCATATGTCCCTTTTTTAGCAGTCATGCCAAAATTCACGAAAAATTTCGGCCATGACCTTTGCTAAAAAAGGGACATATGGAGTACCCAAATTTGCTGAACGGAAGTTAATCAACGTTCCGACAATCTCAAGGGCCTCTCGGGGTACCTGCAAGCATTTCACAAAAAATCCACATCTCCGGCCGGCATCTCCACGACACAATGGTCGGAGCACAAACAACCACAACAATCTCCACGACACGATGGTCGGAGCACAAACAACCACGACACGATGGTCGTGGTAGCACAGAACACATGCTCCAAAGTACCAACTTTGGAGCATTTCGAAAGCATGAAGTCGCCACATCCACATCTCACCTGAAAGAACGCGGAGCTTCTTCCAAATTTCCTGCATACGGCAAAATAATGCATTAGTTAATTAAAAATGCATGAACCAATGCAAAACTATGGATACTATTTACAACTAAAAATGTTATTACTAAATCCAATTCCAACTAAAAATGCATCTTCAAGCAGTTAAAAAGTACCAACTTTGGAGGCTTACAAATTATGAAATCTTTATCCTATTTACAATGTACCTTCATGGATCTATTGGATTACATTATTACATCATGATAAAGCTCAAAATTAGTTTTTTGAAAATTTCTAGCACCTTAATTCACTTCAGTTTTAAAGGTATGTTTAAACAGTGACCATTTAACACTTAGCAAATTTTTTATCTCCAATTTTACCTTGGAACAAGGAAATGTTACAATATCCCTGCAAATACTAGTATTATTTCTATCACGATATATTTTGCACATTGCATCATCATAGGCAGAGGAGCATCACAGCATCATCATAGCCCAAATTCTGCCCATATTTATTGAAATATCGACTGTAAGCTAGTTGGTTATGCTTGGCTCTACCTTAATTTTAACAGCAGCATGTACTCAAATTTTCCTAGCAGCATGATAGCAAAAAATTTCAAGTCCATGTGGCAGGACCATCCTAAAACACACTATCAGAGGTTCAAAACAAATTAAACCTAAAACACCTAGCAAAAATTAAACCTAAAATTGCTGCATTTATGATAGACACTATCAAGCACTAGAGAATCCCACCATACACAGCATCTAGCATCACAGCATCTAGCATCACAGCATCAAGCATCACAACATCTAGCATCACACAGCATCCAGCATCAAACTTGGGCTTGGGATTTTAACAAACACCTAGGGTGCAGCTCTAAGGTAGGGGAAGGAGGAGAGGGAGAGGGGCAGCACCTCGGGGAGGGAAGGGAGGGGAGGTCGTCGAAGGCGGTGGACGTGCTCCTCGTGGGCGCGGTGGAGGTGCTCTTCGATCATGGGCGCGGGGGAGGCCGGTGCTCCTCGCGGGCGCGGTGGAGGCCGGTGCTCGATCCTCCCGGGCACGGTGGCGGTGCTCCTCGTGGGCGCGCGCGGTGGAGGTGCTCCTCGTGGGCACGGTGGAGGTGCTACTCGTGGGCTGGGGCGGCTGGCGGCGGTGAGTTGACGGCGGTGGTGCGGCGGCCGGCGGTTGCAGGGCGTCGATCGAGGGGGCGTGCGCGCGGGTTTGCGAAATTTGGGAATGGAGAGGCTGGCGCAGGGATGGCCCACATGTAAGTGGGCGCAGAAATTTTTTGTGGCGCATGCCCGCCCGGGTGCGCCACAAAAACGTGAGATTCTGTGGCGCACTACTGACTGCGTGCACCACAGAAACTTGATATTCTGTGGCGCATCCTTTGCAAAGATGCGCCACAGAATTAGGTGGCCTAAAAATTTAAAAGAAAGTGCTGCTGTCTCATGACACCAACACCTACATAACCTAGTGGTTAGCAAACTGAAACTTGGGGTAGCCAGGTTCGAATCCTGGCTGTCTCAAATTTTTTTATTTATTTTTTTATTTTTTGGGTTAAATTTAAAGAAAGAACACACATATTTGTTATTCTTTTTAAAGATATTTTTTTCTTTTCAAAATTTTTTTTGGTTAAATTTAAAGAAAGAACACACACATATGTGTTAGTAGACCACACATATTTTATTCATGGTATATATATATTTTTTTGTCTCTCACACATGGTATATAATATATAGTAGCTAGACCACACATATTTTAATACACAAAAAAGTCTTTAATTTCTTTAAAATGTGTTTGTGTTCTATATTTAAATTTACACAAAATATATTTTTGCTTAAATTGAAATATAGAACACAAACACAAACACATTTGTTATTCTTTAAACAAAATTTTTGGTTATATTGAAAGAAAAAAATTCATTTAAATATTTTTTGGTTAAATTTAAAGAAAGAACACACACATATTTGTTATTCTTTTTAAAGATATTTTTCTTTTCAAAAATTTTTGGTTAAATTTAAAGAAAGAATACACACATATGTGTTAGTAGACCACACATATTTTATTCATGGTATATATATATTCTTGTCTCTCTCTCACACACACATGGTATATAATATATAGTAGCTAGACCACATATATTTTAATACACAAAAAAGTCTTTAATTCCTTTAAAATGTGTTTGTGTATTAATTTCTGCACTTTTTGTATTAATTTCTGCATAGCCATTCTGTGGCGCATCTCCGTGGATGCGCCACAGAAAGTGTAATTTCTGTGGCGCATCTCCTACATGCGCCACAGAATGGCTACCTCAATTTTTTTGCCGGGGCCCACACATATTTCTGTGGCGCATGTTTCCAGATGCGCCACAGAAACACATATTTTTGTGGCGCATCCAGGTCCATGCGCCACAGAAATGGTGTGGTAGGATGACATCCAGCCGTTGGTGGTGGGGCCCACATGTTTTCTGTGGTGCATGGTAGTAAGTGCGCCACAGAAAGTGCTAATTTAGTGGCGCACTGGACAGGCATGCGCCACAGAAAACAACTTCCACCTATAGCTAGTTTCCTAGTAGTATAGGTATGGCGATACCGACGATCGAATCTCGGGCAAGTGATATATCGTGAGACAAAGGGAATCGTATATGGGATTAATTGAATCTCCGACATCATGGTTCAACCGATAAAAAACTTCGTTGAATATGTAGGAATCAATATGGACATCCCCGGTCCCGCTGTTGGTTATTGATTAGATCATGTCTACATGTTCTCGAACTTGTAGGGTCACACACTTAACGCTTCGATGTAGCTAGGGTTTTAGTGAGATGATAGATGGTGCAAACGGATTTTGATTCGGAGTCTCGGATGAGATCCTAGATATCAAGAGGGGCTCCAGAAGAGTCCGGAGGTAAAGATTAATATAAGGCAAGTTGATTTTAGGGTTTCGGAAAAGTTCGGGAATTTCGGTAGAGTACCGGAATGTTCTAGAAGGTTACGGAGGGTCCCACGGTGTGTACCACCTACCACGTGGGTCGACATGGACTAGTGGGAGGGCCCATGTGTGTAACACCCCAAAAATTCGTCCCTAATTTTAGTGGTGTTTTCCCACACCTGGAAAAAAACAAAACTTTTTCTACTTTCAAAATATTTTCTTTAAACCAGATGGCCTTTGACTTGACTTTGGTTTCACCCTCTTGGAAATTTCCCAGCAATCCCCGATCCTTGTCAACCTCCACCATATTTCCATGCCATTGTTTTGCCGGTCGAACGTTGGTTCCATTTGAAGATTTCCAAAAACCCCTCTCGGCTATCCCACCAAAAGCCACCACCACAAGTGTACCTGGAAATAAATTCCACCAAGCTACCATATGGTTCCCTCATACAGATAGGTCACTCCCATGGAAGAACATTTCGTAGTCCCATGCAATAATTCTGAGTTTATTCATAATTCCTGTTATGCCATTTTCAATCCAGAAATTATCTAAACACCTTCCACTCATCCAAAAATTCTGAAATTTTTATGAGGTGCATGATTTAACCTCCTGAACATTTCACTCCATTGGCCCAACCTCATTTGAGCAATATTTGAGGTACTTCCTATGTAATGCCCTTTTTATGCCTAATTGCAATTTCCAAAGCAACCCCTAGCTGCAAAAATCATTTGCATTTCCATTTTGCCAAGTTGACAAGATTCCATACACAACCCCATATCCGCAATATCAGGCCCATATCATGTGAGTAAGTGCACTTGGCATACCAATGCCATTAGGGCATTTTCGGACACCAATTTATTTGACCAAACTCCAGGTATCCAGTTGAGCTCAAACTTCACAAACATACTCTACATATCCATTGTAGCCTACGGTGAATTTTGGGGATTTTTATGAGATGTGCAAGGCCTTAGTCATTTCATCGAATACCTGGTGTAGTCTCGGTTTTATGAAAATATTACTTTACAAAGTTTGGAACCCTTGAGTGGTTCTTGTTTTGTTGTGTTGCTCTCATCGTTACGAACCCAGTGGTGGAAACCGTTTGCCGTTTGGTGCTCTGAGTTGTCGGGAACGCGATGATGCCGCTCGTGGCGCACTCCGGACGCCAGAGCGCGCATGTCGGCGTCCTGCGCGTCCCTATTCCTCCGGTTCCTCTTGCTGTTCCCGTGTCCCAGCCCAACCCCAGCAGTGACCAAGCTCTCTCCTGCTCCCCTGGCTCAGACCGGAGTCGTCCCTATCCTCCCCATCAATTCTTGGACAAAGACCGGTGCAACGACCTCGGCCGGTGGCATTGAAGCGTCAACATGTCCATGTCCGTCACCTCGTCCTCACCTATATAAGAGGGCAGCTCGAGCCATCCGCGCGCAACACTCGCACCCTCTCCCAGACCTCTCGCTCTCTGGTTCCCCGTGGAATCGAGCTCACTCGAGCTCCTTGAGCTTCCTTTTGGCCGAAGCCATGGAGCTCCGTGGAGATGTGCCCTACGACTCCCGTAGGGGGCAACCCGACGGGTGCAGTGGAGCCCCGTGGCCCTCTCCCAGCCCTCGCCGCTGCCCCTAGTCCACCCTTCGACGACGACGACGTCGTCGTGTCCGCCATGGCCGCGCCACGGTGGTCGCGGGCGCCGCACGCGGGCAGTTACCAACCACGCCTCGCGCGTCCCAGGCCGCGGTGGGGCACGGCGATCACGCCGCTGTCCTCCGCCCCCGTCGCTGGTGTCCTCCCGGGAGCCCACCCCGGCCGACGCCCGCTTCGACCATGGAGACGACCCGCGCGTCCCGGCCCTCCTGGTCCTCTCGGCGGCGGCTCCCGCGGTCCCTGGCCGTCCCACGGGTGCGGCAAAGCCCGGCGTGGCCGCCCCCGTCACCAGCGTTCTCCCCGGCCGCCAGCCCCGGCGGTCATCGACGAGGTTGGCCGGTCCGTCCACAACCTCCTCCGCGCGTGCGTGAAGGAAGAAGTCGATCGATCCAAAAGAAGCTAGCTGAAGGCGTACTTCTTTTTTTTTCTCAGCTTTACGTTTCCTTGCAGAGAAGACGTATTCCCGGGGAAATGCCCGACCAGACCAGACCAGCCCAGCCCAGTCAGATTCAGTCCGTTCTATTTTTTTTCCGAAGTGAGCAGCAGATAGCTATTCTTCACCGAGCCATATCTTTTGATCCGTAGCTCCGTTCGAGGTGATTCAAATTTGTAAATTCGTAGTTTGAAAAGCTCTATCCAGTGGTATAGGTTTTGTATTTTTGTAAAATGCTTAGATGCTCAGCACACTTGTATGCTTGTTTAGGTGTCCCGCGGTACCGACAAACCGATACCCTAAACCGTGGCGTCCGTTACCGTCGAAACCAAATGGCATCGATCGTCAAAGGTAAGCTAACCACTTGCTATGAACACTCAAGCGGTGTTTGTTTGTTGCATTTTCCTGTCATATAGGTGCAATCTATTGCTTATCATCTGTCAACTGTGCGTCACGAGATATCGTGGCTTTGTTATATCCAGTCAACTGTGGTATTTTATTTTCTTTTATCAACCTGAGGCTGGCACCGGACGGAGGCATCTCCGCCACAGTCACCCGGTTGAATGTATTGTTTTATTTTTCTTTTATCAACCTGAGGCTGGCACCGGCCGGAGGCATCTCCGCCACAGTCGCCCGGTTGAATGTATTGTTTTATTTTTCTTTTATCAACCTGAGACTAGCACCGGCCGGAGGCATCTCCGCTACAGTCGCCCGGTTGACTGTATTGTTTTATTTCTTTTATCAACCTGAGGCTGGCACCGGCCGGAGGCATCTCCGCCACAGCCGCCCGGTTGATGCAAACTATCTATTGCTTGAAATATTGTGTTGCTAATGCTTTGTTGTTTGATGATATATTACTAGGTTATTGTGGTTGTTGTGTTGGACTAATCCTTTGTTGCTTGGACTTGTGAATGATGAAACTTGATTTAATGAAACACCCCCTCCAAACAACGATAAGGTCTATTCATAGTGCCACTAATCTGAACCCTTGAACGCGATACCACCGTTGTCCCATGGAAACCGTGACCTAGTAGGTTGTTAATCCCCTTCTGTGCCATCCGTTGGGCGCAGTCGTTGGGTTGTGCTGTCCGAGGGGAGTGGTCGATAGGCACAGGTTCGACTGCGATAGGGAGTCCGGAGCTAGGCATACCCGGTAGCGCCGGGGGATGTGCCGGATTTACTTGCCTGTTGTACCATGCGTATAGGGTGGTGCAGGAGAGTGTCTTAGCAAGTGGACCGTCACGAGAATATATTTTGCTTAGTACGACTTTGGGCGTGAGAAACCTGGAGCGTCGGCTGAGTGGGGTGCATTCCGATAGGTGGTAAAGCAAACTCTCGAGAGACTCAACCTAGCCAGCTAGCCCAGTTCCTAGGATGTGGAACAACAGTTCAGTGTCAGTCACACTGTGTGTCTTTGTCGTGTCCGGAGGTTAAAGTTAAGATCTGTTTGAAAGAAGTGATGAACGACCTGACCTCACTTAATTAAGGATGGCAATGGGTAGGGTATGGGCAGGGTAGACCAATACCATACCCATACCCATATAGGTCGTGGGTACAAAACTCTACCCATACCCGTACCCATGGGTATAAAGCTCTACCTGTCCCCATACCCGGTGGGTGTCTTTACCCGCTGGGTACCCATTGGGTACATCAACAGTACACAATATTTCATAGTGTATCGTGCGTCGCAACATCACAATCGTGTTCTCTTTCGCTCTACTGATCCATCGTTTGCCTGTCCTGCTCCTACTTGCTACCAACCCCCCGTTGTTGAAGAAATAGAGAATTGAGTGGATCTAGAAGTGGAAGATATGATGGAGGTCAGTGACATATTTGCTTAATGGTTAGGGTTTGGGTATACCCATGGGTATATGACTATACCCATACCCTACCCACGACTTGATGGGTAGGGTATGGGTACTGCCCATGGGTATAAAAATGTGCCCATACCCTACCCATATGGGTACGGTACCCGCGGGTACCCGTACCCATGGGTAAAATTGCCATCCTTACACTTAATAAACAATAAGATGGTGCAGGGAACGTTACTCGAGATAAGGAAATGTGATAAGGCCAGTGGGCCTAGTAGTGGTGACAGATGAGATTAGCCTCGTGAGGCTAGAGGCCAGTGAGCCTAGCTGTGATAATATGATTTGTTGTGTTACTTGGTACCAACTGGTATACCTATTATTCGTCACAGGTAAGCTCTTTGTGTGATCCCCGGTACACGATCCAACCCCACCTGGCTTGGACTTTGTGCTGGTGATACTCCCGTTGTTTGCTTATGCCATGTTTAGATTATTATTGTTTCTAGCTACTTGTTGCCTGATTGTTTGACTGTTCATGTCTTGTGGTTATTTTTTCTTGCGAGTATGTCAATGTACTCAGACTGACTTTTCATGTGGCCAGACGTTGAGAGGATTCATCTCCTACCATAGCAAGGAGATCGAGTAGGAGCGTGCTAGGATCAGTAGCCCAGCCAGATGCATGTGGAATGGAGCCGCACCAAGCCGTTGCCGTATCTTTGTCTTCCGCTGCCAGTTAAACTCAGTCCCGTGCCATACTTGGCCATGATGATTTTTCATGCCTTGATGGCCATCTAAACCATTTGTAGCCCTTTGGGCCTGATTGTGTAATGATATTTCCGCTATGTTGCATTGTCGTAACGTGCGTCCAGATATCCTAGGCTGGCGCACGGGGTGACCGCCTCTCTGGCGACATGTGTCAGAGGGGGGTGCCACAATGTGTCCGCCCCATAAGGCCCATGCAACTGGATAAGGACAAAGCCATTTAAATCAAGAGATAAGAAGGGATAAGAGATTTTCTAGAAAATAGGCATTTTACTTGTGGGGGGGGGTTCCTCCAAGCAGCCGGCCCTAGGAGGGCTGGGCTGCGCCCCAAACCTCCCTCCTGCCTATATAAAGAGGGGGAGGGCTCTTTGGGACGTCACCCCTTGATGCCCTAGCCATCCCCCTTCTCCCTCATCTCTTTCTGCAGCCGCTTGGCGAAGCCCGGCAGGAATTTCTCCACCTCCCCTCCACCACACCGTCGTGCCGCTGGGATCTCGTGAGACACTTCTTCCTCGCTTGCGGGATCTAGGAGAAGAATTCTACATCAAACTGAACGTGTGGATATCGCGGAGGTGCTGCTCGTGCGGCGCTTCATCGGATTGGATCTCGAAGGATAATACATCTCCACGCGATTAGACAAGTCTAATTGCGGGGATCGACTAACCAACCCCTGCATCGACAAATCACTCTTGTTTGTTCTTCGAGGGTTAGTATATTGGATATTCTTATCGCTACCCTCATCTAATAGATCATGATCTTGTTGGGTTTCTTCCGCCTTTGTTACGTAGGATTTTTTGTTTTCTATGCACCAAACCCTTCACTGACACCTTCACGACCTCGCGTGCACGTGCGCATGTGGGGTTAGTGGGCGCAACAGACATATGGGAGACGCTCTCTCTTGGAATAGGTTTGCGTGGGTTTTGGGAAATGAGAATAGTTTTATTGTAAAATAAAATTGAACAATGATGTGGGGATGTGTTTAATAATATGTCGGTGTGATAGGGTTTGTGTAGATAAATGTAGAAACACTTGTCTATGTATTAACAAAAGAGTTAGATGCATAGGCGGTCCTAATTATTTCACCGAAGTGTCAATTAATCATAAGGGAAGTGCTAGGCGTCCCCGGGGGTTCAACTCTCTTTTGCTCCTATGAAGCAAAAAAGGTTCGTTTGAACTAAGAATTTTGTACTATTGTAGCAATTTTCAATTTTCGCTTAAATCCCTCAATTGCTCCTATGAAGCAAAAATCGGTTCGTTTGAAATAAGAATTTTGTGTTACTGTAGCAATTTCCAATTTTCATCCAAATACCGCAATTGCTCCCATGAGACCTTGTAGCAAACAATTTATGCTATTGTAGCAAAAAACAACATGACGATTGTAGCAAAAAGTAAATTATGCTATTGTAGCAAAACCGACTTCGTCCGAGACATCGCTCATCGGAGACCTCATAGCAAAATCTTTATACTATTATAGCAAAAATAACAAAACTTTTGTACCACAAATTTATCCTACTGTAGCATAGTAGCAAATCCGACGCCCCACGTAACACTACCAGGGATCTCGTAGCACCGTCGTCGGTCGCATGTAGCAAAACCTGACACTGGTAGCATGTAGCAAACTCGGATGCCGCTTGTAGCACCACCACCGGCCACTGGAAGCATCTCCGCTCTCAGGCGGTAGCATCAGTGAGGAATGGCAGAGGTAGCGGTGAAGAACGGAGGAAGCAACACTTTGGGTGTGGTTGCCAACGACATGCGGCAACGCGGGCAACCAGCGGCGAGCGCCCGTGTACGGTAGCATCACTTGCATCGCCGGAGCATGGGAAGACGATGTCGAGCGCCCATGCACTTGCCGACCCCCTGCACCCCAGTTGCATCGGCGGGCCTCTCCATGTACCTGTCCGACCTCTCCCATCTGGAGGGAGGCAACCTCCCGCTCGCAGAGTGGGGAGGTGGAGAGGTCGTGGCCTCCCGCCAGAGGCGTAGGGAGTAGAAGGAGCGCAGCCTCCCGCCGCTGGCATGGGGACACAAAAGCGGTCATGGCTCTCCCGGTGGCGGCACGGCGAGCTGGAGGGTCACAGCCTCCTGCCAGTTGCAGGGAGAATGAGAGTCACAGTGTCCCGGCAACGGAGCGGCGAGAGAGAGGGTCGCGGCCTCCCAGGTCCCAGCACAGCAGCGCGTAAGTGGGACAACGTTGGCGCACAAGAGATAAATCGGATGCGGGGGCGATTGCGTTGTGAGCAAGAAGGAAAGGGAGAGGAATAAGTGGAGGAGAATGTATGCGAAGGGATAAGATGGTCATGGGCCCGTAACTGGCTAGCTTTGAGGACAGTTTGATCGTCATGATCCAATGGCGCTCGATCAGGACGATGCAACGCGTTGTGCACCGGAGCTACAGTAGTGTCTCCCTAATCATAAATAATTCAAATGCACATCACAGTCCCATGTCTTTTAAAGAAAATTGTCTGAAGTTCTAATTTAATTTGTCCAATTGTGACCTGCCGTGGCACTTTGATCACACAAGCAGATCCAAATGCGATTTGGAAGAAATATATTTTGAGGGGCATTTTACAAAATTGCACTTCTGTCGTTACGCCTTGATACGTGTCAAACGTATCTATAATTTTTTATTGATCCATGCTAGTTTTTTGATATTGTCACATGTTTCTACTATCATATTACATCATTTTTATGCATTTTGTCGGACTAACCTATTGACAAGATGCCTATTGCCAGTTTCCTGTTTTTGCTGTCTTTTCGTTTCAGAAACTTATCATAGGAAATATTCTGTCCAGGATTTTTTTATTCGCCAAGACGGAGTTTCAGTCCAGAGGGCAGCCCTGGGGGCCACCCACAGGGCAAGGACGACCCCCAGCCGCGGCCTGACCTAGGGCCAGGGGTGGGACCCGCCTCTGCTCCTGGTGGGTCCCCTCGGCCCCCTCCGACGCCTATAAAATCAGATTAATCCCAAAAACATCGAGGCGGCCATTATTTTCCTGAGAAGTCACCCCGAGGCACCGCCACCATAAACCCTAGTTCGGGGGTGATTCTGAAGCTGATCCCGGCACCCTGCCGGAGGGGAGATCAATCACGGAGGGCTCTTCATCGCTATGCCTTCCTCCGGGATGATTTGTGAGTAGTCCCACCTTGGACTACGGGTCCATGGCAGTAGCTAGATGGTAGTCTCTCTCCCTTGTGCTTCATGTATTATGATCTTGTGAGCTGCCTAACATGATCAAGATCGATTATTGTAATGCTATGTGATGTCTTTGCTGTGATCTGATGGATTATGAAGTTATGATCAGATTGTGCATGATTCTTATATGTTGATTTATGTTGTTGCATGCTCTCCGATGTGCGTAGTCACTTTGGCCAAGTGATTGTGTGTATCTCCAAGAGGGAGTATTTATGCTAGATAGTGGGTTCATGCCCCCTTTTGTTCCTGGGCACGAGTGACAGAAACGTCTAAGGGCGAGGGTGTGCTGTTGCTACTAAGGGTAAAACAGCAGTGTTAATGTCTCTTTTGATATTAGTATTGCTTACTTCATATGCTTTACTTAATGCAAATGTCTGTTGCTTGCAACTTAATACCGTTGGGTGACAGGCTGGATAGCAATCCCACGGTGGACTTTTTAGACAATGATGCAGTTGGACTCAATGGTCTTTGTTCATTGTCGTGATGCCTACATAAATATTATCATGTTCTCTATGTCGTAGCTAGATTAATTTTGTGTTATAATCTTGTCAATTGCCTAGCTATAATTTGTTTACCCATCATATGAGTGTTTTATTTACTTGATAGACTCCACTAGTGAACCCATGGCCCCCGGTCCATCTTTTTACACTGATTGCAACCTTTATTCATCATTTTTCACCATCATTACTCCTCTGGTCCACTTTCATATTTTCATCTATTTCACTATACAATTAACCGCTTTGTTTTCTGCGAGACCGGAAAGATTGACAACCTTTCCGCCGTTGGGGGCAAAGTAATTGGTTGAGTGTGTGCAGGTCCATGTCTGTTGAAGATTAAGCGCCAGAGATCTTCAACATTCACTTTGTTTTTGATTTCAAAGTCCTACTGGTTCAATAAACCTCGGTTCGTTAACGAGGGAAAACTGCTACTTACTACATCCACACCTTCGCTTGGGGCACAACCCAACGCTACCATCACAGATCATCAAGCAGTTTTCTGGCGACGTTGCCGGGGACTTTGGAGCTACAGCAAGGGGAGTCTCATACTCTCGATCACTTTACTTTGTTTTTGTCTTGCTTGCTTTATTTCTCATTTAGTTTATTTTTCTTGTTGCAAAATTTTAAAACCCAAAAAAATTATTGTAGCCTTTATTTCTATCTTGTTATTTTGCTTTGTCGTTATGTCTAGCTCTTTGCCTCCTGTTGAAACACCCGAGTCCAAAGTCCTCGCCTTCAAACAAAGAGGTGGGGAAAATTTGAAAGATTCTTGGTATAGAATTAAAGATGCTCATCGTAGATCCACTAAAAAGCAAGTAGCTATTTCCTTCTAAGAAATTTTTATATTGGTATCACATGTTGGTATTAGTTTGTTTTGGACACTATAACAGGTGGAAACTTCTTAGGTGCTAGTGCTTCGGAAGCTTTAAATGCTATAGAAAATTTATTTGGAAATCCTCCTATTGATGATACTAAGAAAATTACCTTAGAAGACATTATGAAAAAGTTGGAAGCGGTAGAAAGTAATATGCCAAGCATAAGTAAGATAAATGATATGGATAAGAAGATTGATAACAACTTTAATAGGGTTAATGGATACATAAGGAATGCTACTAAAAAGGTTAAAACACTCCATTACCCTAAAGATCATCCTGAAGGGATAGGTAAACTAGAAGAGACTTTTGATAACTTGGGAGCTACCTTTTCTTCACTTAAACCTAAAAAGGAAGTAACTCCCATAGTTAAGGGACCGAAATTATCTTTGTGCCAAAGAATACTACTAAAGTTGATGCATCTTTTGTAGGAAATGAAGAAGTAAAAATGGTTAAAGAGGATCAAGTATTCAAGGGCTTGCTGGGAGCTGCCCCGTATGGTAAGGTTAAAAAAAATTAATTCACAAGGTATTACTGGTAATGAGTCTATTAAAAGTCCTCCTTCGAGTTGCACAATCCATGAACTTGTTAGGAAGGACGATGCCCTTGATTTTGAAAAGACTTGATGACGTGGGTGTACCCTTCGGGTGCCCCACGGTTTGGCTACTCGGTGTTCAAACATCATCGTGGCATGCGGAACAAGGCCGAAAGGAAGGCCCATACCGAAGGAGACAAGCCCAAGACTAGACAGAACCAAGGTCGGTTATGAGATGTAACCCTAGTCTGTAGAGGATTCCCGGGACCCAGCCTTACTATTTAAGGGCTGGGAGGGCTACCGGCTAGGGACACGCAAAAATCTAGCCACCAGAACCCTAGCGAGATCACATCTCTCGATCTCACCATTGTAGCTCTACTATAATCCCATCAATCAATACCAGACAAGCAGGACATAGGGCTTTTACCTTCGGGGGCCTGAACCTGGGTAAATCTTGCTTGTCAGCCGACGGATTCACCAGCACCACCATCTTTTCCTCTTCTTTAAACCCTAGGATGACCTCCGAGGGATTTGGCATGGTAACCCCACGTCACTTGATATTTGGCATTGCGCCTAGCTAAAAGGCGTTAAAGAAAAGCGCTTGTTGGGAGACAACCCATCTTTTACTTTCAGTTTTTTTCCTTTCTTGAGTCATGGAGTTGTTGCCTCTATAGAAACTTCATTGTATCTTTTTGTTTTGGTTTTTTGTGCCAAGTTTAGCCTCTAATGCATTGAAAGTGCGAGGTATTGTTTTGCTGTCCAGAAACAGATTCTATGCGCCTGTTGCAGAAAATCTCGAACAATCCCTGAATTTTATATTTTTTTGATATTTGTAGACAGCAAGCCTGATACTTTTATCTATCTTTCGTTGCTTTTGAGTTTTCTAATTTCTGCAGAAGTGCCTTGAAAAATTCCATCTTTACACACTGTTCAGTTTTTGACAGATTCTGCTTTTATTTTGTATTCATCTCTTTTACTATCGTCAAATGTGATACTCTAGAGGTGGAGTGTCATATTGAGGCTTAGTAAACAGTAGCTAATGCCCAATAAAGTTGTTTGCAATTTATCTTGAGTTGAACACATGTGCATTTTAATTTATGAGCACTAACCCTCTAATCAGTTTATGAGAAGTTTTGTGTGAAGTGAGTTTTTAAGTTCCAAAGGAGAGGATAGTGAATAAATTGAAGATGTATCAGAGCTCAAGCTTGGGGATGCCCCCATGGCACCCCCTCTGAATATTAAGAACCATCAAGCGTCTAAGCTTGGGGATGCACAAGGCATCCCCTCCTCTTCATCGACTATCATAAGGTCATCTTCATTGAACTATGTTTTTATCACTTTACATATTATGTGCTATGCTTGGAGCGTCTTTTTGATTTCAGTTTCGTTTTGTTTGTTTGCTGGTCATATCCTTGTTGGATCCTAGCTTTATTTGTGCGGGAGAGAGGCATGCTCCACTTTTTCATTTGAATACTCCTTTGCTTCGCTTATATCTTGTTGAGTATTCTTAGCTACTGTTTGGTTGCTAGTAAGCTCTCGCTTTTAGCTTTTATCTTGTTTAGAGCCGCTAGTTGTCGATGTTAAACTCTCTTGTTCTTCACTTATACTTGTTGGAGAGTTGTTATTGATAAATTGCTTGAATTGTCAAAGTGACAAAATGCTATCCATGTGATATTGGAATGAAATGAAAGCCTGCATAGTCTTGTAGATCATTGTGTGGATACTTGATGCTTCTCAATTGTTTTGAGATATTAAGATGAATGCTTAAACTTGCTGGTTATTTGAGTGGAAATTGATTAGTAAAGAAATACAGTTAAAAGCTTGAAATTGTGTGGTGTTTCATAGTTGTTAATTCATAAAGCTTATCTTTCCATCAAAAGAACTGTTTGGTCAACAAGGGAGACAGTGTGGAGTGTTTATGGTTATGATTTACTGATGCCTTATGTTACTCTGTTACCGGTTAATGTTGGATGTTTGCTTCAAATACCATTTTTGCTAAGCCAAAAAAAACTCTGTATTGAGTGTGATGTCCACTCGTGCATCCAAATCTCAAAGCCAAACTATCTTGCCAGCTGAGTCCACCATATCTACCTATGCATGGTATTTCCTTCCATTCCAAGTAAATTTGTCATGTGCTACCTTTAAAACCTTCAAAATATTCTCGTTTTGGTGCCTCTGTTTTCAAGCTCATGAGGAAGTAAGTAGGGAGTTCGTTATAGCTTATGTCGAGCAAGGTTTTTCTTTTATTTTTCTTTTTTTCCCTCCATTTCACACGGTGTTGATGGTTTACATCCTCACTTGAATCAACCCGAGAGCGGCTTAAGCAAAATATAAATATAACTCACAATTCTCCTTCGCACAATGAAAATCTGAGAAATCAGTTCAAACATTGGTTAGTGGTGAAACAAAGGAGAAAGAGGAATGTACTCATTCCTCTAAAACCAGCCGCTCTCACAACTCTAAAGACCTTGCTTGACATAGGGGACTAATGAGCTTCTGAGCTATGGAATCGTTGACGGAATTATGCATCTCTCAAAATTGTTTTTTATCCCTGTTTTTTAAAACCAAAAAGCTCTAGCACATGACTAATCCCTGCTTCCCTCTGCGAAGGGCCTTTCTTTTACTTTTAAATGTTGAGTCAGTTTTACTTTTCCTTCTATCTCTACCAAAGCAAACATACAGCATTGACCCTGGGTATCATTGATCATATTGTATCGTCAGATTAAACATGAATCTTTATATTCACTTTATCTGTAAGATAGGCCGTTGGAAGTTGAAGCTTTTTGCTAATACTTAAATCTTCCTTTGTGTTGATTCTAAAAACCAGCTGCTCTCACAAGTCTAAAAGCCTTGCTTGTTATGAGGGACTAGATAGCTTCTCTGTTGTGAAATCGTTGACGAAAGCATGCATCTCTCAAAATTGTTTTACTTCTGTTTTCTAAAAATAAAAAGCTCTAGCACATGACTAATCCCTGCTTCCCTCTGCGAAGGGCCTTTTTTTACTTTTAATGTTGAGTCAGTTTTCCTTTTCCTTCTATCTCCAACAAAGCAAACATCTAGCATTGATCTTGGGTATCATTGATCACATTGCATCGTCAGATTAAACATGAATCTTTATATTGACTTTACCGTTGGAAGTTGAAGCTTTTTGCTAATACTTACATCTTCTTTGTATTGATTCTCAAACACTTTTGGCATGGAACCATTACCATTGAGAATTAGTCAAATATGTGGGTCACATTTATTTCATGTCTTTAACGTACTATTTATGAAAGGTTTTGCTTGAATGATTCAACTTGGTTATTGATATGTGTCAAACGTATCTATAATTTTTGATTGATCCATGCTAGTTTTGTGATATTGTCACATGTTTCTATGATCATATTACATCATTTTTATGCATTTTGTCGGACTAACCTAATGACAAGATGCCTAGTGCCACTTTCCTGTTTTTAATGTTTTTGTATTTCAGAAAATTTACATCTGGAAATATTCTCGGAACTGGACGAAAATTTACGGGGAATTTTTACTTGACGGAAGGCACCAGGACATCAAAGGGGAGCCTGGGGGACTACCCATAGGCCAGGGGCGGCCCCCTGCCGCGGCCTAGGGTCACCCGTGGGTGGGACCCACCCCTGCCCGTGGGCCACCCCCTAGGCCCCCTCTGACACCTATGAAATCCCATTAAACCTAAAAACGTTGAGGCGGCCATTATTTTCCAGAGAAGTCACCCCGAAGTGTCGTCACCGTAAACCCCAGTTCGGGGGTGATTCTGAAGCTGATCTCGGCACCCTGCCAGAGGGGAGATCGATCCCGGAGGGCTCTTCGTCGCCATGCCTTCCTCTGGGATGATTTGTGAGTAGTCCCACCTTAGACCACGGGTCCATGGCAGTAGCTAGATGGTAGTCTCTCTCTCTTGTGCTTCATGTCTTATGATCTTGTGAGATGCCTAACATGATCAAGATCGACTATTGTAATGCTATGTGATGTGTTTGCTGGGATCCGATGGATTATGAAGTTATGATCAGATTGTGCATTATTCTTATATGTTGATTTATGTTCTTGCATGCTCTCCGATGTGCGTAGCTCCTTTGGCCATGTGATTGTGTGTATCTCCAAGAGGGAGTATTTATGCTAGATAGTGGGTTCATGCCCCATTTTGTTCATGGGTTCATGCCCCGTTTAAGGGCGAGGGTGTGCTATTGCTACTAAGGGTAAAACAGCGGTGTTAATGTTTCTTTTGATATTAGTATTGCTTACTTCATGCGCTTTACTTAATGCAATTGTCTGTTGCTTGCAACTTAATACCGTTGGGTGACAGGCTGGATAGCGATCCCACGGTGGACTTTTTGGACAAAGATGCAGTTGGACTCAACGGTCTTTGTTCATTGTTTTGATGCCTACATAAATATTATCATGTTCTCTTTGTCATAGCTAGATTAAGTTTGTGTTATAATCTTGTCAATTGTCCAGCTGTAATTTGTTTACCCATCATATGAGTGTTTTATTTACTTGAGAGACTCCACTAGTGAAACCATGGCCCCGTTCCATCTTTTTACATTAATTGCAACCTTTATTCATCACTTTTCATCATCATTACTCCACTGGTCCATTTTCATATTTTCATCTATTTCACTATACAATTAACCGCTTTGTTTTCTGCGAGACCGGAAAGATTGACAACCTTTCCACTGTTGGGGGCAAAGTATTTTGGTTGACTGTGTGCAGGTCCACGTCTGTTGAAGATTAAACGCCATAGATCTTCAACATTCACTTTGTTGTTGATTTCAAAGTCCTATTGGTTCGATAAACCTCGGTTCGTTAACGAGGGAAAACTGCTACTTGCTACATCCACGCCTTCGCTTGGATCACCACCCAACGCATCATTCAACATGCTAGCAAGCTCTTTTCTGGCGCTGTTGTCGGGGACTTTGGAGCTACAGCAAGGGGAGTCTCATACTCTCAATCAATTTACTTTGTTTTTGTCTTGCATGCTTTATTTCTTGTTGCAAAATTTTAAAACTCAAAAAAATTAGTGTAGTCTTTATTCCGGTTTTGTTATTTTATCTTATCATTATGTCTTCCACTGAAAACACCAAGTTGTGTGACTTTACTAGCACTAATAACAAAGATTTCATATGCTCTCTGATATGTCTCAAACGTATCTATAATTTTTGAGTGATCCATGCTAGTTTCGTGATATTGTCACATGTTTTTACTATCATTTATATCATTTTTATGCATTTTGTCGGACTAACCTATTGACAAGATGCCCAGTGCAAGTTCCCTATTTTTGCTGTCTTTTTGTTTCAGAAATTTACTTCTGGAAATATTCTCGGAATTGGACAAAAATTTACGGAGATTATTTTTGCGCCAAGACGAAGACGGAGTCCGAAGGGCAGCCTCGGAGGCAACCCACAGGGCACACACGGGTAGCTGCCAAACTTCTCATGCAGGTTTGAATTTTTCTTCAAGGAACCTCTTGGACTCGGCCGCGGGAGGCACCTTCATGTCCACCACATTAGATGCAGCAACTAAACTCTTGGATGAGATGATGACAAATTATTCACAATGACATACTGAAAGAGCTCCAAGTGGTAAGAAGGTAAATTCTGTCGAGGAAATTTCCTCTTTGAGTGATAAGGTTGATATGATTATATCTATGCTTGCTACCAATCAGTCCCCTATTGATCCTAATAATGTCCCACTTGCTTCATTAATTGCCCAAGAAAAGGATCAAGTTGATGTTAATTTTCTTAATAGAAATAACTTCAACAATAATGCTTATCGAAATAATTTTGGTAGTAACAACTATAAGCCTTATCCTCCCAATAATGGCAACTCATATAGTAATTCCTATGGTAATTCTTATAATCCTAATAAGAATGTGTCCTCTGATCTTGAAAATGTATTAAAGGAATTTATCACTTCGCAAAAAGCTTTCAACAAAACTGTTGAAGAGAAACTTGAAAAACTTGATAGACTTGTCTCTAAAGTGGAAGATCTTGCTCATGATGTTGAAATTTTAAAAATTAGAACCACTCCTCTTCAAGACAAGCCTACTGAATCTTTAAATGCTATTTCTATTCAAATTAATGAGATTGAAAGGATGATGGCTCGGTTGAAAGCTAGGTGGGCTAGAGAGAAAGAAGAAGCTAGAATTGCTGAAATGAGTAGGAAAACTGTTAAAGTTTATACTATCCAAACTACTAATGAGGAACCTCCTAGCCTATTTAAAGATGATGAAATTGATTTTGATAATTGCAATATTACTGAAGTCATAAAGTTCCTACAAAAACTTGCTAAGTCACCGGATGCTAGTAAATTAAATATTGCCTTCACCAAACATATTACCGATGGTCTTATTAAGGCAAGGGAAGGAAAGCTTAAGCTAGAAACTTCTATTCCTAGAAAATTTGTAACATCCCAAAAATTCGTCCCTAATTTTAGTGGTGTTTTCTCATACCTGAAAAACTTTTTCTATTTTATAAAAACGTTTTCTTCAAACCGGTTGGTCTTTGATCTGACTTTGGTTTTTCTCTCTTAGAAATTTCCCAATAATCCTTGACCTTTGTCAACCTCCACCAAAATTTTCCATGCCCTTGTTGTGTATGTCGAACATTGGTTCGAGTTGACGATTCCAAAACCCTCCTACCTGTCCTACCCAAAGCCACCACCACAATTATAGCTTGAAATAAATTCCACCAAGATATCATATGATTCCCTCATACATATACCTCACTCCCATGGAAAAACATTTCATAGTCCCACGCAATCATTCCAAGTTTATTCATATTTCCTATTATGCTATTTTCAATCCAAAAATTATCTGGACACCTTCCACTCATCCAAAAATTCTGCAATTTTGGTGAGGAGCATGATTTAACCTCCTCAACATTTCACTCCATTGGACCAACCTCATTTGAGCAATATTTGGGGTACTTCCTTTGTAATGCCCTTTTCATGCCTAATAGCAATTTCCAAAGCAACCCCTAGCTGCAAAATCATTTGGCATTGACACCATTCCAAGTTGAAAAGATCCCATACACAACCCCATATCCACAATATCAGATCAATATCATCCATGAAAAACCTTCTTGCCATGATCATGCGAGTATACTATCTTGCGGACAATTACAAAAACCATTTTTCTATACCACCAAATGAGCCCATATTTTACGGAAACCCTCCCTATACCAATCCTACTCAGTGGCAATTTACTGGAATTTTTCTGAGTTGAGGAAGACACTACCACAGAAATGGCTATCAGTGGCGCACCAAATTGCAATTCTGTGGCGCACCCCCAGGTTTGCTGGGTGCGCCACAGAATTGTCGCCACAAAAATATTTTCTGTGGCGCACCTTGCTTGGTGCGCCACAGAATTCTCACATTTCTGTGGCGCACCTGGCCTAGTGTGCCACAGAATTCTGAAAAAATTCAAAAAATGCAAAAAAAAATATAAAAAGTTTCAAAAAAATCAAAATATGAAATAATATGAAAAATCCTAATTATTTGAATTTTTTCAGATTTTTTGCACATTTTGAACTGATACCTTCCCATTGGACCAACCTCATTTTTGCACATGATTTAACCTCCTCAACATTTCACTCCATTGGACCAACCTCATTTGAGCAATATTTGGGGTACTTCCTTTGTAATGCCCTTTTCATGCCTAATAGCAATTTCCAAAGCAACCCCTAGCTGCAAAATCATTTGGCATTGACACCATTCCAAGTTGACAAGATCCCATACACAACCCCATATCCACAATATTAGATCAATATCATCCATGAAAAACCTTCTTGCCATGATCATGCGAGTATACTATCTTGCGGACAATTACAAAAACCATTTTTCTATACCACCAAATGAGCCCATATTTTACGGAAACCCTCCCTATACCAATCCTACTCAGTGGCAATTTACTGGAATTTTTCTGAGTTGAGGAAGACACTACCACAGAAATGGCTATCAGTGGCGCACCAAATTGCAATTCTGTGGCGCACCCCCAGGTTTGCTGGGTGCGCCACAGAATTGTCGCCACAAAAATATTTTCTGTGGTGCACCTTGCTTGGTGCGCCACAGAATTCTCACATTTCTGTGGCGCACCTGGCCTGGTGCGCCACAGAATTCTGAAAAAATTCAAAAAATGCAAAAAAATTATAAAAAGTTTCAAAAAAAATTAGAAAAATCAAAATATGAAATAATATGAAAAATCCTAATTATTTGAATTTTTTCAGATTTTTTGCACATTTTGAACTGATACCTTCCCACTAGGTCACCCATCCTCAAATTGCTCCAATCCTATCACGCTTAACTTCTAAGTTCCACCCACTTCACCTACCCTTGTGCTACTCAAGTTCTTATTGATATATATATCATATGAATCCTCTTAAGTCTTGTATGTGTATATGTTATGTATGTGTTATAAATGTGTGTTTTTAAATTTCAGATTTTTCAAAACTTCTAAACTTTCAAAAGGAGATTCAAAAGTTTTAAAAGATCCAAAAAAATTCAAAAAACTTTTAAAAAAACTATAAAAATTTCAAAAAATCCAAAAAAAATCTTAAATTTTTTAAAAAAACTTTAAAAAATTAAAAATATCCAAAAATTCAAAAAACTTTTAAAAATTCAAAAAATCCAAAAAATTCAAAAAACTTATTTTAAAAAAAAAAACTTTAAAAATCCAAAAATTTAAAAAAAACTTAAATTTCTTTAAAAAACTTTAAAAAATTCAAAAAATCCAAAAAATTCGAAAAACTTATTTTTTAAAAAAAACTTTAAAAAATTCAAAAAATCCAAAAAATTCAAAAAACTTAATTTAAAAAAAACTTTAAAAAATTCAAAAAATCCAAAAAATTCAACAATCTTCTTTGTTATAACTTTTTTTTGGAATTTTTGAATATTTTTCTTTTTTTAATTTTTTTTGAATTTTTGATTTTTTTTGATTTTGTAGAAAAAATCGTCTGTTTGAAATAACTTTTTTTCTTTTGGAATTTGAGGAATCTGTGAATTGCTGACCGGGTAAACCCCGGTGAAATCGAACTCGGGTTTTTCTCTAGTTTTTTTTTATATATTAAACGCATTTTTTCGACGTCGTATGCAAAAGTTATGGCCGTTTTACATTTTTCCTGGTTTTTGCAAAAAAAGGTCAAAATTCATATTTCAAAATTTCTATACCTACTAAACACTCAAACCTAACTACATGTCAAAGGATTTTATTTATTGAAATTTTTATCATTTTCTTTTACTTCCTGCAAAACTAAAAAGGCGATCCACAGGGGGGGGTGGGATTTGAAAAAAAAACTGTGGCGCACCAAGATTGGCGCACCAGCCATGGTGCGCCACAGAATGTCCACAGATAGACCTTCGCCCAATGATTATATGTGGGACCCACAGAAATTCTGTGGTGCATGGGTGGGCATGCGCCACAGAAATCTAGCTTTCTGTGGCGCATGGGTGGGCATGCGCCACAGAATCCTGACTTTCTGTGGCGCATGGACAAAAGATGCGCCACAGAAAGTCGAAAATTTCTGTGGTGCACCAGCATCCATGCGCCACAGAAATAATTCTGTGGCGCACCAATTAACGGTGCGCCACAGAATGCCAACCTCCCTATAGCCCTTTTTGTGGTAGTGAGACCTCTGTCATTTCATCAAACACCTCGTGTGCATTAGGTTTTCAAAAACTTTTGTGTTGCGAATTGTGGTGTTTTTTTAGTGTGTCCGATGTGGATGCGTTGTTCCTGTTGTTACGCACCTATTGGTGGAAACGGTTTTCCATTTGGTGCTCCGAGTCACCGGGAAAGCGACGATGCCGCTCGTGTCGCGCTCTGTACGTCGCATACAAAACGGTATGACTTAAATCCGTCGCGTACAAAACGGTATGACGTAAATCCATTTAACCGTAAACCGTGCCTAACCTTGGTTGTGTAGTACAGCCTCGTGCGGCACTGCTCATCCAGCTCGGCCTCCCTATCCAGCTCCCCGTTCTTATCTCTTCCTTTTATTTTCTTTGGAGAAAAATCATTGCATCGAAGCAACGCAAGCCGTTACCTCCTCGTTCCCGGCTATAAGTAGGGCAGCTCGAGCCTCTCACGCGCGCAACGCTCCATTCCCTTCCCCCATATACGCTCTTCTACCTTCCCCGCTGTCCAGAGAAGCAAAGGGAGCTCGGCATGCCCGAGCCCCGCTAGAGCTCGTGCACGGCCGCAATGGCCAAGGCTTCCGGCGAGCTTGCGCCCGACACCCCAGCCTCCCCGGCGGCCGCGGTGTGGCCCGGCGTGGCTGCCCCGTCGCCGGCGTCCGCCCCCGGCCCTCCATTCGCCGGCGGTCGGCCATCCCCGACCAAGCTCCCGTACGTGAGCTCAAGCTAGAAGAAGCACTCCGTACGTAAGCTCAAGCTAGAAGAAGCACCCAATCGTTCAAAATGAGCTAGCTAAAAGCGTACTTGTTTTTTTTCTCAGGTTACGTTTCTTTACAGGGAAAGCGTATTTCCTTCAAACGCGCGACCAGCCTAGCCCGGTTCAAAAGCAGCCCGCTCTTTTTTTTCAGAGTGAGCAGCAGATAGTTAGCCATCGCCTAGCCGTAACTTTTGATCCGTACCTCCGTTTGAGATGATCCAAATTTGTAAATTCATGGTTTGAAAAGATCTATCTAGTGGTATAGGTTTAATATTTTTGTAAAATGTTTATATGCTCAGCACCCGTGTATGCTTGCATAGGTATATTCCATGACGGCGAAAACCGAGACCCTAACCCGTGACGTGTCCATGACCGTCGAAACCAAATGGCGTCGATCGTCGAAGGCAAGCTAACCACTTGCTATGAACACTCAAGCGGTGTTTGTTTGTTTGCATTTTACCCTGTCATATAGGTGTCTTTTATTGCTTATCATCTGTCAACTGTGCGTCACGAGATATCGTGGCTTTTTTTTTACATCCTGTCAACTGTGCGTCACGAGATATCGTGACTCAGTTTCATACCTGTAATATGATAAACCCATGTCCCGTGGGTTGAGTTCCGGTACCCCGTCTAAATACACATTGGGTCCTGCCCAAGTGGATTGAAGCGGCTACTTTTCTGTAGAGTTGTGGCGTGCGTTGGACGGTACCATGAACCACTCCCCATTCCGGCGACGATGGACTGGGGGAACCGCCGCAGTCAATGGAATGGTGGAACGGGAACGTGTGGACGCCTCCACTAACTCTTGTAGTCGATCTGTGGGTGCTACTGGTCGGAGGTATCTCCGTCATTGCCCGGTTGACGCTAACCAACTGTGCTATTTTATTTTCTTTTACTCAACCCGTGGATGTCACTGGTCGGAAGTATCTCCGCCCTCGCCCGGTTGACTATGCTATTTTATTTTCTTTTACTCAATCTGTGGCTGTCACTAGTCGGAGGTATCTCCGCCATCGCCCGGTTGAAACTAACCATTGATTGAACTAACTATATATTGCTTGAACCATTGTGTGCAGTTTGTTTCTGTTCAAGTTGATTTGATATTATGGTTTTGCATTGGACTAATTTGTTTCATGTTGATATGATAGTATACTTGTTGTGTTGTACTAATCCTTTATTGTGTTGGACTAATCCTCTGTTGTTGGAATTGTTGTTGAAAGAAACTGGATTAAATGAACCATCCCTCCAAACTTTGATAGGGTCAGTCCATAGTGCCACCAATCTGAACCTTGAATGCACTACCACTGTCGCCCAAATGAGAGAGTCATAGCCTATGTAACCTATCAAGCCTCCTTTGATGCTACCCACTTGGCAAGTCTAGTCGGATACTGCATAGTTGTGGTCGGGGCTAGTCTTGCGAAGGTTCCGGAGCTAGGCGTTGCTCATGAGTTGGGGACGTGCCGGATTCACTTCGTCATAAGACTTAGCGCGAGTAGTAAGTCGGTAGCTATACAAGGAGTGTCTTGGTAGTGTGAATGGTTATGTAAGTGTATCTTGCCGTAGCTAAGTAAGGTGCATTTAGATGGGTGGTAACTGCAACCTCTCGAGAGTGTGTCAACTAGCAGCTAGCCTTGTTCCTAGGTTATGGAACAGTTCAGTGTCGGTCACACTATTGTCCTTTGTCGAGTCCGGAGGTTAAACTTAAGATCGGCATGAAAGAAAGATGAACAACCCGATTTCACTAAACGAACAATAAGCTGATGTAGGGAATGTAACTTGAGCTGTGGTTGGTTACCCGCATATAGGGATGACGGTGTGATCGTTGGGAGCCTAGAGTTAGGCTTGAGCCAACATCAACCGTGCATGCCCAAAATGGAAACATGAGGCCAGTGGGCCTAGCAGTTTGACTGATGTGGTAAGGCCGTTGGGCCTAGTTGCGATGATAGGTGCTGTTATAATATTTGGTACCAATGGGTACATCCGTTACTCATCACAGGTAAGTTCTTTGTGTGATCTCCGGTACCCGATCCAACCCCACCTGGCTTGGACTCGGTACTGGTGGTACTCCCGTTGTTTGCTTATACCATTTTTTATCGTGATGCCATGTTGTCCTCCTTTTGTACTGTCGTAAGTAGACACTTGCCCTGTTTAGATTACTATTATTGATGGTTACTTGTTGCCTGATTGCTTGACTGTTCATGTCTTGTGGTTATTTTCTTGCGAGTACGTCATTGTACTCAGACTGGCTTTTCATGTGGCCAGACATTGAGAGGATTCATCTTCTACCATAGCAAGGAGATGGAGCAAAAGCGTGCTAGGATCAGTAGCCCAGCCAGATACCTGTGGAATGGAGTCCCTCCAAGCCGTTGCCGAATCTATGACTTCCGCTGCCAGTTAAAACTCTGTCCCGTGCCATCCTTGTCCATGATAATTGCTCATGCCTTGATGGCCATGTAAAATCATTTGTAGCCCTCTGGGCCTGATTGTGTAATGATATTTCCGCTATGTTGCATTGTCGTAACGTGCGTCCGGATATCCTGGGCTGGCGCACGGGGCGACCGCCTCTCTGGCAACATGTGTCAGAGGGGGGTGTCACAAAATTAGAAGATGGATGGGAACCCACTATTAAGATGGAAATAAATGACTTTGATTGCAATGCTTTGTGTGATCTTGGTGCTAGTATCTCTGTTATGCCTAAAAGTTTCTATGAAATGCTTAATTTAAATCCTTTGGAAGAATGCTATTAAAATGTTCATCTTGCTGATTCTTCTAAAATGAAACCTTTGGGTAGAGTTGATGATGTCCTTATTGTTGTTAATGATAATTATGTTCCCGTTGATTTTATTGTTATGGACATTGAGTGTAATGCTTCTTGTCCTATTATTTTGGGGAAACCGTTTTTGAGAACCGTTGGTGCTATTATTGATATGAAAGAGGGAAATATAAGATTTCAGTTCTCCCTTAAAAGAGGGATGGAACACTTCCCTAGAAAGAGAAAGAAGATTACTTTTGAATCAATCATAAGGTCAAGCTATGCTCTTGATGTTGCAAAGGCCTCCGAAAAAACTTGATATTTGGCATTGCGCCTAGCTAAAAGGCGTTAAAGAAAAGCGCTTGTTGGGAGGCAACCCATCTTTTACTTTCAGTTTGTTTTTGTTTTTGTTTTTCTTGAGTCATGAATTTGTTGCCTCCGTAGCAATTTCATTGTATCTTTTTCTTTTGGTTTTTTGTGCAAGTTTAGCCTCTAATGCATTGAAAGTGCGAGGTATTGTTTTGCCATCCAGAAATAGATTTCTGTCCATCTCTGTTCGAAATTCCAGAAAATATCTGAATTTTATCTTTTTCTGATATTTTTAGACAGAAAGCCTGATACTTGTATCTATCTTTCTTTAGTTTTGAGTTTTCTGATTTGAGATACAGAAGTGTCTCGAAAAATTCAATCTTTACAGACTGTTCAGTTTTTGACAGATTCTGCTTTTATTTTGTATTCGTCTCTTTACTATCGTCAAATGTGATACTCTTGGGGAGGAGTGCCACATTGAGGCTTAGTGAACTGTAGATAATGCCCAAAAAAGTTATTTGCAATTTGTTTTGATTTGAACACATGTGCATTTTAATTTATGAGCACTAACCCTCTAATCAGTTTATAAGAAGTTTTGTGTGAAGTGACTTTTTAAGTTCCAAAGGACAGGATAATAAAGAAATTGAAGATGCATCAGAGCTCAAGCTTGGGGATGCCCCCATGGCACCCCCTCTGAATATCAAGAACCATCAAGCGTCAAAGCTTCGGGATGCCCAAGGCATCCCCTCTTCTTCATCGACTATCATGAGGTCGTATTCGTTTAACTAAATTTTTTACTTTACATATTATGTGCTATGCTTGGAGCGTCTTTTTACTTTTAGTTTTGTTTGTTTGTTTGCTGATCATATCCTTGTTGGATCCTAGATTTATTTGTGTGGGAGAGAGACACTCTCTGCTTTTTCATTTAAATACTCCTTTGTTTCGCTTATATCTTGTTGAGTATTCTTAGCTACTGTTTGTTTGCTAGTAAGCTCTCGCTTTTAGCTTTTATCTTGTTTAGGGCTGCTAGTAGTTGATGTTAAACTCTCTTGTTCTTCACTTATATTTTTTGGAGAGTTGTTATTGATAAATTGCTTGAATTGGCAAAGTGACAAAATGCTATTCATGTGATATTGGAATGAAATGAAAGCCTGCATAGTCTTGTAGATCATTGTGTGGATACTTGATACTTCTCATTTGTTTTGAGATATTAAGATGAATATTTAAACTTGCTGGTTATTTGAGTCGAAATTGATTAGTAAAGAAATACGGTTGAAAGCTTGAAACTGTGTGGTGTTTCGTAGTTGTTAATTCATAAAGCTAATCTTTCCATCAAAAGAATTGTTTGGTCAACAAGGGAGACGGTGTGGAGATTTTATTGTTATGATTGACCAATGTCTTATGTTACTCTGTTACCGGTTAATGGTAGATGTTTTCTTCAAATACCCCTTTTGTTAAGCCCAAAAATTCGTACTGAGTGTAGAGTTCACTCGTGCATCCAAATCCCAAAGCCAAACTATCTTGCTAGCTGAGTCCACCATATCTACCTATGCATGGTATTTCTTGCCATTCCAAGAAAATGTGTGATGTGCTATCTTTAAAATATTCAAAATACTCCTATTTGTGCCTCTGTTTTGAAGCTCATGAGGAAGCAGTA
Source organism: Puccinellia tenuiflora (assembly GCA_012064385.1). Classification (NCBI taxonomy): domain Eukaryota; kingdom Viridiplantae; phylum Streptophyta; class Magnoliopsida; order Poales; family Poaceae; genus Puccinellia; species Puccinellia tenuiflora. The sequence continues at coordinate 1,082,420 of QRDG01000415.1, forward strand.
GAGAGCTAGATATAACTTGTGACAAGCAAGGTCATCTCCCTCCTTTCAGCCGGTGTCGATGGTTTACGTCTTCACTTGAATCAACCCGAGAGCAGCTTAAGCAAAATATAAATATAACTCTCCATTCTCCTCCGCGCAATGAAAATCTAAGAAATCAGCTCAAAACATTGCACAGTGGTGAAACCAAGGAGAAAGAGGAATGTACTCGTTCCTCTAAAAACCAGCTGCTCTCACAAGTCTAAAAGCCTTGCTTGTTATGAGGGACTAGATAGCTTCTCTGTTGTGAAATCATTGACGAAAGCATGCATCTCTCAAAATTGTTTTACTTCTGTTTTCTAAAAATAAAAAGCTCTAGCACATGACTAATCCCTGCTTCCCTCTGCGAAGGGCCTTTTTTTACTTTTAATGTTGAGTCAGTTTTCCTTTTCCTTCTATCTCCAACAAAGCAAACATCTAGCATTGACCCTGGGTATCATTGATCACATTGCATCGTCAGATTAAACATGAATCTTTATATTGACTTTACCGTTGGAAGTTGAAGCTTTTTGCTAATACTTACATCTTCTTTGTTTTGATTCTCAAACACTTTTGTCATGGAACTATTACCTTTGAGAATTAATCAAATATGTGGATCACATTGCTTTCATGTCTTTAACGTACTATTTATGAAAGGTTTTGTTTGAATGATTCAACTGGGTTATTCATTGCTCTCTTGCTATCAATTATAGACAATTGTTTTGTATCACTTCATTCACATCCTATGATTTACATTACTATCTTGATCATGATTGTGTTGGTTGTATGTCTCATCAAAAATTATTTTGTTATCACTTACCTACTCGAGGACGAGTAGGAGTTAAGCTTGGGAATGCTGATACGTGTCAAATGTATCTATAATTTTTTATTGATCCATGCTAGTTTTATGATATTGTCACACGTTTCTATTATCTTATTACATCATTTTTATGCATTTAGTTGGACTAACCTATTGACAAGATGCCTAGTGCCAGTTTCTTGTTTTTGTTGTTTTTGTATTTCAGAAAATTTCTGAAAAGATTCTCGGAACTGGACGAAAATTTACGGGGAATTTTTTACTCGACGGAAGGCACCAGGACATCAAAGGGGAGCCTGGGGCGACCCACAGGATAGGGGCGGCCCCCTACCGCGGCCCCTAGGCCACCCGCGGGAGGAACCCGCCCCTGCACGTGGGACACCCCCTCGGCCCCCTCCGATGTGCATCAAATCCCATTAAACCTAAAAACGTCGAGGCGGTCATTATTTTCCAAAGAAGTCACCCCGACGCGCCGTCACCGTAAACCCTAGTTCGGGGGTGATTCTGAAGCTGATCCCGACACCCTATCGGAGGGGAGATCCATCCCGGAGGGCTCTTCATCGCCATGCCTTCCTCCGGGGTGATTTGTGAGTAGTGCCATCTTGGACCACGGGTCCATGGCAGTAGCTAGATGGTAGTCTCTCTCTCTTATGCTTCATGTCTTATGATCTTGTGAGCTGCCTAACATGATCAAGATCGACTATTGTAATGATATGTGATGTGTTTGCTGGGATCCGATGGATTATGAAGTTATGATCAGATTGTGCATGATTGTTATATGTTGATTTATATTCTTGCATGCTCTCCGATGTGTGTAGTTACTTTGGACAACTGATTGTGTGTATCTCAAGAGGGAGTATTTATGCTAGATAGTGGGTTCATGCCCCCCTTTTGTTCCTGGGCACAAGTGACAGAAACATCTAAGGGCGAGGGTGTGCTGTTGCTACTAAGGGTAAAACAGCGGTATTAATGTCTCTTTTGATATTAGTATTGCTTACTTCATGCGCTTTACTTAATGCAATTGTCTGTTGCTTGAAACTTAATACCGTTGGGTGATAGGCTGGATAGCGATCCCACAGTGGACTTTTTAGACAAAGATGCAGTTGGACTCAACGGTCTTTGTTCATTTTCGTGATGCCTACATAAATATTGTCATGTTCTCTTTGTCATAGCTAGATTAAGTTTGTGTTATAATCTTTTCATTTGCCCAGCTGTAATTTGTTTACCCATCATATGAGTGTTTTATTTACTTGAAAGACTCCACTAGTGAACCCATGGCCCCCGGTCCATCTTTTTACATTAATTGCAACCTTTATTCATCACTTTTCATCATCATTACTCCACTGGTTCATTTTCATATTTTCATCTATTTCACTATACAATTAACTGCTTTGTTTTCTGCAAGACCGGAAAGATTGACAACCTTTCCGCCGTTGGGGGGCAAAGTATTTTGGTTGAGTGTGCAGGTCCACGTCTGTTGAAGATTAAGCGCCAGAGATCTTCAATATTCTCTTTGTTGTTGATTTCAATGTCCTACTGGTTTGATAAACCTCGGTTCGTTAACGAGGAAAAAACTGCTACTTGCTACATCCACGCCTTCGCTTCGGGCACCACCCAACGCATCATTCAACTCGCTAGCAGTTATTCATTGCTTTCTTACTTTCAACTATAGACAATTGTTTTGTATCACTTCATTCACGTCCTATGCCTTACATTACTATCTTGATCAAGATTGTGTTGGTTGCATGTCTCATCAAAAATTATTTTGCTATCACTTACCTGCTCGAGGACGAGTAGGAGTTAAGCTTGGGGATGCTGATACGTGTCAAACGTATCTATAATTTTTTATTGATTCATGCTAGTTTTGTGATGTTGTCAGATGTTTCTACTATCAGATTACATCATTTTTATGCATTTTGTCGGACTAACCTATTGACAAGATGCCTAGTGCCAGTTTCCTGCTTTTGCTGTCTTTTTGTTTCAGAAACTTACCACAGGAAATATTCTCGGAATGCGCTGAAAATTTACGAGGATTTTTTATTCGTCAAGACGGAGTTTCAGTCCAGAGGGCAGCCCTGGGGGCCACCCACGGGGCAAGGATGAACCCCAGCCGTGGCCTGCCCTAGGGCGGAGGGTGGGACCCGCCCCTGCTCCTGGTGGGTCCCCTCAGCCCCCTCCGACGCCTGTAAAATCAGATTACTCCCAAAAACATCGAGGCAGCCATTATTTTCCAGAGAAGTCACCCCGAGGCGCTGCCACCATAAACTCTAGTTCGGGGGTGATTCTGAAGCTGATCCCGGCACCCTGCCAGAGGGGAGATCGATCCCGGAGGGCTCTTCATTGTCATGCCTTCCTCCGGGATGATTTGTGAGTAGTCTCACCTTGGACTACGGGTCCATGGCAGTAGCTAGTTGGTAGTCTCTCTCTCGTGCTTCATGTCTTATGATCTTGTGAGTTGCCTAACATGATCAAGATCGATTATTGTAATGCTATGTGATGTGTTTGCTGGGATCTCATGGATTATGAAGTTATGATCAGATTGTGTATGATTCTTATATGTTGATTTATGTTCTTGCATGCTCTCCGATGTGCGTAGTTAGTTTGGCCAAGTAATTGTGTGTATCTCCAAGAGGGAGTATTTATGCTAGATAGTGGGTTCATGACCCCTTTTGTTCCTGTGCACAAGTGACAGAAACGTCTAAGGGCGAGGGTGTGCTGTTGCTACTAAGGGTAAAACAACGGTGTTAATTTCTCTTTCAATATTAGTATTGCTTAATTCATGTGCTTTACTTAATGTAAATGTCTGTTTCTTACAACTTAATACCGTTGTGTACAGGCTGGATAGCGATCCCACGGTGGACTTTTTAGACAATGATGCAGTTGAACTCAACGGTCTTTGTTCATTGTCGTGATGCCTACATAAGTATTATCATGTTCTCTATGTCATAGCTAGATTAAGTTTGTGTTATAATCTTGTCAATTGCCTAGCTGTAATTTGTTTACCCATCATATGAGTGTTTTATTTACTTGAGATACTCCACTAGTGAACCCATGCCCCCGGTCCATTGTTTTACATTGATTGCAACCTTTATTCATCATTTTTCATCATCATTACTGCTCTGGTCCACTTTCATATTTTCATCTATTTTACTATACAATTGTAACATCCCCAAACTTTGGAATGTTCGAAAAATCACAAAAATTTAAAAACTTTTATTAATGGATAAAGAAAGTCTCCAAAAATCAAGAAAACCCATTATTAGAAGATTATTTTGATTTCTTCAAAGGTATCTATCTAAACTATAATATTGCAATAGGTGGTGATGGTACGTCGCCACAAAAAACAGATCGGATACGTCTTCGCTTGGTACGTAAAAAACGGATCGGATACGTCTTCGCTTGGTACATCGCCTCCACATCGGACTGTGCTCCAACATAACCGGCCCAGTTAAACATCCGCTCCAAAGCCCAGGCGGTCGAGACTGCGCTACCTATGACCGGCCCAGTTAGACATATAACCGGCCCAGTTAGACATCCACTCCACAGTCCAGTCAAAATATTAAAAAAAAGGATGCCTACGATCGGACAGTCGGAGTACCAACTCTGAAACAACCTCCAACTCTGCTCCGAAACGGAGAATAACTCGGCATCACAGGGGCCATGGGGATGCATGAAAAAGACTACTCGGTTTCTCAATCCAAACCACAGCAAGTTGTGACGCAGTTTCACCGGAACTCTGCCCACCCGTTCAGCCCTTGGACATTGCCGCTGTCTCGCAGTTCTGACGACTTCGTCCGAACTACGTCCACCCGAGCTCCACACAAAGTATGTAATCTTTGCTCTGTTCTGCATATAAGCCATAGTTAAAAAAACCAATTCATTAATGCTACACAAATATTTAATACTGTCACAACGAACGGTACCTCTCTGTCTAGCTTATTTCCAGTAAATCAATTCAGACCGATGCCTTTCAACTATTTTGAATATTTCAACAAGCATGTAAAAAGAACATCCAATTTACCTACTCACACTCAATGAGCTTCTGTTGTGCACCATCAAAAGCATAGCACTCACACTCAAAATCATAGCACTCACACTCAAGTTCCCTTATGGGAACTCAAATTTTATAGGTCTGCTCACACTCAATGAGCTTCTTTAAGCATGTCTCATACTCTCATACACGACAAGTTGGATATTTAACTTCTGTTTTTTCTTGTGGTTGCAGAAAAATGGCAGATCAAAAGCAACTGATTGCAAATATTCCAGAAGATAGAAACCAAGCAAGACGGGAACGTGATAGAGCTCGGCGAAATAGTTTGACAGCCGAGCAAAAGGAGGAGATTAATGCACGTCGAAGAGCAGCCAGGCAAAACAAAGCACTCGATGAAAGAAACGCACAACAAAGAGCTAGCAGGCAAAATATATCCACATAAGAGAGGTGAGAGAACAATGCACGACGACGAACAACTAGACAAAGCATAACCGGAGGGGAGAGGGCAGCACTTCTAGCTCAACGCAAGGCAAACGCCGCGACTAGGAGGAACACCCAGTGTGCGGAATCCATCGCAATGCCTTGCCCAAATACAACAACTTTGCCAACGATACATCAAACATCAAGAAGACACAAATCAACCGCTAAAGAGGGAACTGCTTCACCACCCGGCTCCCTTCAACGAGCATGCCGGAGTATACCGTCAGGACCGATGGTACCACACCGATATTTACTCCCTTTATTTATGCCATGCCGCATTTAAGCATCCTACTTACCGGATTAAGAATGTTGTAGGCGACATGGAGGCCTTCATTAATGGTATCATGGATGAGAATACCATCCCCGACGACCTCATGGACAAGGATTGCTACACGTATGCACGTGAAGGTATTTATGCCAGTCTTTCTATCAACCCTCTCTGTTACGAGTCAATATGAACATATTGATGTGATATTGCATGTAGGTTTCGACGCTGATGACATGGACCTCGATACACCGATAGAATTATCCGACGAGGGCTCTATCGATCCTTTTGACTTTGTGTACTCAAACCTTCCAGACAACACACACATCCTGAAGCAAGTCCCCAACTGCGATCACTGCCATGCCAAGAAGTTTGAGCACGAGACCCCTGGTTTCTGTTGTCGCAATGGACAAATTGAACTGGCTGAACAAGTGCCTATCCCGGAGCTGGTGAGGCTATGGTCTAGCGTGGATGCGGATAGTCGACATTTTCGAGAGAGCATCCGATATTTCAACGGCCACTTCTCCTTCACAACCTTAGGCGTCACTCTCGACAATGACTGCACGAACATGAGGTCCGGGACGTACACATTCCGTGCGTGTGGCTCGATGTACCACAACGTGCATTCGTTTGGGCCAGGCTCTCGCCCGGAACATCTACAGCTCTACTTCTACGACGATGATCCAAGCCTGGTCCATCGCAAGGAAGCTACCAAGGAACTAGACCAGGAGGTCGTTCGTAAGGTTGTCGAAATACTGAGGGGAAACCCATACTCCGAGCAGTTTAGGAGTTTGGGCGAACGTAAGGATAACCTCGAGAACTACCGTATAGAACTGAACACCGACAAGAAGCTAGATCAACGAAGACACAACACACCGTTGTCGTCTGAGGTGGCTGCGATCTGGGTCGAGGGCAGCGACCTAGCAAATAGGTTCAAGCACAGCATTACGCTCTACGGTAACAACAACGAGAGACACAGTATAAATGCCACACAAGGATGCTATGACCCGCTCTCGTACCCGCTCTTCTTCCCGAAGGGGGAGCTCGGTTGGCATCCGAATATCCCTAAACATAATAAGTCTTGGGACATTGCGCAACTACCGAGAGCGGAGAGTGACGACGATTCAGGTTCGGATATTTGAGATAACTCTACATTTTATTATCTATCCTTCTCGTATGTTGCATAACCTTATTTTTTCTGTTCTTCACACAGAGGGGGGTGGCCGTTTATGCGTCTCTGTCAGGGACTACTATTGTTACCGACTACAGACGCGTCCTGCTATATTCAACCCAATACTACATGGAGGACGCTTGTTCCAGCAGTGGGGGGGTGGACATGTACATAAAGATTGAGGGATGCAGGTTGAATTGGATCAGGAAACACCAGCCGGAGCTACGTGTTGATCTATATAAAGGCGTTGTCGATAGCATCACAGCCGGAGAGACTTGAGCAAGCGTTGTTGGCACAAGGATTGTTCTCCCCTGGAATTTCCAAGGAGGTTTCTGAGACATGAAGCGGAGGAATATGGATGCCATGGCGTTGGTGCAGACGTACGGCAAGCCTGACATCTTCCTGACAATGACCTGCAACCCAAACTGGCAGGAGATACAGGATGCGTTGCTTCCAGGCCAAACCGCGCAAGATCGGCCAGATATTGTGGCCCGGGTGTTTAAAGCCAAGCTGGAGACGATGAAAGATATGCTGACCAAGAAACACATCCTGGGCGTTGTGAAGGCATGGGTCTACGTGGTCGAGTTCCAGAAGAGGGGCCTCCCACATGCCCATTTCCTGTTGATCATGGACTCCAAATATAAGCTCGTTGTGCCAGAGCAGTACGATCGCGTCATATCCGCCGAGCTCCCAGACAAGGATAAGTACCCGGAGCTATACGACATGGTCGTGAAGCATATGATGCATGGCCCATGCGGTGTCCTCAAGCCAAACAACGTGTGCATGCAAGAGGGGAAATGCAAGTGTAGGTACCCAAGAACATTCAACGAGACCACCGTACAAGGGAAGGACTCATACCCTATTTATCGGAGACGGAACGGGGGCCGTTCCACAAAGGTCCGAGGTCAGACGCTTGATAATAGATGGGTTGTGCCTTACAACCCTTACCACTTGCGAATGTTCAACTGCCACATCAACGTGGAGGTGTGCTCGAGTATAAAGGCCGTCAAGTACCTATATAAGTACTACAGCTACCACTTCATTTGCCAAATATGCAAAGGGTCACTTTCAATGCGGGAGACAACCTGGAAGACATCGCCGCTCAGGAAAATGCAACCATGCTAACAGAATATTTCGTGGCTAACCAGAAGCACGAGTGGGCTCGCGATATTCTCTACAAGGATTTCCCAGGAAGTTTCACATGGCAACCAGGAAAGTACTGGAAACCAAGGGAAAAGTTTCACCAAGTAGGTCGGATCGTGTCAGCCAATCCTGCCGAGGGGGAACGGTACTTTCTGAGGGTGCTTCTAAACCATGTACCAGGATCAAAGTCCTTCAAAGACCTGAAAACCGTGGATGGTGTGCTATGTGATACATTTCGGGAGGCCGCAGAGAGGAAGGGTCTAATCGAGGCTGACAACACGCTAGACAAGTGTCTTACTGAGTCGGAGCAGTTCGCCATGCCAGCCTCACTCAGGAGGCTCTTCGCAACGATCTTGGTATTTTGTGAGCCCGGTGACGTACGCGGTCTTTGGGATCGACACCTTGAGGCGATGTCTGACGACCATCGGAGGCACCACACGTGTCCAAAAGAGGTGGAACAAATGGTGTTGCTTGATATCAGGGGCATGCTAGAATCCATGGGAAAAGACATAACGAAATTCCCTCTTCCGCAGATTGACAAGACATATGACAACACTAGAGGCGACTTCAGGGAGATAATCGAGGAAACCAATATAAAGGTTGACGAGGAAGACGCTTCTCTCGCAACCTTACTAAACCCCGAGCAGAGGCTTGCCTACGACGAAATACTAAAGGCAGTTGATGATGGCAATGGGGGCGTATTCTTCGTCGATGGCCTGGGAGGCACTGGGAAGACCTACCTTTACAGGGCACTACTCGCTAGAGTTCGTGGAGAGGGAAATATCGCTGTGGCCACAGCAACGTCGGGTGTCGCCACGTCCATCATGCCTGGAGGCAGGACAGCCCACTCGAGGTTCAAGATCCCACTTAATATTGAAGAAGGGTCGTCGTGTACCTTCGGTAAGCAGAGTGGGACAGCCAAGCTCCTCAGCATGGCTAAACTCATACTATGGGATGAGGCCACCATGATGAAACGACAAGCGATTGAAGTGCTAGACAAAAGCATGCGCGACATCACGGATTGCCGATGACGCCGAAACCTACCTTTCGGGGGAAAGACCGTCGTATTCGGTGGAGACTTCAGACAGGTGCTTCTGGTAGTGAGGAAAGGGTCACAGGGTCAGATAATCGACACGACACTACGGAGTTCGAACCTATGGAAGGGCATGCGCCAACTAAGACTCGTCACCAACATGAGGGCACAAAACGACAGATGGTTCGCGGATTACCTGCTGAGGATAGGTAACGGCACCGAGAAAACTGACGAGGAAGAAAACATCTCGCTACCCGAAGATATCTGCGTGTCATCTACGGGCGACGATGACGCGGCGGACATAGAGAAGTTGATTGACCATGTGTTTCCTGCCCTAGACCACAACATGGACAATCCGGATTACATGACTTCTCGAGCAATCCTATCCACAAAGAACGACAACGTCGATGGAATAAACATGCGCATGATTGAGCGTTTTCAAGGCGAGGAGATGATATACCATAGTTTCGATAGTGCGGTGGACGATCCGCATGGCTACTACGCTCAGGAGTTTCTTAACTCGCTCACTCCTAATGGGATGCCCCCGCACACTCTTAAACTGAAGATAAACTGCCCCGTTATACTGCTAAGGAATATTGACCCGGCTAACGGGTTGTGTAACGGCACGAGGCTTGTGATCCGTGGGTTCCAGAGGAACGCCATCGATGCGGAGATCGTGGTGGGACAACACGCAGGGAAGAGGGTGTTTCTTCCTCGGATACCTCTATGTCCGTCTGATGATGACATGTTTCCATTCAAATTCAAGAGGAAGCAGTTCCCGATAAGGCTTAGCTTTGCCATGACGATCAACAAGGCTCAAGGGTAGACCATACCGATTGTCGGAGTGTATCTACCGGAGCCGGTGTTTTCTCATGGTCAGTTGTATGTCGCGTTGTCACGAGCCACCGCGAAGAGTAACATCAAGATTCTCGCCATCAAGGACAAGGGAAAGGAGAAGACCAAGAATTCAAAGAAGCGAAAGAGAACTGAGTCCTTAGTAACAACCACGCTAAACATAGTTTACAAGGAAGTGCTTAGTAGTTGAACCCGCTAGACCAAATTTAAGCAGCTTACTTGATGACAATTATATCTTTCAAATGTAATGGATGCAAACATATTTGAATTTTATATTATACGGATATTTATGTGCATTTTGTGTTTACGCGTGAGATATTTGTGATGACAGATAAAGATCAAAGTATCTTACATTGAAATCTAGATCAGTGAACTACATAAATAAGATATGTTTTCTAATCTGCAGTCCCATAAGAAAATACCTTATTGCATGTTTAGTGCAATAGCTAATAAACTGAAGTTGACAGAGTAAAAATCAAATCAAGAGATAATAGCTCGGAGGAACATGCCTCCCAATCAATGTGATTTAGCGCAGGTTCGAATTTAGTCAATATAGATGATAAACTGAAGTAGACAGTGTCCAGTTAGTAATTACCATTTGGTCTGCCAACATTAGGAAAGTCTTAGGCATGAATTTCCTGCCGCAATAGACAAGCAAATTCTCTAAGCTCAGGCTCCAGCAAATCAGTGATAAGAATATTTTCCTCTCCATTTACACCAAACCTAGGATACCTTCAAAATATATTAAAAAAAGTAGTCATTGTGGTGCTTGATTTACTTGGATTCAGTAGTCTAAGCAGGGGTATATGCATCTTCTCTAAGTAAATAAAGAAAAGAACTAGAGCTTGATTTGTTGACACAAGTGAAACTGCAACCTGATCCAAAGAAATATAATTGAAGCAACTTCTCTAAAATTTCATAAAGCACAAGTAAAATCATGTATTAAGTAAAGAAAATCACACTAGTAATCCCCATTAAGTTTGTACTAGCTGCAACAAAAATAATCCTGGCTGTTTTTCAGATGCAAGTGGATGGCCAGTGACCAGAGCATGTTATATTAACAAGATAACAATGAAATGGAATTAGGAGGTTAAACCCACGTATTTTATTCCGTCCAGTTCATTAGAACATGTAGTTTTGGGGCATATGAGCATGGTGTGTGAAAAAAATACTATATTTCCTCTATCAACATCATTGCTGTTTGAGAGTTAGACTTCTTTTAGTCAAGAATGCTTATCGTCATATGATAAATTTGGCATCTACAACGACAGGTTATAATAATCAGATGATCACTTGTGTTGAACACCTGGAAAAGGTTATTTGGTACCACTTTAATTGATTGAACATCTCAGCAAGCTTCTTGTAAACGGACAGTAATACTGCTAACTGAACCATCTAAAAAATTATTAAACTTAATTATTACGGGAAACTGAAGCATCAAAATAGCGAAAAATCAAAGTACATGTGTACCCTAAAATCCCAAATTAGTTCCTCGAAAGATCAAATATGCCAGAGCGAGACGAAAGTAGCACGATACCTGCTCAAGCTTGTGAAATGTGTCGGCTTGGAAAGGGATCCAGCCAGGAATGGCATCCACTGCAATGGCACTACCTCCGCATGGGACTTGCTGGGTCGAGGCAGCACACGGCAGTGGGGAGGCAGGGATTGAGTAGGGGTGGCGGTCCAATCACCGGATGCGATCGAGATCGGCGCGGGTTCGTTGGCAGAGCTCAAAGCAGGAGGAGGTGAAGTGAGCTCGCCACACGCATGACACCTCCAGACCGCGCGCGTCGCCGTCGAACGCCAGCAGCGAGGTAGGATGGGGATTGTGAAGGAAATCGATGGGGAGGATCCTTAGGATGCTTTTTTTTTGAGGGACGAGGATCCTCCGGGTGCAATTGCTGTGTGTGAGAAAGAAACTAAGGGGAGATGAGACAGAGAGATAGATAGATGTCGGCATGTGGCTTTTGAGTTTTGCTGCTGCTTTTTTTAAATCTGTCCGCTGATTGCTGTTAAAGAGTAGATATTAAAACTAATAATTTATTAAAATAAAAAATATTTCAAATTACCAAAATTATACACATACCGACTCCACCATACCGTCGGAGTTGCCACCTCACCCATCGCCATCACCAACCACGGCGTCCACAACATTTGAACACCGTTCTGAAATCTCGTTAGTTCACCGTTTACTACCACAACACAGGCCGTATTAATAATATTCGGCTCACGAAAAAACCAACTACATCGCGATCTTTATGTACTTCTCGCCTCACATGGGCGCTGACCAATGCCACCTTCACGCGAGGATGCCGACTAAATGGGTTAGCTGAGTAGACTGATTTAAGGGTAAAATTGTACCCAAAAGATTGAGACATGATTCGGACACTAAAAAACCAAAAAAGTGTTACAAGGAGAAACATGAAATAGTAATTTTTCTGTGTATTTTTCTGAGATAGTAAACCGATTATCATGCTACTTTGCAGTGTATAATACTACAATGGTACATATGTTATGTACAAATATTATTTCAACATGTGTTTCGTAATTGTGGATCATAAACGGACAAAAGATAAATTATATCAACAACCCCAAACATAGTCATATATTAAGATGTCAACAACGTTGTTACATAGTTATCCTCGTATGTTATTTCTCCCGTTGCAACGCACGGGCATTTTGCTAGTTTTAGTACAATTTAAATGACTTGAGCTGAAACAACTGTGTTAACCAATCACCCCTTCAATCCAATCCGATCTTACGGGTATTTTATGCAACTGTTGAGTAGTCTTAGGTAGCACGAACTTTAATAAATCTAAAATCTCTGTACTAATTAGTCCAATTCGTCCGTGTAGTCCCGCAAGACTGGCACCATCAGATCCTCAATTGATTTTACTCTCGAAAGAGCATGACTATTTAGTTATTCGTATTACAGTGCAGACATCATTTGAAATATATACGATTATACGTGAGGTTAAATTGTTTCTTACAGAACTGAACGGTAGTATATATCAGCCTACACCCTTTGTCTGAACTAGGAAAGGCTCAAAACTGTTAGTAGACGAATAATGCATGTTCTTGGAGTGCAAATATATTTTATCAGCACTTGGGAAGGGAATTTTCTTTTTGGTGTTCTTATTATACATAAACATGGTGTAAGATATGAGGTTCTACATGTTGGAAAGTGCGATCAATCAGCAAATTCATGCTTAAAGAAGTAGGTCGTTAAGTCATCACAAGCACAAGTAGCTCATCGAAGTACCATAAAAATAGAACTAAATATGTTGTTTATTCTTCGAAACAAGGAAATACTCTGGATTTTGCATCCATCGATGCACACAACCATTTTTAGTGCAACATTACCATCCAAAGTATTACAATTCACGGATCACAGAAAGTGGATAATCAGCACCTCGCATCGGACCCCCCACCCCCCCCCCCCCACCCCCCGCGCGCGCGTACCACCCACACCCACACACACACACACACACAACACATGAACGGTTGAGAGTTCTCCGTACTCCTTTGTAACTAAGGGTATGATGGTTAGGGAAGTTAGTGTTGGAGTATAGCCCTATAGAAACCCGTTGGGCCATTTGGATACGTATATCGTACATTTAATATGAAAATTTCCTTAAGAAATCCATATGTACAGTTGTAGTGGCACTGTACTGGTTGCCCGCACCGTTCATAGTGGCAAGTTGGCGGTGAGCGGAGGCGTGTCCTAGGTGGTGAAGGCTAGCATTAGCGACAACATCCCTCGTCGTCGGCGAGCGGTGGAGTGCCCTCGGTGATGATGGCCAAAACAATCTGCGACTTGTTACGACGGCATCGCATATATGGTGTTCCGCGCGAGCGGCTATAGGGCTGTAAAACCCGGGTGGTGCCCTGACAGGACCGGACGGTCCGGCTACTTAACCGAGAACGACCGGGGTGGCGCTTAGACGGGACCCAAATAGTCGGGCTACATACCAAGAGTGGTCAGGTTGTACCCGGAGGGAACACGGATGTTCCTGCCACACGTACAGGGAGTCGGGTTTTGTCTATATGATGATCCAGACATTTTCGTGGCCATGTTGGGACATAATATATCTTCTCTTAGTAATTTTGTTTTTCAATTTGACCAACAATTTTACAATCGACAATATAATTTCGGCAATCTTTGGTTAGAATGAACTCATTATAACATGACATTCTTTTTATACATGTATACAAATTATTACCAATTTGAAAAACATCATTTTCCATTCGATTTTCATCCCAGTGTTCCATGCATCTCACGACGAACAGTTCATACGAGTTAGTGGTACATCAGGCCATCAGCTACATGTCAAATAAGATGCATTATATAAAAGACTGATGGGATTATGTTGAATCATATACTTACTCATCATTTTGTTTTCTATATATCATACTATTTTATAGGCCAGCTGGACACGTATGGATAAGTTATAAGCAAAGATTTGTTTGCCTCTTTCATATCTTTTACGAGTTATATTATTTGAAAAGGATAAATATATCATAAATAACGTTGATTAGTAAGTTAATAAATAACTATTACCACATAGTTATAGGAGAAGAGAATATAATTTCAATGACTTTCTCGGTCATACCAAATTAATATATAATACATCTAGAACGTGGAATTCCTTTTTTGGTCAGTGCATGATAATGGTAATCTAGTGAGTATTTGATATATGTTGACAGGGAAATACATCTACCTAACTATAAAAGTAACTTAAAGTTAACATAGATTATTTCACTAATGGTAAAAACGGTTGATACAATGCCTAATGAACAAGAGAAATAATCAGTATTACTTTAAGTTAATTTTATTGTTATCTAGATACATGTCAATATAGCAAAAAGCTTGCCACTGGATTACCGTTGTCATGCATAGACCCAAAAAGTAATTCAGGTGCTCATTCATTATATAAAGTTGGTATGACCAAGAAAGTCGTAGATAGAACTATAGTATGATCTTTCTCATAAAAATATGGCAACAATTATTTTTAATTTAGTAATTAATTACATTTTTTGATATATCTCAAGGATAAACTCGCAGAACATATAAAAGAGAACCTACCAATACTTTGATTATAAGTCTTTCGAATGTGTTGTCCTATAAAAGAGTACAAGATTACAAAAAATGATGAGTATATGATGCAACATAATCTTATTAGTCTTTATATACAATTCACTATTATTTAACATGTAGCTTATGTATGAGGAACTTGTGTGGACTATTTGTCATGAGGTGCATGGAACACTGGGATGGAGATCGAATCGCAAATGATGTTTTCCAGATTGGTAGTAGTTTTTTCATATATGTGTAACTATAATGTCATGTCCTAATGAGTTAATTCTAAACCCCTCAAATATTACTGAAGAAAGAGACTAACGATTCCGGGAACCCACTACCAGGAAAAGGGCTATTAGTGGCGCACCAAAAAAGAATTCTGTGGCGCACCCACAAGAAATGCCCATGCGCCACAGAATCCTCGCCACTAAAATATCGCGCCACAGAAATATTTAGTGGCGTACCCACCACCATGCGCCACCGAATTTTTTTTGAATTTCAAAAAAAAGGCGGCCAGATCTAGATCTAGCCACCGGAATTTCGCCGGAATTTTTTCGGAGCTCGTCGGAGGCCGTGTTGCCGTGGGTGGAGGAGAGGGGGTAGCCGGAGGTGGGTGAGTGGAGGATGGGAGTCGCCGTAGATGGTGGAGTAGGTCGCTGGAGGTCGTCGGGGTGGATGAGGAGGTCGTCGGAGGTCGTCGGAGGTCACCGGAGGTGGGAGGTCGCCGGAGGTGGAGGAGGAGGTCGCCGGGTGGTGGAGGAGGTGGAGGAGGAGGTCGCCGGGGTGGTAGAGGAGATCGCCGGAGGTGGAGGTGGAGGTGGAGGTGGAGAGGAGGAGGTCGCCGTGGTGGTGGAGGAGGTCGCCGGAGGTGGAGGTCGCCGGGGTGGTGGAGGAGGTCGCCGGAGGTGGAGGTGGAGGAAGAGGAGGAGAGAAGATGTGGAGGAGAGGAGAGGAGAAGGAGGAGGAAGGAGAAGGGGAGAGGAGAAGTGGAGGAGAAGGGGAGAGGAGAAGTGGAGGGAGAAGTGGAGGGAGAAGTGGAGGAGAGAAGGAGTGGAGGAGAGAAGGGTGCCGCGGGATTCAAAATTTGGAATCCCACCCAACAATTCTTTGGCGCATGGGCTAGACATGCGCCACAGAATTGTATTTTTGTTTTTGATTTGTTTTGATTTTGCTGGAAAATTTGTTCTTTTGGCCATAACTTTTTTTCGTTTGGAATTTTGAGAATCCGAGAAATGTCCAACCGGGTGGGCGGTTCTGAAATTTCTCTAGTTTTTTTTAAGGTATTAAACGCATTTTTTCGACGTCGTATGCAAAGTTATGCCCGTTTTAATATTTTTTCACCTACTTTTGGAAAAAAGTCAAAATGTGTATTTTAAAATTTTCCTAACAACTAGACACTAAACCTTCCCTATCTAAAAAAGATTTTATTTTTGAATTTTTATCATTTTCTTTCACTTCGTGCAAAACTGAAAGGCGATCCACGGGGGAGGGGGGGGGGGATTGCGTGGGGTGAAAAAATGCTGCACAATTCTGTGGCGCATGGAACCACATGCGCCACAGAAATGTCACTTTCTGTGGCGCATGTGGACCCATGCGGCACAGAATTGTGCAGCCCCTAATCATTGGTGCCGGGCCCCACCATATTTCTGTGGCGCATGTGGCCAGATGCGCCACGGAAATGTACATTCTGTGGCGCACCTTGCTCCATGCGCCACAGAAAAGGCGGCGTAGGATGCAAGCCAGCCGTTGGTTGTGGGACCCACAGAATTTCTGTGGCGCATGGAGGAAGGTGCGCCACATAATGTCTTCTTTTAGTGGCGCATGTCCTCCAGATGCGTCACAGAATGTCTTCTTTTAGTGGCGCATGGAAACTGGTGCGCCACAAAAAAAAAATTTAGTGGCGCATGAAATATTGGTGCGCCACGAAATAGCATTCCACCTATAGCTAGTTTCCTAGTAGTGACCGTATGGTTGCCGAAATTATTTTGTCGACAAAACCTATTGGACAAGGTGATTTTTTATTGAGGCAATCGATAAGACATATTAGGTCCGGGCATGGTTGGGTCCGGTTGCGAATTTTGTTTCCCTACAGTTCAATTTTTCCCCCCTTTGTCGGGTAATGAATTATAGTATCCTATTGATTTTTTTACTGTTTTATCGTCTTTTTAATGAATTTATATGGATCTATCTTTTTTCGTGTCTACTGACCAACACCGTGTTTAAAATTTTCTTGTTTGTAAATCAATGTGTAGCGCCATCTTGTAAATCATTTTACGTGTGAACTATGCATCTCACATTAGTTTAAAGGGTATCTATATCTCTTATAAGACAAAGCCCCACTAAGATGCATTAATGATTTTCCTATCTCAACATGCAAGTTATTAACATCATCTATTCTCTTAGCCAATCAATTTTCCATGTCATTCCCACTAATATTTATTGATCTATATATGCAAACTCCACATCATCCATCTTTTAATCATTTAGTTATCCATGCTCATATTTTTTAATACACACATATTTCATGTTGAATATATTTAGGGACACGTAGCTCATGTGCATGTAATTTATCATTTATAAATGTGCCTAAAATAAAGAAAATGTTTTTGCGCACTGCAAGTCTGCAACATGTCATACCTTAATTAATGGTACGAAGATAGCGCTTTAATAATTATCTGCTCTTTGTGTTGTTAATCTAATCCCTTGAAACTATAATGCTTTGCTCCTGTAGTTGAGATTTTCGAACGGTTCCTTAACAAAGTTTGTTGGGTTTGGACTGACAGGGATGACTGACATGATGAGAGAAACAAACATGCAGCAACATACACAACAATAACAGTTCCTGCATCACAACGGTTCTATTTCTTTTAATGACAAGTGGATACTGTAATTTGGGATAATAGCTATCATGGATCTTATATCGATGGATCTTTTGTATGCAACTTCTATAGTACTTCGTGTTTTTTGTCTGAATAATTAACTTTTTTTTTGTTACATTGTTCTGTGCTCTATAATGTCATGGACGCTTAATGGGGGAATGTAGGGTGTGCCACTTTTCTTCTGAGAGATTATATTTCTACACTTGTGAATCCGTGCCCTTTTCTTGGAAAATAGATTGACCCCCAGTCTGAACTGTAACATCCCTCCTTCGACTGTTATTTTATAGTATGTGTAAGTTCCATTAAAACTCCTGCTAAAAAATGTTTCAAGAAACTCCCTCCCACAAGTTTTATATTTCTCTAGGCTAATCATCCCAGTTCATTAAAATTATACACTTTTAAGGTAGATTTTCACCAGACTTGATATATATGTACTACTTTTTCATTGTTCATCCATTGCAATTCATGGGAGCGTAGAAGCACTTGGGGTCGATATGATTCGTGAGTTGTTTCTCACATAGACCATTATTTTGCACTTAGGAGTCACAGGCGGTATTATTTTAGGATAATTGGTGGTGTCTGCTAGACATTCAACCCGCAAAGATGCCAGCATGTGGAGTTCCATTCTCCAAAGCCATACA
The DNA here is from genome assembly GCA_012064385.1 of Puccinellia tenuiflora. Taxonomy (NCBI): domain Eukaryota; kingdom Viridiplantae; phylum Streptophyta; class Magnoliopsida; order Poales; family Poaceae; genus Puccinellia; species Puccinellia tenuiflora. Next base: position 1,100,790 of record QRDG01000415.1, read on the forward strand.
CGTTTTGGCAATATTACAAGTATGAATTGTAAAGTCTGGTATAATGACATGTAGAAATCTGTAGTTCCTTCACACAAAAAAATTCCAAGTATGTGATACAAATAAACATAAGTTATAGGTGATTAGTGTTTTGCATATTCCACGGTGATCAACTCTCCTTCTTTTCAGAGTAATCCATGATTTTCATGAGATAATGAAGGAATATGCCTTTCTAGTGCCAATTTTGTAGACTCTGCGTTATAGCTTATTTTTTTTCATTTTTGAAACGAGGTAAAAGACTTGTCATTTTTATTACTAGAGAAAAGGTTTAATGTGGGATTTTTTTTAGTTTAGGTGCTTGGGACAATCCTAGGACTTTGCACAAAAGACTACTCTCCCGGTATAAAATTGCTCAAATTTAGCCCGTCCCATTTTCACTTCCTCACTTTCAGTGTGATAGTCGATTTGTGTAGTTTGATAAGTTCATGAGTGCTCTCCAGGCACCCTCTTACGGTTTCCCAGGGCCATAATGTTTTTACATCCATCTTTGTTCGCTGTATAAGATCTAACAACCATTTAGGCCCCCGTTTGGGAGGTCGTTTATTGGCCGAATTCTCATGTGATTTCCGGTTCCCTGTAAGTTTTCGACGGAGGCCAGAAGTCTGCTTGGTTGGCTGTTTTACGATCCGACGAGGCCCATTGCTTGCGTATTCCTCCGGAAATTCCAACGGACCACCCGAGATCCCGATAAAAATCTGTATGTTTCCTTGTGCACTGTCACATACGCGCATAAACTATTACGGGTGGAAAAGAAAGCCGAGCTCCCAAGCGGGGCCTTAGTCTTGTCAGTGGGGTATGCTATTTTCCTTCTCGGGAATACTATTCCATAGTCTCGAAACAGGCTTGCGCCCCGCTATATAGATAGCAAACAACCGGATACAACCAACGATAGGTGCTGGGGCGGAAGCAGCACAATCACGCCCAAAAGAAACGAAAGAGAAAATATAAAAGAAACACATGCCGACAACGGAGGATCAACAAAAGCGGAGAACCCACGCGACCGCTGCGTCCACCGGAGACCTCCCACCAAGCTCCTAGACTCCGAAACGCCGGTACCAAACAACCCTCCAAGAAGGGACGCGACGATGACGACGCTGCTGCCAAGGGTTTCCCCCGGTATGCGGCGAGGAAAGGAAGGGTAGCCCCCGACGCCCTCCAGGAAGGTCCGGCGGCACCCTCAGGCGCCACCCGTTAGTGTCAGCCAGGCCAACAGGGATTTCTCCTGATCCCAACCTTCACCTCGGGCGTTGCGAAGCCCACCACCAAACCGTCCACCACCCTGCGCCAACACGGTCTTGAAGCATCCCACACCATCTCACCATGGCACTGCGAAGTGAGGCCTACACAACGAAGAAGAGGAGACGGGACTAGGGGCAGCAGCACCGTCGGCACGCGGGAGGGCCCAACCTCCACCGTCAACGACGGTACCCGACCGGACGCAATAGCAGGAGCATACCATGCCCGTGGGCCCACAGGCCCGGCTGGGCACTCAGAAGCCTGTAAAGCTCCTGCCTTCACGCTGCAGGAGGCACGCCGTCGGCGTCGCCGCCCCCTGTACAAGCCGCTCCTCCACATCCCCGCACAGTAGGCAACATGGTCGCGCCGCCGGCAAACCAGCCACACCAGTCCGCCCCGCCGCCAAGGAGAAACACCACCACCTTGCTCACCGCCTGCCACCGCCACCAGGTCGCCGGACCGCCACAGACCGAGCAACACCGCCGCCGCCCCCCGCCCCGAGAAGGGACACGCGCGCGGGTAGGGGAGAACCCGCCGCCGCCGACACCACCCGGGCCAGAGCCGGAGGCGCCCGCCGGCGGCGGCGGGAGGAGGGGGAGGGAGGGAGTATGAGGGGAAAGGGAGGCGCGCGCCGCCCCGGCCGCCTCCCGGGGAGACGGCGCTAGGGCGGGGACGGGAGATGAAGGGGAGGGGAGGGGNCTCCCGGCGCGACGCTGATCCAGATCCACGCGCGCGGCTGCAGGTGGGCACGCGCCAGGGCTCCCGGAACACGACGACACGCGGCGACCAAATCGAAGGAACGACCATAGCAGCAGCATCGATTGATTCTACGCAGCGGCAGCAGCCGAAAAAAGAGCACCGAGAAATCGAGGTGGGAGAGGACGGTTGTGGCCGGTTGATGGATCACCTGCGGGCCGCGCGGGGTGCGGGAGGTCGCGAGGGAGAGGAGCCGGCGGCGAGGTCTCGGGCGGGGCGGGGAAGTTGGAGCAGGAAAAGGGGAAGCAGCGGCACGGGCTTCGGGGAAGGCGAGGGTGGTGGTAGGCAAGGCAGTCAACGAGGAGAAGCGACTGCTTCGCTTCGGCTTGGGTTGCGTTTGCTCCGGCGCGCTGGCTGGCTGGCTGCTGGGTCCCGGAGTGTCAAGACGGACAAGGCGGGGGTGGCGCGGACGCGGATTGGCCGCGGCGGTAGGGCTGGCGGTTGGCCCGAGAATGGGATTGGGATGACATGGACGAGCGATGGGCCGGCGCGTCCTGCGGATTGGCTGGCCAGCAGATGGAGTTGTTAGCATAGAAGTACCACTTTTCGGCTCAAAATTCGAATAACTACCACTTTTCGTTTGAATCGCAAGAAACTACCACATTGAGGTTGGTTTTTCGCAAATAGCACTGATCGGTGATTTACGGCGAATTGACACCGAATCCGACAGGCGGGACCCACTGTCAGTGCTGACGTGGCACCCCGCGTCGGCCGACCGGCACGGCCGTGACGGCCGTTAACGGCGCCGTGTGGTGGCCCCACTCTTCTTCGGTGACCTGGAGTGCGGGCGGGCGTTCCTCTCCCTCTCACTTACCTCTCCACTTGTTAGAACCGCCGCCTCGGACCGCCGTCGATTCGCCGCCGGGCTGTACTTCCGCATCCGTCCGCCCGCCCGCCGCCGCCATGCCTAGCTGGGACGACGGAGACGGCTCGAGCTCAAGCTGGTTGGGGGTAAGTTCCTTTCCCGATTTTAGGGTTAGGGTTTCGTTCTTGATTTGGGGATTTCGTATTCTGCTCGTTTGGTGTGTAATATGCGTCGTTCTTTGTCATCCTGCTCGTAAAGGATACCGTGGAGAAGGATTATGCTCCAGATACGTGCGAGGACCCCAATTTCCACGGGCTGGCGGTCGGTTGCCCCGTTTTGTGTCGCGGGCACAACCTCGAGCCGCAGAGGTGTGTTGCATTCGAAGGACGAACACGGGCCGTAGATTCTACATGTGTTCAGTCGAAAACGTAAGTACAAATGGTAGATTTGAATACCTATCTAGTTGACATGCTGCTAGCACTAGGTTTGGAATCTGCAGTACCTATCGAGTTGAAATGCTCAACATAGATGAATTAAGTGTTGTAGGTATATTGATTGCTTGATAACCTAGATATATTAGTTGACATAGAGTAATGCAGAAATGTAGGTAGGATGAATTCATAATGTTGTCCTGTTTATCTTATTTATATTGTTGTCAATTAGATGAATTCATATGTGATATGGTAATTAAATATTTGTAGGAAGTGAACAATTGTGGATTTGTGGCATGGGTAGATGAGGAGTGGCCAATAACACTGAAGAGTTCACTGTACAGACTATGGGGAATGTACAATGACAGCAATTCTGGTAGGATTGATGACCAGATACAGCATGGCAAGTTGATGCAGGAGCTATCTTCTGAGAAGAAGAAAATAGAGAAGAATACTCAAGTCTAATGGATGATGTCAGCAGATTCATTGATGTGAATGTGCAGAAAACTATGAAGGAGAATTATGAGAAGATTAAGTCTGGTGAAGTGGATGATTTGAAGGAGATGAAGAATAGAGTCAAAGAGGTAAACAGTGAGTTGAGTGAGCTGAAGCAGGTGCACAAATCTCAAGCAGAAGTTATGAAGGCCAATAAGCAAAAATGGGATGAAGAAAAAGAAGAACTGAAGCAGGAAAAGTAAAAACTTGAGTATGCTATGTTTGATCTGTTCAATGCTAGTAATGACAACAAGAGGAAGCTGAAGAAAATTAAGGAAATCTTAGATGAGTGATTTCTGTTGTTTTCATCATGAATGACATGTGTTGAATTTGTATTGTTTGTTGAACTAGTACTGAATTTGAACAAGTAGAAGTGTGTCTATTTCTGTATTGTTGAACTTGTACTGAATTTGAACAAGTAGAAGTGTCTGTTTCTGTTGTTGAACCAGTACTGATTGTGTATTGTTTGTTAATGTTTAATTAAGTGACAGCACAAATGTTTAGGAGTAGGACAAATGTGAGAGTACCCCGAGGGGAATTAGTTCATGGATAATGATGAATAAAGGTCGTCGATGACCCCGAGGGTTCTCGACAATCCTAATGTAATGGTTTTGAAATGATGAGAAAAGGTCGTCGATGACCCCGAGGGTTCTCGACAACCCATATGTAATGGTTGAAATGATGAGAAAAGGTCGTCGATGACCCCGAGGTTCTCGACAACCCATATGTCATTAAAAAAGGATGAAAAAAGGTCGTCGATGACCCCGAGGGTTCTCGACAACCCATATGTCATTAAAAATCATGAAAAAAAGGGCGTCGATGACCCCGAGGTTTCCGACACCCATATTGTCATAAAAAATGATGAAAAAAGGTCGTCGATGACCCCGAGGGTTCTCGACAACCATATGTCATTAAAAATGATGAAAAAAGGTCGTCGATGACCCCGAGGGTTTCTCGACAACCCATATGTCGTTAAAAATCATGAAAAAGGTCGTCGATGACCCCGAGGGTTCTCGACAACCCATATGTCATTAAAAAATGATGAAAAAGGTCGTCGATGACCGAGGGTTTCTCGACAACCCATATGTCATTAAAAATGATGAAAAAAGGTCGTCGATGACCCCGAGGGTTCTCGACAACCCATATGTCATTAAAAATGATGAAAAAAGGTCGTCGATGACCCCGAGGGTTTTCGACAACCCATATGTCATTAAAAATGATGAAAAAAGGTCGTCGATGACCCCGAGGGTTCTCGACAACCCTATGTCATTAAAAATCATGAAAAAAGGTCGTCGATGACCCCGAGGGTTCTCGACAACCCATATGTCATTAAAAATCATGAAAAAAGGTCGTCGATGACCCCGAGGGTTCTCGACAACCCATATGTCATTAAAAATCATGAAAAAATCATCCTAACATTATTTGATATTTTTACATGTCATTAAAAATCATGAAAAAATCATCCTAACATTATTTGATATTTTTACATGTCATTAAAAATCATGAAAAAATCATCCTAACATTATTTGATATTTTTACATGTCATTAAAAATCATGAAAAAATCATCCTAACATTATTTAAAGGTTGAGTACCAACATAGTATCATATTACACATAATTTAAAGGTTCATACAAAGTTAAAGGTTCTGAATCAACATAGTCTTACATGCCACATAATTTAAAGGTTCTGGATCAACATAGTCTTACATGCCACATAATTTAAAGGTTCTATCAGATCAACATCTCACATGAACACAAACTCATTTGTGGCTACTATGCTTGCCGGCATTGAGGTAGCCTTGCATCCTGGCTGTGGTTTTGGTCTTTCTTTTTCCTAACACACCAACATCAACTTCTGAAGCATTGCTCCTCCTTGGTGCAGAGAAAGGTCTTGGGCATGGAGTACTAACTGCTGGCTGTGTTGGTGCACTTGAGGGTCCAGCAGGAGATGGAGCAGGTGAAGGATGAGTTCTTGGGCCTGGAGCAGCAACATTTGGCTGCATTGGTGATATTTCAGGTCCATCAGGAGCAGCACTTGTAGTTCCAGAAGTAGAGGAGCACTCACTAAAATTAGTCTTGTTTGCCTACCAACAATGTAAGCAGGGTTTAATTGAAGCACAGTTAGTGTCAACTGGATAGTTAGTGCAATAAAGATGTAAAAAATAGTACCTTGTGATTGTCCTTTCTTATCTGCAGATGTGGCTTCAGTGGAACAGGACAGCTAGTGTATCTATGACCTACCAGATTGCAGTTGCCGCAAGTGATAGAACCCATCCTAGATGTATCTCTAGGTGCTGGAACCTCAAATTTAGATTTCCTTCTCTTAGTCTGCTTTCTTCCAGGCTTCTCTCTGAAACTGGAGGATCAATGTCTTGTGTTTCAGTTTTTTTCCAGTCAGCAGGGCGAGGGACAGGGTAAATTGTATGCTTGAAAGCTTCTCTGTAGATAGGTTTCTTGAAAAAGTCATGGACATAGTCCTTTGGATGTTGTTTTAGCTTCATGATGACACAGATTGCATGATTGCATGGGATACCTGTGAGATCCCACTTCCTACACCCACATGTCCTCTTCCTCAAATCAACAGCAACTACTCTGCCACTAACAGTATTAACTTGCCAAATCTCTAGACCACTTCTTTGCCTCTTCCAACATCTCAGTGTAGAAAGGTGTAATATCCCACCTTGCTGTCTCAAGTGCTTCCCTTGTTTTACTATACTTCACCATCAGTTTTGTTCTAATCCCTTCAATCATTGTTCTGATTGGCTTGTTCCTCACATTCAAGATCATCCTGTTGAAAACTTCACTAATATTGTTCACTACAAGGTCAGTCTTGCAGTTTGTATCAAATAGATGTCTGGCCCATGTTTCAGGGGGGATTTTCACCAGCCAATTGTATGCCTCAACACAGTCTTTCTTTAAGGCATCCATTGCAGCATCAAAACCAGCCTTTGTGTAAGAGTAACTGGCTTTGTCAATGTGTTTCTTCAATTCTGGGCCTCTAAATCCTGCATTCTGAAAGTTGGCATATATATGCCTTAGACAGAACCTCTGGGGAGAATTAGGAAACACTTGAGATATTGCATTCAGCAGTCCCTGCAAATTTACAGAACACAAAATTATTGTACTGAAAATTCACAACTCCAACAAGAAGCAGTTAGAAACAATGTAGGCCTACATTATGAACTCACCTTTTGCCTATCTGACATGATAGTGTAGTTGCCAAAATTGCCAGACTCTCCAATGCAGAGCTTAAGCTGGGTTAAAAACCAGCACCAGCTAGCAGTTTCTTCCCTATCAACCACACCAAAAGCAATTGGGAAAATATTGTTGTTCCCATCCCTAGCAGTGGCAGCAAGTATTTGTTGTCCAGTGGTCAGCTTGATGAAACAACCATCTAGGCCTACAATATGAATGTGAACAATTATTAATATTTCATCACTGAAATTATGCAATAATTTATATTTACATTTCTATTAATATTGTACCTATAAATGGCCTGCAACCATTTAGAAAACCCTCCTTTGAAGCATTTAGACAGATGAATGTGGCATGGAATCTGGGATTTTTGCTTGGATGCTCAAGCAGCTCTTTAGTTGTCACTATGCACCTACTCCCTGGATTGGTATCAAGAATAGCCTGCAAATAATCCCTCAGCCTGGTATATTGTGCCTTCTGATCACCTATGACAGTACAAAATGCTTTCTGCCTTGCCCTGTAAGCTATGCTTCTTGGGACTTCCACTCCATAATTGATCTTTGCATTGTCAATAAGTGTGTCAACAGTTGTGTTGGGATCTGTTCTAACAGCAGACACAGATTTCTGGGCTAGCCAATCAATGCTAACTCTGGTGTTCTCTCCATGTTGTAGACAGGTGTGCTTGTTTCTGAACTTTCTGATACAGAAAGTTTTCTCATGTGCAATCTTGGAGGCTGTCAAAAAAAATGGACAACCTTGGGCTTTTCCTTCATCTGTGCAAGTGACAATTATTCTTGAAGGTGCATTTCTATGAAATGCATAATTCCTAAGCTGAGCTATGTGAAAATTTCTAAGAGCAACTCTGAATTCATAAACATCTGTAAAGCACAGCTTCAAAGCAAATTGCTCACATGGGTTAGCCCTACTGGGATCATACCAAACCCTCTTCTTTAACTTCTTTAGCCTCCTCTTTTTCCCACTGGCTAACTCCAATTTCTTCTCAGCAAAATCATCTGCACTGTCACCAAATTCATCAGAGTCGATCTCCTCATCATTTGAAGGTACAAAATCATCCATTTGTTCATCATCTGAAGCATAGTGAGACCTACTAGTAGGCCCTTGCCTCACTACTTTTTTCTTCTCTGCAAAGTACTCAGGTTCTGCCATTTCAGTTTCAGCCCATCCATCTTCTTCATCCTCTTCTTCATTTTCTTCATAAATTTCTTCAACATCTGTATCCCCTTCAAAGTGTGAAAAGATGTCCTCCCTTTGCATTTTCTGCCTTCTCATCTTCTCCAATATTTCAACAAGCTCAGTGTCTTCTTCTCTTACTTTCTTCTGCCTCTTCAATTTTTTCACTAACTCCACTTCCTCCTCTACCATGTTCTCTTCTTCATCATCAGATATGACATCAACACAAATTTTCCCTTTTGATTTGTTCTGCAAATTGGAGCTCTGTTGGGTGCCAAGATAAAGAACTTCTGACAAATCAACAGCCACTGGATAAAGCCCTTCATCATCTGATATGAAGTTCCTACCTTGATTGTCAACTGAAAACACTACAGACTCATTCAGTAGTGGAGCTCCTCCTTCTTCTCTGTTGAATCCAACTGGCCAGGATGCATTTTTTTTCAACACAGTTATATTCAGTACCTTCTCATTTTCAAAAATAGCTATCATCTCATCCACCTTTGCCATGCTGTCAATGACCTCCATGCCTTCAACTCCTTTCCCCTTTTCTTTAACATAATACATGCCATCTCTAATTCCATACCCATGTCCTTCTATCATTGCTAGCAGATTCAGAACTGTTATGTCAGATTGGCCAATAGTTCTTTCCAAATTATCCTCACCAAGAAAATTAAATCTGACCTCCCAACTGACATCATCAAGACTACACATGCAGATGCAGGAAAATAATTGAAATTAATTAAATCCTACCAGGAAATAATTATTAAGTGCAAAATACAGTTCTACCACAGATGAATATCATTAGCCATGACAGTTCAAAATTCGAAATACAGATCAAATTCATAAAGATTTGAGGGTTGCAGGGTTCAAAGAATTCCATAGTTTAGGGTTAGGAACTTACTCCACTGCCCCAAACGAGCTAGACCACTCCTGGCTGGTCTTCAACGGTGACGCGAGCACCGCCTTCGAGAAAGCTACGGCCGCTTTCGCCTCGGCCGTCAGCGCCACCGGCGACTGCGGCTTCTCGATGTGGGAGGTCACGCCACCACGACCGCCTGCGGACGAACACGCGCCGCTACGCAGGCCTCCATCCACGCGGCGGCCGCTGACGGATTCGCCGCCGGATTCGTCGCTGACGAGGTCTCCATATTCGCCGCCGGGAGTCGCCGCCGCCATTGTCTGAACAGGGGTGGGAGAAGACGCGCGCGCAGCGGGAGCGGGAGCTCAACCCTAACCCTATCGGAAAAAGAGTGGGGCCACCACACGGCGCCGTTAACGGCCGTCAACGGCCGTGCCGGTCGGCCGACGCGGGGTGCCACGTCAGCACTGACAGTGGGTCCCGCCTGTCGGATTCGGTGTCAATTCGCCGTAAATCCCCGATCAGTGCTATTTGCGAACAACCAACCTCAATGTGGTAGTTTCTTGTGATTCAAACGAAAAGTGGTAGTTATTCGAATTTTGACCCGGAAAGTAGTAGTTCTATGCTAACAACTCCCAGCAGATGTGGGCTGCTTGGTGGAATATTTACTGCTGTTGTCCCTTTTTTTTCTTATTTTCTTCTTTCTGTTCTCTTTCTACTTTTTTTATGTTTCCTTTTCTTTATTTTTTCTTATTACTAAATTTCATACTTTTTAAAAAAACATCAATTTATAAAAAATCAATGCTGTGTATAAAAATATGTTTATGGGTTAAAAATTTGTTTGATGGTCCAAAAAATATTCACATGGGGCCAAAATATGTTCACCCCAAAAATAAACCTAGTTTTTTCTGAGATTTATTAAAAAGAAATTAAGTTTTTCCAGGAAAAAAAATTGTCACCTCTTAATGTGACCCATCAAGTGGCGTGAATAGGAGCACCCCCCCCCCCCCCAATTTTTTGCGTTTCGATAGCTTCCATCCACTAGAAGGAGAATAAATATTTTATTTAACGACAAATAGATTTAAAATCGTACGAATATCAACGGATATTTCATGGGGAAACCCGAAAGCCAAGTCATTCATCTACCTTGAACTCTACCAGTTCATGATTAGCACTATTTGTGTCACAATTTATTTTGGGCAAACTAGCCTCTCTTTCCTTCGTGAATCGTGATCTCCCTAATCCCTAGAATCTCAATGCAGGGATCGATTTATTTGACGTTTCTTCATGCATTGATCAGCTCCACAACTTCCACGCAGCCTCCGTAGCCATTCGCACCCTTTTTTTCATAATCGACATGGCTTTTCGACTCCCCCAACAAAAACAAGAGCCACTTCCACATATGCCTCATGGAAAATACGAGTATGGCAGACCTCCTCCAAAATCTCATGAATCCTCTATGTCATCCTTGATGAATTGTGTTTAGGATTCAGAAAGTGAGGAGGAATAAGAGGTAGAATAAAGTGCTACTTAAAGGATCTTGGCACGTTACGTTCTCCTCTTATGTTAAATGATAATGGCTATGCCACTAACCATTCTTTTGAAGAAACATCTCTTGTTGAGGAGAAAAAATGTTGAATGCCCATAATGAAAATGGCCTAGCTACTTTCATCCAATGAGAGAAAAATCTCGGTAACATTTTGAGCAATCAAAGAAAAAATGTTGAAGAACAGAGACTTGGATTTATTCCAAAGTCCAAGAAAAGAAGAAGACTAAGATCCTCTAAAAATATGTCAACTTTGTGAAGAGATGGGAGTCACTCATAATGACCGTATTGTTTTACCTTGCTAAAAAAACTTACATTGTAAAACAAATGGAGTATAACCCATCATATATGCATTGTGCAAATTATGGGCATGTTTAAGGTTCTCCTTATGAATATATTAAATATCTTTGATTTCTATTAACCCTTGGTGCAAAGATCGAGAACTCGTTTAAAAACAGGTAACTTAAATCATGACATGAAGTAAGGAGATGATTGAGCAATTTGTCAAAGACTTATCCAACAATTCTTTAAACTCGTTTGGAGATAGCTTAAGATCTACTAAGATATTGGGATTACACACCTTAAATGATATCGAAACCTTTAATATAGTTGTTAGGTAGAAGCTTCATTTACTTTAATGTACTCAAGAGAAAGTCTGTTTGATCCTGCTCATTTGAAAACAATTAATAAAATATTTAGAAATTTCAAAAAAATCATGAAAAAATATCCTGATGTAGGAAATGGTATATTCCACAACCGTATAAAAATGAACTTCAAATATTTTGTATCCTGACTACACAAAAATGACGAATCTGATAAAATTTGGAGATTTGAAAATGGGCATACTCAGATCACACTTTTATCAATTTTGTGTAGCTCGGAATACAAAGTATTTGAAGTTGATTTTTTGCATGGTTGTGAAATACACTATTCGCTACATCGTAATTTTTTCACTATTTTTTAAAACTTATAAATATATTTTTATTTTGTTATCAAATGAGGAGAGCACGAGATCTCTAGTCATGTTGGAAGTTGTTTTTTTTCAAATGAGGAGAGCACCAAATCATAAATGCATTGAACTCGCTAGTCTCAAGGGCAGATGTTGGAAGTTCTTGTGGCAATGATGGCGCTATCCCAACTATGAAGGAATTTTAAGAAATGGTTTGAGAGTGTGGATTTAGGGAAGGAACTAATCTTATGTTCACATCATGTAAGCTTGCCGTGAAGAGGGAGCATATAGAGTTATTTGCAGGCCTTGAAACATCTGCATGAAGGCTTTATTATCTCGAGAAGATGCACGATGAGATGAACAAGTAGATGTGTGTACCATTGATACGTCTCCGACGTATCTATAATTTTTTATGTTCCATGCTTGATTATATATCAGTGCCACATGTTTTTACAATGTTTTTATATCATTTTGGCATAATTTATGGAACTAACCTATTAACAAGATGCCCAGTGCCAACTCCTGTTTTCTGCTATCTTTTTGTTTCAGAAAAGTTGTTCTGAGAAGTTTCTCGGATTGCTCTCAAAATTTACGGGAATTATTTCCAATATGAAACGAAGACGGAGCCCGAAGGACAGTCGGAGGGGAGGCACAGGGGCTCCAGGAGCCACCTGGCTGCGGCCCCCTTGGCCGCATGTGGGGCCCACCTGGGGCCCCTGTCCATCGCCTCGCGTCGCCCCTTCGCCTATAAATTCCCCTCTGACCTAAAAATAGAGGAGAACAGATCACAATTTCCAGAATACGTCCGAGGCCGCCGCCATCTCGAACCCTAGTTCGGGAGGGTTCGGAAGCTCTTCCCGGCACCCTGCCGGAGAGGGGAATCGATGCCGGAGGCATCTACATCACCATGCCTGCCTTCGGAGTGATGTGTGAGTAGTCCACCACGGGACTACGGGTCCATAGAAGTAGCTAGATGGTTGTATCTTCTCCTTGTACTCCATTGCTTGGATCTTATGAGCTGCCTATCATGATCAAGATCATCTATTTGTAATTGCTACATGATTATGTTTGCATGGATCCGATGAATTGTGGAAGTCATTACTTTTGTTCAGTTATGTGTTTCATCTATGATCTTGCATGCTCTCCGATGCTAGTGGTTGCTTTGGCCGAGTAATTGTTAGTGTTGTATGAGGGAGTATTTATGCTAGATAGTGGGTTCATGCCTCTCTTTGTCTGAGTTCGGTGACAGGAACGGTCAAGGCTAGACATGTGTTGTTGCCACTAGTGAGAAAACAGCGGTGTGATTTCTTCGTGTTATCTACATTGCTTGCATTATGCACTTTGCTTATTGAAATGATCTGTTGCTTGCAACTTAATACTTTTGGGTGACATGCTGGATAGCGATCCCAGAGTGGATTATTAGTCATAGATGCAGTTGGATGACGGTCTATGTATTTTGACGTAATGCCCATATTAGATGAAGCGGTGAACTATATTGTTTTATGATAGCCTTGTTGTGCGCCTACATTTCTGTCAATTTCCATGCTGTAATTTGTTTACCCATCATGTATAAATTTTGGAGAGACACCTCTAGTGAACTTGGACCCCGGTCCTATTTTCCTACATTGCTTACAACTGTTTTCATAGCTTTTCATCATCATTTACTCGCTGTTCATATTTCATCATCATCATATTTTACATCCACACATTTAATTCTTTGTGTTTGGCAAGCCGGAGAGATTGACAACCTCTCTGTTTTGTTGGGGCAAAGTAGTTTGTTTGTGATTGTGTGCAGGTCTGCGTTAATCTACAAGCGCCAGAGTGGATTGACACCTTGCTAAGCCTTCTCCAAGTCCTACTGGATTCGATAACCTTGGTTTTGTAATCAAGGGAAAACTTCTTCTGTGCTGCATCATACCTTCCTCTTGGATGATGTGGTGACAATAAAATTGATGAAGAAAGGATTCGGCATCTTCTCGGGGTGGCGCATGACATGGCTGTATTGGGCTACATTGGTAATCTCTATTCTGAGAAGTATTTTAATAAGGTGTCTAGGAGGATTCCACAACAAACTGGGAATGAATGGGTGTATATGAAAAACTTGCTAACAGAAAAAGATGTTACAAAATGTTTAGAATGTATCCGGATGTGTTTGAACAATTGCACAACCTCCTAGTTCGTAGCTATGGGTTAGAGTCAACTAGAGACATGTGATATGTTGAATGTCTAGGGATGTTTCTATGGACTGTTGGAGGACCACAATCATTTACCCAAGTTGAGAACCATTTCAGTCGGTCTCTTGAAACAATTCATAGAAAGTTTCATATGGTTGTGAATTGTTTGTACAAAATGGGTAAAGATAACATAAAACATTGCAATGACCATCACTACTCACCATGTCATTAGTTTGTGACTTACCACATGTAGGTGAGGAAGACGAGGTTGAGAACTCATCACGTCCGGAGGTGGATGGGAAACAATCATCCTCGATAGCCATGGACTTGCCATATTTATCTTCAAGCATCGTCCATAGCTCATGAGCATTTCCATAAGGCATGATTGACCCAAGAATTACATCACTTAAAACATGGACAATTGCATTAGATACTAGAGAATCGAGATAAGAGATTTCCTCATCCTCTAAAGACACCTTTTGGGAGGCCTTTGGAGGAGGAAATCCCATATCTATGATTCCCTCTATAATTGGGCCCATGTCCCTAAAAAGATTAAGCATGCGATTTTTACAAACATCATAATTTGTTCCATTGAATATAAAAGTGGGACCGTGCACTAATTTACTAAACGACATCTTTGCTCTCAAGGCTGTGAAGCCTAACAAGGAGAGACCTTGCTCTGATAAGAATTGAAAGAATGAGATGTCGCCTAGAGGGGGTGAATAGGCGCTTGATACCCACAAGTATAGGGGATCGTTGAAATCTTCGATGTGTAAGTATTAGTATCGATCCCACGAGGAGTAGAAGGTATAAGTATTTATCCTCTCAAATAAGAGTGTCACTTCTCTTATTATCTATGCACTAGACAAACTAAAATGATTAAATGATGCAAGTGTTTTTGGGTTTTTTGTGTAGAGTTTGCAATAAAGTAAAAGGCTAAAAATAAAATATGACAAGTGAAAGCTCTCAAAGAGAGAAAGCCCAATCCTTTATGCAGCAAGAGGACAAGCTTGAGTGGTGTGTTTATTATCGGTGGAAAACATTCCCAAGGGCTACATGGATTTCATGGCATAAATATTTATAGAACAACAAGGTAAACGTTTTGTCAAGTTTTAATCTTCTTTGGACGGAGCCATAATTAGGTGTAGTTAAATAAATAAACTAAACCCCTTATGATGGATCATGTGGCCAAGTAAATGACTGCACAAGAATTATTAAGACATAAAGTCCCACCATAGCATTACACTCTAAGGTCCCCGATATAAATCCCCTCCTAATGTAACTTCATGTATTAGACCAAGGTTTACTTGTCCTCCTAGGTCCTACCCATTCCATCACACTAGTGTGATAGCACCTTCATGCATTACTCAATATATGGTGCACTTCATACATTGTACATCAAGACAATCATAAAAGATAAAAATTTGAACAAATACTCAACACAAGTTAAGTGAAAATTATTGCCAATCCATCCTATGCCCCCAGGAACATGAGAGAACTACTCACAACGCGAAGACATGATATGATTCAATGGTATAAGTGATACAACACAATCTGAAAATATAATCTCCCCACAAAACAATGACAAGTACCAATTCACAAACATGTAGAATAGTACTTAGACAATCGCTAGGGTTCGAACTATCTCAAACTATGAGGGGGATGAAGTGGATCATGAAGATGGTGATGGAGATGGTGCTGGTCTTGACGGTGGTGTTGATGGAGACTCCGGAGGGGGGATGGAGGAGCCTTCCAGAGGTGATTCCGGCGGCGTTTCCCCCCTCCAATCTTCTCCGGCAGCAGCCTTCTGTCTCATGTTTCGTGGTTTTTTGTTTCTCCCCCGCCCCCTTCCGAAAGCCGTCGGGGGACTATTTTTATAGTCGGTTTTAGGTCAAGACGAAAACGGACGGCATCGGAGCCACGAGGCCCAAGATGGGGGTCCCATGCGGCCAAGGAATCTGGCCGCGTGGGCCCACCTCTTTTGGCCCTCGGGTCTCCGTTTGTTCGCTTACTTCGCTCCTACGCTTCGTTCCTTCCAAAAAATGATCCCCGCAAAATATTAGGTCATTTGGACGTCGTTTGGGTCCCTGAAACATCAAAATATAGAAAATAGGGTTTTCTGCCAGTGCAGGGCTAATTCCATAAAAAATAGGGAAACTATGAAATATTCCCAAAATCAATATAAAACAATGATATAACCCTTATATGATGCAAATATGATTGAAATATGAGTATTATAATGCAAAGTTCATGTATGCATTTTACATGCATCAGCATCCCCAAGCTTAACCTATACTCGTCCTCGAGTATAAAGGTGATAAAACCAACATGTAGTTTGCATTTTAATACTATCAATGGATATCAAAGATGATTACTATTGCTACATAGAGTCAAATGATTCATTCTTCAAAGGAGTAGCAATATACAAGATGGATTATAAAGTGATATCAAATATTCAATGATAATTCACAAAATGTAACATAGAAGAAAGTACTATGGACCAAATGTATGCATAATGAAGAGTAAAAACATCCTATAATGGTCATAGAGTACTCTTATGAAATCTGAATATAAAAGATGGACACTTTGGAAAGGTATATAAATGAGTAGAGGTAAAACATGAATAAGTTTCATCTAACTTCCAAATGCTTCTACTTAAGTTAATGTTTGCAATGTGGTATTCATTGGTGTCAAGCTCTCATTACCCCCATCATAACATCTTGAATGGTTAAAGTTTAAAGTGAAAGCAAATATGAGTAGTGTGCTTGACAAAGTATGGGTTCAAAGCTTCATGCCCCGTGAATACGAGTACCTACACCATGGTGTTACTCAATTTGGACTACCAAGCAAGTTCAAGTTAAAGTCATTGTAAAAATAGCGTCATCAAGAGGGTCAACTGGGGTACCTCTTGTCCCAGGACATGGAACAAGTCCATGTCAAAATGACAAGACAAACAAACATAATGAACAATCTCAACACCCTTTTTATTTACTATTGATATAGCTTTTTATTATGAGGTGCATCACTGAAGGTTCACAATAGCATGTAAGTAAATTTCCACCATGAATGATGCATGGCTTAGATTAGCAGCCCAGGTGTCTCTCTAGCCATTTTTACAAACTACTTAAACTTACTTAGTTTTCACATTTATTTGGCACTATGATAGGCATCCATAAACACAAGTACATGATATCAACTAAATATAATTAAGAACATGTTGAAAGCTTGCCATGTGACAGCACATATGGGCTAACTCCCAATCAAGACTCTTGTCAAGCTCGCAACTTCATAATTTTAATCACAATGGTTCATGTTTATTAAGTGCAATAAAAGTAAGGTGTGAGAGCTTTTTAACCAACTTTTCCCATGACAATCAATAACATAAGCATTTTAATTCAGAGGTATAGATAATACAAAGTAACATGATAAACATAATCGGAATAGCATAAAGCTAATAGGTAGATATGGTGGACTCACTGGAAAAACTTTGGTTGAAGGTGTTGGACAACAAGTTTTTGCTTGTTGGAATTTTTGGGCTAGCAAGAGGGAGAAAGTTGACCATCTAAATACATGCATAAGTGTCCATAGAACTAACCAATCCATGTTAAACAAAGTAAAGTAACATTAAGCATCAAAACATGAATAAAAGATAGCTCTTGATAAAACACTTGCAAATTAATACTCATTAAAAGCACATGATTCATGCAACTATATGTATCTTTTTGAATCAACTCAAACATCCCTTTCCCAATCTTTTTAATAGAATCCAACTTAATTCAACCCAAATTCTAGTACCTCACCCATAAAATAAATGATAGTGATGGTCTTAAAAAAATAAAAAGAATAATAAAAGGACGCTCCAAGTTTATGCGATAAAGTGCATTGATCGAAAAACAGAAGTTAGATGTGTGCAAACCGAGAGTGTGTTGGTCCAGTGGGGTTGTCTTCACATCCCCAAGCTTATGGTCTTCACCATCCTTGTATAGCTCTTGGTGCATCTCCTCTAATCCCTGTGAAAAAACTTCAAAACACCGTTTCTCCCATTTCTTTTCTGTGGTGTGACATTAGTAGTGATAGACAAATGAATTGCTTGCTGCATAAAATCATTAAACAAAAATTCATATAAATGTCCATAAAGTTTATAATGTTGTATGCCTACTTATAAACTCAATTGGATCAAAAATATTCAAGTTAAAAGTTCAAAGAATGCATCAAACAAAATGGGACAGAATCTGTCCAGAAAAATAGCAGCAAAAAGTATTTTTATACCCTACTTAAATATGTCAAAAAATTCTGAAAAAATTCATGATTACAGAGGATGACAAGTTGCAACTACAGTTAAAATATCAGCTCATTCGGAGGTACAGAATAGGAGTGAAAAATCATACTGTGCACAGATTCGTGCTGGAATAAAATCTCCGAATACAATAAGCAACTTTTTCAATCCAAAATGGGTAAAACTTGGCACTTTATTAAAAATTTCAGAAACAAAACTAAAAACTAAATTTCTTGTTACAGCAAGAGGACACAAAGAAAATCAAAAATAAAAACAACCGGGTTGCCTCCTGTAAAGCGCTTTCTTTATAGCCATATAGCTAGGCATGATAGTTTTAATGATGTTCACATAGGAATAAGAATTGAAATGCAAAAGAGAGCATCAAGAGAAAAATATGAAACTCATTTAAGTATAACCCACTTCCTATGCATTGGGATCTTGTAAGAAAATAAATCATTGAAACACAAAGCAGGTAGCATAGGAAGATAAAACGAGAGCAATTTCAAGACTTTGAACTTAAAGAGAGGAAACGTAATAATATTGAAATGTTTAGAACCATATTTTCCCCTCTCATAATAGTTACAAGTAGTGGAACCAAATTTCATAAAACAACTATTATATTGGTGCAACTTTGCAAACTTAGGAACATATAAAGGATTATTAAAACTATCATGTAAGATATTAGCATGTTTTCCTCTCTAAAATCCAACCAAAGCAACTAATGCTATGGAGGGATTTAGGAGGAAGAACAAAGGGGATGAACACAAAGCAACCCCAAAATCTAGATCCACTAGGTTCCCCTCACTTAGAGGAGAATTTGATTGGAGGAATGGTAGATCTAGATCTCCTCTCTTGAATCCCTAAATTTGGGCAAGAATCATTGGAGGGATTGAGAGGAATCAAGCTCACAAGGTTTGCAACAAAGGAGGAGAGAGGGAATGAGCTGAGCAAAAGTGAGCAGCCAGCTCTTGGGGAAGAAGGAGGCTATTTATAGCCTCCCCCAAAAACTAGCCGTTACAGCCTTCTCAGGCCGGCAACTCCGGTGAAAGTGGGCCGGAGACTCCGGTCTGGGCCAGACATTCTGGCCAGGCTCCGGGCATACTGGATCATCGGGACAGGCCGGAGATTCCGGTCTAGAGGGCCGGAGACTCCGGACACTCTCCGGGGAGTTTCCGGACCCTATCCAGTACCGCACCACAAAGATGCAAAATAGCTGAGAAAACCTGAGGCCAGAGATTCCGGGTCCCTTGGGCCGGAGACTCCGGTGGGCCGGAGACTCCGGACCATCTCCGGGGTGCCTCCGGACCCAGTCCAGGAGCGCACCACAAAAAGGCATTTGGCAGCGAAACACAGGGGACCAGAGACTCCGGGTCCTTTGGGGCGGAGACTCCGGTGTGACCGGAGACTCCGGACCATCTCCGGGCCAGATCCAAACAGTTAAAACAGAACCCCATAACTTTTCCATATGAACTCCGTTTGCGATAATCTTGGACTCTTTGGAATCGTCACATCGAGCACAACAAAATTATGTAGAGAAACATCATAGTCCAACAAGATATTATAAAAACAAAGGGGAAAGGATCAACCTCTATTTCGCAAACCGGAAATGAACTATCTTTTGCGAATGAAGTCCAAATGACATGAAACCAAATTTGTTGAAAAGAGGACGTCAAATGCAACCTTTGAAATTGGCAAACAAGTAATGGAGATTTTGCAAAGAAATGGAAGAGATAAATCTTCTGCACGGATGAACCGGCAAAATCTCCAATACTGAAACCGCAATAGAAGACGCATATGAAAACCGTTTTCGGTGAACTTAGCCTTGTCATGACGAGCACGACAAGCAGCAAGACCACACCACGATATAAGAGACAAATAAGAACCAATAAAGATGATTGCATGGATGCAAAGGTTTGTGCTCTCTACGACGATACAATCATGATACTCGGTCGAGAGCCCCTCTTGATAGTACGGCTATCTATCCTATAACCCGGTCTCTCAACTAACAACATGAGACCGGTAAAATAGAAACCCTATCAAGATCATACCTTTGCCTTGCGCATTAATCCACTTGAGGTCGATGAAGACGATCTTCATCTCCTCAAGATGCACCACCTTTCTTGATTGCGCTTCGCTTGGTGAAGATTCACATGACGCTCCCCCATACACAAGGATGGGAGAAGCACTCCTCGGCATATCTTCTTCCCTTAGCATTGACTCTAACATAAGGAGATCAAGCAAAGCTTATGGACACACCTACAAATATAGCTTAATACAAACATTAGTCCATAGAGATTGTCATTAATTACCAAAACCACACATGGGGGCAACCATGCACTTTCAATCTCCCCCATTTTGGTAATTGATGACAATCCCTTTTAAGAGGGTTTATATAAAGAATAAAGCAACCTTGCAAGACAAACAAGCAAGGATGCAAGCGCATTAAAGGCAAATGCAACAAAAGCATAAAACCCAAATTCCTTTAAACCCTCTAAACTTCTCCCCCATTGGCATCGATTGCCGGAATGGGAAGAAAAATTTAGAGAGCCAATATAATATGAGTTCCTCCATAAAGTGTGCATTACTCAAGATATGAGTGTAGTCAAATGCACATATTGATTGACGAATAATTAGAGGGAATCAAACTATATTTAGGATCCAAAGATTGCAAAAAGATGAAATCATTTAAAAAAATCTCCACAAAGGAGATAGGCAATCAAAAAGATCCAAAGCGAGAGTTCAAAATAAAAACGGAGAAGCTCCCCAATGTTCATGCACTATGGAGAAGTGCACAAAAATGGCATGCATCCTCGCTCCCCCAAAATCATCTAGAACACTCAACAAGTGCAAGAGTGCATAAAGCAAAAGCAAATCATAGCACTTGCACCAAAGATATGGTTGAGCCATAAGGAGATACCAATTTTCAAAAAATTCAACATAAGATAGGCCCAACCAAGACAAAAGGAAGATCTTTAAAGGTATGTTCACAAGCTTAGGGATACCAATTGGAAACTAAAACCAATTGAAAATGCCAAAAGCTAGTGAGAGCATTTAGCCAATAAAAAACAACATACTCACCATGGTAAGCATGAAGTAAAAGATCCTCAACAAATACATGAGTGTGCAAATATACCAATAAACAAAGAGACAAGCACTCATGAGATAAAATTGGAGCCACCAAAGAATTATAGATAAAAACAAGGTAGCTCAAAAGAAATAGGATACCAACTAAAATGTGACCTCTCTCATATGTATAGGTTTCTAAGTAGACAAATCGTTGATGATATACATCCACAAAGAAACTTGTACATATGAGATGTTGATAAAGTGGAGACCACGGTATCCAAAAGGGAAGTCATGAATATACAAAAGAGATTATTGCTTAAAAGCATAGCACATAGCTCAAATTTATCTCATTGTATATAAATGAACTTCAAAAATATCAAAGACATCACACATATCACTAAGGGAACAAGAGATAGTGGAGATGCTTTGAGATAGGCAACAAGTATCACAACCAAATAAAACCAATTGAAGAAAGGTTTTTGCAATTTCATCACAAATATCACAAAGATATATCAAGTGAAGGAAAAAAAGCCAAAACCACAACAATTGCACATAAACGCTTTCATGCCAAGAAGCAACCTACACAAGGTTGATACTAGAAAAGTATGCATGAGATAGATACTTGTTACCGAGATACATTGACGATGAAGATGATGAGAGTTTGTTTAGCATCAAAGATTGACTCTTATAATCACATGGTGAGAGCACCTTCTTTATGGATGAGGCAAGCATCCAATGCATCTCCATTGTACCTAAAACAAAATTATAGTACAAAATGGTTCCCAAACTCATTGGGTCCCATAGTAGTTAGATAAACTACAATATATAGGAAACACTCCATATAAATATGTGCATATAGATATGAAATTGAATTTCATGCACATCTTAGCCGATTTAGGATTCGGTGGAGTATCCCTATATATTGGAACTAGAAAGACAAACATGTCATATAATATATAGGGAAATAGTGGGATGTCATGGTGGGTAGCTACGCACCACCATCCCACCGTTGGATCGCCTATAGAGAGCACACGATTGTAGCGCATGGAATTCCGAAGTAAACGTCGACAGACTACACCGTCAAAACAAGAGCATGCGCCAGCACGTCAGGTTTCAGTGCTCGTCCTCCGATCGGTCCCCACCATACACCAACACCGTCACCACAACGTTTCTCGCTGATACGGTGGTGAGAAAAGTCTTACGGTCTACCGCTGGTGAGAAAAAGGACGATGGTCATGTGCGTCATGTGTGGCGTCCTGATTTCCTCTCATACACGAACTTGAGTAACTCGCTGGAAGGCCATGGTTGGAAGCGCAGCTTGAAACCCTCTCCACACCGTTCACCATGTTCCTCCCCGGTCGCAAGTAAGTTCATCCCTGCTGTTCTTCTTTCGCTTCGTCGCATGCTGCTGCCGTGTTTTGAACCAATTTCGAAAATATAGTTTCCTTACCGATCCCCGCTGGTACAGATCTTGGGCACACCATGAGCAGCGCGGACCGATCGTGGAGTGCGCGGAAAGTCTGCACTCAAAGGGAGAGCCCAACCATGAAGGCAGCCAATTCCGTGTCGGTAACCAAGCAAGCAATCTACGGAAGCAGCCATCTTCACCTTCTCCAAAGGCTATCATCAGTGTCTCATTTTAGATCCAGAGATGAGAGCTTGAGAAAGGATAGACCTCTGCTACAGTAGAGAGCGAGGCGACCAGGGAGTCAAGTCAAGTTTCCCCAACTTCCACCGGAGCGGGGCCAAATCTCTGCCTCCACTCGCCGCTCCGGCGGCGGGAGGAGGTTGGGGTCCGGTTCCTAGTCTCCTGGTGTGTTTATATGGTTTGTTTCTTCCCCGGCAGCGGCAAGTGGAAGGGTTCGCCGCCATTTAGGGTAAATAAGCTGCTCCTCTCCCCTTCGCTCGGTGGTGTTGTCGGCGGCACCGAGGAGAGAGCGGCGTCGTTCTCCCTCTGGGCTGTGCCTGGAGGTTTGGTTTCTACTCCATCGTGCTTGTCGAGGCGGCGCCGGCGAGCGTGTGTTGTGGGATTCCCGCCCTCCGCCCCTGTTGTCGCAGTGCCGTCATCTTCTCCAGCGGCGGCACGGGGTAGTGAGGTATGTTGCAGGGAATATTGGCTTCTGAAGCGGTTTGGGGTGAAGAGGAAGGAAGGAGAGCGATTCTGGTGGCACTTTCTGACCGAGAAGTAGAATCGGGGTTGGAGAAGAGCGGGGTTTCACCTCGGCCGATGATCCACAACGACTGTGATGCTGCCGTGATGGCGGCATCTTCTCTAGAGGTTCGTGAAGGCAGTAGCAGCTGCGATGGATCTTCTCCAGTCCATGGTTGGGCTGGTTGGGCCCTGGCGTTTTGCTCTTGCGGCGGCGGAGCTATCAGGCGAGAAATCAGGATTAATGACCTCCAAGGACCTAGCTGCTTTTTATTTTTCGTTGGGGCTGTCTATGTAAAAGTTATTAGACAGGTGGGCTTCTGGAGCCTTCGTGTTGAGTTCGTGTCATGTAATCAGTTTCCACTTCTTTGAATATGACACGTACTTTCTCCGCAAAAAAAAGGCTATCATCAGTTCACAACCAGAACCCAAACTGCTAGCTCTGGGTCAAAGCAGGATGTTTAACAGCTTCTCTTCTTTGTTCTCGACGGCCCACTTCGTCGCAAGCTCGCAGCGCCAAGATAATCCAACCACAGCTATGGAGTTCATCACTGAAGCAAGCAAACTAAGGTGCCGAAAAGAAGAGTGGTCACAACGCGCTAATATGTTAGTTAACCTGTCCAAACGTGTTTACCATCAGCCAAAAACAGTGACAGGCTTGAGCACCACCGCACAATCAGCCAAAAACAGTGACGAGCCGTCCGCCTTTTAGTTTGTTGGAAGAAAAACAGCACGGCCAACGGACCAAGCCTCGAGAAATCCACTGAATAGCCCACCTGCCTCCCAATAGGCTAACCCCTAGACCGATTTCCACCATCGGTGCGGCGATGGAACTGAAACTGAACCGCCTTTGTTTATTAATTTCTGCCTGACCTAGGGGAAGCACTCTCACACACCTTACGAACCATGAATTTCACCTTGTTTTTACGAGAGCCAAGAAAGGTGCGGCGCACGTGAATGCTAGTGACCCCAAAGGTGAGAGGAAAAACAATGTATGCATGGTGAAATGTCTAACGGTCCGGTGCAACTTACGGCCCACTTCCGAATTTAAACATGAGGTATCTAGTACCGAAAACTTATCCCGGAACTAAGCCCGGTACTACCATCCATGGTCTGGTCGGTACTACCGGCTAGAATATCGGTACTACCGGCTGGAAGAAAATAGCAGATTGATACGTGAATTTTATATCATCATTTTTATACCTTATATCATCATATGGGAATGTTATATGCACTGCTATATCAATGTTTTGCATGTTTTAGATGATTTATGGGACTTTCATACAAAGTCCCTATTTTTGATATTTAATATCTGGGAGGCAGAATACCCCCCTTTTCTTGTTTTTATTGTTTCAGGAGTTTCGCGAACCCAAATAATTAAAGGAAAAATACCACGCCGGTTTTTCATCAGGGGAAAGGTAGTGGGAAGAAGACCGAAGACAGGAGGGCCACGAGGGCCAAGTTAGGTGGGCCCACGCGGCCCATGTACCTGGCCGCGTGGGACCCATCAAACGGCGCCTCGGTCACTTCCTCGCGTGGGGCTTTTTAGCAACACCTTCGTCTCCTCCGAAAAGGGACGCCCTAATTTTCCCCGAATTATCTGAGGCCGTGGCGGCGGCGGAACTCCTGATTCTCTCCGAAGGGGGTCAGATCCTGCTGCTCCGGAGCTCCGGAGAGGGGGGAAATCACCGCCATCATCGTCACCTCTCCTCCTTGGCGTGGGAGGAGGCCTCTACATCACCGTCATCACCATCACCAGCACCATCTCCATCACCATCTCCGTGATCCACTCCGTTCCCCTCATAGTTTGAGAGTTGTTATACCCTAGATCATTGTTCTGTGCTCCTATTCATGTTTGTGATTGGGTACTTGTCATTATTTGGTGGTGAAGTATTTATTTCAGATTGTGTTGTACCCTTTATGCCACTGATTACGATCATGTTTGCACGTTGTGAGTAGTTCCCATATGTTCCTGAGGGCATAGGATGAATTGGCAATGATTTATATATAACATGTGTTAGTATTTTGTCAAGAGTTTATCTTCTATGTGATTCTATGATGGTGTTGTGCGAACGTCGACTGCATAACACTTCACCTTTAAGGGCTCATAGGAGAACAACGTAGTGTAATGAATTGAGGAAGACTTGGGAGGACAACTAAGCCTAAGACGGAGTCATGCAGTTATATTATGTGGGTAGTAGTGTCGGGGACCTTAGAGTGTAATGCTATGGTGGGACTTTATGTCTTAATAATTCTTGTGCAAGTCATTAAATTGGCCACATGATCCATCATAAGGGGTTGTAGTTTAATTATTTAGCTATGCCTAGTTATGGCTCCGCCCCAAGAAGATTAAAACTTGACAAGATATGCAACGTGTTGTTTAATAAATCTCTATGCCTAGTGATATCCATGCCGCCCTCGGGAACGTTTTCCACTTATACGTTACACACCACTTGAGCTTGTCCTCTTGCCACATAGAGGATTGGGCTTTCTCTCTTTGAGAGCTTTCTACTTGCTGCCATTTATCTTAAGCATTTTTATTCTTTTTTCAACTATACAACCAAAAATCCCAAAAACATTTGCATCTTTTATTGTTTTATTTATCATTCATTCTAACCAATACCTTCAGCTCCTCGTGGGTTCGACAACCTTTTCTAATTGAAAGATACTACAATTGATCTCCTGCACTTGGGAGTCATCACAGATCCTGAAACTGAATAACTTTTGCTAGGAAACTCCGATCGAGGTAAATCCAATTTTGTTGGAAAGAGGACGACAAGGGCTACCCTACAAAAAGTGAAATATTGAAACCAAGCAAGGGAGATTTTGCTAATAAATGGAAGAGTGAAACCTTCCGCACGGATGGACCGGCAAAATCTCCAAAACCAAAAACGCAAGAGAAGATGCATACAAAATCTGTTTTCAGTGAACTTGGCCTTGTCATGACAAGCACAACAAGCACCAAGACCACACCACGATAAGAGCCAAATAAGAACCAATAAAGATGATGCCAAGGATGCAAAGGTTTGAGCTCTCTACGACGAAACGATCAAGATACTCCCTCGAGAGCCCCTCTTGATAGTACAGTTATCTATCATATAACCCGGTCTCTCAACTAACATCATGAGACCGGTAAAATAGAAAACCTATCAAGAACATACCTTTGCCTTGCGCATAATCCACTTGATCTAGATGATAACGATCTTTGTCTTCTTAATATGGACCATCTTTCTTGATTGTGCTCCGCTCGGTGAAGACTCGCAACATGCTCCCCCATACACCAAGATGGGAGAGACACTCTTCGACATATCTTCACTTGGCCTTTATCTTGATTACGATCACCACGTGACGCCATCCTCCATGGGCTACATAGGATATCCCTTTCATTACATACTCATGGAGAAATGCCTAACCACACATAGAGATACAAGCACATAGATCCTGGGTTAGTTCACAAGGCTATATTGACAATTGCTTACCATACCATGGGATCATACGATCCCTCATGGTACATCCCTAGCCTTGTGTGTTGATCAACTTGCACTTAGCCTTGATCAACATAAACTCTTCTTCTTTTAGCCTTGACTCCAACATATGGAGTTCAAACATTGCTATGGGCCAAACCTACAAGTATAGCTCAAAGCACACATTAGTTCATAATGATTGTCATTAATTACCAAAACCACACATGGGGTCAACCATGCTCTTTCAAATAACCCTGAGACCAATAAAGGGAAGGATGATCAAAATTTGAGAATTAGTAAATTAGAAGAAATTATGGAAGCCATAGGTGTGACTTTTTCATCTCTTAAAATTAAAGAAGGAAGTTCTAGCAGGAAAGGGACCTAAGTTTTCCTATGTCCCCAAGGTTTCTGAACCGAAACCGAATAAAATAAACAAGTTTAGTTCTCCTGTTATCATTGAAAAACTCTCCAATGAACTAAATATATATAGGAGAGGCTAAAATTTTAAATCATGTTCTTAAGAATGATGAAGTTAAAGAGTCAACAAGAAATTCCCTTAGTAGTGCCAGTTCTACCTCTAAAGATGTCCTTGATGATTTTGAATTTGGTTCTATTGATAAAACTTGAATTTGCCCTTTCTGCCTAGCTAAAAGGCGCTAAAGAGAAGCGCTTATGGGAGGCAACCCATTTTTACCTTCTGTTTCTTTTTGGTTTCTTTGAGTTTTGGGTGATGTTACTTCTATAACAACTCTCTTGTATCTTTTTGTTTTGATTTTTGGTGCCAAGGATAGCCTCTAAAGAGAGGAAGACTAATTTGTGAGTTTGCCGTCCAGAAACAGATTTCTGTTCCTCACTGTTCGAAAATCCAAAACATCACAGAATGTCATCTGTGGCTGCAAATGTTTGATAGCAAGCATCAGGGTTTTGTCTACCTTTTTCTAGTTTTAAGTTTTCTGATTTGAGGTACAGAAGTGCCTCGAAAAAATTCATCTTTACAGTCTGTTCTGTTTTTGACAGATTATGTCCTCAGTTTTGCATTGCTTCTTTCGCGGGCAAAGTGAAGTTTCTTTCAAAGCTACATCTTTACTTAGACCTTTATGACAGTATCTAATGTTGTAAAAAAATGAGTTCTTGATATATGCTTTGGAACTGAAGGAAGATATTGTTTTTTGTGGACTAACCCCTTAATGAAGTTGCTATAAGTTTTGCGTGAAGGAAGTTTTCAAGTATCCAAGTGCGAGGTGATGAAGGAAGATCGAGAAGGAACAAAAGCCTAAGCTTGGGGAGGCTCCCCATGGACCCTCTTCTGAAATATTCAAGAAGTTACAAGTATCTAAGTTTGGGGATGCCCAAGGCATCCCCTTCTTCATCAACAATCATCGGTTTTTCTCATGGTACTATATTTTTATTCCTTTACACATTATGTGCTGTTCTTGGAGCGTCGTTTTGTTTTTACTTTCAGTTTGTTTGTGTTAGTTTTCTGGTCCGTGCAATAATTCGGATCCATGCATGCTTGTTTGGGAGAGAGACACGCTCCGCTTTTTCATTATACACTCCTGTGCTTCACTTATATGTGTTGAGTGTTTAGCCTTTATCTTTTATGCTTTTAGCTCTTGTTTTCAAGCATCTCTTGTTCAGAGCTGTTAGCTTTTGTAGTTAGGAAGTTTTTCTAATGTTGCTTCACCCTTTTAGTTTTGTTTCAAATAAGTTGATTGGTGTTTGGTTAAGTGGAAATTATCATGTACGAAGTGTAAAAAGTGCTGCTTAATCTTGTAGATCATTGTCTTGAATCTTTGATACTTGGCAATTGTTTAGAGATATGAAGTATATTAATGCTTAAACTTGTGGATCATCTATTAAGAATAGATTAGTAAAGAATTACCGTAAGGCTTTAAAATTGTGGTGCTTGTCCTGCTTGGTAGCTCTCAAAGTCTAGATATTTTTTTGCAAAGAGTTGGTTTGGCTAACAAGGTAGACGGTGTGAAGTCTAGTGGTTATGCATGATATATATCTGTAGTCGTTCATTGAACCAAGTTGATGTTATGTGTTTGGTTGATATCCTGCTAAGCCCAAAAATTCCGTACCGAGAGAGAATACTTCTGGTGCATCCAACTCCCTGAG
Source organism: Puccinellia tenuiflora (assembly GCA_012064385.1). NCBI lineage: Eukaryota > Viridiplantae > Streptophyta > Magnoliopsida > Poales > Poaceae > Puccinellia > Puccinellia tenuiflora. The sequence continues at coordinate 1,129,542 of QRDG01000415.1, forward strand.
CCAAAAATCTTTGCCATGTGTGTCCGCCATACCTACCTACATGTGGTATTTTCCTGCCACTCCAAGTAAAATTTTCATGTGCTATCTTTAAAATATTCAAAATTCTCCTTTTTGTGCCTCTGTTTTAAGAAGTTGGTTATAACTTGTGACAGGCAAGGTCATTTCCCCCCTTTCACCCGATGTTGATGGTTTACGTCATCACTTGAATTAATCCGAGAGCGGCTTAAGCAAAATATAAATATAACTCACCATTCTCCTCCGCAAAATGAAAATCTGAGAAATCAGCTCAAACATTGGTTAGTGGTGAAATAAAGGAGAAAGAGGAATGTACTCGTTCCTCTAAACCAGCCGCTCTCACAAGTCTAAAAGCCTTGCTTATTATGGGGGACTAGCTAGCTTCTTTGCTGTGAAGTCGTTGACGAAAGCATGCATGTCTCAAAACTGTTTTACTTCTATCAAAAATCAAAAAAATAAAAGCTCTAGCACATGATTAATCCCTGCTTCCCTCTGTGAAGGGCCTTTCTTTTACATTTATGTTGAGTCAGTCTTCCTCCTCCTTCTAAACTCCTCAAGCAATCACTTGGTATCAACTTTGGTTCATGTTTTACTTCATGTTATCTTTGTGTCTAAGTGTGAAAACTTTGTATTGACTTTATCTTGAGATAAACAAGTTGCAAGTTGAAGCTTTATGCTGAAGACTTAAATCTTCCTTTGTGTTGGCCAAACTCCTTTGTTGAATCAATATTGCTTTGTGATTTATCAATCATTGTCAAGTGTTATGCTTTTAAAACTTGAAAGTACTCTTTGCTAGTAGATTCTTATTCAGAGGTTTTACCTGGTTAATCATTGTTTGTTTCATTCAATGAACCTTTGTTTTGGATCATTGCATTCAGTTCATATGCTTTACATGATTAGTTGATCATGATTGTGATTGGTAGCATGTCACTTCAAAAATTATTTTGTTATCACTTACCTACTCGAGGACGAGTAGGAGTTAAGCTTGGGGATGCTGATACGTCTCCGACGTATCTATAATTTTTGATGTTCCATGCTTGATTATATATCAGTGCCACATGTTTTTATATCATTTTAGCATAATTTATGGAACTAACCTATTAACAAGATGCCCAGTGCCAGTTCCTGTTTTCTTCTGTCTTTTTGTTTCAGAAAAGTTGTTCTGAGAAGTTTCTCGGATTGCTCTCAAAATTTAAGGGAATTATTTCCAATATGAAACGAAGACGGAGCCCGAAGGACAGCCGGAGGGGAGGCACAGGGGCTCCAGGAGCCACTTGATGTCTACTACACGCTTCTATTCTTATCGACTTGTTGGGCCTCCAAGTGTAGAGGTTTGTAGGACAGCAGCAAATTTCCCTTAAGTGAGTAACCCAAGGTTTATCGAATCCACGGGAGGTAGAGGTTGAATGTATCCTCTCCCAAGCAACCATGTAATTAAGATACAAGAAGTCTCTTGTGTCCCCAACACACCTAATACAATGGCTAATTGTATAGGTGCACTGGTTCGGCGAAGAGATAGTAAAATGCAAGTGATATGGATGGTAAAAGGTGATTTTGTAATTCTGTAAGAAAAATGGCAGCAAGCAAACAAGTGACTAAAAACGGTGTATCAATGCTTGGAAACAAGGCCTAGGGATCATACTTTCACTAGTGTACACTCTCAACAATAATAATATAATTGAATACATAAATATTTCCTTTTCACTATGCTACCCCGAACTATCCTCCGGTTGGATAACGAACACCAATCCATTGCGTAGGGCTATAAAAGCACACCTTAAAGTCGCATTCCACATCTAGGGAACCCCACACTATCAACTTGAGCGCCCTAAGATAGTACTAGACAAACACCACAATTTCATAGAGACATCCAACACAAATAATAACTCATGATAAGTATTCCTGTAATCTTTAGCCTAAGAGCCACACACGGTGCACACACTGTCAACTTCGCACCATGGGACAAAGGCGACTCCGGAGATTTACATTAATAAAACCACTTGAGTAGCATAATTCATAAGATAATGAAGATTAACATCTATGGATTCAAGTAGATTACAAAGCTCATGATCACATAAAGATCACACCATGGGAGAGAGAGATGAACCACATAGCTACCGGCATGAGCCCTCAGCCCCGAGGGAGACTACTCCCTCTTCATCAGGGAGATGGTGGAGATGTCGTTGGGGGAGATGGAGACCACCCCGGCAATGCCCCGCCGGAGTTTCCCCCCTCCAATCTACAGCTCCAGGTCTCTGTGTTTCGGCGGCGCTCTCTTCTGGAAAACGTCGGGGGACTATTTTTATAGTCGGTTTTAGGTCAATACAAAGCTTCTGGAAGAAAGATCGACGGCAATGGAGCCACGAGGGCCAAGTTGGTGGGTCCCACGCGGCCAAGGAATCTGGCCGCGTGGGCCCCCCTCTTTTAGCCTTCGGGCTTCCACTTTTTCGCTTCCTTCGCCCCTACGCTTTGTTCCTTCCAAAAAACTGATGCTCGTAAATTTTCAGGTCATTTGGACGTCGTTTGGGTCCCTGAAACATCAAAATATAGAAAATAGGGTTTTCTGCCAGTGCAGGGTTAATTCCATAAAAATAGGAAAACTGTGAAATCTTTCCAAAATCATTATAAAACAATGATATAACCCTTATATGATGCAAATATGATTGAAATATGAGTAATATAATGCAAAGTTCATGTATGCATTTTACATGCATCAACATCCCCAAGCTTAACCTATACTCGTCCTCGAGTATAAAGGTGATAAAACCAACATGGACTTTGCATTTTAATACTATCAAAGGATATCAAAGATGATTACTATTGCTACATAGAGTCAAATGATTCATTCTTCAAAGGAGTAGCAATATGCAAGATAGATTATAAAGTGATATCAAATATTCAACGTAAGGATGTTCAATGATAATTCACAAAGTGTAACATAGAAGAAAGTACTATGGACCAAATGTATGCATAATGAAAAGGTAAAAACATTCTATAATGGTCATAGAGTACTCTTGTAAATCTGAATATAAAAGGTGGACACTTTGGAAAGATAAATAAATGAGTAGAGATAAAACATGAATAAGTTTCATCTAACTTCCAAATGCTTCTACTTAAGTTAATGTTTGCAATGTGGTATTAATTGGTGTCAAGCTCTCATTACCCCCATCATAACATCTTGAATGGTTAAAGTTTAAAGTGAAAGCAAATATGAGTAGTGTGCTTGACAAAGAAATGGTTGAAAGTCTCATGCCCCGTGAATACGAGTACCTACACCATGGTGTTACTCAACTTGGGATACAAAGCAAGTTCAAGTAAAAGTCATTGTATGATAGCGTCATCAAGAGGGTCAACTGGGGTACCTCTTGTCCCAGGACATGGAACAAACCCATGTCAAAATGACAAGACAAACAAACATAATGAACAATCTCAACACCCTTTTTATTTACTATTGATATAGTTTTTTTATTATGAGGTGCATCACTGAAGGTTCACAATAGCATGTAAGTAAATTTCCACCATGAATGATGCATGGCTTAGATTAGCGGCCCAGGTGTCTCTCTAGCCATTTGTACAAAATACTTAAAGTTACTTAGTTTCCACATTTATTTGGCACTATGATAGGCATCCATAAACAAAAGTACATGATATCAACTAAATATAATTATGAGCATGTTGAAAGCTTTCCATGTGACAGCACATTTGGGCTAACTACCAACCAAGACTCTTGTCAATCTCACAACTTCATAATTTTAATCACAATGGTTCATGTTTATTAAATGCAATAGTAAGGTCTGAGAGCTATTTAACCAACTTTTTCCATAACAATCAATAACATAAGCATTTTAATTCAGAGGTATAGATAACACAAAGTAACATGATAAACATACTCGGAATAGCATAAAGCTAATAGGTGGATATGGTGGACTCACTGGAAAAACTTTGGTTGAAGGTGTTGGAAAACAAGTTTTTACTTGTTGGAATTTTTGGGCTAGCAAAAGGGAGAAAATTGACCGCCTAAATGCATGCACAAGTGTCCATAGAACTAACCAATCCATGTTAAACAAAGTAAAGTAACATTCAGCATCAAAACATGAATAAAAGATAGCTCTTGATAAAGCACTTTCAAATTAACACTCATTAAAAAGCACATGAATCATGCAACTATATATATCTTTTTAAATCAACTCAAACATCCCTTTCCCAATCTTATTATAGCATCCAACTTAATTCAACCCAAACTTCCAGTAGCTCTCTCATATAAAAATGATAGTGGTGGTCTCAAAACAAAAATCAAACCAAAATAAAAAGCAAACAAAAGATGCTCCAAGTTTATGCGATAAAGTGCATTGATCGAAAAACAGAAGTTAGACATGTGCAAACCGAGAGTGTGTTGGTCCAGTGGGGTTGTCTTCACATCCCCAAGCTTATGGTCTTCACCATCCTTGGATAGCTCTTGGTGCATCTCCTCTAATCCCTGTGAAAAAACTTCAAAACACTGTTTCTTCCATTTCTTTTCTGTGGGGTGACATTAGTAGTGATACACAAATGAATTACTTGCTTCATAGAATCCTTAGACAAAAATTCATATTAATGTCCAGAGAGTGTGTAATTTTTTATGCCTACTTATAAACTCAATTGGATAAAAAAGATTCAAGTTAACAGTTCAAAGAATGCATCAAACAAAATGGGACAGAATCTGTCCAGAAAAACAGCAGCAGCGAAACGCATTTTTCTACCCGACTTCAGCATGTCTAAAATCCTAAACAAATTAAGGCGTACATAGGATGAAAATTTGCAGTTACAGTAAAAATTTCAGCTCATTCGGAGTTACAGAATAGGAATGAAAAATCAAACCATGCACAGATTCGTGCTGGAATAAAATCTCCGAATGCAAATAGCAACTTTTTCAAACCAAAATGGGTAAAACTTGGCACTTTATTAAAAATTCCAGAAACAAAACTAAAAACTAAGTCTTTTGTTACAGCAAGAGGACACAAAGAAAATAAAAAATAAAAACAACCGGATTGCCTCCCGTAAAGCGCTTTCTTTATAGCCATATAGCTAGGCTTACTTACTTGTTATCAAGATGATTGGAGTGAGGTGGCTTGGCATCCCCAAGCTTGAATTCTTGTAATTATTTGATATATGTTGGGTGAGTCTAGGGATAAAATCCCCAAGGTTGAGTGTTTGTCTCTCTTGATCTTTGTTTATCACCCTCAACTCTTCCACTTGAAAAATTCTCTTTACACAAAACTCAACATAAAACTTGATTAGAGGGGTTAGTGTCTCCATAAATTAAATCCTCATAGGTACAGCAAAGACATATCATGAGTTGATTCTACACATTAGGTAATATTACTATGGTTTTGTGTTGCTCTTTGATCAATAGAACTGCACAAAACACAAGTAATGAGAGTAATCTTTACCTAATAATAAAAGCAATCAAGCTTCCGCGGTTTGGTTTGGTCCGTCATTCGAATTACCCCTAAAGTTGTAAATAATTACCCACCAACGCCACCCGTAAGTTAAAAAACGTTTGGACAATAATCTTTAAATGTAATAAAAACCGGACCAAAGCCTTCATGTACAAATACGATCCCTGGGTTCGGCCCGTCAGGGGATCGGCTCTCTGTCCGCCTCGATTGTTCTGGAAGACAACCGCCCATAGGAAACGAGATCGAACCCAGCACGGACTCCTCCTGATATTCTCTCATAAATAAACATCCCAAGTTCCCAACCCCTGCACTGCAATCTACAAGTCGGCGCGCCGTAGCAGGAGTATATTCCATCGCGCCGAGACCTCTCTATATATTGTAGCCCTACACCAAAAACCCTAGGCGGCCGATACGACTGAGTCGCTCTCCAGATCGGTAGAAGCTGGATGGATCACGGGTTCATGGCGATACTACTCGGAGGAAGCTGCAGAGCTGCCGCTGCGCCACCCCTCGGCGTCAAGCCTTGCAAGGAGATCCTTCTCTACGATCCGCCATGGTCAGCCAGAGCAAGGATTAGCGCAGGCAGAGAAGAAGACGGCGTCCAAATCGCGAGAACACGCGTAGTGAGAGCGCCGCATCACGTAAAAGCTGCCCATGCTCATCGACGGGCTCCACCCGCGCGCGCCGGACATGGTCACCGGCACCACCAAGGCACCAACCGCCCCAATAGCAATGACGTGGCGCTCTGGACGTCGGTCACAAGCTTTGGCTAGATCGGATGGCGTTGGATTTTGATCTCATTAGGAGGAATTCGAAGCGGACGCATAAGCTAATACAAAACGAAGCGACTGTATGAGAGAAGAGCTGCTGGTATAGTACTCCCATCCCATGATTCCAGGAAGCACTTCCTGTCACGGTGTAGACATAGCTAGAGGCTGCTTCCTGACAGAGTGCAGACGTAGCTAGAGCTTCAGATTCAGTAACAGGTATAGTTGTTCATGACACGATTCAGTCGCAGATATATATACATGTCGATGGCACCATTCAGTCACAGGTTAAAGTTGGAGCTGCACAATGGAGCTAATTAGATGGTTAATTATATCTGTTTGGGCATTTTATGCAGCTAAGTTTGTATGGTAGAGCCTGGTTTATTTGTTTATGGATCATCGTGTCAATTCGGATATCGAAATTCAATTTACTATGTGCATGCACAATTCGGGCGGGCAACACAGGCGGATTTACTCTGTGCATGCACAATTCGGGCGGGCAACACAGGCGGCACACCCCTTCAATCCACGACGGCAACCAACACGCAGACTCCGCACGGGTGACACATGCGACCACGATGACTCTGGTGGCACCGGAGGAGGGCGGAGAGGAGGAGGTGCCCGCGGGTGCTACCTTTGACTTTCGTCTCCTGCTGTAGAGTAAAGCCATGGATTTGATGATGTGTGACAGATTTGTGTGCTTCATGTTAGTACTTCTGTGGATGCACCTCCGCCCAGACACAGAACTTTGTTCGGACAACATGGCCAATGTACGATATGGTGATAAGGTTTAGATTAACCATGGTGCTTCAAACAAATTGTATAGATGATACTTTCAATAGAATTTATAAATATAACCAATCTAGAAATTTTTAACTCCGTCAATGGTCGAAATATAGATAATTTGTAGGTAGCAACAATGAATTTCTTACAAGGTTTTCTCTTGCAAGGTGTTTTCTTAGGATATTAGTAAAATGGCTAATAAAACTTAGAAATATTATCGAAGGCCGAGATCCGAACTTGCAATCCATTATTTACATACTAAAACATATTTAATAAAAATTAACCCGTTGCAACGCACGGGCATGTGTGCTAGTGCAAAATAAAGACAGAATCTGTCAAAAACTGAACAGCCCGTAAAGAGTGAATTTTCAGAGGCACTTACGTTGCTCAAATCAGAAAATTTTGAACTAATAAAATGTGTATTAATAACTAAATATTGCCTTCGTAAAAGTTCAAGTTAAAATTCCTCTTCTGTGATTTTATACATGTTTCGCAGTGAACCTCAGGAATCTGTTTTCTGGACAGCAAATCACTATTGTTTAATCCTACCTCTCAAAAGAGGTTATTCTTGCCATTAAGATAAAAAAAAGATACAAAGGTGACGTTACAGTATTAAACAAACACCTTGACTCAAAAACCAAAAATGAAACTGAATATAAAAAATCATGGGTTGTCTCCCACAAGCGCTTTTCTTTAACATCTTTTAGCTAGACATGATAGTTTTAATGATGCTCACATAGGAATAAGAATTGAAATGCAAAAGAGAGCATCAAGAGAAAAATATGAAACACATTTAAGTCTAACCCACTTCCTATGCATTGGGATCTTGTAAGAAAATAAATCATTGAAACACATAGTAATTAGCATAGGAAGGTAAAGCAAGTGCAACATTAAAACTTTCAACATAAAGATAGGAAACATAGTATTATTGAGATATTTATAGACATGTTTCCCTCTCTCATAATAACTTTCAGTAGCATCATAAGCAAATTCAACAATGTAACTACCACATAAAGCATTCTTTTCATTCACCATCATAAAAGTATTATTACTCTCCACAGAAGCAAAATTCTTCTCATTAGTAATAGTGGGAGTAAAACTATCATAGCCGTCATTGTAATCATCATAAATTGGAGTCATATCATAATCATAAGCAATTTTATGCTCAATAGTAGGTGGACTGAAAATATCACATTCATCATTATAATCATCATATATAGGAGGCATAGTATCATCAAAGAAAATTTCCTCCTTCAAACTTGGGGGACTAAAAAGATCATATTTATCAAAACCGGCATCCCCAAGCGTGCAATTTTCTATAGCATTAGCAAAAATTGCATTCCAAGAAATCATACTAATAACATTGCTACTAGCATGATTGTTATGCAAATAAAGTTCCATAGGTTTTTTAATTTTCTCTTCAAAAGCATCATGAACAATTTCAAGATAAATTTTATAAAGCTCTCTATTTTTTTGTTGTTTTCCATTAAACCGAACTAGAGAATAAAACAAGAAACAAAAATATTTAATTGCAAGATCTAAAGAAGGTACCTTCAAGCGCTCGCCTCCCCGGCAACGGCGCCAAAAAATAGCTTGATGTCTACTACACGCTTCTATTCTTGTAGACTTGTTGGGCCTCCAAGTGCAGAGGTTTGTAGGACAATAGCAAATTTCCCTTAAGTGAGTAACCCAAGGTTTATCGAATCCACGGGAGGTAGAGGTTGAATGTATCCTCTCTCAAGCAACCCTGCAATTAAGATACAAGAAGTCTCTTGTGTCCCCAACACACCTAATACAATGGCTAATTGTATAGGTTCACTGGTTCGGCGAAGAGATAATAAAATGCAAGTGATATGGATGGTAAAAGGTGATTTTATAATTCTGTAATAAAAATGGCAGCAAGCAAACAAGTGACAAAAGTGACTAAAAACGGTGTATCAATGCTTGGAAACAAGGCCTAGGGATCATACTTTCAGTAGTGGACACTCTCAACAATAATAATATAATTGAATACAGAAATATTTCCTCTTCACTATGCTACCCCGAACTATCCTCCGTTTGGATAACGAACACCAATCCATTGCGTAGGGCTATAAAAGCACACCTTAAAGTCGCATTCCACATCTAGGGAACCCCACACTGTCAACTTGAGCGCCCTAAGATAGTACTAGACAAACACCACAATTTCATAGAGACATCCAACACAAATAATAACTCATGATAAGTATTCCTGTAATCTTTAGCCTAAGAGCCACACACGGTGCGCACACTGTCAACTTCGCACCATGGGACAAAGGTGACTCCGGAGATTACATTAATAAAACCACTTGAGTAGCATAATTCATAAAATAATGAAGAGTAACACCTATGGATTCAACTAGATTACAAAGCTCATGATCACATAAAGATCACACCATGGGAGAGAGAGATGAACCACATAGCTACCGGCATGAGCCCTCAGCCCCGAGGGAGAATACTCCCTCTTCATCATGGAGATGGTGGAGATGTCGTTGGGGGAGATGGAGACCACCCCGCCAGAGTTTTCCCCTCCAATCTGCAGCTCCAGGTCTCTGTTTCGCGGTTTCTGTGTTTCGGCGGCGCTCTCTTCTGGAAAACGTCGGGGGACTATTTTTATAGTCGGTTTTAGGTCAAGACAAAGCTTCTGGAAGAAAGATCGATGGCAACATCCCACGCGGCCAAGGAATCTGGCCGCGTGGGCCCCCCCTCTTTTAGCCTTCGGGCTTCCACTTTTTTGCTTCCTTCGCCCCTACGCTTTGTTCCTTCCAAAAACTGATGCTCGTAAATTTTCAGGTCATTTGGACGTCGTTTGGGTCCCTGAAACATCAAAATATAGAAAATAGGGTTTTCTGCCAGTGCAGGGTTAATTCCAGAAAAATAGGAAAACTGTGAAATCTTCCCAAAATCATTATAAAACAATGATATAACCCTTATTTGATGCAAATATGATTGAAATATGAGTAATATAATGCAAAGTTCATGTATGCATTTTACATGCATCACCACCTGGCCGCGACCCCCCCTTGGCCGCGCGTGGGGCCCACCTGGGGCCCATCTCCATCGCCTCGCGTCGCCCCTTCGCCTATAAATTCCCCTCTGACCTAAAAACAGAGGAGAACATATCACAATTTCCAGAATACGTCCGAGGCCGCCGCCATCTCAAACCCTAGTTCGGGAGGGTTCAGAAGCTCTTCCCGGCACCCTACCGGAGAGGGGAATCGACGCCGGAGGCATCTACATCACCATGCCTGCCTCAGGAATGATGCGTGAGTAGTACACCACGGGACTACGGGTCCATAGCAGTAGCTAGATGGTTGTCTCTCCTCCTTGTACTCCATTGTTTAGATCTTGTGAGCTGCCTATCATGATCAAGATCATCTATTTGTAATTGCTACATGATTGTGTTTGCATGGATCCGATGAATTGTGGAAGTCATTACTTTTGTTCAGTTATGTGTTTCATCTATTATCTTGCATGCTCTCCGATGCTAGTGGTTGCTTTGGCCGAGTAATTGTTAGTGTTGTATGAGGGAGTATTTATGCTAGATAGTGGGTTCATGCCTCTCTTTGTCTGAGTTCGGTGACAGGAACGGTCAAGGCTAGAGATGTGCTGTTGCCACTAGTGAGAAAACATCGGTGTGATTTCTTCGTGTTATCTATATTGCTTACATTATGCACTTTGCTTATTGCAATGATCTGTTGCTTGCAACTTAATACTTTTGGGTGACATGCTGGATAGCGATCCCAGAGTGGATTATTAGTCATAGATGCAGTTGGATGACGGTCTATGTATTTTGACGTAATGCCCATATTAGATGAAGCGGTGAACTATATTGTTTTATGATAGCCTTGTTGTGCGCCTACAATTCTGTCAATTGCCATGCTGTAATTTGTTTACCCATCATGTATAAATTTTGGAGAGACACCTCTAGTGAACTGTGGACCCCGGTCCTATTTTCCTACATTGCTTACAACCGTTTTCATAGCTTTTCATCATCATTTGCTCGCTGGTCATATTTCATCATCATCATATTTTACATCCACACATTTAATTCTTTGTGTTTGGCAAGCCGGAGAGATTGACAACCTCTCTGTTTTGTTGGGGCAAAGTAGTTTGTTTGTGATTATGTGCAGGTCCGCGTTAATCTACAAGCGCCAGAGTGGATTGACACCTTGCTAAGCCTTCTCCAAGTCCTACTGGATTCGATAACCTTGGTTTTGTAATCAAGGGAAAACTTCTTATGTGCTGCATCATACCTTCCTCTTGGGGTCTCCCAACAACACGCCATCAACCATTTCTTTCGTATTTGTTGTAAACTATTTCTGATCGTTCTAAAACCGGTGGACCAATATGTGTACTATTTATTTGGTTTTGTTGTACACTATTTGTTATCATTTGCTACCTTCCATGAACAATTATGTGTGTTGTTTGTTATTATTTGAAACAACTACTTAAATTATTATGTGTGTTATTTATTATCATTTGGTACCTTCGTTCCACTAGGTCATGTTCAATTTTTTGACATATTCTTATATGCAATTTGTAGGATGGACGATGGTGGTGACAATAAAATTGATGAAGAAAGGATTCAACATCTTCTCGGGGTGGCGCATGACATGGCTGTATTGGGCTACATTGGTAATATCTATTCTGAGAAGTATTTTAATACGGCATCTAGGAGGATTCCACAACAAACTAGGAATGAATGGGTGTATATGAAAAACTTGCTAACAGAAAAAGATGTTGCAAAATGTTTAGAATGTATCCGGATGTGTTTGAACAATTGCACAACCTCCTAGTTCGTAGCTATGGGTTAGAGTCAACTAGAGACATGTGATATGTTGAATGTCTAGGGATGTTTCTATGGACTGTTGGAGGACCACAATCATTTACCCAAGTTGAGAACCATTTCAGTCGGTCTCTTGAAACAATTCATAGAAAGTTTCATATGGTTGTGAATTGTTTGTACAAAATGGGTAAAGATAACATAAAACCAGTGGATCAAAACTTCAAGGACGTGCATCCAAGACTTCAAGATGCACGTTTTTATCCTCATTACAAGTGCCATTGGCGTCATTGATGGCTCGCACAACCCTGTTGTAGTTGCAAAAGAAGAGGTCAACCATGCAGGAAAACATGGTTACACGTTACAAAATCTGTTAGCAATATGTGATCTCAGATTCACATTTGTGGTTGCTGCATGGCCTGGTTCGGCACATGATAACCGCATTCTATAACATAGCATGGAGAAGTATCCACTTGATTTCCTAACCCCTCCTGATGGTAATACTCTATTTTTCATTATTCACAGGAGTAATATATATGCATTATTGTTTTCATATTTCGTAAAAGTTCATGTGCGTAGGTACATACTATCTTGTCGATTCTGGTATCCAAATAGTAAGGGGTTTCTAGCTCCGTACAAAAATAATACGTACCATATACCAGATTTCCGCCGAGAAGGGCCACCAACGGTGAAGGAAGAAATTTTCAACCATGCCCACTCATCGTTACGAAATTGCATCGAACGCATCTTTGAGATCATGAAAAATAGGTGGCGCACTTTGAAGGGCATCCCTTCTTTCGACTTGGTTACACGGAAGAGAATTATCATTGCTTGTTGTGTGCTTCACAATTTCATTAGAGACTCCAAGTTGGGTGATAAATAGTTTAATCGATGTGATGCAGATGAGAATTACATTCCTAAGGTCCACATGCAAGCAATAACCTTACCTAGTGATGAGGTGTGGGATGAACTGCACACGAGAAACATGAACAGAACATGTGACGACATTGCTAACTCGTTGTTCATTGCTAGACAACGTTAGAACTATTTGAATTAGCTAGTATAATGTAGTGGAAATGTATTTGGACAAATATATATTACTCATGGTATTGTAATGACAATTGTATGGACATGAAGTTTGACTTGCATTTTAGTGATGCACATGTTATTTATTACACACAAATTAGTAACAGTATAATTTTTTATAAATGTAAGGGTGTTCTAGACGCTTCCACAGTTTACGACAGACAACTGGGTTGTAAAAGATTTCCACTCAGAAAAACAGCATTTTCTAAATAGCAGTTTTTTCTAACAGCAGCACAGCCGAAACAAAGATGCTGATCTTGGAAAGAGATGACACCGACTATAGACAACGATTCGTCATGCATGCCTTGGCAATTCCCCCCACACGTCCAAATCGTCTGCGTCCCTCAGCTGTCGTCCGTTTCCTTTTCTCTCTCGCCCGACGGAGACAGAGCTTCAAGGCACTCAAACCAAACCACAGCAACGCGAATACCAAGCAGGGTGGCTGGGGTTTCATTGCAAGGGACAGTGATGGGAGTGTGAGAGGTACAGGAGCTGGCCGAATCATGCATGTTGCAACTGCAGTTCAGGCGGAAGCTTATGCATGTAAGGAGTCTATGCATGCTGCAAATGATTGGGGAGGCCATGTCATTTTTGAGTCAGATTCCCAGATTCTGGTAAAAGCTTTACAAAGCACAGATTTTGATCTTACCCCTGAAGGTATTATTTACCGAGACTTGAGGTCCTTTGCTAGGCTTCATTTCATTTCCTGCGAGTTCAAGTATTGTCCTAGAGATTGTAATAAAATTGCCCAGGCTATGGCAGCATTGGGTGCAAGTTTGCCGGTCTGTCGGCAGCTCTGGCCTGAATCAGGTCCGAACTCTGTAATGGTTATGGTGGCCAGCGAGTTTGCTGCGCCGATATAATGGAATAGAGATGTTTCATGTCAAAAAAAAAAGCACTAAACCAAACCACAGCAACGCGACAAGCCCCCCGAGCTAGAGAAAGAGGCCAAGCTCAGCTAGACCGTCGACCGATCGAGCACATGGCGACAAGAAGCAGCAGCGACGGCGGCGCGCTCCCCGTGGTGGATCTGGCGCCGTTCCTCTTCGCGGACGGGCACGACGACGAATCTGGCGCCGCCGCCCGCGCCCGCGTCACCGAGGCCGTGCGCCAGACGTGCCTGGCGACCGGGTTCTTCCGCGTCGTGAACCACGGCGTGCCGCGGGAGCTCATGGCCCGCGCGCTCGAGCTGTCGGCGGCGTTCTTCGCGCTCCCGGACGAGGAGAAGGCCAAGGTGCGGCCGGCGGAGGGGTCGTCAAGCGCGCCGCTCCCCGCAGGGTACGCGCGGCAGCCCGCGCACTCCGCCGACAAGAACGAGTACCTGTTCGTCTTCAATCCGGAGCTCCGGCTCAACCTGGAGTACCCCGCCGAACCAGCCGGATTCAGGTCATCAGTTTTTTTCCCAATTTTTTTCTCCTTTTGACGTTTAGATCTTAGCCAATTCTACTTGATCGAGAAAAGGATCGTTTTATACAGTACCTAATTTTTTTCCCCCTCACCGGAGCGCATGCTTTAATCCCATTTTGAGACACCAACTAGTACGGACCTGCAAAATTTCTATCAAGTTTTTTGTGCTTTGTGGTTGCATAGCATAAGGACACAACTTTCTGCAAATAAAATTTGTTGCCCAAGAATGGTCGCAAGCTTTTGCTGTACATTTTAAATATCGCAAATTCACATGTATTTGCATGACAGAACACAGCACATCCGTGATTTCTTTTGTTATCTTGAGAAATTTAAAGATTGCACAAACGGGGGTAACAATAAAGTACAGTAGAAGCGTGCACTCTCACGAACGAAATGTATGTTCCGGTCAGAGTAATTAAGCTAACTGAACTTTTGCATGAACATCTCTGAAACTGATACAAAACTCTTAACAGGGATGCGCTAGAGGAGTGCTACGCCAAGCTCACCGACCTGGGGCTGCTCATCCAAGACATCCTGAACGAGTGCATGGGCCTCCCGCCAGGCTTCCTCGCAGACTACAACGCCGACCGCAACTTCGACATCCTCACGCCGCTGCACTACTTTCCGGCGACGTCGGCGGAGGAGACCAGCGGCAACAGTGCGCACGAGGACAGCAACCTCGTCACCTTCGTCCTGCAGGACGACGTCGGCGGCCTAGAGGTCCTCGTCCTCGGCAGCAGCGACGTCTGGGTCCCTGCAGAGCCCGTCGAGGGCAGCATCATCGTCAACATAGGCGATATCTTGCAGGTTCTCAGCAATAAGAAGTTCAAGAGCGCGACGCACCGGGTGGTCAGGAAGCCGGCGGCGCACAGGCACTCGTTCGCCTTCTTCTTTAACCTCAACGGCGAAAGGTGGGTCGAGCCGCTGCCGCAGTTCGCGGCCGACGTCGGCGAGCCGCCGCGGTACAGGGGGTTCAAGTACGGCGAGTATATGCAGCTGCGGATGAGGAACAAGACCCACCCGCCGTCCAGACCAGAGGATGTCGTCGACATCACCCATTATGCAATCTAGCTCGTAGAAGCTGAATTCCATGTGCAACAGTGCATTTTGGGTTCTCAACTTTCAATTCGCCTGTGGCGGTTGTTCAGTGCAAGGCACTAATGCAGCAAATTTGAACACAGGATGTCAGGATCATTCATAAATTATAATAAATATATTTTGAACATTGGATCATCGGTGATAATGGAGTGGCCATTGGGATAGTGATTAGGGGGGTCCCTCAGCTCTCGTCCTTTTCCTTTTCTCTCTCGCCCGACGGAGACAGAGCTTCGAGCATCGTTTTCCGTGACCCAGAGAGCAGAGACCACAGCGACGCGACACACCCTCCGCGCTTCAGAAAGAAGCCCAAGCTCAGCTAGGCCGTCGACCGATCGAGCACATGGCGACAAGAAGCAGCAGCGACGGCGGCGCGCTCCCCGTGGTGGATCTGGCGCCGTTCCTCTTCGCGGCCGGGCACGACGACGAGTCTGGCGCCGCCGCCCGCGCCCGCGTCCGCGTCACCGAGGCCGTGCGCCAGGCGTGCCTGGCGACCGGGTTCTTCTGCGTCGTGAACCACGGCCTGCCGCGGGAGCTCATGGCCCGCGCGCTCGAGCTGTCGGCGGCGTTCTTTGCGCTCCCGGACGAGGAGAAGGCCAAGGTGCGGCCGGCGGAGGGGTCATCAAGCGCGCCGCTCCCGGCAGGGTACGCGCGGCAGCCAGCGCACTCCGCCGACAAGAACGAGTACCTGCTCGTCTTCAATCCGGAGCTCCGGCTCAACCTGGAGTACCCCGCCGAACCAGCCGGATTCAGGTCATCAGTTCTCACCAATTTTTCCATTTTTGACGTTTAGTTCTTAACCAATTCTAGCTGACAGAGAAAAAGATCATCTTAGAGGAACATATATGTTTTTCCCCTCACCGGAGCGCATGCTTTCATCTCATTTTGAGACACCAAATAGTACAAACCTGCAAATTTTGTGATTTGTGGTTGCATAATAGCAACAGGAAATAACTTTCTGCAACTAAAATAAGTGCATGAAGCATTCTTCATGGAGAATTTGTTGCCCAAGAATGGTTGCAAGCTTTTGTTGTATTTGCAGGACAAAAATAACCACATTTTCTGTTGAAATTTCACAAATTCACATGTATTTGCAGGACAGAAGTGGACATCAGTGATTTGGATTTTTTTTTATCTCGAGAACTTTAAAGTGGCACAAACAGGGGTTAAAAAAACGTAGGAGCATACACTCTCAGACTGAACTTTTCCATGAACATCTCTGAAACTGAAAGAAAACTCTAACAGGGACGCGCTGGAGGAATGCTACGCCAAGCTCACCGACCTGGGGCTGCTCATCCAAGACATCCTGAACGAGTGCATGGGCCTCCCGCCAGGCTTCCTCGCGGAATACAACGCCGACCGCAACTTCGACTTCCTCACGCCGCTGCGCTACTTCCCGGCGACATCGGCGGAGGAGACCAACGGCATCTGTGCGCACGAGGACGGCAACCTCGTCACCTTCGTAATGCAGGACGGCGTCGGCGGCCTTGAGGTCCTCGACGGTGGCAGCTGGGTCCCGGCGGAGCCCGTCGAGGGCAGCATCATCGCCAACATAGGCGATATCGTCCAGGTTCTCAGCAACAAGAAGTTCAAGAGCGCGACGCACCGGGTGGTCAGGAAGCCGGCGGCACACCGGCACTCGCTCGCCTTCTTCTTCAACCTCCACGGCGATAAATGGGTCGAGCCGCTGCCCGAGTTCGCCGGGAACGTCGGCGAGCCGCTGCGGTACAGGGGGTTCAAGTACGGGGACTATATGCAGTTGCGGATGAGGAACAAGACTCACCCGCCGTCCAGGCCAGAGGATGTCGTCGACATCACCCATTATGCACTCTAGCTTCTAGTAGCTGAATTCCATCTGCTACGGTGCATTTTCGGTTCTCATCTTTCAATTCGTATGTGGCGGTGTTTAGCGGAAGGCACTAAGGCAGCGAATTCAGGACCATTCACAAAATATATTTGACATCGGATCATTCACATAACACAACTTTTGCATTACCATTGCAATTATGTTCAAAATGTGAAGACTTGTGTATGCATGCGGACGATAAGGTGCTCCTTCTGGAGCAAGATCGCGGAGGCGCCAGGAACATAAAATAGTTTCTTTGTGCTTTTAAAGAAATATCGGGTCTAAATTTTAATTTTAATAAAAGTAAGATTTATTGTTTTGGAGATGCTAAGGAGCTGGAAGATCAATTTACATAACTTCTTGGGGAATTATGCACATACTTTTGGTTGTGATGTTGGTATTTTCCATTTACATACCTTAGTATTCCTATTTGTTGGCGAAGGTACACACCCCCACTGCATGTAGCAAACTTTGAGAATAACTTCGGCAGATATGGAGCAGAAAATAAACACAATCACATGTATAGGTGACAAAACGATTTACATGAAAAAAACTTCTCAACCTCAAAATGTTAGCTTCAAGACAAATCGGTCAGTAATAATCAATTTGGAGAGAAATCACTCCTCTTTTTTCTTCATCTCCTCGCACTAGGTTCTGGTGTTCTTGTGTGTTTTCTCTTACTTTCACAATGAAAACCACGTTTTAGCCTCACTTTCTCACTCAATCACTATCACCACCGAGAGTCGATAGGGTTTTCTTCTCTCCTCTCTCAGTAAGACACCTCAACCGTTATATGTGAACTGCGATCAACTGTTGACATGTGTTAATATTCATGGGCTGGCAATAAATTGTGAAACAATGATTGGAAAAGGCCCGAGAATAGAACCGAGAAGAAGGTGGTCATCAATTCGGTTCTCTATGCATACGTTGTTGCTATCCTTTCTCAGGTGCTGGTAGGTGTCCGAAGGATGTCAATTTTACCCGTGGGTACGGGTACCCGCGGATACCGTACCCATATGGGTAGGGTATGGGTACATTTTTATACCCATAGGTAGTACCCATACCCTACCCATTAAGCAACTGTGCCACCGACCTCCATGTTTCACCTTTAGATCCACTCATTTCTCTATTTGTTCAGCAACTGGGGTCTGTGGCAAGTAGGAGCAAGACAGGCAGACGGCATAGAGAGTAAAAGAACATGATTGTGATGTGGCGGCCCACGATAGGCTATGAAATATTGTGCACTATTGATCTATCCAATGGGTACCCAACGGGTAAACATACCCATCGGATGTGGGTACGGCTAACGCTTCATACCCATGGGTACGGGTATGGGTAGAGTTTTATACCCACGACCTATATGGGTATATATGGTATTGGTCTACCCTGCCCATCAGGGGTGGAGGCAGGAATCAGCAAAAATTCAGGTTGAGGGGGTCCGGACCAAGAGAATGCTCAAAAAAATCTTCATAATCTAAAATTACAAAGGATTTAAGCTTTATGGGGGGGGGGGGGGGGGGGGGGGGGCAGGGCACCTGCTGGTCCCCCTGCCTCCGCCCCTGCTGCCCATACCCTACCCATTGCCATCCTTATGTCCGAGATAATAGAATTTGCTAGTCTACATTTTTTTGGGGGGTAAAGTGACAACTTAAAAAAGAACCACTTCTTAGCTAGAATGGTTATTTTGTGATGTCCAAGGGAATAACGATGCTTTGTTTTACAAGATGACTTTTTAAACGAATGGTTTTTTAAGCTGGTTAGTGACGAGGGGGTTTGGCAGGGCTTAATTAATACTGAAGAGTTATTTGTGCAGAAACCATTTTCCTCCATATCTTATAAGCTGACGATTCACATTTTTGTTTGACCTCATGAAGGCAAAATCTTTGTTATATCAATTTGGCTCATTTTGATCCGTATTAATTTTATTATGGAATAATTAGTTGTGCACAAACTGTTGTCGTTCGTCCATTTTAAGGTTGCTGACTAACATTTTTGGTAAAATATGTGTTGTATCAATTCGGCTTGTTTTTATCCGTAGTCGGAGAATGTCTGCTTTTGGGAGGACGCCTTAGGGCATATCAACTGTTACAACTACAATTTCCACATTTCTTGAACGCCGCTCGGCATAAGGATGTCTCTAATTCAAAGGTGTGTGGGCGGTGGAGAACCTACTTTTGATTTACGCTGACCTATATATATTGTTGGTCATAAGCTAATTTAGTGGAACATCCGAATGCCCTTCTGGCCACAATACAACTGAATGATGACATTTTTTTTGATTGAATATTCATAAATCTAAGACTCCTACAGTTAACTCAATGTATAAGGTGCTAGTGACCTATTGGCCCGAGCCTTCAGTTGTCAAAGTAGGCACAATTGGAAAGTCGGAAAATGATCCGCTATCCCACTAAACGTCGGCTACGCACTTGGAAAATTTTGATTACGTCAAGAAGAAGATAAAATGTCACTATTAGAGCACATAGAAGCAATGAAATCGATTCAGAACCAAAAAAAAAGTTTTTCTTAACCAAAGTCAACGCATGGTCAACTCTAAGCCAAAAATTAAACTCGAAAAGTCAAACACCCAAAAATCCAACCAATTTTTTTTTAAAATTCCGAAACCACTTTTGCACAGTAGAAATCCATGTTCTACTAGGAAAGCCAACTCAAATAGGTTTAGACGGACTGAATAAATGAATTGAAAGGGAGTGCTCACGCACCCCCGTGGGTAGCAAAAGGTCTGTACACCTTTTGAAAGTCATGATTTTTCTTATGGTTTCTCTTTAGAGGTGTTGTTCTGACTAAACATAATTAAGATAACCATATTGGAATGGTAGTAAGCTTTGTCTATTTTGCAATAAATAAGATGCCACTCAACATTTTTGTTGATTGTAATTAGGTTGGTCCCTAAATTTAAAACACATACCTTTTGTATCTCATATGTTTGGGAACAGGCTCCATGAGACCCTGTGAACACTAATCACTTATTTATGTCAGTATTAGAACGTTGCGTTGGTCCATTTGGCTTTTCCATAATGGCGTTGTTTTATAATAAAATATTTCTAATCCTTCGTAGACTACTCTTGGGTATCACGTCGTTGTGATCTTGGTCAAAGTTACAGCGATCGGATCGATCAATGGGAAGCAATGATGGAGGGCATTATAAGTTGGAGAAATTTATTACTGAATTTTATTTCCTGACTTGGATGGCTATTTAGCAATAGGTTTGTATCAAAAATCTTGGTGTGTCCACATATTAATTTTGTATTTTGTTTTTTGTAAAACTTTTCAAATCAAGACTTTGCAAAATCTGGATGTGTGCATCTTCGAATGGAGAGGCCAGGAGAATACTCTTCCATTATATATAAAAGTTACTATTAGTTTTAACCAATCAGTATGATCCAATATATCTTCTTTCGAACATAGTTTTCTTAACCTTGTAGGCTGTAATGGACAACTCATCAACACTCTAATAGATTTATTTATGACTTGGCCTAAGAAAGAACTTAATTTGAACAGGAAATCCACACACTTCCTCAAGCAAATTGTAAACATCAACGCCACGTGCAAAAGTATTTGTTTTTTCTCTAAAAAAGGTATTATTTGTTTGACGCGGAGCGCAAGACTAACAAATATGAAGACCAACTTTTTTAGAAGTAGTTGTTGATTAGTCAGGCACAACCTGGTCTTTTCTTTTCCTAAGTAGAAGAAGACAAATGGATATTAAAGAAAAGAAAATTTGTATTTGTTACCTTTTATGTTATCTCTTCATCACATGTTTTACACTAGAATTGTTTAGGGACCCGTTGTAGCCGCCTCTTTGACTTCTAAATTCCGTTCCCTTTGATATGTGCGGTACGCGCACTTAGCAAACAAAAAATAATTGAATTTCTTCACTTCAAACCCATGTATTTGTGTTTTTTATTTTTGTCAAAAAGAATCTCTTCAGATTCACTTCTTCAAGGATTAGATGCTCGAAAATAGGTTATATCTAAGCAGGCTTAAATTTTTTTGGTCTAAGTTCATCCTAGAAAACAACTTTAGATTGATGAAAGTGCGAGACTTGCGCTATTTCATAAAGTTATGTTTTCCAGAAATCAAATTAGGTACAAGAATATTTAAGACAAATCAAGATTAGTGAAACCAAAATTTCAATAATTTTTAGAACCATGGAATTGTTAACACCGAGGATAAATCACTAGCATATGTGTGTCTAAGTCCTCGAACTTCAGAAAAGACGCCACTCGAGACAATGATTTACCTAATGTAAAAATAATTATATATGATATCTCTCACGATCTCATCTCGACGACGTCATTTTTTTCTTCGAAAAGGGGACGTCCTGTATACGGCTTTTTATTGCTTTATTCAAGTAACAGTCGTACAAAAATTACATCATGGATCACATAAAGTTTCAACGTGGATCAACCAAATAAAGAGAGAAGACATGGGATGACACTACATCAACATGATATTGTCCGTACAAGCGCTCACTTTTTTCTCCTTTTTTTTTCCAGCTTGGATTTGCAACCGAGCTGGGCGCCTTTTTCCTTCTTTGATTACTCGCCTTGATCCGTGTGCGTGTCAAACTCCTTTCTTGTTTGCACTCGGATTGGAAGACGCTGGCAGTCCGGCCGGTTCCTCCTTCCAGTGGCTCTCTTTCCTTGTTTTCTCTTGGAAACTTGTGCAGCTGCTGCCTTTAATTGTTCGTACGTGCCTTGGTCGATAGGATGTTAGTAGTATACTCGGTTTGTCCTTTTCTCATTTTTTTTAAATCTCGTTTGCTTCCTTTATCCAGTAGCTAGCACTTCTTTCGCTGGCTGTTAGAGCAACTCCAGCCATTCCCCCAGGAGCCTCCCAGAGCACGTTTTATCACTTTTTATATGTCGGCGGACGAAAATCTTTCCAGCTGTGCTCTCACGATCCAAATTTTTGCCGGATTAGTCAAAAAAATACGCCAGAGAACCCACGCCGAACCCAGCCTGCTGGGTTTGCCCTGGGGGCGCCGGCGAATGAAAAGCCCAATCGCAGCTCCCCACGCGTCCAACTGCCTGGTACGCCAAGAGAATCTTTTGCATGCAACCCTCTCTCTCCTCTTTTATTTAATCTCTCCACCCTCTCTCTCCTCCTCTCCCCTCCTCCACCAACCACCCCGCACCTACGCCGGCGCCTGGGTTGCATGCAAAATCGTTGACACCTCTTCTTGGGTGGAGACATGGCTAGAAAACAGGCTGTCCCCAGGGCTCTTTTATACGCCGGCGCCCCCAGGACGACCGATTTTGCGCCGGCAAATCGCCCTGGGGTTGCCCAACGGCTGGGGTTGCTCTTACTCCACGTGAACGCGGAGTCGGTCAGGATGTTGGACAGCTGGAGGCCGACGCTGATGCAGGAGTCGTCCGCGACGCTGGCGATGATTCTTGATCTGGCGGATTTGATCAGCTATATACGAGGGTGATGTTGACATCGAGCCCCGCGGCTGCCATGTGGATGAAGAACTTGATGCGACCGGGTCATTTGGCCGTTGCGATGATGAACTTGCCGCCATCGTTGATGAAGATTTGGACACATCGAATTGTGAATCCACGCGCACTTAGCCCCACGGTGGGCGACAATGTCGATGGTTTAGATCAACGGTGAAGATACGGGACTATATACGCGCGGGCATCGTCGATGTGGATTAGTAGACAAACGAGACGGGAGACAAGATTTATATAGCTTCGGGACCCGGGAAACATCATCCGGTAATATCCCTATGTGCTGTTTGTGGCTAGATTGTATTCCTCGTGGTGGAAGTCGCCGTATTGTGGGACGACTCCTCTGTTGGACTTGTCTAATCTATCGGGCTCTGTCCCGTCTGTCTTGGTCCTCTAAGTCGTGCCCTCGTGGGGCTCCCGGCTCCTCCTTATAAAGGCGGAGGGCCGAGTTACAAGTAGAGTCCTCTTAGGACTCAACTAATCTATTACAAGTGGGCAAGGTGAGTCCTTGTCCCACTCTGGTTGTGAAGTTGGCCTGCTGGGCTTCCCCCTGATGGGCCATGCTCCGACTCCTTGCAGGTACACGTGTCCCATATCCACGACAATATTCTTCGATCAAAACGCCAACTGTACTGGTTGTATATACCCCGTGCCACCTGCTCTAGCCGGTTGCACCCAGTAATCAAAGCATCTCGACGACGTCATGGCTATGCTCTTTCTTCCTTTCTTCTTTTCTCCCGAATTTCAACGAGAACTAGTGAGCACAGTCGTTGCCCATTACCTGATGGAAAACACGGAATTGGTAACACTAATGAATAATGATATCTCTCACGATCTCATCTCGCCGAGATCATGGTTATATATGTTTTTCTTCCTTTCTCCCTCGGCGGATGGAGACGGATCGAGCTTCAAGCATTGTATATGATCGAGGCCCGCCAATCGTGATCAGTAAAAGTAAGCATCTGCTTATATATTAAATGCTCAACACGCCTAATTCTTGAGATTATCTGTTTTCGTATTGTGACTGATAATCTGAGATGGAGGGAGTACCTCAAGTGGTCGGCAATTCATTAACACAGCCCACATTGTACGAGGTCGCCCGCGCTTGATCAGTAGGAAGATCCAGATCAGACTGATCGATCAAGCACATGGCGGCGGCAAGCAACGACGGCAGCGCCATCCCCGTGGTGGACCTTGCTCTGTTCTTCATCGTCGAAGGAGCGATCGACGCCTGCGGCCGCGCCACAGAGGCCGTGCATGAGGCGTGCATGTCGTCAGGGTTCTTCCGCGTCGTGAACCACGGCGTGCCGCGTGAGCTCATGGGGCTCGTGTTAGGTTGATCTCCCTCCCGTGTGACCCAACGGTCACACGGACCCTTGACCGCGCCCTGATCAGGGGCGTCCAACCGCATACTGGTTGGTGGGCCCCTGTCACCAGCGCTAGATTAAAAGGGTGGGGGCCAGTGGCACGCAACACAAGGTTCGTCGCCGTGCCACTCAAACCCCACCGATAAGCCCCTACCGATCTAGGGTTAGTGCTAGGCTGACGGGAAGCTTCACCGCCGCAGCTGCACTCACCGTCACCACCACCCACTCGCTCACTCGCCGTCCTCATCTTTGCCACACCATGGCCAGCAGCTCAAGCTCCTCGAGCTACAGAGAAGGTAGACCCCTCCTCTTCTCTCTATGTCTCTCTCTCAATCATGCAAAAGGTCAAAACCCTAAGAGTTTGACCGTAGAGGATCTAGACTAGATGATCTATAATGATCTATAGTTTTAACATTGGTATCAGAGCATGGTTTAGATCTGGATCCTTCCGGTAGCAAAGAAAGAAAACAAATCGAAAAGATCCCCTTCCCCGAAGAACCCTAATGCCAGATCCGAAGAAAAGAAGGCAGAGGGGAAAGAAAACTCACCGGATTGGCCCTCGGGCTCACCGGCACAGGGGGCCGCCGCAAGGCCGCCCCATTTCCTCTCGATCCGATGCGCACCCGAGGGGGCACCGGACGAAGAACACCCCATCTGGGGAAAAGGGCACCACGGCCAAATCCGCTCGACGGCGGCGGTGAACGCGCGACCGGCGAAGGGGTTGGCCACGGTGCCGCCGTCATCTTCCCGTCATTGTGCGTTGGTAGGGTGTGCGGTAGAGAAGAAAGAAAGGAAGGGGAAGAGGCTAAAGAGGTGCGGTGGTGGCGGCGTTCAACGCCATCTCCAGCTCGCCGTCGGTCGCCGGAACCCTAGCAGATCGGGGAAGAAGGAGAGCTGTGTAGCGCCCCGACCCCAGAACTATACAGTGAAACATTGTGTAACCGGTCATGCTACACAATCGAGGGTTACTGGGTTTACCAATCCCAGGCCAAAACTCATTGGCAGGTGTGCTCAGAATGGATCATCGGCACACAACACCTCGATCATGCCATAAGCTCAGACATCGCTTTCACGTATAGTAAAGAGACCGAGACTTGTGGAACAACTGGCACATTACAGACTCTACGACACAAAAGCATAAAGCAACTCATATATGAGGAAGATACAAATATTACACATCAAAAGGTCACAGACCATCAATTCATCAAGCGGAAGCGAAGTAGCGTTGTCTAATAGAACAAGATACAAATTATGGCCTAAGAGGCCTACAGATAAACATCACCCAAGCCAGCTTGTTCCACGGTCCCAAGCTGCCACCTGGGAACCCCGGACTACTAGTCGACGTCCACGAAGAACCCACCTAGTTGCTCGGTGTCGTCCTCCTCTGAAATACAAATATACAGGCAGCAAAGAGAGACTGAGTACGATGTACTCGCAAGTTTAGTAGGGCGATATAGGCCCAATGCTGACGGAGGCTCTAAAGCTGAATAATGTAGCTATTTTGCATAAAGCTAGATTTTCATTTAAAATATTCAAAAAGACACAAGGCATCGTCTATTCAGAATATTTTTCATAAAGTGGATAAGAGGATAACATTTCATCTTCGGTTCTCGGCGAACCTACTTGTAGCCAAACCACTCATCTCCACCAAAGGCACTCCCTCGAATCACCCTCGAGGAAATAAACCTTTATCACACGTGGTTATGCAACCTTTAGCTGCCATATCAATTAGGTTAAAAGTTATCTATGAGCTAATCCGCCTTTCCCAAGAGTTTGTCCATAACCGTGGACACGGCTTTTCGAAAAGATTTACCCTGCAGGGGTGTACTAATTTACCCATTGGTACCGTCCGGCTCACCTAATTGGCCCTCTTCCGGGGAAGGCCGGCGAGCGGGCGCGGTTAAACCTTTACCTCGCGTGAGACTATCCAAGAGTCATCTGTGGCCACAGGGTAAGTTTACCCAGCCTATTTCAGCCCCTGCCCCATCGCCACGTCCTAAACACAAATCCTCATCAACATCATCTTTTCCACTCACACGAATGAAAAACCGAACTAGAGGACCCTTGGATACGCCCGCACAAGTTATTCAGTTAGTAAGGCGCCCATACACCCACCAATGGCAGCACGCTCGGTTCTTGGTTCTAGCTAAAAGCACTTTCATCCTAGGCGGCAAGAATGAGGCAAAACACCATCCCCGATGGCAACTCATCCAAGCCTTTTAGCAAATTAATTATCCACCACCATTAACCATCATGTCCGAACCATTCCATCAACATCAACAATTATGGAATTAAACAACGGACATTGCTAGCATTTGACTAAGCATGGCTAAGCACATAAATACAACAATTATAATCTTGTCTCCGGCCAACACATCAACACTAAGGTTCATAGGTAGGGATACATGTGATTGGCTCGAGGAAAAACATGCATTCATAGGATACTCTATGTCTTGACCAAAAATGACATTTGAATCGCATGCAATATTATGGTGGATAAAATAAGTTGATAAAATCATAGGATGCTAGATGCCAAGAAGGTTAGGTTATCTCTTGCCTTGCTGCCGGGGCGTGTAGTACGGCTCGTCGGGGTAGGTAGAGAGACCCTCGACTCCGGAATCTATCGATACCCAAAAATAATACAAGAGCAAATAAATCACACGAAGACAAGGTGCAATGCACAATCACATGATGTCATGACAAGTTGATGCAAGGATACCATCATTTAATTTATTTAGCAAATTAAATGGAGTTCCGAATAATTAGTGCAATTATTTGGAAACCACCCCATATTTATCTTAGTGACCACATTACTTATAATTATTACATTATTAGAGAAGTGGCTCAAATATGCATGAACATGACATGAATGGATAGGGTTTGTTCTTCCGATCATTTTGGTACCTTATTTGTAATTTTCGGAGTACCGATGAATAAATAGTAAATTAAATAATTATTTGAATTTAATTTGCTTAAAAAATTAATAAAAACATCAAATAAATATTTGTGATCATGAGTTGATATTAGCATGGTTTGATTACATTTGAAGTGTTGATGACATTGATATTTTGTTTGCCAAATTTGAATCAACAGTTTAAAAGATATCATTTGTTTTATTTTAATTTAAAACTAACCCGGATATTCCGGCTCCCGGATATTCCGGTGCCCTGTTGAAATCTCCGTTGCTAAATATCCGGTGACCTCCAGTAGCTCCAGATTCTTGTCCTTAGCAGAAATTTTGCCTCATACCGGATATTCCGGTTCCTGGAAATATCCGGTACAAATATCCGACAACTACCAGTACCGCCGATTTCTAGTCCCTTAGCCAAATTTCGTCTCCAACCGAATATTCCGATGTGTAGAAAATATCCGGTCGAAATATCCGGTGACTACCAGTACCGTTTTTGCCACGGACCGGATATTCCGGTTTTTGAACAATATCCGGTCCGGTGCCGGCCGGCGCGCGGCGACGGCGACCACGATTCGGCGGCGCAGAGGGGGGAGAGGGAAGAGGGAGCTGTCCAGGCGGGGTAGTGGCTCACTAGGAGCACGTAGGAGTGGTCGGTGAGGCGAGGGGATGGCCGGCGGCGACGGAATCGATCCAGGCGGCGGCGGCAGCGGTGGACGAAGTCGATGACGCACGCGTCGTCGCCGGGCTTCCCGGTCCGATTCCTGGGGAGGGGAGGAAGAGGAGCTCGAGGCCAAGCTCCCCGTGCTCTTCGATCCGTGCGGGGAGGACCGGAGATGACGGATGCGAGCTCGACGCGACGGCGGCAGGGAGGGAGCTCGCGAGGGGGAGAGAGGAAGAGAGGGTGCGGGGCAGGTGGGGGAAAGGGGTGAGGAGCAAGTGGGGGTCCTCCTCCACCAGGGGGGCACGACCAGGAGAGGGTGGGTGGCGGCATGGGCACGGCCAGCTCGGCGGCATGCCAGTGCCATGGCCGCCACTGTGCGGGAAAGAAATTTTGCGAAACCCCCCCCCCCGGCAACTTTTAAACAAATTGCAAAGTGGTCCAGCAGCAAACTTTGGCAATTTAAAATGGGGCCTTTAAACATTGTCAAAAAATCTACAAAAATTCACATAGATTTCTTATAACCTGAGGAAGCTCCACAAAAAGTTTGGGTTTCAAATAAAATGTTTAGGTTCACAATTATTTGTATTGTTGCTATATGGTCATTTTTGATAAATTGCAAAATACATTTATTTCGAGCACTTAAGTATTTCCAAAAAATAATGAAAATATTCATGGAGGCTCTCACAATAATATTGAAGCTCCCCATGATTTTAGTTTGAATTTTTGGAATGTTTATCTTGGTTCCAAAAATAGAAATTGAATTAAGCCAATTTGAATTATCAATTTTATTTCCTTGCTTAATAAGAATTTGCTTCATCAAATGGACATAACATGCACACTTGGAACTTCCTGAACAATTTGGAAGTTCAAGTTTATTGGTTTGCTAAGTTGAGCAAATTTATGTGGTGGAAGGTTGTGGAAGGTTTGCTTCTTTTATTCATATTGTTTCCAAGTGAGAGTTAGTAATAACAATTGCATATGGATGCTATGATGCAAACATGGAAACAAAAAGTGGAAAAATCTTCGTATTTTCCATTACCAGGTTGGGGACTGTTACAAGCTGGGGGCAAGAGGAAAGAAATGGGAGCTAGGGTTAGGGTTTGGACGCTTCAGCCGGTTTTGTTCCGACGAAAACCGCGCTAGACCGTCGGATTCCATACCGAACGCGCGACCAGCAGCCAAACCCTAGCTCCAACGGGCTTCTGGCCCGAAAGAATGCAGGCCGTGGGCTGCTGGGCCAAAAGCATACCGCACGCGCGGCGCGCAGAGAGCTGGGATGCGGCCCAGTTATATGTTTTTTCTGTCTAATGTTTTTTCCTTTTATCAGAAGCATGTTTTAGTTTTTTTTTGTCTAATTTTTAGGAAAATTTCATCTAGTTTTTTCTATTAAAAAATTATCCAACGAAATTTTTGTTTAGGAAACAGAAAAGTAAAAGAAATGCTTCTGAAAAGTATAAAGTTGATAGATTTTTTATTCATGTTTTTCCGCTACAAATAGAGAAATGTGCTCTTTTAAATTTAATAGTCAATAGAATTAAAAGTAAAATTTAAAAGAGCATGTTAAAAATATTATTGTGATAATTATGATTATGTTATTTTATGACCAACGTTGTTAATAACATAATCATGATTAATTATTGTTTTGTTATATGCATTTATTTCTATTTCTGCCCAACGGTGATATAGTTTTAAATTGCATAAACAGTTGTATGTTTTAATTTTGACCAACATTGGATTATTGCATGCAATTGTTGTTTTAGTTCTCACCTCATTGTGAATTTTTTTAGGAGGGTATTTCTTGATGAGCTGCATCAAGGATGTTCCAACCCTCTGAGGTGACAACTACTCCGAATGGAGAAAGAAAGTTGATCTGGCCTTTGTTTGTGCCGAGGTGGATTGGGTTGTGGAAACTCCACAGCCAGTCATGACAAAAGAGCCAGTCAGAGGCGATAAAGATTCTGATGATGATTGGGAGAAAAAGAAGAGGGACCATGCTCCTTTGGAGATGTCGTATACCCTCAGCAGCCAAAAGTGGGTCACTGCCAACAAAAAGTGCATGGCTTTCCTAAAGAACACAATTGAGAATGCTATTGTGGGCTCAATTGCAGAGTGCACTTCCGTAGGGGAGTTTCTTGAAAAAGTAAAGAGTCAGTTCACTGGTTCTTCAAAGATATATACTACCCAGTTGCTGAAGCAACTGGTGATAGAAAAGTACACAGGAGGTGGACATGGCATAAGTGAGCATATCCTCAGGATGAGCAACATGTTTACTAAGCCTAAACCCATGGATGCTGATTTGGAGCTCAAGCCTGCTCTTCTTGTTCACCTTGTCATGGCTTCACTGCCGAAAGAGTTTGACACTTTTGTTGTCAACTACAACATGTCCCCTGAAAAGTGGGACATAGAAAAGACTATAGCCATGTGTGTCCAAGAAGAGGACAGACTTAAAGCCTCACATGGTGGTTCTCTCAACTATGTGAAGGACAACAAGAAGAGGAACTATCACCAAAGCAACAATGGTTCCCCTTCAAAGCCACATGGAAAAGCTCCCTCTCACTATCAGAATCAGCAAAAGTCTTTTCCCAGTGGACAAAGACACATGCCTCCACTGCAAGAAGACTGGGCACTACAAGAAAGATTGCCCTGAATGGCTGAAGTCAATAATGGCAAAGAATGGTAACAACATTGTTTCCTTTGTAAATGAATCCTTGTATACACAGTTTTCGAAATCTACTTGGTGGATTGACTCAGGTGCAACTGTTCATGTTGCAAATTCTTTACAGGGATTCCATTCGACACGGACTACGCAAAGAAACGAAAGATGCATTGAAGTTGCAAATGGAGTCCAAGCAGACGTTGAAGCTGTCGACGACATCTCCCTGGAGTTAGCTGATGGATTCACGATTCTGCTTAGAGATGTTTTATATGTTCCTTCATTACATAGAAATTTGATTAGTATTTCACGTTTGGACAAAGACAGTTATGAATGTTATTTTGGACATGGTAAGTGTGCCATATGGTGTAATAAAACTCATGTGGGGGTTGCTTTCCTTCACAATGAGCTTTATTTATTATCCTTGCATGAAAAAGTTTATTCTGTGTGTAATGTGAATGAGGATGTTTCTGCGTCGGATAAAGAACAAAACAAACGGAAGAGAACTCATGATTCATCGAAATTATGGCACTGTCGTTTAGGCCATATTTCGAGAGGGAGAATAGAAATACTAGTTAAAAATGAAATTCTTCCTCCGTTAGAGTTCTCAGACATAGAGCAGTGCATCGATTGCATAAAAGGAAAATTTGTAAAACAAATTAAAAAGGGTGCAAACCGAAGCACATCGACACTAGAAATTATTCACACTAATATTTGTGGACCATTTCCTGTGAAAAGTGTGGATGGTTATGACTCGTTCATAACATTCACAGATGATTACTCCCGATATGGTTATATTTATCCAATCAAAGAAAAATCTGAGGCATTGGATAAATTTAAGATATTCAAAGCTGAAATCGAAAATCAGCATGATAAAAGAATAAAGATAGTGAGATCTGACCGTGGGGGAGAGTACTATGGTCGTCACACTCCATATGGTCAAGTCCCTGGACCCTTTGCGAGGTTCTTACAGGAGACTGGAATAGTCGCCCAGTATACAATGCCAGGCGAGCCTTAGCAAAATGGAGTAGCTGAAAGGCGCAACCGTATCCTTATGGATATGGTGCGCAGTATGATGAGTTACTCCACATTGCCATTGGGATTATGGATGGAGGCGCTTAAAACCGCCGTTCATATTCTCAACAGAGTACCAAGCAAGTCGGTGCCCAATACGAGTTGTAGATAGGAAGGGTGCCCTCTCTTCAACACCTCAGGGTGTGGGGGTTCCCAGCTGAGGCAAAATTGTTTAATCCAAATATTGCAAAGTTAGATCCCAAAACAGTCAGTTGCCACTTCATTGGCTATCCTGAAAAATCAAAAGGTTTTTGTTTCTACTGTCCAGACAGATACACAAACTTTGTAGGAACAAGACATGCAGTCTTTTTAGAGGACGAACTGATGAGGGGGAGCATGGTAGCCTGAAAATTGATCTTGAGGAGAAGAGGGTGCATGCACCTAATCCGATCATTCAAGAGCCATTTTTCTCACTACCTGTTGTGCCTACACCAACAATCCCTAAGATTGAGGTGGAAGCACCTGTTGTAACTCCACCCGTGACCACAATGGGCAAAGATCCGGAATCTGCCCGCCAGGAACGGACTGAACCCATTGTTGAGCATGAAAGGGAGCTGCAGCAAAAGCAAAATAGAGAATGGCCAGGAGAAATGAGGGGGGACCCTGGAAGGTTTAAGAGAAATTAAAAAAAAAAACCCAGGCTATTCTAGTGATTAAGTTATAATACAGAGATTAGCCTCATCGAATCCAACCTTCCGAAGAAAAAAGCCAGCGAAGTTCCTCACTATTCAACGTGGCCAGGCTGGGCTAGGGAAGATGAGATGAGGTCGATGCAAGTTCACCGGCGCTTTGGGACTTAGAAAAGAATTCCTAAAGAGCCAAAAAACAGGAGGTTGTTTTTTTTAAAAAAAAGGGTCACACAAAACCCAACAAAGTATGACTCTACTGACAAAATGTAGACACGTTATTAAAGCCCAACGTCTTGTGGCAAAAAGGTATGTTACACAAAGCGACGGGAATATAGATATACTGAGACATTTTCTCCAGGGGTTCTCATGATAGGATTCCTTCAGAATCCATTAAACTGGCACTAGTTGCCACATTTGATTTAGAGCTGCATCAGATGGAATGTAAAGACGGCATTTCTAAACGGAGATTTAGAAGAAATTGTCTACATGAAACAACCCAAGGGTTTTATCATGAAAGGCGAGGAAGATATGGGATACCGTCTAAAGAAATCTATTTATGGATTAAAGCAAGCCTCTAGACAGTGGTATCTGAAGTTTAATGAGACAATTAAAAGATTTGGATTTAAAGAGAATGTTTAGGACAACTGCGTTTATGCAAAGTTTAAAAGTGGGAAATATATTTTCCTAATCCTATATGTAGATGATATCCTGCTTGCTAGCAGTGATGTTAGTCTACTAATAGAGACAAAAAGGTTCTTGTCCTCAAATTTTGATATGAAAGATCTTGGTGAAGCATCATACGTTTTGGGCATAGAAATTCACCGAGATAGGAAAAATGGAGTGTTAGGACTATCGCAGAATGCATATTTAGAAAAGGTTCTAAAGATATATAATATGCATGCGAGTAATGCCACACCTGCTCCTATAGTCAAGGGAGACAGTTTTGGAAAATTTCAATATCCCAAAAACCAATATGAGATTGATCAAATGAAAGTAGTACCATATGCTTCGGCTGTTGGAAGTTTACAGTATGCACAAGTATGCACTCGCCCTGACTTAGCTTTTGTTACCGGGGTACTGGGTAGATATCAATCAAATCCAGTCATAGAGCACTCGAAGATGGCAAAGAAAGCATTGTGTTATGCGCAAGGCACAAAGAACCTCATACTAGCATACAAAAGATCTGATTCCCTAGAGATAAGAGGGTATTCAGACGCAGATTTTGCGGGGGATAAAGATGATAGAAAATCCACATCTGGATACGTCTTCACTCTTGCAGGAGGGGCTATTTCGTGGAGAAGCTCCAAACAGTCAATATTTGCATCGTCCACGATGTATGCAGAATTTATAGCATGTTATGAGGCCACGGGGCAGGCGATATGGCTAAAGAAATTTATACCCGACTTGAAAGTGGTAGATTGTATTGACAAACCACTAAAGATGTACTGTGACAACCAGCCCGCAGTATTTTATGCTCACAACAACAAGTCGAGTAATGCTACAAAACCAATAGAAATAAAGTATTATGTTGTGAAAGATAAAATTCAGGATCACACTATAAGTCTCGAGCATATAAGGATAAAAGATATGCTTGCGGATCCGCTAACGAAAGGCTTACCTCCCAATGTGTTCAAGAAACACTTAGCCGACATGGGTTTAAGGTAGAGACTATGATTCCTGGATCATAAGAGGCCCAAAAGGAACAGAATTTGTTTTAAAACAAAGAGGTATATTGTATCTGCCTGATTCTATCGACAATTGAGCTGAGACGATGAAACATGCTTTATGTATCGATCTGTGATGAAACGGGTAAAGTAAAAGGTAAAAGTAAAGTTGAGATCAAGGGGGATAATGTTAAGTTGATCTCCCTCCCGTGTGACCGGCCGGCCCACCGGTCACACGGACCCTTGACCGCGCTCTGATCGGGGGCGTCCAACTGCATACTGGTTGGTGGGCCCCTGTCACCAGCGCTAGATTAAAAGGGTGGGGGCTGGTGACATGCAACACAAGGTTCGTCGTGGTGCCACTCAAACCCCACCGATAAGCCCCTACCGATCTAGGGTTAGCGCTAGGCTGACGGGAAGGTTCACCGCCGCAGCTGCACTCACCGTCGCCACCACCCACTCGCTCCCTCGCCGTCCTCGCTGCTGCCACACCATGGCCAGCGGCTCAAGATCCTCGAGCCACAGAGAAGGTAGACCCCTCCTCTTCTCTCTGTCTCTCTCTCAATCATGCAAAAGGGCAAAATCCTAAGAGTTTGACCGTAGAGGATCTAGACTAGATGATCTACAGTTTTAACAACGCGTTTGTTAGAGTAATCTTGAGTCTAGTTTAATTAGGTTTCCTAACCGGGTAAGTTTGCATGTAGTAGTCACGTATGTGGGCTTCTAGTCTAGTACTAATCTGACTAGGAGATCATGTACGAGTTGGTTAGCTTGTTAGGAAAGTTTGGCGTGAGTTCTAGTTGGACTAGGTTTGGTATTAGTGCTTGAGTCGGTTTGCAAGTTGCAGCCATGGGTCTAGCTTGTGTGTATATATACACACGAAGTCACGTTGATTTGTATCAGATATTGTAGCGAGAAAACAGAAATAAAAGAAGAAGAATTAGAGGGCACGACATGTGCCCCTGGCAACAAGTTTTTTGTGTCGTTTGTTCGTCTAGTTTGATGTGATCGATCCTGTGGACAAATCCCAACAGCGTTCTTGAGCTTCAGGAATCGTTCTTCGCGCTCCCGGACGAGGAGAAGGCCAAGGTGCGGCCGGCGGCGGAGGGGTCGACGTCCAGCAGTGCGCCCTTGGCGGCAGGGTACGCGCGGCAGCCCGTGGACTCCGTCGACAAGAACGAGTTCGTGCTCGTCCCACATCCCAGGCTCTGGCTCAACCTGTACCCCGCAGAACCACCCGGATTCAGGTCAGCGTCTGCGGTTTGTTGCCCGTACTGTTAAGAGCTTCGGCTGATTTAGCTTGTGTTAGACTTGCAAAGTTGCAATAGCAGGTGAAGTACGTATACGTAGCGACGAAGCTGGGGAAAAAGCTGCGTAGTTTTCTTTCGAAAGTTTTCTTAATCTTGTAGGTTGTAATGGACAACTCATTCAGACTCTAATAGATTTATTTATGACTTGGCCTATTAACAAATAACTTAATTTGAACAATCAATAAGATCAACACGCTTCCCCTTAAATTTTTGTAAACGTCCATGCCCCATACAAAAGTATTCTTTGTTTTGACGCAGACCGCGAACTAACAAATATAAAGACTAAATCTTTTAATAATCTCAAAAAGTTGTTGTTAGTCAGGCACAACCTTGTCTTTTCTTTTCCTAAGTCGAAGAAGACAAATGGCTATTGAAAAAGACATTTTGTATACGTTACATTGTATATGTTATCTTTTCATCACATGTTTACAATAGAATTGTTTAGGACCCCTTAGTAGCCGCCTCTTTGACTTTTGAAATCCCTTAACTTCAAATCCTTCTATTTGTCGAAAATAACCTCTTCAGATTCACTTCTTCGAGGATCGGATGCTCGAAAATAGATTATATATAAGTAGACTATGATTTTTAAAGTCTACTTTCATTGTAAAAAATCGACTTGCAATTTTTATCAAGTCATATTTCCAGAATTCGACTCAGGTACAAGAAACTTAAGACAGGTTAAGATTAGGGGAACCAAAATTTAAATAACTTTAAGAAACATCGAATTGGTAACACAAATGATAAGTACTGGCGTGTGGCTGCGTCCGCAAACTTCAGAAAGACACGCCACTGGAGACACGATTTACCTAACGGGAAAAAACTACATATCATATGACCGAGGCCCGTTGGTCATGGTCACTAAGCTAGCATTTGCTTATATATTTAAACGCTCCAGTATTCCTAAAAATCTCACCTCTCGTTTAACAAACCTCAAGTTGGCCATTAATTAACACGTCATAACTCGTACGTCGCCTGGGCTTGATCAAGGAAGAGCCGAACAGTCAGATCAAACCGATCGATCAAGCACATGGCGGCGGCAGGCGATGACGGCAGCGCCATCCCAGTGTGACGTGTTGTTTCCATTAAGGGTAAAATAATTGTTTTTATTATATTTAAATGATACTTTTACTGTTTACATTATGTACAATATTTACAGCAATGCTCTGTTGTTCTCAACTTAAATATGAGAGATGCAATCATATAAGCGGTCTTGAGGGTGATTATTAGTAATATGTGCGGTATCGATGTGCGGTCTATTTAATTTGGCATAATACTTACATGATACTGCGATGAACTATATTGCTATCATAATTAACTAAATCTAATTCTGTCAATTGCCAACTGTAGTTTGTTTACCAGCAGTGTCTTATTATTTTTGAGAGATACCATTAGTAAAAAATATGGCCTCGATCCATATTTTTACATTGATTACAATCTTGTTTTTCAATGGTCCATTTTACATTATTTGTGTTTTTATATATTTTCCACACTATATATTTATCTGTTGTGTTTGACGAGATGAGAAGCTTGACAACCTTCCCGAAACGTTAGGGACAACATATTTTGTGTGTCTGTGTGCATATCCTACATCAACATGGTTGAGTATTGTATTTCTACTGGTTCGATAAATATTGTTTTTTCATGAGAAAAAATTATTGTTATGCTAGATCATACATTATACTTGAGGTTCCCAATGAACATTGTTATCAGCAACATCACCTATTAAGAAAGAACTTAATTTGATTGATGAAGTAGACTGGGATTTTCTTAATCTAAGTTTATTCTAAAAATCACAACTTCAGATTGATGAAAGCGCAAGATTTGCACTTTTTCATCAAGTTATGTTTTCCAGAATCGACTTAGGTACAAGAATATTCAAGACAGGTTAGGATTAACCAAACCAAAATTTTAATAATTTTTAGAGACATGGAATTGGTAACACTAAGGATAAAACATTAGCGTGTGGTTGCATCCTCGAACTTGAGAAGAGACGCCACTTGAAACAACCTAACTGAAACAAATGACATATAGAGAAAGATCTCATCTGGCCGATGTCATGGCTAACGGCTATGCTCTTTTTTCCATTCTCCCTAGTCGGATCAGATAGAGAAAGATCGAGCTTCAACCTTTGTCTATGACCGAGGTCCGCCGGTCGTGATCACTAAGCATCCATCTGCTTATATATTCAAATGCTCCGATCCTGACCATCTCATCTCTCGTTTATCAAGTAGTCCGCAATTGATTAACGCAGCACACGTCGTGTACGTCGCCCGTGCTAGGTTGAGTAGGAAGAGCCTGCAGGTCAGACCGATCCATCGAGCACACATGGCGGCGGCAAGCAACGACGGCAGCGCCATCCCCGTGGTGGACCTTGCTCCGTTCTTCGTCGTCGAAGGAGCGATCGACGCCCGCGGCCACGCCACAGAGGCCGTGCGCGAGGCGTGCATGTCGTCAGGGTTCTTCCGCGTCGTGAACCACGGCGTGCCGCGCGAGCTCATGGGGCGCGTTCTCGAGCTTCAGGAATCGTTCTTCGCGCTCCCGGACGAGGAGAAGGCCAAGGTCCGGCCGGCGGCGGAGGGGTCGACGTCCAGCAGTGCGCCCTTGGCGGCAGGGTACGCGCGGCAGCCCGTGGACTCCGTCGACAAGAACGAGTTCGTGCTCGTCCCCCATCCCAGGCTCTGGCTCAACCTGTACCCCGCCGAACCACCCGGATTCAGGTCAGCGTCTGCGGTTTGTTGCCCGTACTGTTAAGAGCTTCGGCTGATTTAGCTTGTGTTAGACTTGCAAAGTTGCAATAGCAGGTGAAGTACGTATATACGTAGCGACGAAGCTGGGGAAAAAGCTGCGTAGTAGTACGTAGAGGTGTTTCCGTCATGCCTCTTGCTCCAACGAGGCATGCATCTTCCTCGATCAGTTTGCAGATGCGTCGGGTCAAGTCTCCCCGTGCAGCTGGCCGGCCGGCCGGCACGCTATGGGTCCCGGCCATCCGTGCACGTGTTCCAGAGCTTAGCGTAAACATGTCTGCCATGGGCAGATCTGAGCATCAATACTTGTCTGATGACTGGGTTCCAGCGACGGCAGGGGGTGGGGACTTCGACTCTTCAATCTTGGCAAGTGGTAGGGTTGGTCTAGGTTTTCCTAGAGACGCCGCATCGGTGGTGGGAACGATGCCGCGTCGGAATAATTTTCCCATGCTTCTCCCCCATCTCGGTGGTGCTCTAATCGGTGGCGTCGTGAAGCAGGTGGCTTGGTCTTCTCGTTGTTCTTCAGATCTGGCGAGATTAGTTTCTTGGTGTGTCACTGACGTTTGTCGTTATTCACGACAACGTTGGCGGCCAGAGCGAGATGGATGCTATGAAGCAATGATGGTAGTACGAAGGTAGTGGATCTGTCGTTTTCCCCGACTTCGTCTATAGAATGCGGCGAATCTGGGTCCAAGACAGCACGAGGACGTCCCCAGGTCGACGTACCGTCGCGACATGTGCCTCGCTACTTTAGTGGGCCCGTTCATCGACTCACAAAGTCTCGTTGGTGATGGTGCTCTTTTAGATTTTGCAATGGTGGAGGTTCGGCGTCTCTTCTAGCGGGCGCCTCAACGACGTTGGAGTTGAACAGCGGCCGCTGGCTTCGTTGTGCAGCAAACTCAAGGGATCATCATGTTTTTGTCTATCCCTTAGAATCTTATATGCAAAGTTTTCATAATAACTATTTTCTCATGGTTTGGGTGTTTATTAATATAACTTGATTATTAATAAAATATGTGGTTGCTCTAAACAAACATCGGTGCACAAGACGTCTCCCATGGTCGCTCTACAGTTACAGCAGTACCCAACAGCCCCGAGCCGGCGAAATATGGGGCCTTGTGCCAAACTCTATAATGGGGTTATATCTCTGAAAAAACATATCTGCTCAAGGTTTAAAATTTCATCGGAAATTCGTGAGAATTGGCGAATTTTCAGCATTTCGCTTTGAAATTACGTACTAAAAATAACCAAAATGCTCACTTGTAAAACACATCTAGTGTAGTACTACGGTGGTTTGCTATTCTTCTTTGGGTCAATGCATCATGAGTTAGACCACTTAGGATGCAGAAGTCGGAGCGGTGGCCCTGGACGGTGGTGGTACCTCGAGGCGACATTGGTCTCCCATTCAGCGACGGACCTATGAGGTAGGACCGTGGCTTTTTTTGGTTTTTGGGTGGTGGCCTGAGGTTGTACGGGCAGCAAGTTCGCCAATCCGGCTGGGTTGTCTTCGAATAATGCGAAGGTCGATCTACTTGCTACGTCGGGATGGCGGCCTCGGAGTTGGCGTGACGTCTAAGGTATGCGGGTAGATGTCTATGTAGATACGGCTATGAGACGGATGTGTCATGTGGCATTGGTGTCGAGCTGTGGAGGTCAGGGTGGCGGTCCCGAACCCGGAGGTGTATGTTCGTCGCAGTGTTAGTTGGTGTCACGCGATAAGGCTGCATCACTTGTGCTTTTTTTTTACCCGGTTTCCCTCATAAACAAGACATTATATGGTTATTTACTCAGGTTTTCCATTGAAAAGGTCAACTCTATTCTATCCATGCAAATTACAAGAGCCAAGAGCGCACTTTCCTCTTCGAGAGGTTTCTCGGAAAAAAGAATGGGTTTTACATGTAGACCTAAATTCTTTTAGAATTTTTTTATAGATTTTGTGTGTTGTGATTTAATATACGGAGTAAAAAAATTAGCGGGGTGCATGTGTCATGCATGCATCCACAATCGAAAAATTAGCGGGGTGCATGCATGTGTCATGTTGTTCACTCAGACACTCACAATCTTTTGTTTCTGAAACTGAAAAGGAGAACTCGTGTCATGCATGCATCCACAATTCCACAGGGAGGCGCTAGTGGAGTGCCACGCCGAGCTTACCCGCCTGGGGCTCCTCATCCAGGAGATCCTGAACGAGTGCATGGGCCTGCCACGGGGCTTCCTCTGGGCGTACAACGACGACCGCACCTTCGACTTCATCGCGGCACGGCACAGCTTCCCGGCGACGGCGGAGGACAGCACCGGCGCCCGCGCACACCAGGACGTTGGCTGCATCACCTTCGTCCTGCAGGACGGCGTCGGCGGCCTGGAGGTCCTCAGGCCCGGGGGCGGCTGGGCCCCCGTGGAGCCCGTCGAGGGAAGCATCGTCGTCAACATAGGCGACGTCGTGCAGGTCCTCAGCAACGACAAGTTCAGGAGCGTTATGCACCGGGTGGTGAGGAAGCCGGCGGAGCACCGGTACTCGCTCGTCTTCTTCTTCAACCTCCACGGCGACAAGTGGGTCGAGCCGCTGCCGGAGTTCGCGGGCGACGTCGGCGAGGAGCCGCGGTACAGGGGGTTCAAGTACGGCGAGTACTTGCAACTACGGAGCAACAAGACCAACCCGCCGGCCAGGCCGGAGGACATCGTCGACATCACCCATTACGCGATCTAGCTCGTAGAAGCTTGCTGTGCTACGTGCATTTTCGGCACTTGATTTTCAAGTCGTTCTCTGAAGTGTACGGCCCTGGTGGTAACATTCCTGAAACATAAAAATAAACACAAATCCATTATCGTCCAGCCCGGTTAGGATACCTGGCTTTCACCCAGGCGACCCGGGTTCAAATCCCGGTAATGGAGAATTATTTTATTATTTCAGTTGCGCTCTTTTTGTTCCAATTCATATGGGTGATGGGTCCATGCATCGGCAACTGAATCGCATTTTTTGAAGCAGAAAAGTTGAAACAAGCAAAAACCCTTTATCAGCTTCGCTCAGAGCGGAGTGGCATTCTTCTGGATTTCATGGGAGCTTTTAATGGTTCGTTAAATTGCATTATTTTTCCTTTTTCTAGTTCACTTATTTTGGTACTTAGAGGTTAGAGCAATTTCCGAAGTAACAAAATTAAGCAAGCAAAACTCCTTCATAGCAAAGTTGTATTGTTCCGAATTTCACCAGTCCTCAACGATTCATTGTTTTAGCTTGTTGCTTACAGTTAGCACATTGGCAGCAATCTCCAAAAGAATTACTACCTCTATCCATTAATTAGCTTCCTAAAACATCTTACATTAAAAACCGGAGGGAGTACTTCATAGTTCATGAATTATGACGACTCGACATTGGCCCACAGCACTTGTTCAACGCCATTAGTCCTTGTACAAGCTTATTGATGGAGGCCACAACAATTACCAGTTCAATGGAATTTCCAGACGAAACCTTGCTAAGAAGGCCTGTTACCACTTTACAATGTAATCTCCTTTCACACCAGGTAAATATCATCCAAGACACAAAATACTCCTGCGCACCACTCAAACTACCACAGAGAACTAGCAGTAC
This sequence comes from Puccinellia tenuiflora, assembly GCA_012064385.1. Classification (NCBI taxonomy): domain Eukaryota; kingdom Viridiplantae; phylum Streptophyta; class Magnoliopsida; order Poales; family Poaceae; genus Puccinellia; species Puccinellia tenuiflora. The sequence goes on from QRDG01000415.1 coordinate 1,170,856, forward strand.
AATAGACTCACTGCTAAACCAATAATAACCACAATGACAACCGAGCTCTGAGACGGGCCAAACGGCCAAAGCCAAAGGAATGGATGAATAAGGCAAAGTGCCAGTGTGTTCATGCGCAACAACAATATAAAGGAATATAAATGACCCTGTAAAGGCTTACAGCCGAGGGGCATGCAGGCAAAAGCTTTGGAACAAGTGTATGCTGTGATAGCTCGCCACGGAAAAAAACGGTTAGCCCCACTTGACGATGGCTGAACCCCAAGTAAGTCCCGCTCCGAATCCAGATGCCGCGATAATATCACCTGCCTTCACCTTCCCGCCACGAACAGCCTCATCCAACGCTAATGGGATCGATGCCGCACTGGTGTTGCCATAATTAGCAAGGTTGGAAAGAACTTTCTCTGGTGGGATAGACAACCGAGTGGCAGCAGCATCGATAATCCGCTGGTTAGCCTGTAACATGGGGGGTCAGTCAATTAGATCAATGCTTAGGGTCAAACATTTTTTATTCATCGATAGGATACTCACTTGGTGCAGCAACAACCAATCAATACTGGAGGCAGGTAGTCCGGCCTCTTCTAGTGCCTTTTCAATCGACTGTGGCACACAACGTACAGCAAATTTAAAAACTTCTTTCCCATTCATTTCAATGCACGAGAAAGTCCCCTTCTTTGGTGGGAAGCCAGGGACGCCGTTGGTCTTGGACAAGCTCGACTTAGCGTTTGAACCCGAACAATGTAGGTGCCTGCATAAGTAAACAGATAACATAAGAAAGTGACTTACAAGAGACATGACATCAAAACTTGTTAGAAAGAAATCATACTTTTGCCCATTGCCGTCGCTTTGAACACAAAAACCTAGCATGCCATCTTCATCAGGGCTACATGCCTGCAACACTGAGGATTAGAAGTAGACAAAAGGAACTGCATAAAGATTTTGCAAATTAGAATGCCGCACCACCCAACACATCATGCTGTAATACTGCACTGTCTTATCAAACAGACTGCAGAAAGACTACAACACTTTGAACCATGGATCTTAGTTAACTTACTGGGTAAGGGAAAGCAGACCATCATTGCAGCAAGAAATAAGAGATACCTGAACCAAAACAGCACCAGCAGCATCACCAAAGAGGATGCATGTACCTCTGTCTGTCCAGTCCACATACTGTGAAAGAGCATCTGCACCAACTACTAGGACATTCTGAATTTTTCTGCCTACAATAGAGCATATATCAATCCACCATAATAGTTATATTAATCCAACAAGACACTGAACAACAACTTCTTGTCAATAGTTAATAATGGAATTACCTTGGATATACTGAGTAGCTGTAATCAAACCAATAATGAACCCACTACAGGCTGCAGTGATATCAAAGCCATATGCCTTTGTGCACCCCACCTCCGCAAGCACCTGTTTACATTTTATCCAGTTATACGAATTTGAGCATAGTAAAATTCCAAAACCACTAGAACAGTGTAGAATTTATGATCAAAACAGATAGAACAAAACATTAACAGTACTGAAGATAAAGAAAAAAAACTTAAATAAGAACGAATACAAATGCAAAGACCGTTACATAGTGAATATATTAGTTTACTCCATCCATGAACTACAGGCTGTTCCAGAAAGCATGCCAGTAAAACATATTTTCTTTTGATGTGTTACAGCATAGAAGTGTCAAGATAAGCCATCATGTATCGATTCGTTGTCATGTATAACGACATACTTTAAACAGCAGTTCCTCGGATAAATTAACAATAAAATAGTACCCTTTCCATCCAACTACTGTATATTTTCAAACATGAGTTGGCTCGCATTAAAAGCAGGAGTACACAGTAGCTCAAACATATCACTGTTTTAAAATAGCAGAAATAGTTTCCATTTAAGTGCGACAACTACTGTATTGTCAAGAAAAGGCAGGGGTTGCATAGCCATACCCGACCAGCACCTCCAAAGAGATCATCTGGAGTAGATGTGCATAACAGAACAAGGTCGACATCTTCAGGTCTTACTTGAGCCATCTCAAGAGCCCTTTGTGCTGCCTGTACTGAAAGGCCTCCCAGTGTTTCATCACCTAACACATTTAAAATTTACAAATCACCCCTGAAACATAGAGCAATGAATGTCTGCAAAATGGAAATACTGTAGCTCCTAACATTCTGACAACAAGGTCTGGTTACCTAACTAGTAAGTACTTAGGCGCAATGGTATTATCCACACATATACAGTTACATATATGCATCGACTTGGAACCAACATGTGAAAAGTGCTGCATTTATTAATATAAATTAGAGTCCGGTAACGTATTAGGTAACGTAAGAAGATAAAGATTTACCAGCATTTACATTTATTTTTGTAAATAGGTTCTTTTTTATCTTTGCTTGTGTCCACGTCACATGAAGTCAATATTCATTTAGTTTAAATGGAGAAGAGTTTTTTATGTCAATCTATCACAATTATTAATAGAATCGAAATGTGAGATGCACATATCATCCACAAACGATCACCTAAGTAGGAGAAAAGAAAATAAATACTCGGAGATAATCACTATACATCTTGCCAGAGGGAGCACATCTTGCCAGAGGGAGCACAATTACCCTAATCAAAACTAACTTAGTGAAAGAAAAGAGAGAAAAGTGGATCAAAAGTACCGGAAAGAACCCGCCTGCTCCGAATCCCGGTCCGCGTTGCGATCCATTCGTCTGACGTTTCGACTACCTTTGAAAGGTCATCATTTGAAATGGTAAGTGATGGAAGGGCCGATCCGCATCCAATGAGCTTTGAGCCAAAACCAACCACCCTGCAATTAGTCATTAACATCAAGATGTCTTCTGCGACAGTTACTCTAAATCCTCTTCAAAATCAATAACTGTAGATCAGTGAGTCGAACCCAGCACTACAGTTAGATCAACACAAGCAATAGCATTGTGCCACTGCCTACACCACACGGTGAGGTACAAAAATAGCATCATCTGCCAGCGCATTGATGACTCGAGCTAGGCGGATCCCCATCCATGGTCATAGGAACCAGGGGCTAGCACCGGCATAACTCTATGTGTGAGGGCCGCCTATTCTGGTGACACTAGCGAGCTGAGGCGTCTTCGCATCATCATTGTAGTACCAACAAGCAGCGAAGCTTCAGAACAGTGATGACAGTCTGATCTGACTACATAGAACTGCCGCACTTCGACCTTGTATAAACCGTAGCAGTAGTACAAAAAATTAAGTTCCGAGCCACCTTTTGCAGCTAGAGCCAACCATCCGACCAAGCCTAATAAATGCGGAACTGCCATGGGCGGAGGTAAATGGGCAAATCTCCTAGTGCCAGAAGCCTTCCCCAAATAACCAAATCACATGAACGAACTCCTGATTTAAACCAAAACCCAAGCCAAATCAACTAAAAACCACACCATCCCTAACAAAATCACCTGAAAACCAGGCAATGAGGACATGGGAGGAAGATCCTCAGTAAACGAACAGCACGAACGTCCCACCTCCGACGCGAGTACAGCCTAAAACGATCCCCGAACTTCCGCAGCACGAGCAATCGCATCTCGCGGCGCCGCCATTGCGGGTAGCAACTAAGGCACGTGGGTGGGGGTTACTGGAATTACCTGGGGAGGCGGGGCTTGGGGGCCGCTGGGGTGACCGGGCTAACGTCGCCGGCGGAGGCGCAGCACCGGAGCTTCGGCGCCGCAGCCGCCGCAACCTGCGACTGGGATCGGAGGAAGCAGACCCGGTGCCCGCCGCGCGCCCGCGTGGCGGGGACGGCGGCCGCGGCCCGCGGCGGCGCGATGCCGGAGGCGGCGACCATGGCGCGGGCAGCCGGAGATCTCGCTGCGGCGGCCCCGCGGAGGGAGAGTAACAGTGACGGGATAGTCAGTTGCGGACAGAAGGGGGCGGCGGCGGCGGCGGGTGGGGCGAGCGTGGCATGCGATGCGAGAGCGGGCGGTGGAGATATAGAGGCGGCGGCGGTGGGAACGGTGGGCGGTGGTGATGGTTGCGAGGGCGGGTGGGGCCGCGGGGGGGAGGGAGGGAGCTTCGAAAGCTCCGCCCGGAGGTGGACAAGGTTTTTTTATGGGAAGGCGATGTGCGCACGCTGTGGTGGTGACTGACTGGCCGTGGCACATCTATGCGGCTGGGTGGAGCGCCCCAAGCCCTTTTTTTTGCGCCGTAATTTTCCGCGTGCGCACCGTGCGTCCTCGGGGAGAGCGGACGGCCAGATCGATTGATCCATCATCCGGTTATCGGCTGTAGCCTGTAGGGGTGGGGCATAAAAACGGATGACCAAAACACGAAAAGATCGAAACTAAAACTGAAATGACGGATATGGAAGCTTCATCAAGAACTTCATCAAGAAATTGCGCAATGACGATGGAGGTTGGGTGGAAGGTACGGATAATCTAAAACCCCTAGTGTATCAATATTTCTCGAATCTCTTCACGTCTGAAGTTAATTTGGTTGATCCCGCAATGATGAACAAAATTCATCCTAAAGTTACTGATCTAATGAATGAACGGTTATTGGCACCGTTTTCGGCGGAGGATTTGAGGAAGGCAGCTTTTAGTATTGGAGATTTCAAAGCTCCCCGTCCTGATGGACTTCATGCTATTTTTTATTAAAAAAATTGGGATATCTGTGGTGAGGAGATTACTACTGAGGTTTTGCAGGCTATAAACTCAGGAACAATTTCAGAGGGATGGAACGACACTACTGTCGTGTTGATTTCTAAGATTGATAACCCTGAGTTGGTTTCTCAATTTCGGCCAATAAGTATGTGTAATGTTATCTATAAAATTATCTCGAAGATGCTCGCTTTACGTTTGAAGAATATTCTGCCTGATGTTATCTCTCCAACGCAAAGTGCCTTTGTGCCGGGGCGTCTTATTACAGATAACGTTCTTTTGGCTTACGAGGGCATTCATTCAATCAAGAACAGAAGGAGTAGAGTTAATGGAACATGCGCGGTTAAACTCGATATGCACAAGGCCTATGATAGGGTGGAATGGATTTTCCTGGAGAATATGATGCGTAAGTTGGGTTTTGCAGAGAGGTGGATTACTATTATGCTTGCTTGTGTGAGATCAGTGAGATATCAAGTGAGATTTAATTCAGAGGAGACATAAATGTTTACACCGACCAGGGGTCTTAGGCAGGGGGATCCCCTCTCGCCATATTTATTCCTGTTATGTGCGGAGGGCCTGTCTAGTCTCTTGTTGTATGAAGAAGAAGTTGGTGGCATCGATGGAATAAGGGTGTGCAGAAATGCACCATCAGTTTCACATCTCCTTTTTGCTGATGATTCCCTAATTCTCATGAAAGCTGATATGACTAATGCAACTTCTTTACAACAGGTTTTGGACACGTACTGTGCAAACTCAGGTCAATTGGTGAGTTTACCCAAGTCTAGTGTTTATTTTACTCCTAACACTAATGTCCTGTTGAGAGCAGAAATATGTGAAGCTTTACATATTGATACAGAAGCACTATCTGATAAATACTTGGGACTTCCCGCCATTGTGGGAGCGGATAGAAGCGATTGCTTCCAACATTTTATTGAAAGAATTATTCAGCGCATCAATGGGTGGAAAGAAAAACAACTCTCACTAAGGGGTAAGGAAATCCTTCTGAAAGCGGTTGCGCAAGCTATTCCTGTATATGCTATGTCAGTTTTCCAAATTCCGAAAGGGGTATGCAAAGGCATGATGGATGCTATTACTAAATTTTGGTGGGGAGATGATGAGAACAGCAATAAAATGCACTGGTATGCATGGTGGAAGCTTTGCTACCCCAAGAATGAAGGGGGCATGGGCTTCAGAGATTTCCAATCCTTCAAGTTGGCTATGTTAGCGAAACAAGGCTGGAGACTAATTAATGAGCCAGAATCTTTGTGTGCTAGGGTTCTTCGTGCAAAGTACTATCCCCAAGGAGATATCTTAAAAGCTGGTCCTAAGGCGGGTTCTTCTTTTACTTGGCAAAGCATATTAGCGGGATTGACTACTTTGAAGCGGGGCTATATATGGAGAGTTGGAAATGGGGAGAAAATTGATATATGGAGAGATCCGTGGATCCCATCCAGTCCAACAAGAAAGGTTATCTCTCAAAGGGGTGGCTCGGTTTATACTAAAGTGGAGGATCTTATTGACCCTCTAACAGGGACTTGGGATGAGATTCTACTGAGGGATTTATTTCTCACAGTCGATGTGAATCGGATTTTGAGAATTCCTATTAATACACAAGGATTTGATGATTTTATAGCTTGGAGTGGAACTTCCCATGGGCGTTATACTGTCCGATCGGGTTATCACATGCAATGGAGACATCAATTTGGAGGCTCCTCTGGACTACTATCTCTCCCGTCTAGCTTGGCGCTTAATCCTGTATGGAAATCACTATGGCAATTACTAATCCCTAGCAAGGTAAAGATTTTCATTTGGAGAGCACTACATGGCATTGTTCCTTTGAAGTGTATACTTGCTAATCGACATATAGGGACGTCGAGTGAATGCCCAGTTTGCCAGCTGGGACCTGAAGACGTGCGACACCTCCTTTTCCAGTGTCCAGCAGCTAGTCTTTTGTGGAATGCGCTTGGTTTAAATGAGATTATTGAGGAGGCTGTGCTAAATGACATGTCAGGTTCGGTCATTTTGGAGATTCTGCTCAGACGAGATAGCAATAATCTCTAGTGGGTTGAAAGTACGGGAGTAAAAGAAGTTATCTGCATAGCCTGTTGGTATCTCTGGTGGCTTAGACGGAAATACACTCACAATGAGCCTGTCCCCCCGATCAATAGGTGTAAGTGATGACCCACAAGTATAGGGGATCTATCGTAGTCCTTTCGATAAGTAAGAGTGTCAAACCCAACGAGGAGTAGAAGGTGTTGACAAGTAGATTTCAGCAAGGTTTTACTGCAAGCACTAAAAGAGAAATATTTTTGGAGTTTTGATATTAAGAACAAATAAAGAACAAGTAAATAAAAGAGTGGTACAATAGTTGCAGCAAATAGCCCAATCCTTTTAAGCTCAAAGGACAGGCCGGTTGTGTTACTTATGATGATTAAAACGTTCTTGAGGACACATGGGAACTTCTTGAAAGTGCATGGTTGCCCCCATGCATGGTTTTGGTAATTAATGACAATCTCTATGGACTAATGTTTGCATTGAGCTATATTTGTAGGTGTTGTCCATTTGCATTGCTTGATCTCCATTTGTTGGAATCAAGGTTAAGGAAAGAAGATTTATGTGTTGATCAAGGCTATGTGCGGATTGATCAACACTCAAGTCCAAGTGAAGATATGCCGAAAAGTGGTTCTCCCATATTGGTGTATGGGGGAGCATCATGTGAATCTTCACCAAGCTAGGCGCAATCAAGAAAGGTGGTTCGCCTTGAGGAGATGAAGATCGTCCTCATCGACCTCAAGTAGATTAATGCGCAAGGCAAAGGTATGATCTTGATATGGTTTCTATTTTACCGGTCTCATGTTGTTTAGTGAGAGACCGGATTATAGGATAGATAACCATACTATCAAGAGGGGCTCTCGACCGAGTATCGTGATCGTATCGTCGTAGAGAGCACAAACCTTTGCATCCATGCAATCATCTTTATTGGTTCTTATTTGTCTCTTATCATGGTGTGGTCTTGGTGCTTGTCGTGCTTGTCATGACAAGGCTAAGTTCACCGAAAACGATTTTCATATGCGTCTTCTTTTGCGGTTTCGGTATTGGAGATTTTGCCGATTCATCCGTGCGGAAGATTTATCTCTTCCATTTCTTAGCAAAATCTCCTTTTCTTGTTTGCCTTTTTCAAAGGTAGCATTTGTCGTCCTCTTTCCAACAAAATTGGTTTTATTTCATTCGGACTTCATTTGCAAAAGATTTGGCTTTTTCGGTTTGCGAAAAGGAGCTTTTACCTTTCCCCATTTGATTTTATAATATCATGTTGAACTATGATGTTTCTCTACAAAATATTGTTGTGCTTATTGTGACGATTCCAACGAGTCCAAGATTATCGAAAATGGAGTTCGTTTGCAAAAGTTATGGGGTTCTGTTTTTCTGTGTGGATCTACCCCGGAGATGGTCCGGAGTCTCCGGTCACACTAGAGTCTCCGGTCCAGAGGACCCGGAGTCTCCGGTCCAGAGGACCCGGAGTCTCCCCCCCCCTGTTCTTTCACTGCCGAATGGATTTGTGTGGTGCGTTCCTGTTGCCTGTCCGGAGGTTTACCGGAGATGGTCCGGAGTCTCCGGCCCGGCCGGAGTCTCCGGCCCAGAGGACCCGGAATCTCTGGTCTCAAGAATTTTCCTGCGTTTTGCCCGAGTGTGGTGCGCCTCTGGTGCCAGATCGGAAGTAGGCCGGAGACAGGCCGGAATGTCCGGCCCTGGCCGGAGTCTCCGGTGCACTTGGGCCGGAGTCTCCGGTCTGAGTGGCCTCCAACGGCTAGTTTTTCAGGGGACCTATAAAAGGCCCCCTTCTTCCCCATTTGCCCTAAGGTTTTTGGCTGCACAAATTTCACTCTCTCTCCCTCCATTGTTGACCTTGGAAAACCTTGCCCTCTCCAAATCCCTCCAATGATTCTTGCCCATATTTAGGGTTTCAAGAGAGGAGATCTAGATCTACCATTCCACCAATCAAAATCTCCTCTAAGTGAGGGGAACTAGTGGATCTAGATTTTGGGGTTGCTTTGTGTTCATCCCCTTTGTTCTTCCTCTCTTATTCCCCCCAAAGCATTTGTTGCTTGGTTGGAATTTGAGAGTGAAGGATTTGACCACTTTGTGTGTTCTTGCCTTTTGCATTAGTTGCATCGGGTTGCTCTCCCTACGGTGATACGTGAAGATCGACGTTGAGAAGCTTGTTACTCTTGGGTGCATTGTGTTCCCAAGAGCTTGTTGCCTCTTGGGTGCATTGTGTACCCTAGACGGTTTGGAGGTGCCGCGAAGACTTCGAGTTGTGAAGCTTCGGCACGAGTTTGGGAGCCCCCAATTGTGTTGTGGGTGTGTGCCCCAAGAAAGTTGTAAAAGGGTTCCGGAATCCGCCTCGAAGGATTCTGATAGTGGAAGGTGAACCAATCCCTTGGGTGAGGTTCATCGGAAAATAGAGTGAGGCCTTTGTGGCATCTTGAGTAGTCCTCTTGTGGCGAGCTCACACCCCTCCAACGAGAAGTACTCCCTTAACAAGGAGGAACTCGAGAATATATCCTCGTCTCCGCGTGCCTCGGTTATCTCTATACCCGAGCTTTTACTTATGCAATTTACATTGTGATAGCCTTCGTGCTTGAAGTTTATATCTTGCTATCACCTTGTTGCTTGCCTTGCTTAGCATAAGTTGTTGGTGCACTTTAGGTAAACCTAGTATATTAGGTTGTTGGCTTGTTAATTTAAACACATAGTTTTATTCCGCAATTATCAAGCCCCTAAATAGAAAAAGTGTTAATCGCCTATTCACCCCCCTCTAGGCGACATCCGGGACATCGTTTGTTCTTTCAATTGGTATCAGAGCTTCGTCTCTCTTGTTTGGCTTTACCGCCTAGAGAGCAAAGATGTCGTTTAGAGGATTAGTGCACAATTCCATGTTTATATTCAATGGCACAAATTTTAATATTTGGAAAACTCATATGCTTAGTCACTTACGGGTCTTGGACCCCAATATTGAGCGTATCTTAGATATAGGTTTTTCTCCTCCAAAGGATATGATATGATTACGAAAGTACGACTTTAGAGGATGAGAAAAACTTATATCTAAATGCTCTAGCTTCTAATGAGTTTTGCAAATTTGTGAGTGTTGTAGTTTTCGAGTCAATCATGCCTCTCCGGGACGCTCATGAGCTTTGGACCAAGCTTCAAGATAAATATGGAGTGTCCAACTCTATTGAGGATGATTGTTCTCCCTCCACCTCCGGCCGTGACGATTTCTCGTCTTCGTCTACTTCACCAAAATGTGGTAAGCCACAAACTAACGTAATGGTGAGGAGTGATGGGTTTTGCAACTTGGATAGTGAGCTCATTGTTGATGATCATTTATCTCTATCTTGTTGCAATGCATCATCTTTGGACCTAAACACACATAGCACTATAAATGATCTACATGCTAGTGTTGAAAGTCCTTGTATATCATCTAAAACTTGCTTGGATAAATCTCTTTATGATATGCTTGCTTTATCTTGTTGCCATGATAAAAATGCTTGTGTTCCATCTAACTCTTGCATTAATAATAATGTAGAGGAAACCCAATTTGCTATGCAACAAGATGTGAACTTGAGTAGTTCAAAAATTAATTTTTCCTCTTCATCCACCCATCATTGCCTTATGGCTAAATCTTTTTCTAGCAATGATAATAATATTGATAATAATGATGAAGAAGATGATGAGGAAAATAATGATGCTCTCCTTCATGAGAAAGGCATAATGATTCTTAAGGCTCTTTCTAAAAATAAAAATGCTTGTGATAACCTCTATGAAATCATGGGTGCCCTTGTTGAGCGCCGTGAAACTATTGAGGCTTTGGAAGCAAGCCTTGAAGAAAAGGGTAAGATAGAAAGAGATGATGCTATGGAAAAGGCTTCATTAGAAGATGCTCTTGAGGAAGAGCAAGAGACTCAGGCTTCTCTTGAGAAGAAACTTGAGAACATTGAGGAATCTCACGATGCTATTATTGCTAAACTTATTGAAGAACGTGACCATGCCATTTCCAAATATAAAATGCTTAAAAAGGAAAAGGTTGAATTTGGTGTTGGCAATGCTAGACTAATTGAGGATATAGAGAGACGTGACAAAGCTCAAAAGGCTTTGGAACGTGAACACTCTCTCCTTATCTTGTCTCATGATCAACTCCAAGCTCAACTATCTAAAAATGATGAGCTTTCTATGTCTTCCTCTATTCCTAATGTCAATGATGCTTGTGCTACTAACTCCATTTCTTGTGAAGCATTTACTTTGAAGGAAAATATTGAGCTTAGGGCTCAACTTGAGTTGCTAACTAGCAAGTATAGGGAGTTGGAAGAAAGTCATAAAAAGTCCAACTTGAGTAGGAATCACGACAATGAACAAAGACCGTTGAGTCCAACTTCATCTTTGTCTAAAAAGTCCACCGTGGGTTCGCTATCTAGCATGTCACCCAACAGTATTAAGTTGCAAGCAATAGACATTTGCATTAAGTAAAGCGCATGAAGTAAGCAATACTAATATCAAAAGAGACATTAACACCGCTGTTTTACCCTTAGTAGCAACAGCATACCCTCGCCCTTAAACGTTTCTGTCACTCGTGCCCAGGAACAAAAGGGGGCATGAACCCACTATCTAGCATAAATACTCCCTCTTGGAGATACACACAATCACTTGGCCAAAGTAACTACGCACATTAGAGAGCATGCAAGAACATAAATCAACATATAAGAATCATGCACAATCTGATCATAACTTCATAATCCATCAGATCCCAGCAAACACATCACATAGCATTACAATAATCGATCTTGACCATGTTAGGCAGCTCACAAGATCATAATACATGAAGCACAAGGGAGAGAGTCTACCATCTAGCTACTTCCATGGACCTGTAGTCCAAGGTGGGACTACTCACAAATCATCCCAGAGGAAGGCATGGCGATGATGAGCCCTCCGGGATCGATCTCCCCTCCGGCAGGGTGCCGGGATTAGCTTCAGAATCACCCCCGAACTAGGGTTTATGGTGGCGGCGTCTCGGGGTGACTTCTCTGGAAAATAATGGCCGCCTCGATGTTTTTGGGATTAATCTTATTTTATAGGCGTCGGAGGGGGCTGAGGGGACCCACCAGGAGCAGGGATGGGTCCCACCCGCCGCCCTATGGCAGGCCGCGGCTGGGGGTCGTCCCTACCCTGTGGGTGGCCCCCAGGGCTGCCCTCTGGACTGAAACTCCGTCTTGGCAAATAAAAAATCCTTGTAAATTTTCAGCGCATTCCTAGAATATTTCCTGTGCTAACTTTCTGAAATGAAAAGACAGCAAAAATAGGAAACTGGCACTAGGCATCTTGTCAATAGGTTAGTCCGACAAAATGCATAAAAATGATGTAATAAGATAGTAGAAACATGTGACAAGATCACAAAACTAGCATAGATCAATCAAAAATTATTGATACGTTTGACACGTATCACCCCCGGTATACCAAAGTCCACGACTCACCAAGATAACAAGAGAAGCAAATCGAGAAGAAGATGATCAAGCACTTGGCTGGCTACTCAACTCCGGCTGGCTGGTCACCCTATCTGGCTAGCCACCTTCGGCTGGATGACCACCCTGGCCGGCTGGCCATCTGTCTGGATGGCCACCTGTCCGGCTGACCACCCTGGCCGGCTGGCCATCTGTTCGGCTGACCACCTGTCTGGGTGTCCTACTGGCCACCTCGAAGACCTGGCTGGGCTGGCCACCTTGGAGCCCTGGCCGGCTGGCCATCTGCCAGCCAGCCACAGAAGATCCGACAACGCGCAGACAAGACAACCAGACACTATGCTTGAAGGAAGAATGCTGTTGATGAAGGACGAACACTGTTGATGAAGGAGGAACACTATTTTTGAAGGAAGAACACTATGCTTGAAGGAGGAACACTATGCGCGAATAGGATGACACTATGCACATGTCACCGTGGGCCACCCTTGTCCCCTGGACTCCCCTTTATAAGGAGAACCAGGGCAGCCCCTTTGGAGGGCACGGCCTAGCCTCTCACTCCCTCTCATACTCTCACTTGTAGGCTGCCCAAACTCTCTCACACTCCCCTAGCTTAGAGATACAGCTCCAGGAGCAACATTGTAACACCACATATAATCCACCATATACACCACACATGCAGGAGTAGGGTTTTTACCTCCTCACGAGGGCCCCGAACCTGGATACGTCTCGCGTTTGCCGTGCTCGTGCCCAATTCCTCCGGAATGCCGTCGCTCGCGTCCATAGTCCCCACACCTTAAGCCACCCCGTTGGCATATGCCGTGCACTATTCCACAACACTACTTCTATCACTTATTAATGACTTCACTACTCAGTGAAAATTCCTTAATATTTGTGTTCTCTGATTCAAACTCCTTGTTTTATGTGTCAACGTATGTAAGCAATTTGTACCTTTATACATCTTACTTAGGCCATCAATCATCAGATTATTCAGGGAACTTGAATTTAGCAAACTGAAGTTCTATTTTTATTTAGAGAAACAATTTGGTTATGTAAGTTCTTTACCAGAGAAACGATGGTGGCATGGAGCTAGCAACCAATACACGTTGCAGTTTCCGCTACTACGAAGGATGGGAGAAGAGGTTGTTACCTTGAGGAGGGCGGCAACGTCGTTGTTGCGGGTGGACATAGAAGCAGTTGTGGGGGGTGGGGACTAGGGAAGGGACACGGAGGAGGACGTCGCGGGTGAGGCCGACGCTCCGATCCTGATGGCGAGGAGACTGGCAGCTCCGATCCCGTCGAAGAGGAGGCAGGCAGCGTTCGAGTGGGCTGGGACGCTGATGATAAGGTCGCGGATGAGGTCGACGACGGACGGGATCCAGTAGATGAGGAGGGGTCGGCGTTCTCCCTGCCTAGGGTGGGTGGATCGGGGGCTCTCTGATTTAATTGGTGGTGGAGAAAGTGGGGGTGATGGGAGAGGAGTAGGAGGATATGCGGAGGGGTAATTTCCTCCTCACAGTCGCATGATAAGATGGCGCTGAAATTTTTTGTGTCGAAAATTTGGAAAGTGGAGGGAATGGGTATTTTGCTTAATTACTTTTGGAGGGAAAAGGTTATTTTTTACTACCTCTGATCCGTTACTAAAACGAATTTGTACTGAGTTAGTTGTCTCTCAACGATAACTAAAAGGGATCGGCGGGAGTAACATAAACAGATGAAATAATATAAAAAATAGAATAAATGGGTATCACTATTAAGAATAAATTCTGTTTTCCATTAAATACATTTATTTTCAAAAAAATAGGAAATGCCTCTATGAAATTGAAAGTTCGATCAGTTTGACCCGGAAAATCTATTTTCTAGCTGTTTATTTTAGAAGTGATTTTTCTTATTTCTTCTCGATATTTTTTAGGAGTAGTCTTTCTTATTTCTTATCACATATGTGGGTCCCACCTCGATGTTTGTCTCGTTAGCTATTATGTGACTCAATACAAGCATCACCATTTGAAAGTTTTCGTTGACCCATCCACGCTTGTCATGGAATCCATCTGAAGCATCACAAAATATGCTAATGTGTGACGATGGTTGTGCAATCGTCACTGATTATTGGGAATCCATGACGCTACGAGAAAAACGTCACATATTACGATAATTTGTGACGTTACGCACTCGTCATGAGGATTTTCGTCACGATATATCAGATCTCTTGTAGTGAATATTTTTTTTCGAGAATGCCGGGGGGGGGGGGGGGGGGGGGCTCCCCACCGGTTGTTATTAAACTCGAAGCGACCCCAAAGGGGCCCAACCCGGGAACAAAGTTTTACACCAGAAAGTTACATGGGGGTAGGGGGGAGAGTTACAAAAGGACCGGTACAACAACCGGCTGTGAAGGAAAACAAAGACAGGGAAGAGAAATCATCTAGCACAATGCCTAACATAAGAGCTAAGTCTACCAATAGCATCTCGGTCGACGTCCAGGAAGCGATGCCCCCAAAGATCGATGTCATCAGCACTGCGGGTGATGATCTGAGTGGACGAGAGGACCGTGGCGTTGAACGTAGCATCATTCCGCGCCTTCCATAGACTCCAAAGCACAGCAGCAATCCCGAGGCGCCACACGGACGGCGAAGGGATGTCCCAGAGGGAGGCGGGGACGGAGGCCGGGAGGCCGAGACGAAGCCAAGTCTCGGAGGAGACTGGACAAAGGAAGAAGATGTGGTTGCAGGTTTCAGTGTCCCTGCAACCCTCGCAAGAGTCCGGTGTCCCTGCACCCTTTGAAGTGGAGGTTAACGAGGGAACTAAGGCGGTTTGCGTCGGCGAGGTGACAGAAAATCTTGATTTTTTAGGGGAGCCGGGATCCCCAAGCAATCAAGGAGGAGGCGTCAAGCTGCCCCCCGGTAGCGAGGGCACGGTAGACCGCTCTCGAGCTAAAGGCGGACTCGGTGCCCCAAGCCATAGTGCAGATGTCCTCTAGGAAGTCAAGGGCAACTCCGTCGATGATCAACTGGGCGTCGAGCAGCTCACAGGAAGCGACCGTGGAGAGGCGCGGCTGGAGGGGGATGCCAGTAGAGCAAACCGCGGCAACAGAGATGTTGGGCCGGTTGCAGTAAGAGAAGAGAGCGGGAAAACGGAAGCGGAGGGTATCACCAGGAAGCCATCTGTCGAACCAAACAGAGACACGCCGCCTGTCATGGACGGAGCAGCGTGTAATCGAGCGGTAAAGAGGGAGGCAATGCGAAACAATTTTGTCGATGACGAAGGGGTGGGTGGAGCTGTCGCCAAGATCACAGCCGGAGTGACTGTGAAACCAATCCTTCCAAGGGAGCTCCTCATTTTGGTGGAGTTTATGGATGAAGTTCATGAGAAGCGCAGTGTTTTGTCGTTGGAGATCCCGCATCCCGAAGCCTCCAGCCTGCACAGAAAAACAAACCTTGTCCTAAGCAATTAAACAGCGAGCGCCGGAGCAATGATCCTTGCCCGTCTAGAAAAAGGCACATCTTCTCTTATCAATCGCATCGATCACACCTTTAGGGAGCAGGAAGGAGCACATAAAGTAGGTCGCTAGGTTATTAAGGACGGCGTTGCAGAGGACACATCGACCCCCTGAAGAAAGAAGCATAGCGCTCCACCCAGGTAGTGAATATTTTGAGGATAACTGAGCTGTAGTTTGTTGGTGGCCAGTTTAGTCCATAGATTGTCTTGGCAATAAAGAATGGAATAACTTGTTGTTTTAATGCGTGTGCGGGGGAGAATATATTGCAGTTCTATTTGTGTTAGCCTTGTGTGGCCGGAGGTGCTCAAGTATGAACCCAATAGCTGTATTACTATTTTTCATTTGGGGTTTTGTAGTCCTGTGTTGATTCAGGTCAGCTCAAACCTAGTTTGTTTTAGAAATCAAAGTATTGCATCACATTTAGCCATCACGGTAAATCCGTCCAACTGATGTGTATGATCCTAACTATTTGTGTAAATGTCTTAGATATACTATCTTATTTTAATGCAATTTAGCTCCGTTCCAACTATTTCTTCAGGGGTATATTCAGATTTTTTAGGAGCTACATATTTTTTCAGTTCACTTATAAGAATTTGCCTAATTTATAGCTAATGCTTCATATTTTTATATGGCTTGTTTTTATTCTTTCATTGATACCAACACGGTTATGACTAGGATGTAGATTTTCATTTAAAAATAAAAGAAAGCTTGGCTTCACCTTCTTCATGTCGCATGTAATAACTTCTGATCCTTCATGGAATGAATTGTTTTTGTTGTTTCCTTCTTATCAAACATACATCATCGGGATTTCTAATCTGTACTAGAGCTTACAGATTTAGCATATGTGGCAAATTCTTGAAACACACATATTTTATGTTACTGCCCAGTCTTTGATTCTGTATGGAAGAACCAAATCATCATTTTTTTTTCCTTAAGATTCATGTACATCTTTAACTTTTTTCATGTATTTCAGAGCTATCCGGTTACCACTGTAAGACTTACATAGATATTATTGTTGGGGTTATGCCGAACAGGTACCATCACAAAGGTGACTGAAGCCAGCGTACCAGGGTGGTCCATAGTGGTGGTAAGCCGAAATCCGGCTTACTGGGCGGCCCAATACGATGAAGCGCAGGAGGCCCATCCGGCTAAGGGAAGGTTCCAGAAGGCGGCCTGCATTATGGAAGACTTAGCTCTCAAGGCAAGGCCCAAGCCGGATTAGAGTAGAACTCTGTAATTTAGTCGGTTAGGTTGCTTCCTGTAAGCCCTAGGTCCAGACGCCTTTATAAGCTGGCCTATGGGACGCCTCAGGGCAAGCTCTATCACACCTTTCATTGTAATCGGCACATATCGCCTTATAGTGAATTATATCAGCACGTAGGGTTTCGCCACCGTTGCGAGATCTGAAGCTGGGTAAACTCTTGCTCATCCCGACACCGGAATCGCCCTCATCTCCAAAACCCACCTCTCTACCTAGCTCGATGGCACCCCTATCGCGGCTAGATTCGACAATACTACCATAGTTGGCGCCCACCGTGGGGCAAGAGATATCCGGGGTTACGTTCCGGCCGGGATCTACTGGCGGCATCGGCGACACCATCGCGGTCGGCTTGGTCAGCTACTTCGACGAGACTGGAGCTGGCCATGTCCTCAACGACGGCTTCTGGACACCAGCAAAGGAGGATCCCGCCGGCTGGTCCACGGTCTCCATCGGCGGCATCGACATCTTCGTCGGCTTCACCGCCAAGGCTCTGGATGATCTCGGCTTCACCTCGAGCATGCCCGCCACCCACCCACCCTTGCAACTTTGAAAACGGATCGGATTTGAACTCCGAGGAGATCGCAGATCTAGATCTAGCCTTCGATGCTGATGATGAAGATTCTAAAGACGATGCAACCTCGGATATGGCGGCACCGGACTTCCACTTTGTCGTCATCCTCAGAGAATCCGGCTCAAACGAGTCGATGACAGAACCTGAGTCTATCCTCCCTGCTTTGCAGGCTGGGGCTGATCCAGAAGCCGGATCAGGGGACACTGCTCCTATGGAGCAGGACCTCAAATCTAAAGGAGAATTCGACGATTTCAGTCGGAAAGTTGCGTCCTGTTTGGGACGCCTTGTCGAGGTCTTAATGGGCGATGTCGTCTCTGATCCAAAGGATGACCCCAATGCCTCGAAAACCGCCAATGGCGAAGAAAAAACTCCGGAAGACGGAAATCAAAAGGTGGACTTTATGCCACCACTGGCTCCAATGAAGGGAACTAGTAGATTGCCGGCTGCCGGAGACGACATTAATGCTACAGCCGGTGAAGCAATAGAGAAGGAGTTCGAGGACAAGATGGCAAAGTACCAAGAACTGTTAACCCCGCTCCCTCGTAATGCATCGCTGGAAGACATTGAGAGGCGTCGCACCCTACTAGAAGAGCAGGCCACAAAGATAGTAGAGCGAGAAGTTGATCTCACAGCTAAGGAAACGGAATTCATCCGGAAGCAGAGAGAAAAGGGGGCCGACGACGTTTTCCGTCCGGCTCGCGACAAGAACCTGGACAAGAAGCTGGATTTCCGCAGCAAGTGGGAAGCCGACCATGTTAACTCAGTCTAGAGAAAGTACCACGACCGACGTGATCCGGTGACTAATTTGTGTTACTTCAACACCCCAGCGAAAAACATGGAGGCGGCCCAGGAGGTCATGTTCGACAAATCGTTGGACCGCGACGCTCGCCTCAAATATTCGGCTTATCTACTGGAGGTTGCACAGCAGCAACAAAATGACTCGCAGGTCAAGTCAGGACGGCTATTTGACGACTCTCGTCTTTGCAACTCGACGGCCAAGAAGCCGATGGCTGCTGCGCCTGCAGATCCAGATGATGATCCAGCCAGCTCAAGTAGCCACAACAAGGGCGGCGATAAGGACCCGAAGGACAAGCAACCACCTAAGGGTGCGGAGTCTCAGACAGGTTCTTCACGCCATCATAAAGTTGGCAATAGCCGGGGAGGACATCGAAGCTGGGAGCGAAAGGAGGACCCTCGCAAGGAGAAGGCGGCACCACCTCGTCAGGAGCGACGACGAGAAGGGGATAATCCACCTCGAAGGGAGGAAAACAGAGATAATATGCCACCTCCACCGCCGCCTCCACCGCGCAAAGAGGGAGATAACCCCTCTAAGTACATACCCCCTCCAGGAGGGCAAAGGACTCCAAGCCCTCCGCGTAACGCGAGTCGGGTGAGCCAGAGCCGTCACAGGGATGAACCAGGGCGAGGAAAATCAGTTGATAAGCCGCCTTCACCTAATGATGTTCGAAGCCTAATCGAGGAGAGGAAGTCGGCCAGAGATGCCCAATACCTCGTCCCCAAGTGTTTTGGCAGAACAATCCGAGAGAAAACCCTACCTCCAACTTTGTCAAACGTAACAAAGATAATGAGTCCTAATGAGATGCCGGCAACTGAAAAGCCGTCCTCTAAAGTTGATTCGAGCTTCAAGCGAAAGGATGACACCAAGAAAATCAAGCTCTCAGAAGATTATCCGACTAAGGAAGCCATCATTGGTGCTGGCCTCGGCGACAAATAGGAAGGCGAGCTCGTCAAATTTCTCCATGAGAACCAGGATATCTTTGCTTGGTCTCCATCTGACATGCCATATGTCCCGAGGAAAATTGCCGAGCACTCCTTTAAAAGTCAACAAGGACGCTAAGCCGGTTAAACAAGGTCTTCATCGGCTCGGAACAGAGAAGCGCAAGGCGGTAGGAAAGGAGATCTTAAGGCTCACTGCCGCCAAATTCATCCGTGAAGTTGTCCACACTGATTGGTTGGCAAATCCCGTGCTTGTCCCAAAGAAAAACACCTCCGAGCTACGTATGTGCATTGATTTCACTGGCTTAAACAAAGCATGTCCTAAAGATACATTCGCCTTACCGCGTATCGATCAGGTCATTGATTCAACTGCCGACTCCGAGATTCTATGTTTTCTAGACGCTTATTCGGGTTACCATCAGATAAAGATGAAGGAGTAAGATCAAATCAAGACGTCCTTTGTCGAAGAACTGTCCCGGGGACTGGGTGTGTCTCACTAGGTATCGAGTAAGGGGCTGAACACGGAATCAAACAACCCTCAACGTGCCTCGACGATGGTGCTCGCAGAGATCGCTGTGGGACGGCACTACAGAGATGAACACACGATGTTACCCAGGTTCAGGGCCCTCTTAGAGAGGTAAAACCCCTACGTCCTGCCTAGATTGTATTGCACTGCTTGGAGAGGTTCAGTACACAGAGAGCTTGGCGAGCTCGAGGTGGCTAACAATGGCTATTGCTAACCCTAGATTTGAATAAGAACTGGAGTCGAACTGGGGAAGACCTAGCTAGCTATCAACCAGGGTCCAACCTTCAGAATCGAGAATAGAACAGAACCGAACCAGGGAAGCAGAACCCTTTGCCCGAACGTGCTCCCCCTCCTTTTATAGGTGTCTCGGGCCTCTTCCCCCAAATATCTTGGCGGGAAGGGCTACCACATGGCGACGAAGGAGGAGGACGGGTGCACGATAAAGGTAGAGTCCATGGACGCGGTCCATGGCAGGGAGCGGTGTAACCAAAGCTGGAAAAGGCCACCATCCAGCCAGGATGGTGGGCTGGCGCCGCTAAGGTGGGATGTGTCCCACGGTGACGTCGCCCTTGGAGCGTAGCGGCAGACGGTCCCCTTATCACCAAAGTGGCAATTCTTGGAGCCCCTTTGCTTGGTGCAGCGTTGTTGACTGCTTTATACATAAGAACGGCAACTGTGGCACTGCCGTCACCACGCGCTGGCGCGGTCGTCACCGCGCGCTGGCGCGCCCGTGACTCTGCGGTGGGTGCAGAGCCCATGTGCGCTCTGCCGCGGAGGCAGAGCTGGCTTCGTGAGGAAGGAACCCCGCGAGGCAGGAAGCCTCGCCGAGCCTTTCGGCTTGGTCCTTAGCAGAATTTGCAGGTAGCATCCGAGATGCCCTCTCGAGGAGAGGTCCCTCGTCGAGGGAAAAACCCTTGGCGAGGAGGAGAGGTCCCTCGCGAGGATCGCCAGGCTTGGAGAGCCTGGTGCTTAGCGAAATCATCTGAAGAATGTTGTGGGCCCTGGCCGGCCGGCCCGTGGTACCCTGGTTTCCACTGTGCCGAAAGTAGCCCCCGGGCCCGCGATGGGCACGCTGAAGCCCATGAATGGAGGCGAAGCGTCGGGGGCCCAACGATGCCTGCCTGGGCCGTGACACGTGGGGCGCAGCGGTTGCGCCCGAGGCCACGATCTCCTCGGCTTCAACGGGCGACCTGGTGGGGCCCGTCACGTCCTTGGTTTTTGGCCAATAAAGCATGCGCGCGCAGACAGTGCCCATCACTTCTCCCATAAATCCGTTGCTCGCTTCCCCCAAACGCATCTTCTCCTTCCCAGAGCGCTCCACCTCCAAGGTCTCCGTCTCCTGCGACTATGGCGCCCAAGAAGGCGACCGCTGACCCAAAGGTCAAGGCCACGATGCAGGACGGCAAGTCTGTGGCGGCGGCGCGGGGTGCTGCACTCGAGGGGGCGCTGCCGAAGTCCCGCATCCACTCGGCGGCGATTGAAAAAGTGCGCCACCTGGCGGCCGCGAGCACCAACGAGCACGGCGCCACCGACATGAGACCGGCCGGCAGCAGGCTTCCCGAGGGGTAACTACCCCATCTTCCTTCAAACTCTCTACGCCGGTCTTGTTCCTCCTTTCTCCGACTTCCTCCTGGGGATTTTGGAGGTGTACCAGATCCAACTCCTCCATCTTCATCCCAACTCCATCCTCATCCTCTCCATCTTCGCCTACCTCTGCGAGGCCTATATTGGCATCCGTCCCTCAGTGGCGCTCTTCTGCAGCTTCTACTCCCTCCGGTCCACCGCGCAGAACGAGCGGATCGGATGCGTCTCCTTCCGCATTGCTGACGCCAGGAGCAGGAACTACGTTCCCATCGCATGGTGCGGTGAGAACTCCATCACCAAGGTGACAAAGAAGTTGGAGGACTTCCGCCAGCGGTGGTTCTTCGTCGACACCAAGGGGAGAAACCCTCTCCTGGAGGTGCCCGTGGGGCCCCCGAGGAAGTGGGCGCGCTGGGTGAGCGCAGGCTTCGAGGGCCCGAAGCTTGATGCGGTGTACGAGTGCATACGGAGGCTTCGCGACGCCGGACTGACCGGCCAGATGGTGGCGAAGGACTTCACGAGACGCCGAATTGCCCCCCTCCAGTGGCATTCAGAGCCGGTGTGGCAGTACACAGGCAGGGAGGACAGGATGCGCCTGTGCTCGGACAGCTTCACACCGGAGGTGCTGTACCAGGTCATGGGGATCCTCTTCGCCACGACGGACATCCCATCCCCCACCTGCGACGAGGCCCGGACGCTCTTCAGCTTTGTTGAAGAGAGCGTGCATGAGCACCGCAGGCGCCTGCCTGTATTCGACGAATGGGGGATCGTGCCCGCAGGGCACCGCGGGCCCCGTACCAACCCGTGGGCGGCGGAGCCGGAGCATATGGACGAGTCGCTGGAGCCGGACGAGGGAGAGGACTATGGCGAGGACGAGGCCTCGAGAGGCGCCAACCCCTCTAGCGAGGACGAGGCCTCGAGAGGCGCTAACCCCTCGGGAGGCTCCGTCTGCTCCCCAAGGAGCGTACCGCCTGAAGAGGACCTCCAGGTGATTTCCTCCAGCAGCAATGAGGACGCCTTTCGCGTAGCTCCCGCCCGACGCACCGCAGAGGAGGAGGAGGAGAGCGGCAGCAGGGGAGGATGCTGCGAGCCCCGCTCCAAGGCCGTCCACGACAGGAAGGCCGCAGCCGCGAGGGGCGCTCCCCGTGAGGAGGCAGGAGCGCCTCAAGAGGAGGCCAGAGCGAGCAGCCCCCAGCCGCCCAAGGCGAAGAAGAGGGTGTGGAGGATGGCCGACGAGTAAGCTTTGGTCTTTCCTCTTTCATTTAGCATTTTGCTTATGAAAACCCTCCTGACAGATCTTCTGCTTGTCTTTCTTTTCAGGAATCCTGCGGCGCCGAAGAGGCGGCGGCTCCGCAAGCTTGGGGAGACCGTTGCGCTACCGCGACGACGCCTGCGGCTGGCGAGCCGCAGCATGTGGCTACTCCTCCCGCGGGTGAGCACCGCGCGGAGGAGGTGGTTGAAGAGGTGGCGCCGTCGCCAGCTCGGGCCGCCACTCCTCCCGCGGGTGAGCACCGCGCGGAGGAGGTGATTGAAGAGGTGGCGCCGGCCGAGGCCGCACGAGCCTCGACGAGGCCGGACAAGAAGGAGGAGGAGGAGGTTGAAGAGATCATCATGGAGCCGCCTCCGGAGGAGGAGGCTCCCACAAGAGGGGCTGACGTGCCCGAGGCCGCGGCAGGCGCGGCCATCACGGAAGGGGCGGGAAGCGCCCCTGAGGAGCAGGAGGTGGAGGCGCCTCCGGAGCCGACGGGCGCCGGAGCTGGGGGCGAGAGGACGCCTAGCCCCTAGAGGGCTCATGATGCGGGCGGCGAAGGAGGCGCCCTCACGAGCCCAGCCCGAGGCAGGGTGCCTCGGGCGCCTCGCTAAGGATCGAGGCCTCTGCACCCCGCAGCGTTGCGGGGACCTTGGCGCTGCGGGAGCCGCGGCGCCACGCGGTTCGCCGCGGCGTCGTCTTCAGCCAGGCGCGGCGGACGCTCAACGAGCTGGAGGCGCAGTACGCCGAAGAGGACCTCGCCATGGCGGAGGAGCGGGCGAGACTCGACGAGGGCTGGGCCATCTTCCGCGAGAGCGTGGAGAGCTGCTGCCGGCAGGATGCGGCGGCCCTGGCGGCACGCCAAGAGGCCATGCGCTTCGCCGAAGAGACCCGCGACAGCATGAAGCGGGAGGCGGCGGAGACCATGGAGCAGCTGGACGCCGCACGGGAGGCGCTCGAGGCGGAAACTGCTTCCAAGCGACAAGAGGTCGCGGCCTTGGAGCAAAACTTCATCGCGCACTCCAAAACTATGGAGAGCAGCTTGAAGGAGCTCCGCGAGAGGCTGGACGCTCGCGAGGTGCAGCTGACCTAGCACGAGGCAGAGCTCACGCGACGCGAGGGAGAGCTCTCCCCCCGCGAGATGGAACTGCGCTGGCGCGAGGAGCGGGTCTAGCAGCTTGAGGCGGACCAGGCCACCCGCGAGGAGCAGCTGAAGGCTCGCGAGGGCCGGGTGGCCAAGGACGAAGCCTCCTACACGGAGCGCCTCGAGAAGGCCAACGCCGATCTCGCGGCAAAGCAGAAGAAAGCGCAGGAGGAGGCCGACGACAAGGTCAAGCTCATCCGCCAAGACCTCTCCAAGAACTATGACGAGAAGGCCACGAAGCAGGAGGAGCGCTTCAAGGCGAAGCGCAAGGAGCTCCAGGACCGCATCAAGGAGCTCGAGAAGGAGGAGAAGCGGATAGCCTCCCGCCTTCAAAGCGCCAGGGCCGCCCAGGCCAGCGCGGAAGCGGAGGTTGCCACCCTGAAGAAGGACCTGAGCGAGCTCCACCAGCAGGTGGGGCCAGTTGTGGACCGCGTGGAGCAGGCACGGAGCAATGCGGAGATCGGCCGGACCATGTCGCGCCAGCGCCAGCGCATGCTCCAAGACTTGGTGCTCCGCGCGCGCGCCGTTGGGGACCGTCTGGGGACCGAGGTCCCTTCCCTTGCCGCAGGGGGGAGCGACGACGAGGCCGCGTACACGTTCTTCTTCGAGCAGTTCCTCGCAAAGCTTGAAGAGACCGCGAAGGACTTCAACGAGCGCGTTGTGGAGGACAGCCGCGATCTCCTCGTCCTCGCCACCTGCCGCATCTTTGCCAACCTCGCGAGGCTCTAGCCCTCGCTTGACCTCGGGGCCGTGACGGCGCCGGTCGACCTCAGCAGCCGCGTCGCGCTGAGCGACAGGACGAGGAAGTCCGCCGAGGAGTACGCCAAGCTATTTGACCAAATCGAGGTTGAGGAAGGTGAAGACGACGGCGAAGAGGATGCCCCGGAGGAGGAGGTGGATGCCGCCGCGGACGGCGCAGGCACCTCGGGAGGCCCGACGGCCTGAGCTTTTCCTGTGGCTGGATGTGCAAGAGGCACACATTACCTTAGCATTTTGCTTGTAAAACTTTTGTAAAGACTTGTTTAACTGTCGTTTGAATGTGCTTGGTGAATATCCCTCGGGAGGCTTTTATCTTTCCTTTCATGTCTTTTTCGCTCTACGTCTTAGGACCCTCTTTTAGCGCTACACCACCGCCGCTTCAGTATGTGAGAGTCAGGGCTCCACAAGGCCGGGGGGTGCGTGAGGCCTCAAGAGGTAAGAGCTCCCGAGGCGCGATGCTCGGGGCTCCCCTTTAACGCGCAAGCAGCCCATGAGGCATAGGAGAGAGAAAAAGGCTCGAGGGACAAAAACCAGCGAAAGGAAATTTTAACAAGTATTTGGACTTAGCTTCGCGAGGCGTTTTTGCCTTAGAGAGGGTGATGGTTCCCTGATTAGGCGTTTTTCTTCCGAGATTGCCTGAGTCTTGTTTTGAGCCTGCTTTCCTGCGTTTTGAACGATAGGCATACCCACAAGCAATACATAGCTAGATAACTCATGTGTGCTCGTAGGTTCCTTCATGTGTGTCTCGCGAGAAGAACAGGCACCAAGGTCCTTGGTGAGTTGACGTGCACGAGAGCCGGTCCATGAGTTCAGAGCTCCTTGGGAGTTGACATGCATGAGAGCTGACCCGTGAGTTCAGAGCTCGGATTCCTTGGGTTTGAGACGCTGCTGGGATGCTCCCGAGGCACAGGCACCATGCTCAGCCCCCGCTCGCGAGATACACAGGAGGGATCATACGAGCAAGGATGAAAAGCAATAACATAACTGCTTACCGAAGCAACAACATATGCTGACGCGAAGCGCAAAGGTTCAAATGACCTGAAACAAAGGTTCATTACACTGGCATGGCCAGAAATACAAAATCCGCCATGTCTGGGCATGGGGTTCCACATGGAGTGGCTGAGGCTCTCGCGGCCCGAGGCGACGCATGTAGAGAGAGCTCAGAGAGGGGGCCCCTATGCGGGGGTGGCTTTTAGAGCCTGCGGTCCACCATGGCTGGGCATGGGGATCCACCTCGCACTACTACAGAATAGGCTATCTGTGGCGCACCAATTTGGACTTCTGTGGCGCATCCCTGGAAACAGGTGGATGCGCCACAAAATCCTCGCCACTAAAATATATTTCTGTGGCGCACGCCGGTGGTGCGCCACAGAAATGCGAAGATTCTGTGGCGCACCCAGAACCGTGCGCCACAGAAATATTTCAGTGGCGCACCCACCCCCATGCGCCACAGATTTTTTTTTCAAATTTCAAAAAAAAAGGCGGCCAGATCTAGATCTAGATCTAGCCGCCGGAATTTCGCCAGAATTTTGTCGGAGCTCGTCGAAGACCGTGTTGTCGTGGGTGGAGTAGGGGGTCGCCGGAGGTGGGTGGTGGAGGATGGGGGGTCGCCGGGGATGGTGGAGAAGGAGAAGAATGTCGCCGGAGGAGGTCGCCGGAAGTGGAGGTTGAGGAGAAGGTCGCCGGGATGGTGGAGGAGGTCGCCGAAGGTGGAGGTGGAGGAGGAGGTCGCCGAGGTGGTGGAGGAGGTCACCGGAGGTGGAGGTCCCGAAGGTGGAGGTCGCCGGAGGTGGAGGTCCCGAAGGTGGTGGTCCCGAAGGTGGTGGTCCCGAAGGTGGAGGTCGCCGGAGGTGGAGGTGGAGGTGAGAAGATGTGGAGGAAAGGAGAGGAGAGGAGAGGAGAAAGGGAGAGGAGAAGGGGAGAGGAGAAGTGGAGAGGAGAAGTGGAGGAGAAGGGGAGAGGAGAAGTGGAGGAGAAGGGGAGAGGAGGAGTGGAGGGAGGAGTGGAGAAGAGAAGGAGAAAAGAGAGGGAGAAGGGGCTAGCGGGATTCAAAATTTGGAATCCCGCCAGACAATTCTGTGGCGCATGGGCTACATATGCGCCACAGAATTGTCTTTTTTATTTTTTTGATTTTGCTGGAAAAATTCTTCTGTTGGCCATAAATTTTTTTTAAGGTATTAAACGCATTTTTTCGACGTCGTATGCAAAAGTTATGCCCGTTTTACTATTTTTTCACCTACTTTTACAAAAAAAGTCAAAATGTGTATTTCAAATTTTTCCTAACAACTAGACCCAAAACCTTCCCTACATCTAAAAGGATTTTATTTTTTGAAATTTTTTTCATTTTCTTTCACTTCGTGCAAAACTGAAAAGGCGATCCGGGGGGGGGGGGTGGGATCTGTTTTGAAGAATTCTGTGGTGCACGGGCCACATGCGCCAGAGAAATATGCCTTTCTGTGGCGCATACAGCTAGATGCGCCACAGAAAGATACATTTTTGTGGCGCATGTTGGATGTGCGCCACAGAATTGTGTGTTTCTGTGGCGCATCTAGCTAGATGCGCCACAGAAATGTGGCTTTCTGTGGCGCATGTAGCTAGATGCGCCACAGAAACACACAATTCTGTGACGCATATAGGTAGATGCGCCACAGAATGTTGGAATTCTATGGCGCATGCAAAACTATGCGCCACAAAAATACTTTTCTGTGGCGCATGCAGCACTATGCGCCACAGAATGTGGTTCACCTATAGCTAGTTTCCTAGTAGTGTCGCCAAGGCATGGTGCTCGAAGAAGTCACCTTGCCGAGGCGTGGTGGCTTGGGAGTCTTCTCGAACGGCCCGCGGCAACGTATAGTACAGAGGGGAGCCCGAAGTTTTTCCTCGTGGAGGATGATGGCGTAAGGCTCTCCCTTGATGCAAAAAATTGCTCGTCAAGGACGATCAGGGGTAGAACTTGCGCAGGTGCTGGATGTTCCAGGGGTTGGCGACAGGGATGCCGTCCTCCGTCTCGAGCCACGCGGAGCCAGGCCTGGCGATGTGCACGACTCTGTAGGGTCCTTCCCACATTGGCGAGAGCTTGTGGAGGCCTGCCCTGGAGAGGATTCTCCTCAGGACAAGGTCTCCTGCTTCGAGAGTGCGCGGGCGGATGTGGTAGCGATGGAGGTCTTGCTGGTACCTTGCCGCTCTCAGGACCGCATTGCGGCGGAGCCCCTCGAGCAGCAGCAGGTCGTTGTTGCGGAGTTCGTCCAGCTCAGCCTCCTTGAAGGCTAGGACTTGCGGAGAGCCGTGGGTGATCTCGCTGGGGAGGACGGCTTCAGTGCCATAGACGAGGGAGAACGGCGTCTCGCCAGTTGGCTTTGTTGGCGTGGTGCGGATGGACCAGAGCACCGAGGGGAGCTCATCGATCTAGTGCTTGCCGCTGGCCTTGAGGCGGTTGAAGCTTCTCGTCTTGAGGCCCTTGAGCACCTCGGTGTTGGCTCACTCAGCCTGCCCGTTGCTTCGTGGGTGAGCCACCGAGGCGTAGCAGATTTGGGCGCCGAGGCTGCCACAGTAGGACTTGAAGGCGCCGCTGATGAATTATGAGCCGTTGTCGGTGATGATGCGGTTGAGCACGCCAAAGCGGCAGACCAGGCTCCTGATGAATTTCACCGCTGACTTCGCCGGGATGGTGCGCACGGGTTCCACCTCAGGCCACTTGGTGAATTTGTCGATGGCGACATAGAGGTAGCGGTAGCCCCCGAGGGCTCGCGGGAAGGGTCCCAGGAGGTCCAGCCCCCAGACCGCGAATGGCCAGGAGAGCGGGATGGTTTGGAGTCCTTGCGCGGGCTGGTGTATCTGCTTGGCGTGAAATTGGCAGGCGTATATGCTGTAGTGGAGAACATAGCAATGAAACAAAATAGCAATGAAACAAAATACCTTCATGGGAGGGAGGGATGGTATCCGGCTGCTGGAGCAGCTCGACGGCGACCGGATCTAGAGGTGGTCGTGGAGGATGGCTGCTCGGCCAAATCTTTTTTAGACTGCATTCTGTTCCTCTGGAACAAAAGAGTGGAATTCAAACAATAGTTTGACCGTCGGAAACAAATGTACATTTTTTCCGACAAGTCGCACATAACATCTCTTGCTGTAATTACCTCAAAGTAGATGATAAACATTGAGTTTCTCTATCACAGTTGCCCAAATACTTGGACACGAACAAAGAAGCTAGAATAATCAAATTACCTATGAATTATCAAAGGATCTGTTTTTTTCTACCAAGCCAATCACCACAATAAATAAAATTGGAAATGATTACACATAGGTACAAAAAAGGGGAACATCTAGCTTGGGTAATTAAATTGAGAAATATGGCTGCGCAATCCATGGATTACTTTTATTTCCGTGAATAGAGGTGCCAGTTTAGTATTGCTGAAAATTGTAGTATAATATTTTTTTCCAAACACCAAATAGGTTGGACGATGCATATTCTCTCAACTCTAAAAAGCACCAACTAATAGCACGAACTAATGCAAATCTCAACACAATTCAGTTATCTCAACACGAGCAGGAAGAGCAGGGTTGCGTGCTGACCTTAGGAGACAGAGGGGGGCATGAGCGTGGTGGTTTCCCGCACGGGACGGAGCAGGAGCTCGCCGAGATGAGGGCAGTGGAACTCGTGACGAGGAGGGCATCGTCCTGGGATACCTTTCCGGCCTGCCGGGGATGAGGAGCCGCAGCTGCGCCTGCGCGTCCATGAAGCCGCCCCATTGCGCGCTTCCTCGAGGGAAGCGCGACCAAAGCTGCTCAGCGCTGTGTGATGTCGTTGCTCGTGTTTTCCATGCCGCTCCACCGCGTGCCACTGCTGGTAGTGCCTCCGTTGCTGGTCGTCGACGGGATTGGAGGGAGGTGACGGTGGCCACTCACCAGATCGAGCCGATGGGAGCAATAGGACGAGAATCGCCCCAAGAATCTTGCCCTCAAACTCGCAGATCTTGCGATAACCAACAACTCGATCTGGCCGCATGGTGCATCTGCTCGTCCACGTCGGAGCACGTACCGGCCCGTGCGGCGGTCATGGATGGGACGGTCAAGATCTTCTGCCACCACCCGTGCTCGCGATGCTGAGCTCCTCCACGCGTGCCATAGATGGTAGTCTCGATAGAGGAAGGAGAGATGGTCGGTGAGGCCGTGAGGGCGAGAAGTGGATCACGTAGCGGTGGGAACGTGTGAAGGTGTCGAACGCGATTTGGTTAAGGCTGCGTGATTTGCGACACGGTTTGGGAACGGTTGCGTGATTTTTGCGAACAAAGAGACAACGCGACGATTCAAACAAGAGGAGGGAAACGGGAATCGGCGGACGACGGAACCGTGTTGACGAAAGGAGATGGTTGACGAAGGAACACTTTGTTCTTTTTAGATAGTAGAGATAGAGATAGAGAGTGCCCAGCACAATGTTTAATATTTAAAAACCTGCAATAACACTGAAACTGAGAAGATTCCAAGCATCTAAGTCTTCAAATAAAGTCAAAGTGTGATCTCAGTCACTAGATGACTCTATATTGAATATTACTATGGAACTACTTCATAAATAGTCGTATGGAAGACTATTCAAAGTCAGAAGTGAGCACAACAAGAGAATTATAACCAAACGAGTAGTTCCAATGGTAAACAATGCAGTGTAAAAATCAAAACAAGAATCAATTACTTTCACACTGGACGAAGTGATTGTTAGTGAACATTGATTAAAAAGATTGTTCCTTACCGGACAAGATGAACTGACCCACATTGAAAAGCATGAACACTGGAAAGAATGATCACAGTTAGTTGCCACAATTCCACTGATGTCTTGATCCAACCTTTCTGATTGACACATAAAAGACAGTAAGGAACAGACTGGTCATTCAATAACTTACGCTAGATAGGTAACTAAAGCAATGACCAAAAAATTCCAGACAGTGAGAGTAGCAAAGGGGATGGAATATTGGTTCCAGTAGACAGAGTGTGTATCCGTGTTATTGTGTACGGGATATAGTTAAACAACATAAGTTCATTTACAAACCATTTTTCTACATCACGGACGCAGCTTGATTGCATATCCAAATGGGAGTAGTCCTAGTAGCTTAACAGGTTGCATACTTAAGGTGGCTGTAGGAGCAACAAAATCAAACTCTATTGCAGGGCTTACCAAACTCAGAGGTGGTGTTTCTGATAACATAAGTGCCTGGTCTTTTCTATTGAATTGTTACAATACAAATTTGCTCCGGCTAATGGAGATTATAAAACTGAAATCGATGTTATACTAGCTCGGGTCTATACCTAAAAATGAGAAACATGGAATGATAACAAGCTCACCTATGCAAACAGGACATGTCGGAAGCTCAGTGGATTCAACAGGTGGGATGACGGCAATCTCAGCGGATGATATGTATTGCACAGCAACTATAAACAGAACATGGCACACCTCTACCTGCACCATGGAACAGCAAGCACAACTCCAAAATTTAGCAGCAATAATACATAAGACCAATAAACCAACAAACACCAAACTGAACTACCTCTGATGACGAGAACCTCCAGCCATTGAGGTCCAGGTAGAATCCATCAGCACTCTTTTGATCCTCAAATTCCACAATCACGCTGTACCGATCCTCCACCCCATCATTGCTATGATCACGACGACGCATATAAGTGTTGTGTGTGCATAATCAAATACAATCGACTCTAAATGCGTCCGGAAAGTCACCTGATGACACGGATCTCGGAGGCGTGCTCGACATAGGGACCGCAGAAGCGGACGAAGTCGTCCGGGGAAACGCGGGTTGGGACTGCGAGCAATGACTGCGAGAGACGGCAGATGAGGAGTGAGCACGCTCGAAAACGAACAAATTAGTAAGAAATCGAGGCGGGATGGTTACCGGGAGTAGAGAATCGCAGGGAAGCTGAGGGGCGGTGGGCACGGAGGAGGACGAGGAGGAGGGAGTAGCGGCGACGGCGGAGGCGTAGGATGAAGCCGGGGAGGAAGAGGATGCGCGGTAGAGGTGGAGGACGCCGCGGGTGTGGTGGATCCTAGGGTTTCGAGCAGACGCGGCGGAGGTTACGCCGGGCAGCTCGAGAGGTGTTGTGGCGGAGGTCGTGCAGGGGGGAGGGTTGCTGGAGCGTGCGGAGATCGGATTGGATGCGGTTGCGCCACCGACGGCGGAGCTGCTGGTGCCGACTTCGTCGGCGGCGGTGGTGGTGAGGGCGGCGAAGCCGTCGGGCAACTCGACGGACTGGATTCGGAGGCTGAACATGTTTTTGTTTGCTGGTTTTTTTTGTCGTCTCCGGGATTTTTCATCTGAATATATACCGCATTGATATTTTAAGCTCTCCGAATATTTCCAAATTAACCAAGTTGCACATCGTGACACATAAAATCGTCTATAAATCTGTTTTGTTTGAAATTTGTAACATAAAAGTTACGTGTATTATTGTCTCAGGCAACTCAGAATACACAAAAATAGCACGGTATCTGGATCATTTTATAAAATTTGGAAAGTTCGTCAACAGAACTTGGATAGTTTGAACAACTATACAATTAATTTGGTTTATGCAAACGTAAAAATGTACAGGACTAGAATTTCTATGTGAGCAATCCGTATTTCAATTTTTTTTTACTTCACAATTTCACCGATTATATTTCTATGTAGTTACTGAGTACTATTTCTATTGCTAACTTGTACTCTCTTTTTTCCTTTTATAAGTGAGGCTGAGAAGCAAGGATACATGAAAGATACATCTCTCATCCTCAAAATTTAAGTTGGATTCACTATTCAGTTTTAAACTGTAAAAGTGTTAAATGCAAATTCAGATATTTCAAAACTATTTAAACGACAAATTTGTGTCTGTTTGAGTAGTCATTTTGTTGTATCATGACATCCTAGTTGCCAAGGGTTGTTGAGAAGACACACTAGGTAGCAACAAAACAACTTGTGTCATCAAAACAAAGAGAAACCATGCACAGATGCACATGACTAACATTGTCGTCAAGTGGTGTCGGGGGAAAACCCCCCGGTATACCAAAGTCCAGGACTCGACAAGAGAACAAGATAAGCAAATCACGAAGATCAATCGGGTGGCCAGCTGGCTCCCCAGGCTGGCTGGCTGCACTGGGCTGGCTGGCTACCTGGACTGGCTGGCTGTCTGGCCAGTCGGACTGCCCCAGTACGGCTGCCCCAGTCCGGCTGCCCCAGTCCAACTGCGCCTGGCTGGCCACATCAGGCTGGCATCCCATGTGCGTGAGTAGTACTAGCTGGGCCCCGTGAGCCACCCCTTTGTCCCCTGGGCATCCCCTTTATAAGGTGCACCAGGGAGCCCTTGAGAGGCATCTTTTGGAGAACCCTAGATAGATATTTTGGGAGTTGGAGGCTCTTTTTATCCCCGGCCGGCCACCTACCCCCTTTTTCCTCCTCTAGCTTGAGAGAAAACAGCTCAAGGAGCAACCATGTAAGATCCATATCCACTCCATCATATATACATCAGACATGCAGGAGTAAGGGTTTTACCTCACCAGGGTCCCGAACCTTGGTACATTGGGTCTTCTTGCCGTGCTTGTGCCCAATCTCGCCGAAACGCCATCGCCAGGGGCGTAGCCAGGATTCGGACATGAGGGGGCGAAAAATCGACGACCATAGAAGTGAACAAATATCACCATATATTAAGTCTCAAAAAACCATTAATAACAAATCCATATAAATATTTGAATATATGTTGGATGCTATGAAAGAAAATTACATGTCGATTAACTTAAAGTGTGCTCGACGAGGACCGGTGTCAAATAAATCGATAATCTCGTTAGAACTAATCTTTGCGGCTATTTCCTTCCCAATGTAGACAATCATATAATGCCGAAGAAAATCATCTCCCATTCTATTCCAAAGACGTGTCTTGATCAGTTTCATGGCTGAAAAAGCTCGCTCGGTGGTTGCAGTTGACACTAGAAGAGTTATGACTAATCGTAATAATCTGTCTACCATTAAATATGTAGCAGCTTTACCTATTTTAACTAGTCCAACTATCAAATCAGCAAGTGAAGGCAAGCAGTTTAGCTCTGGATTATTGCAAACATCCAACTGGAAATGGGGAAGTTGAGACTCCAATTGAGCCATTTCTTGACTAGAAAAATTCTTAGGATAAAACTTCTCAACCAGTGTGCATATTTTTGACACATCAAAAGAGTCATGTCTTGGATGCAAAGATGCACACAGTGTCAAGAGCTCTCTACCTTGAATATCAAAGCGGTCATTTATCTCAACCAATTGTTGATCTATAGCAACATTGAACACGTCAGCTTTGTAGTGATGTCATATTGTCGTGTTATCATGCTTGTTCCGGGACCTTGTGACATCAACATACCTACAGAATATAAATATTAGAGTTATGTATAATAAATAATATTGTAATTTATAGGTACAAGGAGTGAAGTATTACTTGCGATTCAAGTCAGGGACCTCGATCTCATGCTTCAAACAAAAAGACTGAACCTCCTCCATAAGAGATTCCCAACCATCTTCTCTTAACTTACCAAGCAACACTTTTGTGTTCGTAACTGAATCCAATGCATTTAAAATGTCAATGGATTTATTTTGGAGTGTTTGACATAATACATCAGTAATCTTCATGATTTTCTCCATTAGATGCAGAATGAACACGAAATCAAATGACATAATTATTTTTAGAGCGCCTACAGCATCTCCTCTGGAATATCGTGAGATCGAGCGATCAGTTGCTACACTCTGTAGGACTGCAATTGTTGCAGCAAACATCTTATGTAAGCTCTGAATTGATTTGAAGTGAGAGCTCCATCTAGTGTCCCCGGGTCTCTGTAAAGATCCTAACTGATTTGCACCTTTTCCTGTATCAAGCTCCCCCAACTCAATTTCACGTTCAATTTCTACAGCTTGATTTGCTAATAACTCATCATTACGTTTAGGTGAGATACTAACAACATTTATGATGAGAATAGCATTTTGGAAAAAATTGTGCACCTCATGTACCTCCCTTGAAGCTGCAACAAGAGCCAACTGCAACTGATGAGCCATGCAATGTACATAATATGCATAAGGGGACTCATTTAGAATTAGAGCCTTCAGGCCATTCCATTCACCTCGCATGTTACTTGCTCCATCATAGCCTTGTCCTCTTATATCTCTGACATTCAGATTATTGTCTGCAAGGACAGTGCAAATTGCCTCTTTGAGAGTAAGTGCAGCGGTGTTAGTGACATGAATGACATCAAGAAAATGCTCCTTTATGAATCCTTCACTGTTCACAAACCGGAGGATCAAGGCCATTTGCTCTTTTTTTGATTCATCTTGAGATTCATCCACCATAATACAAAACTTGTTGGTACCAATTTCTTCTCTAATTTGCTTCTGAACCTTTCGTGCAAATAACTTCAGAATTTCTTGTTGAGCAGTAGTGGAGATGTACTGCGCATTCCGTGGAGCATTTTCCGAGATGACTGCATCCACCTCCTTGTTATAAAAAGCCAACAACTTTACCAATTCACGAAAATTACCCTGGTTCATAGATTGAAGATTCATCGTGGCCTCTATAAGCACAAGCTTGGAATATTAACCACCTGGTGAAATCAACAAGGAACAAATTATTAGTAGCTTACTTAGTACAATATATAATATTCTACTTACTAGGATAGAAAAGTATTTCTTACTTGATGGAATCAATTGTAACTTTAAGCCTCAGCCTTGCATCGGCAACCTTTTTTGCACATACTTATACAATTGCCTTGTCGATGTGGGTCATACTATTTTTCAGATTATCAAAGCATCCAACTGAATAATTATGAGCAGAGTTTGAATCTCTTCCAACGTGAGTTAATAAAGCACACTCCTTGCCATCATTCACCTTCTTCCAATTTATAAACCCCTTAACCGTGAATGCATCTGAGCCACACCTCCCACTTGGTTTTTTTGTAAAGACAAAACAAGGTAGACAATATGCATGATGTGTGGTAGGGGAATACTCTAGCCAAGGAAAATTTGTGAAATAGCTATACTGAAATTGGCGACGATTTTTCCCTGTTCCATTCTATATATACTTTCTCATGAACGGCTGATAAGGACCCTCGGAAATATAAAATTTCCGTGCTTCTTCTTGTTTATCAAGAGGAAGTTCCCAAATTTGTTGGCGCTTACCAGGATCCCTTTCATATGTCGTACTTCCAGTTCTACCTTGTTCTGAAACTTGTACTGGTTCCACAACATTTTGATCACCATCAACCGGATTGGAGTTTTCATTTACAATAGGTTGTTGCTCATATGCCTCCGCGGATTAATTTGCATTTTCAGCATTAGCAATATTAGAGCTTGAAGATGAACCAACTGGCTTGAAAAAGAAATCAATCCCCTTGTCAGCTGCCTTTCTCTTCATCTATGATCACAAATAAATTAATGATCTAGGCTAGTACGCTATGAGAGGCTAAGGTTCTAATTCATCAATCATCAGGAAACATTGGCAATAAGAAATAACTGGTTCAATGAGTTACCGTCGTCCGTGGATGAGGTCTCCCAGCTGGGCAAACGGCAGGTCGGCAGCAGGTGCAGATCAGAATGGAGACGGAGAGGAGACAGAGGCGGCGGCCGGACGCATGCACGCACGTGACGCTAGGGAAGGTTGATCAACCGATCGATCTGATCGATCGCTTCACGTACAGGCTTGTACAGAGAACACGATGGCCTAGAGGTGTGCATGGCTGCATGCGCTGCAGTGTGTTGGGCTTAATGGACCAACTAATCATTAAATAATGCGCTAATTAAGCCTAACTTCCGGCCATTAGTACACGTAGTAGTACTAATGCCTACTGAAAATGGTTGGGGGTGCGGATCATTGGGGGGGGGGGGGGGGGGGGGTCTGACCCCTGCTCGCCCCCCTGTCTACGCACCTGGCCATCGCCTCCTTGTCCCACAACTTCCACATCTCTGATGGGTATGCCGTGATATCCACCACGACAGGCGCCAACTGTCGAGGTATCATCGAATCTAGCGGAGACAGGGGTGCCATCCGGCTAGGTAAAGAGCTGGGTGTAGGAGACGTAGGTAATTTTGATGACGGGATAGGCACGAGTTTACCCAGTTTCGGATTTCGCAACGGTGGCCAAACCCTACGTGCTGCTATAATTCACTGTATGGCAATATGAGCTGATTACAATGAAAGTTAGAGCGTGCCCTGAGGCGTCCCTCCGTCCGGCTTATAAAGGCACCAGGACTAGGGTTCGCAGGAGGAAACCTAACCGACTAAGTTACAGAGTTCTACTCGAATCAGGCTTGGGTCTTGCCTTGGGACCTAAGTCGACTACAATGCAGGCCGCCTTCTGAAACCTTCCCTTAGCTGGATGGGCCTGCTACGCTTCATCATACGGGGCCGCCCGGTAAGCCGGATTGGCTTACCATCACTGTGGGCCACCCTGGTATGCTGTCTTTTAGTCACCGTGTTCTTGGTTTGGCCAAACTATTCATGTCTTAATTGCGTGAAAACTTTACACCGACTTACGTAAGTCTGTGAAAAGGAGACGTTAGTATACGGTGGCCGAAACCAAAAGAACGTTAGCATTTGGTGAATGCGGGCACAAACCGCCGAACGTCATGAACACCTGACCTAATAATTCTGGGGCTACAAAACATTAAGAAAACGGATGTTTTGTATCGACGGTAACATGTGTATTCCGTGGCCGGGCGCGTATACGTCGTGTTAACGTGAAAATAGATGAAATCGTGCGGACGTCGTGTAGACGTGACTCGGACATACCTTAGGCTCGGTATCAGCCCAAACGTGGTTATTCGGTGGCCGGACGTTCGTGCAATGTGTGGGAACGGGGAAAACAGATGAAATCAGGACATGGTCTATAGAGAGGGTTGGTTGGAAGAACACGAGAGCCCTAGTTGTCATAGCCACGAAGAACTTCCGAGACTTGGGGAGAGAGAGCACCTCGGGAAGCTTAGTGCTCGTCCTCCACTCACCTCCGTGAAGAGAAGAAGAAAGATAGACACTTCTGTAACCAAATATCACCTTGATCAATCCAGATAAGCAGGACGTAGGGTGTTACGCGACGATGCGGCCTGGAGCTAGGTAAAAATCATGTGTGCTTGAGTCTGTTCCCGGGAGCCGAATCTGGAGTGCCTCACGCCCTCCTATAGAAAGAAATAGTGGGTGCAACGCATCCCTGGTGTCCGCGTTCCAGCACACGACGCCTCGCACCCATAAGACCCTTGGGCATGTATATTATATGGTTCATAGAATAGCTCCACACTACTCATCGTCAAGAGCTGCTTAATTGTCAATTAGTTTCAGCTTTCTCTTCTTCTTTTTTTACTTTTCTTATTTGCTACTTTCCCTAAGGCATGTAAATACTTCTACCCGCCAATACTAGAAAGACAACATTTGACGGGTATTTCAAGAAAAAAGAGCATATTGTACTTTGAATGCAAACATTTCAAATATTGACGCGTACAATTTAGCAATATGATCAGAAAAACACATCACATATTTATTAAATATAAAAAACACTATGTCAAAACTAGATGTGATGGATACCACATAGATAATATCAGTACATCTTATTCAACTTTATTATTCATGCATTAGACGCTCGTCACATGCTAGTACATGAATACATAACTAGAGTGTAATTCTAGTCACACACTACACATACACAATAGAAAACGAAGTCGCGAGTACAGAAAGCTTTCTTGATGTTCTTTCCTCGGAAAGTAACTTCGCAGTCTAGCATGCATTTTTCCGTCATGCAATCCATTTGCAGATAGCTATGTGATTCACAATTCTCTGTATGTAGGAAAAGAGAACTATATTAATTTTTTTCTAGGTCTCATATGATGTTATTAGACAATTTCAGAGCACTATGAAGTGTAAGACTAAATAATACAACAATAAACATCACATGTTTATAAATACTCAATTATATTCTAAGAAAATAAATAATTGAAGCCTTGAAAGAAAAAATAAGAATTATATTGTTTTTCTTCTAACATGTGGCTAATTGTGTTTTCCTTGGAAAAGGAAAGATAGCATGAGAGGGGTGAGAGAGGGGCTACACGACGTACCTCCATAAGCGGAATTTCCTAGCAACACTAGCACAGTGAGAAGGAAAATTATAGTTCTATCCATCTGCTGAGCGCACAAATAGCAACTTCTTTTATGTGCTCTTGTTCGTTTGTTTGCCTTTGGTTTGGTGAAGCAACCTTTATAGACTTCTAAGAACCTATACTGCCGACATGTTCCTTAATTTGAAGATCAAGCGTATTTGACCACATAATGCCCATTAACACTGTAAGATAAATGCGATAAATTTAATTGTAGATGAATATCTTTATCAATATATGTGGGTATAAAGTGCAGATTTAGGTTTTTTGCTCTTTACTCCATCTTCCTTATCTATACCTAATAATAAAAGCAGTAAGGCTTCTTTGGTTCGTCCGTCCATATTTTACCGTTTTACCCTTCCACTAAATCACATAACACAACAATTGCCATTGTACCAGTTCGATATTTTGTTTTCTCTCCTGCCAAACAATCCCCTCCGCCCGACCAGACCAACGCCATTGCCCTAGAACTGTCGTTGCCCCGAAAACTCCTATCCGTCTAGGCATGATAGCCTTCGCGTGGAGCTCGCCTCCTCTTCCTCGGTGGACTATGGCGCCACTATTCCCTCATCCATGGCCAGCGCATTGAAACGAGGGAGGACTGGTCGTAGAGTCCCCAATAAACAAGGCCTGGACCCCCGACTGCACCACTAGCGCGGGAGCTTCCTACTCGCTGCAGTCGGTCTCGAGCGGCGAGCCGACAGCAGTGTCCTGCGGGCGCGGGGGGGGGGGGGGGGGGGGTAGAGGGTACCACTCGACGAAGGGCTCGGATTCC
The DNA here is from genome assembly GCA_012064385.1 of Puccinellia tenuiflora. Taxonomy (NCBI): domain Eukaryota; kingdom Viridiplantae; phylum Streptophyta; class Magnoliopsida; order Poales; family Poaceae; genus Puccinellia; species Puccinellia tenuiflora. Next base: position 1,210,223 of record QRDG01000415.1, read on the forward strand.
GACGGGAGGAGGCTGAAGGCCGCATGGGCATACCAGACGGCGGAGAAGGGGAGGGAGATGGAGGACTGCTCATCGCCGTGCTGCTTCTCGCTGCTGCGGCGGCGACGCTGCACCCGATGGACTACCTGGTGTTGCAGGCCGTCCGGTGCGTGCTCTCCGACCTGCCAGGTTCTGGCTTCTTCGTTTCATGGGAGTTCACCAGCGACTTATGGACGTTAGCGTGGTCTCCTGTTTGCTGCAGCATCGGCAACTCCCAGCATCGATCTCTCTTGCTATTTCTTTATGCATTGGATGTTCAAGCTGGCTTGGATTCAGCTGATTCCTTAGGAGGAATCATGCTCAGCATAACAGGTCCGAATTATTCAAGGTTTGCTTGTACTATGTAAACTGGCTAATAACCATACATGACTTTGTTTGCTCATGCTACAGGGAGAAAAGCACTATTTGCCGACCTTTCATATTTTCCTATACAAGCAATTCAGGTATAATATGTTGGTTTTGATTGTTGGTCAAGTGTTCAGCATTCAGTAGAAAGTTTTTTTTTTTGCCAGATCTACATTATTTATAGAAACAGACTATTTGCTTGCTTTGCTACATCATTTATCGTTTCGATATGCAGATTCGCAAGAAAAAAATTGGATTTAAATGTGATGGTGGTGAACTTGTGGCTAAAAGATAGGGTGATGGAGCATGAGTATAACATGTATATCCTGAAAAATTAGTGTGAAGTAGCACTACATGGGAAAAGAAATGCACACGCATAACATGTATAACCAGAAAATAAGAAAGAGTAGTACACAGCGCTCAAACTGAACAAATGAAGAGCAGATGCTGCTTGCATACTGCATACTCATTGATGAAGCAGAAGAACAAACATATTATTATTAAAACAGAACAATCTATATTGAGGACATAATGGTAGGACTTTTGAGTCTAGAACTTAACCACATAGTAAAAAATTATCGTTCGTTTTTCAATATATGTATAAACATAGCTCACATTCATCGATCAATGTCACATTTAGATAATAAACAATCAGTATTTATCATGGTTTTGTGTTTCTATTGATTATTTACAGATGGAAGGAGATACAAGAAAAACTTATTTTCAGTACTCAAATTCTCTATGACTTTAAAAATATTCTATAAAAAACAAACCTTAACAATGCCTATACATATTTGCTAAAAAAAGATCAAAACAGAAGGGGGGACTGGTCCTAGGGTTACGTGATTTGACGATCCACCTGAAATTTTAAGTTGTGCCGACGTCAAAAGTGATTTTTTCTTCCGTTGCAACGTGAGTCGCTCGATTTTCACACTTTCCATTGAAACCTACGGGGGTCGATCTATTTTGGTACAAACTTTAGGTTGCATCAATATTTGTCGATTTATAATTAATTATTTTCTCTCCCGTGGCAATGCATGGGCATTTTTGCTAGTAGACTTCTAAGAACCTATACTGCCGACATGTTCCTTAATTTGAAGATCAAGCGTATTTGACCACATAATGCCCATTAACACTGTAAGATAAATGCGATAAATTTAATTGTAGATGAATATCTTTATCAATATATGTGGGTATAAAGTGCAGATTTAGGTTTTTTGCTCTTTACTCCATCTTCCTCATGGATTGATATCTAGCCAGTCAATTGCGCACATTAATGTGAGAGGCGCTCTTTGTAGCATTCTAATATGATCCATTACTGATCGTGCTCATTAATTTCAAGATCAAACGTATGGCACCACATAATGCCACAATAACATATAGTTAAGTAATATAATATATTAGTTTAAATGTATGAATATCTAAATCCATATTTTTCTATGAATTGGAGATTTAGGTGATTCACTCGTCCCTCTATTTTGCTCATGGATTGATATCTACCATTAAATTGAGCACATTAGGTAGCTTAAATATTATTCAGATCTATCAACCAATCTATCATGTTGGCACAGTGTTATCTTTCCGATTAATTGAACATATCAATTAGATTATGATCGCTCCCTCTATTTTCCTCATGGATTGATATCTACCTGTACAAGTATTGCCACCGCAGGCAGGAAGGAGGGTGCCATAGCCAGGAAGGAGGGTGCCATAGCCAGCAGATAGAACACAGTGTTAAGGCGGGGGGGATCCTAGTGACAGAATTACACACAGTTTACCCAGCTTCGGGTTCCATGACGGTGGCAGAACCCTACGTGTTACTATAACTCACTACAGCAAAAGTGCATCCATGGTCACAATGAGAGATTAGATGTTGTGAGGTTGTCTGCCTTAATATTTCCCGCGCTCCGGCTTGTGTAGGCGCCAATCCAGGGCTTACAAGGAAAGTCCCTACCGACTAAGAATAGGAGTCCTAGACTGCCACAGCTTAGGCTGTGACTTGCCCCCTAAGGCGGTCATTTTGCAGGCTTCTTCTAGGACTTTTCTTAGCCGGCTTGGTCCTTAGCTTGTGCTTCAGCCCGCCCGGGCGGCCTGGTAAGCATGTCGGCATTATCACTCGTCAGCCACCTTGGCAGGCTAAAATATGTCCACTGTGGGGATACCTGTTCAGTATATCCCCTACATTAGCCCCCAGAAAGCCTTAAGTTCTCCAATCGTCGTGTTCTTGGTGTGGCCAAACTATTCCTGTCTTAATTGCGTCGTCTTGATTTTGTGGTTGAAGGACTTGAAGAATTCTCGAAGAAATTGGTGTTTATTTGACTTATCTTGAGCCGGATGTGGTAACTCTAAGAATGCTCCGGGCACCTTTGCTCAAATTCCTTCGGGGCAAATCTACAACAACATCCATTCTATCGTCTCTATGCCACACATAACTAGCATGGGACCTCCACCTAAAATTGATTCAATTAATTTTGCTAGATGGAAATTTAAATTACGTTCAGATATGTCAAGCTCTTGCACTCACTTATGAAAAATTGTAGAGCAAGGATTTCATCCAGTGGATCCCTACAACTTGACCCCAAGGGAGGATGTCAACTCTCAACTCAATGTCACCGCTCTTCACATGATTCAATCGGTGGCAACCGATGAGTACCTCCCTCACATCCAAATGTGCAAGACCGCCAAGGATGCTGGCAAAAGCTAGGTACCCTTTTCTTGGGTAACAAAAGCATCCAATAATCAAAGTATGAAACCGCCTTGGACCAAGCCAAAGAGTTTGTGATGCAAGATGATGAGTCTCCCGAGGATCTCTACCGAAGACTCACGGCCCTTTCCGTGACATTGATGGAGTATGGGGACAAGCAAGTAGATGATACTTGGATCAAGAGGAAGTTTCTCAAGGCCATCACCCCCTTCAAGAAATCTTCAGCCACCACTATAGGTCAAGGTCGGACTTCAACTCTATGGACACGAACACCGTCCTAAATGAGTTTGTGTAAATTGGAATCATCAACAAGAATGCCGATCACGCTCATGGCCGCCAAAGAGCTCTTGCACAAGCTCCGTCCACCTTTGCCTTGAAGTCAAGAGTGATACGTCTCCGACATATCTATAACTTTTGATGTTCCATGATTGATTATATAGCAATGCCACATGTTTTTATCATGTTTTTATATCATTTTGGCATTATTTATGGAACTAACCTATCAACAAGATGCCCAGCGCCAGTTCCTGTTTTCTGATGTCTTTTTGTTTCAGAAAAGTTGTACAGGAAATATTCTCGGATTACGCTAAAAGTTTACGGGAATTATTTCCAAGCTTATACGAAGACATAGCCAGGAGGGCGCTCGAAGGGGGGCACCCTGTCCCCAGACGCCCCCCAGGCGCGGCCCACCCCTTGGCCGCACCTGGGCCCCACCTGGTGAGCTCCCTCGCCTCCTCGAGTCACCCCTTTACCTATAAATCACTCCCGATATGCAAAAATCCTAAGTACCCGATCATATTTTCCAGAAGACGTCCGAGGCCGCCGCCATTGCCAACCCTATATCGGGAGGGTGCTGAAGCTCTTCCCGGCACCCGGCCAGAGGGGGGATCATCACCGGAGGCATCTACACCACCATGCCTGCCTCCGGAGTGATGCGTGCGTAGTCCACCACGGGACTACGGGTCCATGGCAGTAGCTAGATGGTTGTCTCTCATCCTTGTACTCCATTGCTTAGATCTTGTGAGCTGCCTAACATGATCAAGATCATCTATATGTAATTGCTATATAGTGTGTTTGCGTGGATCCGATGAATTGTAGAATCATTACTCTTGTTCATTTATGCTATGTTTTATCTATGATCTTGCATGCTCTCCGATGCTAGTGGATGCTTTGGCCAAGTAATTATTAGTGTTGTATGAGTCAGTATTTATGCTAGATAGTGGGTTCATGCCTCTTTTTGTCTGAGCTCGGGTTGACAGAAACGATCAAGACAAGATATGTGTTGTTGCCACTAGGGAGAAAACAGCGGTGTTGATTTCCTTCTGTTATTTACATTGCTTACATTATGCACTTTGCTTGTTGCAATGATCTGTTGCTTGCAACTTAATACTTCTGGATGACATGCTGGATAGCAATCCCATGGTGGATTATTAGTCATAGATGTAGTCTGATAATAGTCTATGTATTGTGACGTAATGCCCATATTAGATGACATGGTGAACTATATTGTTTTATGATTAGCATTGTTATGCGCCTACAATTCTGTCAATTGTCATGCTGTAATTTGTTTACCCATCATGTATATCTTCTGGAGAGACGCCACTAGTAAACTGTGGACCCCGGTCCTATTTTCCTACATTGTTTACAACTATTCTCATAGATTTTCATCATAATTTGCTCGCCGGTCATATTTCACTCTCATCATATTTTACACTCGCACATTTAATCCTTTGTGTTCAGCAAGCCGGAGAGATTGTCAACCTCTCTGTTTTGTGGGGACAAAGTAGTTTGATTATGATTATGTGTAGGTCCGCGTTAATCTACAAGCGCCAGAGTAGGTTGACACCTAGAAAGCTGTTAGCACTCGTTTTTGGCAGGTACCAGGTTCAGGAGTCCTCAGGAGGAGTGGCGGCTCGTTGATGACCCGGTGGGAGCCAGCTCGACATACCAGGAGTCGGTTTTGAGACAACCCGGATCACAGGTTCGAGTGCTTACTCGGAATAACTCAAAGAGGACCCGGCGTGTCCAGAACCCGGCTTGACAGAACCCGGTTGTAACAGAACCCGGTTTTGATAGAACCCGGTTTAAAGGGACTCGTCGCAGGATAGACTTGAGGATTCTTGAAGATTCCAGAAGGCTGCAACGGAGAAGCCAGACGCGAGGAGAACTTAATGCTTGCCCCAGCCCAAAAAGGAAGTCGGTGGCGCCAGGGAGAGTTCGGGTCCAACCCGGAAGGAAAAGTACGAGTCCGGCTAGGAGTCTTACCTTATTTAGAAGTAGAAACCGACCTATACCATGAGTTGTAATCCTTGTAGAAGTCTAAAACTTGTACGGGAAGTCCAGCCGCCTCACTATATATGTAGGAGGTGACGGCCGATTGAAATTAAGCAAACAATCGACAAACCAATACTACTACTACCTTTTACCCTCAAACCCTTGTTCATGCTTCCGTTCTTCGGCGACTTCGCATAGAGTTTGCCAGAGATCGATAATTGAGCTTGGAGCGGTCAAACCGGCCAAGTTCAGCCAATCGTCGCCGGAACCTCTGACGGGGTCCCTCCCGAGGAACTGGGGCGTCTGGTTTCAAACGTGCCGAGTCTTTGTCTTGCGTATCGCGCTGAGACTCGGCCTCCTGCGGGGCGAGTTGCGGAGTATCTCCCCCGGCACCGCGGGTACACAAGGACGTGTTCGTGTGACGCGTTTACATCGCAACACACTTTTTGGCGACTCCGATGGGGACATCTCTAAACCTAAATCGGACAGCAATGTCTGGTTCTAAGGCTACAGATCTGTCCGGCATCACCACCGACAACATCATCAAGCCTACTCTCAAGGACTTGTCGGAGACACAACGCCAAGGTCTGGATGAGTGGAAGAAGAAGAGAAGCGAGGAATTCGAGGCGCTGCGACTCAAGCGGGAGCAGGAGGACGAGGAGTTGTACTTGGCCAGCTTCAAGTTAGATCAGCAAGGTGTAACCGCACCGATCAAGGAGCCAGAATATGTACCTCTGAACATCAACACTGACACACCCGCTGTAAGTAATAGTGTCTTTACTTCTGAGCAATTAGCTGAGATTCAATTCCATGTTTCACAAGGTACAAATACTGTTTATAATGCTGTCATGGAACTTGATGCTGCTAAGAAAAACACCGTCCAGGGCCAAACATCGGACCCACAACCGATGAGCCCAAACAGGGAAAACCGGGTTGTCAATGCATTACCCTGTCCGACTCCGATCCGCAGTTTACCCTACCCGGCAGGCCAGATGGGACCAGCGGTGCAATTTCCTGGACGCGAGTCAATGCCGAATTCAAATTCGGCTCCTTGGATACAACCTGGCCCTGTGACCAATTCTGCTCTTGTGCCGAGTCAATCGGCCAGTAGGGACGATTTGCTGGTCGAGTTCCAGAAGAGGTTAGATCAGATAGCCTATGATAGACTCGGGATTATGCCAAAACATAGAACATACGTTAAGCCCTATCCCGAGTATTTCGATCTGCAACCTTACCCACCTGGCTATAGAGTTCCTGAGTTTTCCAATTCAATGGGGTGGATAATAAATCGACATGGGAACACATTAGTCAATACTTGGCTCAATTAGGCGAGGTTAATCATGATCACATCAAGGTCCGCTTGTTCTCATTATCGTTGACTGGGGTTGCTTTTTCTTGGTATTCAGCTTTAGCTCCTAACTCTATACACACTTGGTTCCACCTGGAGCGAAAGTTTCATGAGCACTTCTATGCTGGTGAGGTAGAGTTAAAAACTATCCCATCTTACATCGGTTAAGCAGAAACATCAAGAATCGGTATCCGATTATATCAAGAGATTTAGAAATACTAGAAACCGATGCTATAGCTTGGCGATAACTGAGAGAGATATGGCCGACTTAGTTTTTAACGGGTTAAGGACGTATCTGAGAGAGAAGCTAGAAGGGCATGAGTTCTCTTCTGTTGGTCAGGTTCAGGAGAAAGCTTTGGCTCATGAAAGCCGAGTCAGCGAGTCCAAAGACTCACATCGGATGAGCAGGAGTCGGCTTAACGCTATCGAATATGATGCTGACTCCGGTGATGAGGCCGATGTTTACGTAGCCGAATTTGTTTGGCCGAGCAAGGCCAAACCCTATATGTGTGATGACTTAAAGCCGATTCGTAAGAATCGGGATGATGAAGTTAAATGTACTTTTGACGTAGGCAAATGTGACAGGATATTTGATGCCTTGTTAAAAGATAAAGTAATCCGGGTTAATCATGTCATGCCGTCGCCTGATGAATTAAGGAGGCGTGCGTACTGCAAGTATCACAACTCTTTCTCGCATGCTACTAATGATTGCAATGTCTTTCGTCGACAGATTCAATCGGCCCTCAATGATGGACGATTAAGTTTTGCTGGCATGGCCATTGATACACAGCCGTTCCCAATGAACGTGCTTGATCTCGAGGGAAAGAAAGTACTTCTTCGGCCAGAAGCGGCCGAAGCCGCTAATAAATCTAATGTGGTTATTGGTGAGCCCAGGAAAGGAGCCGGCGTCAAGGAAGCAAGGAGAGAGGTCATGTTGACCCGGCAACCCGACGGAAAGGAGATTATCAGAATCACTGTCAGGAACTCCACACTCGGGGGGCAACAGTTACAAGCGAGAGAACCCGGAAATAGAAATCCGGAACTCGGGGGGCAACCTCGGTTCATGAAGCCCAAGAACCCGGAGGTCGGCAAATGGAAAACGAATCAAGTTGAGTACAAGCCAAAGAAGATCAAGCCGACTTTCGATATGTTGCTGAACAAGTACGTGCGCCAAGTCGGGTCTAAGGTAACTCGGCAATATGGGAAGCGACCGAGGTCACCATCTATTGAGAGGAGTCACCAATACCAGGAGTCGGCCGGGGAGTATAAGCGTCAAGTAACTCGGCAAACGATGCAGGCCGACTTGTGTATCCCGGTGAATCCTCCTACTGGAGAATCAAGGAGCAAGGGGCCAAGGCCATCAACATGGAGAAGAGGTTGGTTCCAGAGAAGTCATTGGTCATTGGGACACACGTGCTGAAGCTGAAGGACCCGGTTGTAGAGCCGGCAAATGATAAGCCGATACTTGCTATCGTGCCTAAAACAATATCTAGCAACCATGAAGCCGGGTCCAGCCAAACCGAGGTAGCTAAAACCCGGGATCCAAAATATACTCAGCCAAAGTGGTGTCCGCCGGGTATAACGAAGACACAGAAGCGGAAACTGCAGAGGGCAAGGAACCGGGAGATGACAGAGAAGGAGGCTGAGCAAGCCAGAAATGCCAAGTTCAACGCTGAAAGACCAATGGTGTCGGCTCAAGCATGGGTACCAAAGCCGACACCTATAACGACTTCTTTGGTAATTGCGCCGGGTCCTGCTGTGAGCAATGAGATAAAACCGACGCCTGCACCGGCCATTACTTATTCGTCATGGGCAGATGAAGTCGAAGCTGCAGACCTGGAAGCAGGGGAGGAATCGGCAAAGGACGAGTCAGATAACGAGTCGGCAAATGAGGAGTTGGCAGATAATTCGATGAACAAGGAGCTGGCAGAAGAGGAATCTGAAACGCTGGAGTCGGCAAATGAGGACCCGGTGGAGGACTTGGCAATTGACGAGTCGGCGGACCTGATGGATGAAGAATTACTGGACTATGAGAGTACGCCGACTCGGGTAGGTATGGATATTAACATGGTATATTATTTGCCTGCTGAATTCTGTGCTGCAGAGGAAGAAGGTGAAGTAGCACAGCTCAACCTTGGACCCAAGAATGCCGTCTTCGAGAAACCTGAGGGACCGGTGAAGCACCTGAAACCTTTGTACGTCAGAGGACATATCAATGGGAAGCCGGTCACTAGGATGATGGTTGATGTAGGAGCTGTGGTAAACCTTATGCCTTATTCTGTCTTCAAGAAATTACAGCTAGAAGATGCAGATCTCATGAGGACAAACATGGTATTGAACGGGTTCGAAGGGGGAGAAGGAATTGAGGCCAAAGGAGTCATTAGTCTGGAGCTGACCGTGGGAAGTAAAACTTTGGCCACCGCGTTCTTTGTTGCTGAGGTGCAGGGAAATTACAATGTGCTACTTGGACGAGATTGGCTCCATGCAAATCAATGTGTGCCATCTACCATGCACCAGCAACTCGTACAATGGATCGATGACGAGATTGAAGTCGTTCATGCTGATAACTCGGCATGCATTGCTTTAGCCGAGTCTATTGCTGATTGGCAACACTCTAATGCCACATGTCTTTCGGGGCGTGACTTATCCGGGTTCGATTTCCTGAGTGCTACCAGGGACGGATTCGTGCCAGTATCTTTAAAGCCGGTTGGAAGCAATCAGCTACGTCTCAAGTAAATGGATCCCAACAATGATGAATGGCTGCAGGAACGTCTGGACAAGTATCGGGCTGAGAGGAACAATATGTGTGAAGCAATCGAAGAACCAGACGACATGGACAAGTTGGGACAAGGCTTTACGTCGGCCGACCCGCTCGAGGAAGTGGATATTGGGGATGGCACTGTTTCTAGGCCAACATTTGTGAGTCAAAATTTAAAAGCCGATTATAAATCCGAGTTAATCGCGCTAGTCAAGGAGTATGTGGACTGCTTTGCTTGGGAATATCATGAGATGCCCGGGTTAAGCCGAGAGTTTGTCGAGCATCGGTTACCAATAAAAGCCGGCTTCAGGCCATATAAACAGCCGGCTCGTAAATTCAACCCGGCAATATATGACCGGATCAAGGAAGAGATTGGCCGGCTCCTGAAAGCTAACTTTATTCGGCCTTGCAAGTATGCTGAGTGGATTTCCAACATTGTGCCGGTCGAGAAGAAGGGATCTGGTAAGATTAGGGCATGCATAGATTTTAGAGATCTAAATCGAGCTACGCCCAAGGATGAATATCCCATGCCAATAGCCGATATGCTTATCAATGATGCCTCTGGGCACAAAGTCATCAGCTTTCTAGACGGGAATGCGGGGTACAATCAAATATTCATGGCCGAAGAGGACTCGGCTAAAACAGCATTTCGCTGCCCCGGGTTCGTTGGTTTATTCGAATGGACAGTGATGACCTTTGGGTTGAAGAATGCTGGCGCTACATATCAAAGAGCAATGAACTTAATATTTCATGATCTTCTTGGAGTCGTGCTGGAGGTGTACATTGATGACGTAGTTGTCAAATCGGATGGCGAGTTGAATCATCTGGCCGATTTACGACTCGCGTTTGAGAGGATGAGGAGGTATGGGCTCAAGATGAATCCTTTGAAGTGTGCCTTTGGTGTGTCGGCTGGAAAATTCCTCGGTTTCGTCATACATGAAGTCGGCATAGAGATTGACCCGGCCAAGATTGAAGCTATTCAGAAAGTACAGGCGCCGACTTGTAAAAGGGACATGCAGAAATTCTTGGGCAAGGTAAATTATTTGAGGAGGTTTATTACTAACTTGTCAGGGAAAGTTGATGCATTTACACAGATCCTTCGGCTCAAGAGCGATGACGAGTTCACCTGGGGGGGAGACAGCAAGAGGCGTTCGATAGAATAAAGGCCTGTTTGTCTAAACCTCCAGTTCTAAGGAAGCCGACTCGTGGTCTACCGTTTCGGCTTTATATTGCAGCCGAAGAAAGGGTGATTGGAGCCGCCTTAACTCAAGAAGCCGAAGGACAGGAGTATGTCATTACATATCTGAGTCGACGACTGCTAGATGCCGAGTCCAGGTATAGCTTTGTAGAAAGGTTGTGCCTATCTCTTTATTTTGCTTGCACCAAGTTGCGCCATTATCTTTTATCTGGCGAGTGCAAAGTCTTTAGTCAAACCGATGTCATCAAGCACATGATACATAGGCCGATTCTCAGTGGGCGAATCGGCAAATGGGCGTATGGATTGATTGAATATGATTTGGCTTATGAATCTCTCAAGTCCATGAAAGGCCAGATTGTAGCCGACTTCATCGTCGAGCATCGGGTTGACCTGGAGCAGGAAGCCGACTTAAATATTGTGTCGGCTGTACCGTGGAGACTTTATTTTGACGGCTCAGTTTGCAGTGGTGGACAAGGAGTCGGCATTGTGTGTGTTTCACCCCACGGTATTAATTTTGAGGCCTCTTGTCGTCTGGATTATTTTTGCACTAATAATGAAGCCGAATATGAAGCTCTTCTATTCGGGTTAGAAATTTTGAAAGATGCAGGGGTAACTCATGTCGAGGCATATGGCGATTCACTGCTTATCGTACAGCAGGTGGCCAAGACTTTCCAATGCAATAGTGGGTCGCTCAACGCATATCTCGACAGGTGCCTGGATATCATATCAACTCTGGATTATTTTTCCATATCTCATGTTTCCAGGCAGGACAATTGGCTCGCCAACGACTTGGCACAGCAAGCATCGGGTTATCATATTAGTAGAGGAGTATTTTTTACAGCAGAAAAGCCGATGTTAGCTGTTGTCAATGATTCGGAAGCTGAAGCAAAAGCCGAGTCATCTAACTCGGATGGTGGAATGAAAGCTGAGTTATCTAATTCGGCTCCGGAAGAAACTGGCGAGACTCGGCCAGCTGATTGGAGGACACCCATTGTCAATTATCGGAAGGATCCAAGTCAGAGAACCGAGAAGGCTATACGGCGGCTTGCTTTTAAGTATATCTTGGTGGATGACGAATTATATCGCCGGACAGCTGACGGTCTTCTTCTCAAATGCTTGGATGAGGATCAATCCCGAGTTGCCATGGGAGAAGTCCATGATGGATTATGCGGGACACATCAGTCGGCTCATAAGATGAAATGGATGCTCAGACGAGCTGGGCTCTATTGGCCGACGATGATCAATGACTGCTTCCGGTACTACAAAGGATGCGAAGCGTGCCAGAGATTTGGGGATATCCAGCTAGCACCGGCTTCACTTCTTAACCCAGTAATAAAGTCGTGGCCTTTTAGAGGGTGGGCATTGGATTTCATTGGCATGATTAACCCGGCTTCATCCAAAGGGCATCGGTTCGTGCTGGTTGCTACTGATTATTTCACCAAGTGGTCTGAAGCAGTACCCCTCCGAAATATGACCCACAAAGAGGTAATTCAATTTATTACTGAGCATATTGTTCATCGATTCGGTATCCCGCAGACTCTCACTACAGATCAAGGCACCTCCTTCATGGCTAAAGAGGTGAAACAGTTTGCCGAATCACTTGGAATCAAGATGCTCAGTTCATCTCCATATTATGCTCAAGCCAATGGACAAGCCGAATCGAGCAACAAGATTCTGGTTAGGTTGATCAAGAAGAAGGTACAGGACTACCCAAGGAGGTGGCATGAAGTACTGTCCGAGGCATTGTGGGCTCACAGGATCTCAAGGCATGGCGCAACCAAGGTGACTCCTTTCGAGTTAGTTTATGGGCAGGAAGCCGTTTTACCGGTAGAAGTGAATCTGGTTGCTTTGAGGTTTGCTAAGCAAAACAAGTTGTCGGTTGAGGACTATCACAATCTGATGATGGACAACATTGACGAAATAGCCGACAAACGTATCAAGGCATTGAAGGACATAGAAAAGGAGAAGTTGCGGGTAGCAAAAGCTTACAACAAGAGAGTCTGGGTTAAGAATTTTCAAATCGGCGACTTGGTCTGGAAAGTTATATTGCCAATTGGTTCTAAAAGCCACAAATTCGGCAAATGGTCGCCGAGTTGGGAAGGACCACTGCGAGTCATAAGGATTGTACCCGGCAACTCATATTTGGTGGAAACATTGGAGGGCAGCATGTTGTCTCGAGCTATCAATGGGAAATACTTGAAGAAATTCCACCCAAGTGTGTGGCAAACTGCGTAAAGCTACACATATGGCCGATGAGCTTAAGCATCACCCTTAGATCAAATCTTCTACATTGTATATTTTCTAGTACGCAAGCTCTACTAGAAAACAGGGGGCATGTGTTAGCACTCGTTTTTGGCAGGTACCAGGTTCAGGAGTCCTCAGGAGGAGTGGCGGCTCGTTGATGACCCGGTGGGAGCCAGCTCGACATACCAGGAGTCGGTTTTGAGACAACCCGGATCACAGGTTCGAGTGCTTACTCGGAATAACTCAAAGAGGACCCGGCGTGTCCAGAACCCGGCTTGACAGAACCCGGTTGTAACAGAACCCGGTTTAAAGGGACTCGTCGCAGGATAGACTTGAGGATTCTTGAAGATTCCAGAAGGCTGCAACGGAGAAGCCAGACGCGAGGAGAACTTAATGCTTGCCCCAGCCCAAAAAGGAAGTCGGTGGCGCCAGGGAGAGTTCGGGTCCAACCCGGAAGGAAAAGTACGAGTCCGGCTAGGAGTCTTACCTTATTTAGAAGTAGAAACCGACCTATACCATGAGTTGTAATCCTTGTAGAAGTCTAAAACTTGTACGGGAAGTCCAGCCGCCTCACTATATATGTAGGAGGTGACGGACGATTGAAATTAAGCAAACAATCGACAAACCAATACTACTACTACCTTTTACCCTCAAACCCTTGTTCATGCTTCCGTTCTTCGGCGACTTCGCATAGAGTTTGCCAGAGATCGATAATTGAGCTTGGAGCGGTCAAACCGGCCAAGTTCAGCCAATCGTCGCCGGAACCTCTGACGGGGTCCCTCCCGAGGAACTGGGGCGTCTGGTTTCAAATGTGCCGAGTCTTTGTCTTGCGTATCGCGCTGAGACTCGGCCTCCCGCGGGGCGAGTTGCGGAGTATCTCCCCCGGCACCGCGGGTACACAAGGACGTGTTCGTGTGACGCGTTTACATCGCAACAAAAGCCATCCTCAAGTCCTACTGGATTGATAACCTTGGTTTTGTAATCAAGGGAAAACTGTTGCTATACTGTATCATACCTTCCTCTTGGGGTCTCCCAACGACCGTGTGATCACGAGTTAGCAAAGAGTCGTTGCCCATGAAGAAGAAGATGATGAGTGTGGTGAGCATGATGAGGAAGAAGTGGATGATGTCCGTGGGCTTCATGAAGCAATATCTCTTGCCGCGGACACATATTGAAAGAACCGGAAGAGTGGCAAGAGAAGACCCCCACAAAGAGGAGTGAACCAAGGATCAACAAAGCCAAGACTTGCTATAATTGTGGCAACGTCAACCACTTCATCATGAGCTGCCCCTTCAAGAATAGAGAAGAGCATGGAGGAAGGATCATTCGTAAGGACAAGTCCAAGCCCTTCCCAAAGCAAGAACTTTGTCAAGAAGAAGGTTCCAAATGCCTTCGCCGCTCAAGAAAGAAAGGTTGAAGGAGAATATATGTCCGATGATGAAGACGAAGATGAAGTTGTAGGTGTGGCCCACATCACCATAGCCACCTCTTCATCTTCACCATCATCACTCTTTAAATCCCCCAATGAGAATGCTTCCACAACACCCATGTGTCTCATGGCAAATGCCACTTCGGTAACATCTCCTTCCCCAAACCTATTGCTTCTACTTCTCCATCCCTAATGGATTGCGTAGATAAAATTGAGAAGGAACCTCATGTTACAAATGATTTAGCTGAATGGCTTGCTAAACTCAAAGGTGTAAGCAAAGTAAAGGCTGATGCTCTCATTGAACAACTAGATGAGAAAGAAGAAATAATCATCACCTTAGAAAGTAAAAGCGATGAATTTGCAAATGAAATTGCTAGTCTCTCTAAGGCTCTTGAAGAAGAGCAAACTCGTAGGAGTGCTCTTGAAGAAAAATACTCGAATCTTAATGAAACATATGGAATTGACATGGCTAAACTAAAAAAGGATAATGAACACTCCATTTCTCTTGTTAATGTCCTAGAGAAAGAAAAGAGTGAGCTAGGAGTTGGCAATGCTAGACTCATCCAAGAAAATGAGAAAATCGAAAAAGACCTCAAAGATCTTCGGGAGTCTCATAATCAAATCCTAGGTCAACTTGTGAAATAAAAAACTTTTCCTTCAAGTGATAATGTTGCTGCTCTAACCCTTGTTGTGAGCATGCTAATCTTATTGAGGAGAATGGTAGATTGAAGGCCCAAATTGAAAAAGGGCTAGTTACTTGTGTCCAAGGTGAGAAGAATCTCAATGACCTTTTGAGTGGTCAAAAGGAGAACCTTGGAAAGGAAGGTCTTGGGTTCAACTCCGAACTCAAGAAGAAGAAGAAGAATAAGAAGAAGATGCCAAGTCCATCCTCTAAAGCTATTGTTTTCGTGAAAGAGGGGGGGGTCGGCAAAGGGTAAGGACGTCATCAACAAGGATGTGGGAGTGGAGTCCTCCGGAACCATCTCAAAACCTTTGGAGGCCGAGACCGTTGGGACTATCACTTCTAGCCCTGGCACCGTGAACCCTCTTGGGGCTAATAATAACTTTGCCGGCAAATATAACCCTTCTTATGTTCTCATGAAAGCTAGAAATGGCCATGTTTATGCCAAGTATGTTGGCACCTCCTATGGTGATGACTACCATTGGGCTATTTGGGTTCCTAAGACCCTTGTGACTAACAAAAGAGGAGCCATTCAAAAATGGGGACCTAAAACAAAGGCTTAATTTCTTTTAGGTGAGTGCTTCCGGTTCTAGCAAATTGACGGTGGATAGACGCGCATCCTTACATATGACCGGAAGCAAAGAGATGGTAGAAGCATTGGAACCTCCTCAATCTCATGCTACTTGATACGTGTCAAACGTATCTATAATTTTTGAGTGATCCATGCTAATTTTGTGATGTTGTCACATGTTTTTATTATCATATCACATCATTTTTATGCATTTTGTTGGACTAACCTATTGACAAGATGCCCAGTGCCAGTTCCCTGTTTTTGCTGTTTTTGTATTTCAGAAAATCACTTCTGGAAATATTCTCGAAATTGGACGAAAATTTACGAAGATTTTTTATGCGAAATAAGACACCCGAAGACCAAAGGGGAGCCTGAGGGGCCACCCACAAGGCACATGCGCCCCCCTGGCGCGGCCCACAGGGGGCCCATGCGCCACAGAAATGTGGCTTTCTGTGGCGCATCTAGCTATATGCGCCATAGAAAGACATATTTCTGTGGCGCATTCGGTTCTCGTGCGCCACAGAATTCCAAAATTCTGTGGCGCATGCAAAACTATGTGCCACAAAAATATTTTCTGTGGCGCATGCAAAACTATGCGCCACAGAATGTGGTTCACCTATAGCTAGTTTCCTAGTAGTGTAACCATTGTATGTTGGACAATTGGATCATACTACTTTTCACATGCTTTTGTTCTTTGTAGCAAGCATTATAATATTTGATACTTTGCTGAAATTTAAAGACAAGACAAACTCTTATTGAATAACTAGTTAAAAGAAGACAAATAAAAAGATAGATATGATATTGTTTATCCCCTTGCTTCACTAGTAATTAGTACAAACTTTAGTCATGGATATTTCAATCAAGTTCTTATGCTCAATACAACCTTTATCTCACACTTTCCATGGCTAGTCGAATCCTCGGGTGCCCTCCTTTTCATTCACTTTTCAAGAGCATAAGTATTAAAATATCCATGATCATTAATTTGCTCAAAAGATACTAGAGTATAACAAGAGTGTTTCATATTATTTTCATTGACCTTCTTAAATCTTTATTCTACAAGACTGCATCTCAACCTTAAACTATTAATTTTCAAGTCATGTTGACTCATTCTATTTACTTATTATATAATGGGATAATTATACAATTGTCCAACACACATCAAGTTAATTAAATTCAAGGCAAGATGTGACTGAAACTTCTAAACATGCCACGCTCATTTGCATGAGTGTTACCCATAAATCTCCAAAACAAGAGACCCATGAATGACACCATACTTTAATATTCATTGATAAACCACAAGAGGATACATGATAATGATCTATGAGCTCACACAAGCCTAAAAGAGATTGATACTAAACGATAAAAGCAAAACACATGATGACTAAACAGATAGATAAACTAATAAAGATAAAGACTAGGTTGAACTCCCCCAAGCTTGACCAATTGCTTCTGCTTCCTCTCCCTCAGCTTGCTCCTTCTCATAATCCGCCTTCCACTCTTCTCATTTCCATGGGAAAGGCCTCCCATTGTAGAAGGATGTAGGTGGATCGTTGTACCTGAGCGTGGCAGCTTCTGCAATCTTCTTGAAGCGCTCTTCGTACTCACAGTTTTGGTTTTCTACATCCCACATCAGAGATTGATGCTGCTGTATTAAAATAAGTTGGGTGGTGCCCCAAGCGAAGGCGGAATTGCAGCTAGTAGCAGTTTTCCCTCGTTTAACGAACCGAGGTTTATCGAACCAGTAGGACTTTGAAATCAACAACGAGGTGAATGTTGAAGATCTCTGGCGCTTGACCTTCAATAGACGTGGACCTGCACACACTCAACCAAAATACTTTGCCCCCAACGGCAGGAAAGCTTGTCAATCTTTCCGGTCTCGCAGAAAACAAAGCGGTTAATTGTATGATGAAATAGATGAAATATGAAAAGTGACCAGAGGAGTAATGATGATTTAAAGCAAGTAAATGAGGTTGTAAACAATATAAAAAGATGGACCGGGGGCCATGGGTTCACTAGTGGAGTCTCTCAAGTAAATAAAATATGCATGTGATGGGTGAACGAATTACAGCTAGGCAATTGACAAGATCATGACACAAACCCAATTTAGCTATGACAAAAAGGACATGATAATATTTATGGAGGCATCACGACAAGGAACAAAGATCATTGAGTCCAACTGCGTCTTTGTCTAAAAAGTCCACCGTGGGATCGCTATCCAGCCTGTCACCCAACGGTATTAAGTTGCAAGCAACAGACAATTGCATTAACTAAAGTGCATGAAGTAAGCAATACTAATATCAAAAGAGAAATTAACACCGCTGTTTTACCCTTAGTAGCAACAGCACAGCCTCGCCCTTAGATGTTTCTGTCACTCGTGCCCAGGAACAAAAGGGGCATGATCCCACTATCTAGCATAAATACCCTCTCTTGAAGATACACACAATCACTTGGCCAAAGTAACTACGCACATCGGAGAGCATGCAAGAATATAAATTACTCATATAAGAATCATGCACAATCTGAACATAACTTCATAATCCATCGGATCCCAGCAAACTGATTGTGGATATTAATAAGCACTGGCAGAGTTGGGTAGTGCCCCAAGCAAAGGCGGAATTGTAGATAGTAGCAGTTTTCCCTCAATTAAAGATCGAACCGAGGTTTATCGAACCAGTAGGACTTTGAAATCAATAGCGAGGTGAATGTTGAAGATCTCTGGTGCTTAACCTTCAACAGACGTGGACCTACACACACTCAACCAAAATACTTTGCCCCCAACGGCGGAGAGGTTGTCAATCTCTCCGGTCTCGCAGAACACAAAGCGGTTAATTGTATGATGAAATGGAATAAATGCAAAAGTGACCAGAGGAGTAATGATGATTAAAAGCAAGTAAATGAGGTTGTAAACATTGTAAAAAGATGGAACGGGGGCCATGGGTTCACTAGTGGAGTCTCTCAAGTAAATAAAATATGCATGTGATGGGTGAACGAATTACAGCTAGGCGATTGACAAGATCATGACACAAACCCAATTTAGCTATGACAAAAAGAACATAATAATATTTATGGAGGCATCACGACAAGGAACAAAGATCGTTGAGTCCAACTGCGTCTTTGTCTAATTAGTCCACCGTGGGATCGCTATCCAGCCTGTCACCCAACGGTATTAAGTTGCAAGCAACAGACAAATGCATTAAGTAAAGTGCATGATGTAAGCAACACTAATATCAAATGAGACACTAGCACCGCTGTTTTACCCTTAGTAGCAACAGCACACCCTCGCCCTTAGACGTTTCTGTCACTCGTGCCCAGGAACAAAAGGGGGCATGAACCCACTATCTAGCATAAATACCCTCTCTTGGTGTCGGGGGCAACCCCCGGATAGGGTCAAGATGATGAGATATGCATAGACCCGGAGTTGACCAGGTCAACACTAACCGACATACCATATCGACATACCCAGAGTCGACCGGGTCAAAGCTAACCGACATACCCGGATGTCGGATCCTATCCTTTGTTCTTCTTATGTGCAGGGAAGGTAAAACCGAGTTAAG
This sequence comes from Puccinellia tenuiflora, assembly GCA_012064385.1. NCBI lineage: Eukaryota > Viridiplantae > Streptophyta > Magnoliopsida > Poales > Poaceae > Puccinellia > Puccinellia tenuiflora. The sequence continues at coordinate 1,229,369 of QRDG01000415.1, forward strand.
AAGTATCGGGCATGCCTATGCCGGATAGGTGGAGATGGAGGTATCCCGGTGGACGGTCAAGGCTCACGTCTTGTCCCTACAATCACGGGGCAGGCGTCATGCCACTGGCTTGACATGACGCGTTGCCTAACCTCTGACCCGGCAGTCACGGGATGGAGAGTCATGTCTCCATGCTGCTGACCGAAGCGGTACGGGGGAGCAGTGTACCGGGAGTGGATAGATTGGACGTGCCACGCAGCGATGACGGAAGCGGTCAGGGGCCGGTCGTGGCCCCAGTGTTGGCTACGCCAGCACCCATGTCAGCCCTAAACTTGTGCCCTGGGTTCCCTTATATAAGGAGCACCAGGGGCTCCTCTTACGGGGACGCTAGACGCATCGTACGATCCCAGACGCTACTCTACGCCACACTCAAGACCAGAGCCAACGGAGAGCCACTGGGCCACCGCAAGACTCGGTAGAGAGCCCGAGTGATACACCTTAGCCTTTGTTCAGAGGCTTACTCATACAGCTCGAGGAGCATCTTGTAGCTCGAGTGTGATCCACCATATAAACAGACAAGCAGGAGTAGGGGTTTTACCTCCTCACGAGGGCCCTGAACCTGGGTAGATTGTGTGTGTTCGTGTATTCTGTGTGCGTGTTCATACGCGCTATCCCTCCCCGGTACCTCCAGCGTCCATCGGCCCCATCTTTAGCCTATCTATGGCATCTGTCCGTGCACCACCACGACAGTTGGCGCCCACCGTGGGGCCAGCAGCAGCGTTGGCTGGTGTGTTCATCCGGACGGGTTCCCTCATCGCTTCGGGCGAGTGCGTGCTCTGTGGCCTTGTCCACAGGTTCGGCTCGCTCAACGTCGTCAGCGACAACGCGGGCTGTTTCGGCAGCAGGCCGTTACCCCGGAACGGCTGCCTCATCGAGTTCAGCGCGTTCACGGTCTACGTCGCCACCGAGGTCCCCTGCCGGTTTCCCGAAAGGGTGCAGGTTGCTGCGGATCCTCCCACAGTCTGCGCAGCTCGCGGCTGGCGTACCGGTCACCCCGCTAGTTGCGTGGAGGTCATGATGACCATTCCGAACGTCGGTGCCGGCATTGCCACGGCCGGGGAGGCCGAGGTCAGCACCAGGTCCACCAGGACGGCACGCCCGCCGCTGGAGAGGCCGGAGAAACGCATGGTGCAGGCCGGTACATCAGGTGTGCCGGTGATGCCGAGTCCTCTTCAGGACGTGATCGAGAAGCTGGCAACCCCAGTGGCTCCGAGTGCAGATGGTTCTCTGGCTCAGGCGGAGCTAGATGAGCAGTGCAAGAACATACTCGAGGAGGCTTTAGAGGTAGCCCGAGTCAGGCAAGAGTTTGACATCTCTCTCTGTGAGTATAACAAAGCTCATGGTTTTACTCCAGTAGCAAATCCTGTTAGTCGCATAGATGAGGTGCGCAACCGAGGTAGAGACCTCAATGTCGAGATTGCTAGAGATGGTAGACCCAAATCTAGTAGAACTGCTAGTCATGTGTCGGCAGATAGGACGAAGTATAGCACTCTCGGCAAGAACCTTAGGGCTGCAGAGGCAGCTGCAGCCGAGTTACCTAACTTATCCGGTGATGCTCGTCGTAGGCAGCAGGACCGAGTAAACGAGCTGGTAGCTATTGCGAATCGCCAGAATGAAGCTTTCCGGAATGCGAACCCGGATATAGGTGGATCTCGGTATATTCACTCGAATGGTGGTGCCGGGGGAATGTCCAAGGGACAGGCCTCGTCGCCGTATGTCGGTAGAAGCCGTGACCGGAGTGTAAACTCTGGTAAAAACAAGCAGCTGCATGCTTATGATCCGGTCTATGCCGGAAAGCAGATAGCCGGGAAAGGCCATGCCGGTCAGGGAGCCCCAGAACCCGCTTAGGGCAGGCAAGGAGTCAGCCGGGTTAACCCAGCAAATCAGGGCCAGTCACCTCGGTATCCGGCACCCAACTCACCTCGGCAACGACTTGGTGTCGGATATGCCGAACAGGCCGCCGACCGATATGATGATGGTTACTCGGCCATGGAGCGGGCCGGGTACACAAGATTCAGAGACCTGGCGTCCAAGGGTGCACTCGGTGCTAGGCTGGGAACTCGCCAGCTGCCGGCACATGATGTCCGCAACAAGCTTGACAGAATATATATGTCTGAACTCCTGGAGGAGCAAGGCCCACTGGGTCCGGCATGTTTTGGACCCCATATAATGAAGCAGGCACCGGTGCCGAATTTCCAGCTTCCCCGGGGTGCCAAGATGTATGACGGCAGTACTAATCCGGAGGATTGGCTGACAGATTATGTCACAACGGTGCATATCGCTGGTGGCAGCCGCCGATGGGCAGTGTGGTGTGTACCGCAGATGTTGGAGGGTCCAGCCCGAATCTGGCTGAACAACCTGGAGGAGGACAACATTGATTGCTGGCTGGACTTCTCGGAGGCATTTGCCAGCAACTTCTACAGCACGTACAAGAGGCCGAATCGCCCTCAGCAACTGTCCATGTGTTGGCAGAGGGAAGATGAAACTGACCGAGAGTATCTGACCCAGTGGAGTACAATCCGCAACTCCTGTGAAGGAGTAATCGAGTCGCAGGCCATCGCATGGTTTGCACAAGGGTGCCGACATGGCTCCATGCTTTGGCAGCGACTCCAGAGAGAGATGCCGACCACCTTGGCCGAAACGATCAAGATAGCTGACAGCTATGCCCTGGGTGATCCGACTCAGCCCTTACTGGCCCAGGTCGAGTCGGGCAGGAGGTATCCCGTTCAGGACCAGGACAGATCGGGCAGGCGTAGCGATCGCCCGGATAACCGAAACAAGAGAAGAGATGACAGGCCGGACTACCGGTACGGGTCAGACCAGGTCGCTGCTGTTGACCAAGATCAAGTGGATGCCGGTAGTAGCCAGCGTCAGAAGAGTGATGGTCCGTCATGGGGTCAAAACTCAGAAGGAAAGAGGCCATGGAATGGCAAGAAGAGGCCATGGAATGGCGAGAGGAAGCCATGGAACGGTGACAAGAAACAATGGGATGACAAGGAAAGATACACCTACGAGAAGATGCTGGATGGCCCCTGCAGCTTTCACACTAAGCACCCCAGCAGACCGGCTCAACACACGACCTGGGACTGCAGTTAGTATCAGCGCAAGCCAGTGAGTGATGGTCCGGCATCCCGACCTGCACCTCTCACGGGTGCAAACACTCAGCCTCTGAACACCCAGCAGAGGCCGGAGAATGTCAACCAGGTGACCAACAACAACAACAACAATGCTGGCCCGAGTCGGCAGAATGAGTACCGAGAGCCCCACCAGAGCTACATGGTCTTTGTGACCGAGCCTACTGACAAGCAGAGCCTGAACCGGCGTGCAATGAAGGTAAACGCGGTCATGCCGGCCGTGCCGAAGTTCATGTACTGGTCCGAGGATGAGATCGCTGGAGCATCAATGACCATCCCAAGGTCATGCCCAACCCAGGGGGTTATGCTCTAGTGTTGGATCCGACATTCGTCGGGCCCATCATCAACATCAGGTTTACCCGGGTTCTCGTTGACAACGGGAGCAGCATCAACATCATGTACCGGGATACCATGGTCAAACTCGGCATAACCGAGAATATGATGCAGCCAAGCAGGACCACCTTCCATGGTATCGTGTCGGGTGTCTGGCATGCACCCATGGGCACAATCTGGGTTGATGTCGCCTTTGGCGACAAAGGCAACTGCAGAACTGAGAGTCTGCTATTTGAGGTCGTGGACCTCGAAAGCCCGTATCATGCCTTACTCAGTAGGCCGGCACTCGCCAAGTTCATGGCATCCACTCATGTGGCCTACCTGAAGATGAAAATTCCGGGTCCAAATGGTGTCATCACCATCTCGGCTGACTACAAGCGTTCCATGGAGTGCGCCTCGGCCGGGTCACTTCTGGCCGAGTCACTAGTGATTGCCGCGGAGAAGAAGAGAATCCATGAGGTGGTGGCTCTGGCCCAGTCCGCTCAACTCGGTATGACGAGTCTGGCTAACCCGAAGTAGACATCGACCTTCCAGGCGGCGAAGGAGTCCAAGAAAATCGGCATCGACGAGGCTAACCCGGACCACACCGTCATCATCGGTGCCGGGTTGGACAGCAAATAGGAAAGCGAGCTCATCAACTTTCTCCGTGAGAATCGGGACATCTTCGCATGGTCGAATCAGGACCTGCCGGGTGTTCCGAGGGAGTTGGCTGAGCACTCTCTACATGTCCGGTCTTCTGCGAGACCGGTGAAGCAACCAATGCGTCGCTTCGCTGATGAGAGGAGGAAGATTGTTGGTGACGAGTTAGCCAGACTTCTCGCGTCTGGTTTCATAATGGAAGTGCTGCACCCGTACTGGTTGTCTAACCCGGTCCTGGTGGAAAAGAAGAAGGATGACCCGAATGTAGCCGCTGTCTGGCGCATGTGTATTGACTACACAAACTTGAACAAGGCATGTCCGAAAGATCCATTCCCGTTGCCCCGGATCGATCAAGTAATCGACTCCACGGCCGGGTGTGAACTGTTATCATTTGTAGATGCGTACTCTGGTTTCCACCAGATACCGCTGAACCCTGCGGATCAAATAAAGACTGCCTTTATCACCCCGTATGGGGCTTATTGCTATCGTGTCATGTGCTTTGGGTTGAGAAATGCCGGTGCCACTTACCAGCGCTGTATGCAAAAATGTCTGCATGATCAAATAGGCAAAAATATGCAGGTATATGTCGACGACATAGTCATCAAGAGCAAGGAAAAACATACCTTGTTGGATGATCTCAAAGAGACATTCGCAAACCTGCGGAAATTCCGGCTAAAGCTTAACCCGGATAAATGTACATTCGGGGTGCCGGCAGGAAAGTTACTCGGTTTCCTCGTATCTAGCCGAGGTATCGAGGCAAACCCGACTAAAATCCGGGCAATAGAAAACATGAATTTGCTGAGATGTCTCAGGGACGTCCAGAAGTTCACAGGTTGCCTGGCCTCCTTGAGTCGTTTCGTAGGTCGGTTGGGAGAAAAGGCCCTGCCTTTGTACCAACTGATGAAAAAATCGGATAAGTGTAGCTGGACCCCGCAAGCGGATGCGGCGTTCCATGAGCTGAAAAAGATGTTGGCTACAGCGCCGATATTGGCTTCACCACTACCGAGAGAGCCCATGTTGCTCTACATTGCGGCCACTAACCGAGTCATTAGTGTCGTAGTGGTGGTGGAGCGAGAAGAAGAAGGAACTACGGTGCAGAGACCGGTATATTACTTGATTGAGGTGCTCTCCGTCTCAAAACAAAATTACCCTCACTAGAAAATGACCTATGGTGTCTACATGGCGGCCAAGAAATTGAAGCATTATTTTCAGGAGCATCCTATAACCGTAGTAAGTGCGGCCCCTGTGTCGGAAATCCTCGGCAACAAGGATGCGAGTGGCCGAGTAGCCAAGTGGGCTATTGAGCTGGAGGCTTACGCGCCACAGTATGCGAGAAGAGATACCATCAAATCTCAAGCAGTGGCAGATTTCTTCATCGATTGGGCCGAGATGCAGTATGAGCCATCTCTGCCGGATTCCAATTACTGTAAAATGCATTTCGATGGGTCCAAAGTAAAGGAAGGCCTGGGAGCCGGCGTGGTTCTCACCTCGTCGAAGCGAGACCAGCTGAAATATGTGCTACAAGTCCATTTCGCGGCATCCAATAATGTGGCCGAGTATGAAGCGTTGATTCATGGACTCAAGGTGGCCAAGGAAATCGGAGTTCGCTGGATCATATGTTATGGTGACTCGGATCTTGTGATTCAGCAAACATCAGGCAACTGGGATGCCCTAGATGCCAACATGGCGGCATACCGGTTCCATGTCCAGAAGATCTCGGGGTACTTTGATGGTTGCGAGTTCAATCACATTCGGCGGACAGAAAATGAAAGTGCTGACATGCTATCCAAGATCGGATCGTACCGGCAGGCCATCCCACCCGGGGTGTCACTGGAGCATCTTCACAAGCCATCAATCAAGCCTTCACCCGAGTCCGAGTCAATATTTATCCCGGGTAATCCGGAACCCGACGTCGTCCCGATGGACGTGGATGTCGGGAGCATGCTGCAGGACTCGGGGACTGCTCCGCAGGACCCGGGGACTTCCGTGGATGTCGGTTACATTCACCAGGACTCGGTGACTATGTTGGAAAACTGGAAAGCCGCTTGGCGGAACTCGGGGACTCCTTGGGAGGACTCGGGGACTCGCCAGCTTATGCCGGATGTGGTAATGTCGGTTGACGCGATGGAAATTGACGAACCTGTACTCGGTACTCGTCCCGTACCGGCATGGGCGCAACCCATCATGACATTCATGTTGGATGGCAGTCTACCGAGTGATGAGGTCTCGGCCAGACAGATACAGAGGCGATCCAAATCCTTCACCATCATCAACCATGAGTTGTACAAGAGAAGCGTGACCACCGTGCTTCAGCGCTGTGTCAAACCAGAGGAAGGAGAAGAGATTCTCCGAGATATTCATCAGGGAGAGTGCGTTCATCACGCCTCTTCCAGAGCAATGGTGGCTAAGGCATTCCGGTATGGGTTTTACTGGCCCAGTGCTTTGCAGCAGGCAGAGGACATAGTCCGGAAGTGCGAAGGGTGTCAGAGATTCGCCCACAAGATTCATATGCCGGCATCAGTTCTCAAGACTATCCCCATCACCTGGCCATTTGCAGTGTGTTGTCTGGACATGGTGGGACCGTTCAAGCCAGCCCGAGGTAACATGACTCACATCCTGGTGATGGTGGACAAGTTCACCAAGTGGATCGAGGTGAAACCGATAAGAAAGTACGATGGCCGCACAGCCGTGTCATTCCTGAAGGATATTATCCTAAGGTATGGTCATCCGCATAGCATTATCACGGATAATTGCACCAATTTCGACGAGGGAGCCTTTGCTCAGTTCTGCGAGGAAAAGAGAATCCGGATGGACCTGGCATCGGTCGCACATCCGCAGTCCAACGGACAAGTGGAAAGATCAAACGCTCTGGTCTTATCCGGCATAAAACCCCGGCTAATTGAGCCACTGCTACGTGCTCCGGGGTGTTGGCTGGATGAGATCCCGGCAGTATTGTGGAGTCTAAGGACTACCCCGAATCGCTCTACTGGCTACACGCAATTCTTCCTGGTATATGGAGCAGAGGCAGTTCTGCCAACCGACATAGAGCATGACTCGCCAAGAGTCGCATTATATACCGAGTCCAAGGCTAGGGAAGCCCGGGAGAATGATGTCGATCTACTCGAAGAAGCACGAGAATTGACATTGTCCAAGTCATCGATATATCAGCAGAATCTACGATGCTATCATAGCCAGAAAGTAAACCCTCGCAAGTTCCGCGAGGGAGACTTGGTGCTTAGGCTCGTGCAACGCACAGCCGGCATGCACAAATTGTCGCCTCCTTGGGAAGGGCCATTTATCGTGAGCAAAGCTCTGCACAATGATGCCTATTATCTTATTGATGCTCAGAAGCAGGTGAAGAACAGGATGGACAGATCCGGAGAGGAGACCAAATGACCTTGGAATGTACCTCTGCTTCGCCCTTTTTGCTCTTAAGGACCTACTGTATGTATCTCGAAACTCTGAAATGAAATGTCGGCACCCCTAAAAGAGACTCGGGGACTGCCATGTTGTAAAATCTGTGTTTATTTGCATGTTTATCTCTGTTTCCCGTATGTCGGATGGCTGTAAACCGAATCTCAAGGTTTCAAGTATTGTATGCTATGTCTTTGTGATCTTGTGACCCGACTGCCAAACACCAAAAAAGGTAGGCAAGGGCAAAGGTTTCAGGATGCAGTAAACAAGAAAACAAACTCGGGGACTCGGCCAGGAGCGATTCGGCTTCTTTTTGTTAGTCTTGTGTTTTATGTCGAATGGCTCTAGACCATATCTCAAAGTTTCGTGTATTGTATGCTACGTTTTGCTGTCCCGTGACTCGACTGTCGAACGCCGAAAAATGGTAGACAAGAGCTGGGATTGTAACACCTAGTACACAAGAAAGTAAACTCGGGGACTTGGCTCAAGTGCGATTCGGCATAAGCTGTTTATTAATCCTATGTTTAGTTCTTTATTTGTGTGTCGGATGATTTTAAGCCATAACTCAAAGTTTTTAGTATTGTATGCCGTATCTCGGTAATCTTGTGACTCGACTGTCGTACGCCGAAAAATGGTAGACAAGAGAAAAGGTTGCAAAGTATGGTAAACAAGAAAATGAACTCGGGGACTCGGTTCAAAATGATCCGGCATACTGCTAATCATGTTAAAATGTGCAAAGTAAAGTAGCAAGTGCCAAGCATAAAAAGCTTAAGATTTATATTACATCTGCACCCGGCATCCCGGAGATCTGATGATCTGAGTTTTTGCTAAGTCTAAGCAGCAGGATCTTTGCTACTCGGAGCAGAAGGAGCGGTATCTGTCTTGGCAGGTTCCTCGCTCGCGGCCTCGGCGGTGTTCTCGGTCGCGGGTGCCGGAGCGGTGCCAGTGGCTGTGCCGGGAGGTGTGTCAGCGTCAATCTGCTCGTCGACTTGTTCTTCGTTCTCTTCTTCGTCCTCGTCAGCAACCTCGATCTCCTCCGCTTGAGGAACCCGCTGGCTAGCGACAAAGCTATGCACTGGAGCATACTGGATGAGGGAGTGCGCCAGCTCTTGGCGACGCCGGATGAAATCCGGGTCAGTGGTCCACTTCAACCCATCGCGCAATGTCTTGAGCGTGTCGAGGTCGATCCCCTCATACCAAGATAGCACGTACATCAGAGCCTCATCCGCACCGACTCGGGTGGTGGATGACCGCCAATCGTCGAGTCGATCCTCGGAAGCCAGCAAGCATTGGCCAGTTCGTCAACTGACTTAGGGGGCTCGTACTCGGGCCAGATAACGCCGTAAACCCGGATCGCAGAGGAGAGGAGTCCCACTCCGATAGCCCTCAGCGGTGACATGCGCGACTTCAAAGCCACCAGATGGTCGTCAATGTCCCACTCGGCAGAGATCGGGCCATCTCGGATCTTCCTCTGCCGGAACTTCTGAGTGCTGTTATCCGCAGCAGCTTCGGAGTGGGGGAAGTGCTCTGAATTGAGAATGGCTAACACCAAAATAAGTCACATGAAGGAAAATAATGGATGTCGGATAATGACAGAGGAAGAAAGGGCTTACTGTCCATCTCGCTGTTGATGCTGGAGAACTCCACCAACCATCGCGCGATCTTGGTCTTTAGGGCCTGGAGCTCACCCTCGGCCGAGGTTGCGCGAGACTCAGACTCCTCAAGGGACTCCTTGAGTTTCCGAGTCTCTTCATCCCGGAGTTGCTTCTCCTCGGCGGCGGATTTCTCCAGCTTGGCGGTACGACCCCGAGATTTCTCAAGCTCGGCCTTCAGCCGGGACACCTCGTCCTGCTCCTTCTTGAGCTCGGTATGATGCGCGTGCTTGCGCTCCTTCTTTTCGGCTGTGCCGAGATAGCAGAGTCAGCACACAAAAATTGATACAAGTGCAAATTAAAGCACAGAATATGACTTACTCTCGAGGTCCGAGATCCGCTTCTGCAGTCCTTCAGCTTTGGACTTTGTCTCGGCTGTTCATGTCGGTAAAAGAAAAGGAAATGAGATCAAGCCGGAGGAGTATAACTGCTATGTCGGTGGGAGGAATGGTACCTATCATGCTCAGCTTAGCTCGTAGCAGTTTGTATTTGTCGGAGAGCTTTTTGTGCTCCAGCAGGAGCTTGCGGTGCACCTAGGTGCGTTTGGTCATGCAATTCTGGAAAGAGGAGGTATTAGTCTTATTAGTGAAGATTCAAGCCGAGTAATCCTTACTCAACCGAGTCTTAATTACTCGGCCCAAATCTCGGGGACTGTGGATAGATGATATCTGCATTGAAAAATTGAAACAGTGAAATCTTTATTCGGCAGCACTTACCGCGGCTGCTCTTTCGACTTCAAGAAGGGTAGCTTTCGCTACGAACATCGTTTGGGCAACCAAGCTTGGCCCTGCCAGATGCTCCGAGATCTGGCCCACTGGTGATCGTGAGCTCACCTCGCTCGTGTCGGCAGCATTCCAGTCCATATTGTAGTGCTCAAGTGAGCCCAAGCTTCTCCCGCTGAGGGTCCGAAGTGGGGCGAACCCCCAGGTGGTGGACTGGATGCCGGTTGGTGTTGCTGCGGGTGCACCTTGGCTTGGCGGCGCGACCAGCTGTCTATCCGGATTGGCCGGTACTGCTTTCGCCGGAGCTTTCTCAGTTGCTTTCCCGGTTGCAGGAACCGGGGCTTTCAGTGTCTGCTGCGGCTGCGGCTGTGCCGGTGGCGGCTATGGCTTTGCCGGCGGCGTCGGTTATGCCGGCGGTGGCCGTTGCTGCGGCGGTGTCTGTTGTGGTTGAGGTTGCTGCTGTTGTTGCGGTGGTGGTCCTTGCTATGACTGTTGAGGCTGTTGCTGCTGCGGTGGTTCTTGGTGCTGCTGAGTCGGTTGTTCCGAGTCCTCCGGGACCCCGGACCTCTCTATCTCGGGGGCCGAAGAGCTAGCTCCGAGACTCTCATCCCGGTTGGGCGCTAGAGTGTCGTTCGCATCCGGACCAGCGTCTCCAGCTCCGGATCCCGGAGCCGATGAATCTACTGCTGGACTTGTCCGTGGCGGACTTTGCACCCGAGTGTCGTCGGGCCGAGGCGGCGTCAGATTCCTGAGCGGGACCCGGTCGGTAGACCCGGTCGGCGGGACCTCCAGAGGAGCCATGCTATAAAACAAAGCAATAAAGTGTATTGTAAGAAGGAGAAAAGCAAGTATATGCAAGTATATGAAGGTTATGTCAGCAAAAGGGAATCCTACCCCTTGGAGACAGGGCGCTCACGACGCTTCACTATCGTCTTTACTCGCGCCTTCTTTTGTGCGGGACCCGAAGTGCCGGAAGGTCCGACATCGGTGGAAGCAGCAATGGGGCGCTTCCGAACCGGGCCCTTGGGTCCCACGACGAGGGGATCCACCTCGAGCACCTGGTCGTCCGAGTCAGCTAGGGGCGAGGACACCGGGTATGGGAACGCAACTGGACGAGGGTCATATACCTCTAAAATCTGACAATCGTCATCTTCGTCCTCCGACCAGTCTCGGATGGAGGAGACACGAGTCTTACCCGTGGTAGGACCCGGAACGGCGGCGGGGATCGGCATGTTGTCCTCGTCGTCCGGATCTTCCGAGTCGGCTTCGACCCGGTCCTTACCCCAGTTGGCGGCGGGGTCCGGTCCGTCCTCCTTCGTCTGCCGCCCGAGTCTCTGCATGATGGAAACGGAGAATGGTTAATACAAAGGGTGAAGTGGCACCGACGTAAGAGTTTATGTCGGCGGAAAACTGATGTCGGCTGAAGTTACTCACCACGGGCGGAAGATTGCTTCGGCTATGGGGTTCCTTGCCCCACTCCCATTCCTCTGTCATCTGCGTCCGGGCTATGGCCTCGACGCGCCACCGGATCTAGGCCTTGTCCAGCTCAAAGGTGCTTTTCCGGGTCGGATCAAGCGGGCCACTCATGTGGCAAATCTTGTGGACTCGGTGCTGGAGGGGCGAAACCCGGCGACTGATGAATGTTGCCAGCAGGTCGTCGGTCGACATCCCTTCTCCTTTGAGTTGTTCGACGATTTGGTGGATGTGGTTGACTTCCAGCACCTTGTCCTTCGGGTTGTACCCCCAGTTGAGTTGCGCTGTGGGGGGACCGATGGCGAATGCCGGCAGGTTGATCATATCAACCTTGGTCGTGTTCTTCACGTAGAAGAAAGATCGTTGCCATTTCCGGCATGACTCCAGACCGTAGATTCGGGGAAAGATGGAGGTGCGCCGAGGTGTGACAGTGGCGGCCCCACACCGAGTCATCTCCTTGGGTGTGTCCGGGTCAGCAGGATTCAGGATGACCTATTTCCGGAACTGAAAGTACTTGGACCACAGGTTTATGGTGGGCCAGAGGCCGAGATATCCCTCGGCGAATGAGACAAAGGCTGAGAGGGTGGTGATGGCATTAGTCGGAAGATGATGAGGTTGGAAGCCGAATTTGTTGAGGAAGCTCCGAAAGAAGGCGCTAGCGGGTAGCCCGAAACCGTGCTCGAAATGCACGACGAAGACAACGTACTCACCCTCCCGGAGATTCGTCGCAGTTTCGGAACCCGGTATCCGGCATTCCACCCCGGCCGGGATCCGCCGTGTCTGGTTCAGCCAGTCTATCTCGGTGCGGGAGACGTCGGNCTATAATTTTTGAGTGATCCATGTTTGTTTTATGCATTTTCACATGTTTTTGTCATCTTGTTATATCATTTTAAGGCATTTTATTGGACTAACCTATTGACAAGATGCCCAGTGCCAGTTCCCTGTTTTTGTGCTGATTTTGTTGCAAAAAGTTACTTTTAGAAATATTCTCGGAATTGGACGAAAATTTACGGGGATTTTTTATTGGACAAATGAGGAAGGGAGCCAGAAGGGCGACCCTGGGGGAGGCCCACATGGCAGGGGCGGCCTCCCCATGCGGGTCTAAGGGGGGTCGTGGGCGAGACCCGTCTGTGCCCCTCGGAGACCTCCTCGTGACGCCCTTTTGCCTATAAATCACCCCCGACGTAAAAACCCTAACCCCCGAAGGATTTTTCCAAATACGCAACAGAGTTCCGCCGCCATCGCCGACAAGTTTCGGGGGTCAGATTGATCCTGTTCCGGCACCCTGTCGGGACGGGGATCGACCGCCGGGGCCATCTCCATCAATACCGCTGCTTCCCGCGATGAGGATGGAGTAGTCCCTCACCGGGGCTGAGGCTTATACAAGTAGCTATGTGGTTATCTCTCTCTCTCCCATGATGTGATCATGAGCTTTGTTAGTGTAGTTGAATACATGATGTTTCCCTATGTGTAATGGATATGATGTTGCTCAAGTGGTGTTATTTAGTACAATTTCCGGAGCCACCGTTGTGATCATGGTACCTCGGTGACAGGATGGGTGCCGTGTGTGACTCTATGGATAATAGATTGGAAGGATCTTCATCATGAGTTTGTTCTTTATTTGTTGCATTGAATAGATCATGAGGTTTCTTGATACTTGTGTTATTGAAGAAAGAGACTATTCAAGAAATAGGTTGTGGTGTTTGTTAGTACTATCTTTGGATGCGGATAGTGACAGCATGAAGTGTCCATAAATATGGAATACGAACTTTAAGGTGTGCTTTTCGTAGCCCTACGTAATTCCCATCCTATTTTATCCACGAAAGAATGATCTTCGAGTAACGTCTACCATGCATGTGTTTTTGTGGAACTATTACATGTTTAATTATGTTAATGATGTTGAGAGTAGTCACTAGTGAAAGTATGAAGCCTAGGCCTTATTTCCAAGCATTGATACACCATTTTTTAGTCACTTTTGTCACTTGTTTGCTTGCTGCCATTTTTATCATAGAATTACAAAATCACCTTTTACCATCCATATCACTTGCATTTTACCATCTCTTCGCCGAACTAGTGTACCTATACAACTGACAATTGTATTAGGTGTGTTGGGGACACAAGAGACTTCTTGTATCTGTAACGCCCCGACCCCAGAACTATACAGTGAAGCGTTGTGCAACCGGTCATGCTACACAATCGAGGGTTACTGGGTTTACCAATCCCAGGCCAAAACCTTTGGCAGGTGTGCTCGGAATGGATCATCGGCACACAACACCCCGATCATGCCATAAGCTCAGACATCGCTATCACGCATAGTTAAGAGACCGAGACTTGTGGAACAACTGGCACAATGCAGACTCTACGACACAAAGCATATAGCAACTCATATAACGAGAAGAATACAAATATTACACACAAAAAGAATCACAGATCCAACAATACATCAAGCGGAAGCGGGAAGTGTTGTCTAACAACAAGATGCAAATGTATAGCCTAAGAGGCCTACAAATAAAAGATCCCCAGACAGCTTGTTCCACGGTCCCAAGCTGCCACCTGGGAACCCCGGACTACTAGTCGACGTCCACGAAGAACCCACCTAGCTACTCGGTGTCGTCCTCCTCTGAAATACAAATATAAAGGCAGTAGGGCGATATAGGCCCGATGCTGACGGAGGCTCTAATGCTGTATAATGTAGCTAATTTGCATAAAGCTAGATTTTCATTAAAAAGACATAAAAGACACAAGGCATCGTCTATTCAGAATAATTTTCATAAAGGGGATAAGAGAGTAACATCTCATATTCGGTTCTCATCGAACCTACTTGTAGCCAAACCACTCATCTCCACCAAAGGCACTCCCTCGAATCCCCCTCGAGGAAATGAACCTTTAACACACGTTGGTTATGCAACCTTTAGCTGCCATATCAATTAAGTTAAGGTTCTCTATGATCTTATCGTCTATTCCCAAGTCGTCCATAACCGCGGACACGGCTTTTCGAAAAGATTTAACCCTGCAGGGGTGTACTAATTTACCCATTGGTACCGTCCGACTCACCTGATTGGCCCTCTTCCGGGGAAGGCCGGCGAGCAGGCGCGGTTAAACCTTTACCTCGCGTGAGACTATCCAAGAGTCATCTGTGGCCACAGGGCAAGTTTACCCAGCCTATTTCAGCCCCTGCCCCATCGCCACGTCCTAAACACAAATCCTCATCAACATCTTCTTTCCACTCACACGCAAATGGAAAACCGAACTAGAGGACCCTTGGATACGTCCGCACAAGTTATTCAGTTAGTAAGGCGCCCATACACCCACCAATGGCAGCACGCTCGTCTTGGTTCAAGAGGTAAAGAACTCGCACCTAGGGGCAAGGATGAGACAAAACACCATCCCCGATGGCAACTCATCCAAGCCTTCTTAGCAAATTAATTTAGCATCACCATTAACTACCAAGTCCGCATCATTCCATCAACATCAACAATTATAGAATTTAACAACGGACATAACTAGTATTTGACTAAGCATGGCTAAGCATAGCTAAGCATATAGATACAACAATTATATTCTTGTCCCCTGCCAACACATCAAACCTAGGTTTCATAGGTAGGGATACATGTATTGGTTCGGGGAATAAACATGCATTCATAGGATCTTCTACATCTTGATCAAAAGAGACATTTGAATCGCATGCAATATTATGGTGGATAAAATATGTTTATAAAACGTTAGGATGCTAAAATGCCAAGAAGGTTAGGTTATCTCTTGCCTTGCTGCCGGGGCGTATAGTACGGCTCGTCGGGGTAGGCGAAGGAACCCTCGACTCCGGAATCTATCGATACCCAAAAGAAATACAAAGAACAAATAAATCACACGAACACAAGGTGCAATGCGCAACCACATGATGCCATGTCAAATTGATGCAAAGACACAATCATATAAATTTAATAGAAAAATTAAATGGAGAGCCAAATAAGTAGTGCAATTATTTGGAAGCAACCCCATATTTATCTTAGTGACCACATTACTTATAATTTATTACATATTTAGAGAAGTGGCTCAAATATGAATGATCATGACATTAATGGGTAGGGTTTGTTCTTCGGATCATTTTGGTACCTCATTTGTAATTTTCGGGGCACCGATGAATAAATAATGAATTAAATAATTAATTGAATTTAATTCTTTTAATCAAGTTATGAATAACATTAAATAAATATTTGTGATCATGATGTAATATTAGCATGTTTTGGTTGCATTTGAAGTGTTGATCACATCGATACCTTATTCATAATTTTTGGATCACTATTTAATAAGTTATGATTTTTCCCAATTTGGTATTATTATGCCATTTTTAAGAATTCATAAATAACAGCAAGATTATAATTTCAAAAGACAAATACAATTCTTCTATCTTGTAGAGTTTAATTTTCTGAACATTTTGAAATTTGGTTTGTCAAATTTGAACCAATATTCAATTTGTTATTAAATATTTAAAATTGTTTCAAAACTAAAAAGGGAAACAAATTCCCTGGCAGGCCGGCCTCAAGTCGGCCAGGCCGGGCACCAGCCCGAGAGGTCCGGCCTTTGGCCGCCCCAGGCTGGGCTCCCAGGCCGGGGCAGTGGCCGAAGCCTCCGGCCCGTGGCCGGCCCAGGTCGAGCGCGAGGCCGGGTCCAGGCCGGCACGCAGGGCACGCACGCGTGCTGGTCAACGCCACGACCGGCGTGGCCGGCGCGGTGACCACGGCGCGGTGCCGCACGGATGTGGCGAGTGAGCGCGCAAGGGGGCGAGCGTAGGGGTGCAGGTGAAGCGGCGCGGCGCGGGCTACCTGAAAGTGGCGGCGCCACCCATCTAGGGTCACCGGAGCGACATAGCCGACGGTGACCAGCGACGGAGGGACGGCGAGCTACGGCGCCCAATCGACCTAGGGGGAGAGGAGATCTATTGGGATGTCCGGGAGGACAGTGGCCTCACCCTGAGTGTGATGGCATGGACGGCGAGGTCGGGGGTGGCCGGAATCAGAGGCGAGCGTGCACGGCGGCGGCGGTCGTCGGCGGAGAAGAACGGGACGGCGTCGGCAACTCGTGAGGACCCGCGTCGATTCCTTCGACGTAGATGGAGAGGAGGTCACAGCGGAGGTGATGCCCCTCTTCGATCTGCTGCACGAGCTCCCGAACGGCGGCGAGGATCGGTGGTCGGCGGCGGCGACGGAAAGCAGAAGCTAGGGTTAGGGTTACTCGCCAGGAGGGGGAACTGGGAAAAGGAGGGGAGGCGCGCGGAGCAAGTGGGCGTCGGGGAGGTCCTCTTGACCACCAGGGAGGGCCCCGACGGCGGCATGGGTGGCGGCCAGCTCGGCGTCATGGCGCCAGTGCCATGGCGCCACAGTGAGAAGAGGGAAGGAGAGAGAGGCTGACAGTGGGGACCCACTGTCAGTGATTTAAACATTTCTGTTTTTCTTTTAAGTTCAGCATACTTCATTGAATTAATTGGGGCACTAAACATTTTTATAAAAATCTGTAAAAATTCATATAGGCTCCATTTAACCTTTATGTGCTCCAAAAAAATTGGTGAGGCAAAATAAAATATTTTGGTCAATATTTGTTCACAGCTTTTAATTAAAAGTATTTTTGACAAATTCCAATTTGTATTTAATTGAAGCACTTAAACATTTCCAAAAATACTGAAATTATTCATGGAGGCTCTAACAATGACATTGAGGCTCCCCATGATTTTAGTTTGAATTTTTGGAATGTTTAACTTGGTTTTAAAATTAGGAATTGAATTAAGCCAATTTGAATCCTCATATTTATTTCTCAATTGACAAAAATTGGAAATTGAGAATTGGGAATAAAAAGAAAATTTGGAACTTCCCAAACAATTTGGAAGTCCAAGAATGATTTGGTTTGCTAAGTTGAGCATTTGCATTGGTTTGGATGTTGGGAAGTTTGCCTCCCCATTTCAATTTGTTTCCAATTGGATGTTAGAATTAGCAATTGCATATGGATGCTATGATGCAAAACAAGAAATGCAAAAAGTGGAAAAATTCTTCGTATTTTTCATTACCAGGCTGGGGCTGTTACAGTATCTGAATTGCAGGGTTGCTTGAGAGGGATATCATTGACCTCTACCTCTCGTGGATTCGATAAACTTTGGGTTACTCACTTAAGGGAAAATTGCCGCTGTCCTACAAACCTCTGCGCTTGGAGGCCCAACAAGTCTACAAGAATAGAAGCGTGTAGTAGACATCAAGCTTTTTTCTGGCGCCGTTGCCGAGGAGGTGAGCGCTTGAAGGTATCTTCTTTTGATCTTGCAATTAAATCTTTTTGTTTCTTGTTTTTATTTCACTAGTTCGGTTTAATGGAAAACAACAAAAAAATTAGAGAGCTTTATAAAATTTATCTTGAAATTGGTCATGATGCTTTTGAAGAGAAAATTAAAAAACCTATGGAACTTTATTTGCATAACAATCATGCTAGTAGCAATGCTATTAGTATGATTTCTTTGAATGCCATTGTTGCTAATGCTATGGAAAATTGCAAGCTTGGGGATGCCGGTTTTGATGAATATGATCTTTTTAGTCCCCCAAGCTTGAAGGAGGAAATTTGCTTTGATGATACTATGCCTCCTATATATGATGATTATAATGATGAATGTGATATTTTCAGTCCACCTACTATTGAGGAAAAAGTTTATTATGATCATGATATGCCTCCTATTTATGATGATTACAATGATGGTTATGATAGTTTTACTCCCACTATTACTAATGGGAAAGATTTTATTTATGTGGAGAGTAATAATAATACTTTTATGCATATGAATCATGAGAAAAATGCTTTATGTGATGGTTATGTTATTGAGTTTTCTTATGATTCTACTGAAAGTTATTATGAGAGAGGGAAGCGTGGTTATATAAATTTTCATCTTATGAAGTTTCCCCTCTTTATGTTGAAGGTTTTAATGTTGCACTCGCTTTACCTTCCTATGCTTAATGTTTTGTGCCCCAATGATTTATTTTCTTACAAGATGCCTATGCATAGGAAGAGAGTTAGACTTAAATGTGTTTGATATTTGCTTCATGATGCTGTCTTTTGCGTTCCAACTCTTATTCTTATGAGAGCATCATTAAAATTATCATGCCTAACTAAAAGGCTTAAAAGAAAAGCGCTTGTTGGGAGGCAACCCATCTTTTACTTTCAGTTTTCTTTTTGCTTTTCTTGAGTCATGGAGTTGTTGCCTCTGTAGAAACTTGATTGCATATTTTTCTTTTGGTTTTTTGTGCCAAGTTTAGCCTCTAATGCATTGAAAGTGCGAGGTATTATGTTGCTGTCCAGAAACACATTATGTGCGCCTGTTGCACGAAAATCCTAAAATCGCCAGGCTTTTTAATTTTTTTGATTTGAGCTGCAGAAGTGCCTCGATAAATTCGATCTTTACAGACTGTTCAGATTTTGACAGATTCTGCTTTTATTTTGCATTTGTCTCTTTACCATCGTCATATGTGATACTCTAGGGGTAGAGTGCCACATTGAGGCTTAATAAACAGTAGCTAATGCCCAATGAATTTGTTTGCAGTTTGTCATGAGTTGAACAGATGTGCATTTTAATTTATGAGCACTAACCCTCTAATCAAATTATGGGAAGTTTTGTGTGAAGGGAGTTTTTAAGTTCCAAAGGAGAGGAATATGAAGAAATCGAGGATGGATCAGAGCTCAAGCTTGGGGATGCCCACCCCCTCTGAATATCAAGAATCATCAAGGGTCAAAGCTTGGGGATGCCCAAGGCATCCCCTCATCATCATCGACTATCATAAGGTCGTCTTCGTTGAATTTTGTTTTTATCACTTTACATATTATGTGCTATGCTTGGAGCGTCTTTTTACTTTCAGTTTTGTTTGTTTGTTTGCTGGTCATATACTTGTTGGATCCTTGCTTTGTTTGTGTGGGAGAGAGACACGCTCCGCTTTTTCGTTTGAATACTCCTTTGCTTCGCTTATATCTTGTTGAGTATTCTTAGCTACTATTTGTTTGCTAGTAAGCTCTCGCTTTTAGCTTTTATCTTGTTTAGAGCTGCTAGTTGTTGATGTTAAACTCTCTTGTTCTTCACTTATATTTGTTAAGAGAGTTGCTATGGTTGCTTGGTTAATGTGTTAGGACGGTGAAATGCTATTCATGTGATATTGGAATGAAATGAAATCCTGCATAGTCTTGTAGATCATAGTGTGGATACTTGATGCTTCTCAATTGTTTTGAGATATTAAGATGAATGCTTAAACTTGCTGGTTATTTGAGTGGAATTGATTAGTAAAGAAATACTGTTGAAAACTTGAAACTGTGTGGTGTTTCGTAGTTGTTAATTCTTTAAGCTAATCTTTACATCAAAAGAATTGTTTGGTCAACATTGGATACGGTGTGGAGCTTTTATGGTTATGATTGATAAATGTCTTATGCTACTATGTTACCGGTTAATTTTAGATGTTTGCTTCAAATACCTTCTTTGCTAAGCCCAAAAATTCATACTGAGTGTATGGTTCACTCGTGCATCCAAGTCCCAAAGCCAAACTATCTTGCCAGCTGAGTCCACTATATCTACCTATGCATGGTATTTCCTGCCATTCCAAGTAAATTTGTCATGTGCTATTGATGCATCTAAAATGCATACATGAACTTTGCACTATAATAGTTATATTCCATTCATATTTGCATCATATAAGGGGTATATTACTGTTATTTAATGATTTTTGGTAATTTATGATGATATCCCCTTTTTATGGAATTAATCCGGCAGAAAACCCCTATTTCTTTCCTTATTTGTTTCAGGACCTTAACGACGTCATAATGAGCTATAAATTTACGGGGGTCAATATTTTGGAAGGAGAAGATTTAGGAGCAAAAGAAGTCATCGAACGGAGGCCGGAAGACCAAGATGGAGGGTCCCACGCGGCTACAGTACTAGGCCGCATGGGCCCATCCCATTTGGCCCTCGTGGCTACGTTTGCATCGATCCTTCGCCCTGAAGCTTCCTCATGACCTAAAAACGCCTATATAAGAGGTCCCCCGACGTTTTCCCAGAGGAGAGCTGCCACACGAGAGAAACAAGAAACAGAGACCAGGAGGCTGCAGATTGGAGGGGGAAAACTCCGGTGGAGCCCTGCCGGAGAGGCCTCCACCTTCTCCATCGACATCTCCACCGTCTCCATGATGAAGAGGGAGTAGTCCACCTCTGGACTATGGGTTTGTGGCAGTAGCATATGTATCTCTCTCTCTCTTGAGCTTCACTAATTAGCACCGTATGAGCTGCTGAACATGATTACGGTCACCGTTGTATTACCATTGTGGTGGATCTTTATATGAGTTAATATATGTTGAGATTGCAAAGTTATATTTCAGTTATGAAAGTAGATGCATATTATGTACCCCGTTCTTGTATCCTTGTTATGATCAAGCATGTTTATGAGAGCGTGTGTGGGGGAACGTGTGCATTAGTTGGAGTAACGGGGGTGGTGAAGTGATAAGCTGACAACTTGAATATCATGATCCATTGGGTGTTTACCTTACTTTGTTGCCTCACTAGGGATAAACCAAAATACCATGTTGAAGGGTAGGAGGAGTGACATGCCTCTACCTAAGACTACATCCATCATGTGTTTATTTTCACTTCATATCATTGATCTTAAAGCTATACTCTGATGTTATCTTAATTACTAAGGTGCATGATTTAGTTCACATCTTGGTGGAGTATAAGTGAGACTAATAATCAAAAGGTCTCTATGTTAGGACGTGATGCCCATATAATTAGTAACATGTCATTAACCTTGTTTGCAATCTCATATGTTAAATCTATGTCTACTCATTTGCCACACTATATTAAAGAGAGAGTGCATGTGTGAAACCATGAACCCCGGTCCATTTTTAATCATAAGAAACACCTTTCCAACCACTTTTAAGCATCTTTTACATTCAGCCATTTTAAAATCAAAAAATACAAAAACAGTTTTACTTCTTGCATTCACATATAAAAACCCCAAAAATACCATCCATCATCACTACTATCATCCTAGCATACTTATTTACCACCATTGCATTTTTATTTACTGTTTTGCATTCATTATTATCTTTATATCATTCTCACACCTTGTGCTTGACAACCACTTGGTGAGGTTGAGGGCACAAAGCAATTTACTTGTTTGCAGGAAATCTAGAGAAGGACAAGAAGATAAAACCCACACTACTGATTCCCCGAGAGTTCGATATTAAACCCTCGAGTCACCTTCTTGGGAAAAAACTACCACTTCTACATACTCTGCACTTGGAGGCTCAACCTATCCCTAATATATTATTTTCCTTTTAGGGTATCAAGAGTACTTGTTGGCGTTGTTGAGGGAGAAGAACACTCTCATCAATCCCGTCATCAGCTATCTTTAAAAATTCAGAATACTCCTTTTTGTGCCTCTGTTTTTAAGCTCATGAGGGAGCAATAGAGAGCTAGATATAACTTGTGACGAGCAAGGTCAATTCCCCCCTTTCACCCGGTGTCGATGGATTACGTCTTCACTTGAATCAACCCGAGAGTAGCATAAGCAAAATATAAATATAACTCACCATTCTCCTCCGCGCAATAAAAATCTGAGAAATCAGCTCAAAACATTGGACAGTGGTGAAACCAAGGAGAAAGAGGAGCGTACTCGCTCCTCTAAAAACCAGTTGCTCTCACAAGTCTAAAAGCCTTGCTTGTTATGGGGGACTAGATAGCTTTTCTGTTGTGAAGTCGTTGACGAAAGCATGCATGTCTCAAAATTGTTTTACTTCTGTTTCATAAAAAAAACAAAAAGCTCTAGCACATGACTAATCCCTGCTTCCCTCTGCGAAGGGCCTTTCTTTTACTTTTAATGTTGAGTCAGTTTTCCTCTTCCTTCTATCTCCACCAAAGCAAATATCTAGCATTGACCCTAGGTATCATTGATCATATTGCATTGTCAGATTAAACATGAATCTTTATATTGACTTTACCGTTGGAAGTTGAAGCTTTTGCTAAAACTTACATCTTCTTTGTTTTGATTCTCAAACACTTTTGTCATGGAATTGCTACCTTTGAGAATTAATCAAGTATGTGGATCACATTGCTTTCATGCCTTTAACGTACTATTTATGAAAGATTTTGCTTGAATGATTCAACTTGGTTATTCATTGCTTTCTTGCTATCGACTATAGACAATTGTTTTGTATCACTTCATTCACATCCTATGCTTTACATTACTATCTTGATCATGTT
Organism: Puccinellia tenuiflora; assembly: GCA_012064385.1. Classification (NCBI taxonomy): domain Eukaryota; kingdom Viridiplantae; phylum Streptophyta; class Magnoliopsida; order Poales; family Poaceae; genus Puccinellia; species Puccinellia tenuiflora. The sequence continues at coordinate 1,252,041 of QRDG01000415.1, forward strand.
TGTGTTGGTTGCATGTCTCATCAAAAATTATTTTGTTATCACTTAGCTACTCGAGGACGAGTAGGAGTTAAGCTAGGGGATGCTGATACGTCTCAAACGTATCTATAATTTTTGAGTGATCCATGCTTGTTTTATGTCATTGTCACATGTTTTTGCCATCTTGTTATATCATTTTAAGGCATTTTATTGGACTAACCTATTGACAAGATGCCCAGTGTCAGTTCCCTGTTTTTGTGCTGATTTTGTTGCAGAAAGTTACTTCTGGAAATATTCTCGGAATTGGACGAAAATTTACGGAGATTTTTTATTGGACAAATGAGGAAGGGAGCTAGAAGGGCGACCCTGGGGGAGGCCCACATGGAAGGGGCGGCCTCCCCACGCAGGTCTAAGGGGGGCCGCGGGCGAGACCCGTCTGTGCCCCTCGGAGACCTCCTCGTGACGCCCTTTTGCCTATAAATCACCCCCGATGCAAAAACCCTAACCCCCGAAGAATTTTTCCAAATACGCAACAGAGCTCCGCCGCCATCGCCGACAAGTTTCGAGGGTCAGATTGATCCTGTTCCGGCACCCTGCCGGGACGGGGATCGACCGCCGGGGCCATCTCCATCAACACCGCTGCTTCCCGCAATGAGGAGGGAGTAGTCCCTCATCGGGGCTGAGGCTTATACAAGTAGCTATGTGGTTATCTCTCTCTCCCATGATGTGATCTTTGTTGTGATCATGAGCTTTGTTAGTGTAGTTGAATACATGATGTTTCCCTATGTGTAATGGATATGATGTTGCTCAAGTGGTGTTATTTAGTACAATTTTCGGAGCCACCGTTGTGATCATGGTACCTCGGTGACAGGATGGGTGCCGTGTGTGACTCTATGGATAATAGATTGGAAGGATCTTCATCATGAGTTTGTTCTTTATTTGTTGCATTGAATAGATCATGAGGTTTCTTGATGCTTGTGTTATTGAAGAAAGAGACTATTCAGGAAATAGGTTGTGGTGTTTGTTAGTACTATCTTTGGATGCGGATAGTGACAGCATGAAGTGTCCATAGATGTGGAATACGAACTTTAAGGTGTGCTTTTCATAGCCCTACGCAATTCTCATCCTATTTGATCCACGAAAGAATGGTCTCCGAGTAACGTCTACCATGCATGTGTTTTTGTGGAACTATTATGTGTTTAATTATGTTAATGATGTTGAGAGTAGTCACTAGTGAAAGTATGAAGCCTAGGCATTGTTTCCAAGCATTGATACACCGTTTTTAGTCACTTTTGTCACTTGTTTGCTTGCTGCCATTTTTATTACAGAATTACAAAATCACCTTTTACCATCCATATCACTTGCATTTTACCATCTCTTCGCCGAACTAGTGCACCTATACAACTGACAATTATATTAGGTGTGTTGGGGACACAAGAGACTTCTTGTATCTTAATTGCAGGGTTGCTTGAGAGGGATATCTTTGACCTCTACCTCCCGTGGATTCGATAAACCTTGGGTTACTCACTTAAGGGAAAATTGCCGCTGTCCTACAAACCTCTACGCTTGGAGGCCCAACAAGTCTACAAGAATAGAAGCGTGTAGTAGACATCACACGGAAATTACTTACAATGCAACCTGAAAAAGATTAAAGCGCAAAATATGTTCAGTTGAATGAAAATCTGCATTACGACATAGCATTTGAAAAGAAACATTAAGTACATGCTAGTGTGGAGATCTTATAAGCTTCTGATTCAAATGTAAATGTTTCCTTGAGCATACACAACTCACAGAAATGCACAAATCTTTACACATGCTTATTACTTCCCCTTCTTCAGCCCAATCCAGAATCCTAATGCGACGGATGATCTGACCTCTCTTCACGCCTCCATCGCTCCTGCTCTTCCTTGTTGCCTCCAGCACCTAGCAGGGTTAGCGAAGACGTTGGTCGAGAACTTGCCCACTCAATGCTTCTTGAAGGATTGAGTTTCAAGGTTCAAAACCTCTCACCTAAGCACCCAATTGGTAAGCATTACCAATCACTCAAGAGCAGCCTCCACCTGATATAGGAGGTTGAAATAGTGAACCGTTGAAACAATGATGTGGTTCCCACCCGCGTCCTCTCTTCTTCCCTGCAGTGCACATCCTTTTTCATGCATGAGAAACATAGGGCTTGATGGACAAAATAGTTATGGAACTTAAAGTTGAAAGCATATGTAAAAAAATGCCTCTCATCTCAATCAAAATCCAACGCGACCTACGTGGAGCATGCGCGCATCACAATGATTAGCTATCAGATGTAGCCAAACTTTCTTGGGTGTTCCATCACGAGCAAAGTTTATCCCACATACTGGCTCAGAAAGTTCAACATGAACTTCCTCAAGTGGTAGATTCACTTCCCAGGTACCGTTAGTCTGTCCATAGAGGCATATGGCCTTCTCCTCTGGCAAAATAAAACAAAGTTAAAGGTCATATTAATCAGAAATTGCGCCTAGAAGATGACAACCTGGTTTAAGTTAACCTAAACATGACAAAACACATAATGCGCAGCCTAATACTTGCAGTTTCATTAATTAATAAAATCACACAAAGCATATAGGATATAGGAGCTGACGCCGACAGGGAGTACAGAAACACTACACATTTTTGCACCCAAAGCAGTTGATATAGGAAATTGGGAGTTTGGGACTTTCAATTCTACAGAACACATAATGCGCGGCCTAATACTTGAAGCTTCATTAATTAATAAAATCACACAAAGCATATAGGAGCTGACACCGACAGGGAGTCCAGAAACACTACACATTTTTGCACCCAAAGCAGTTGATATAGGCAATTGGGAGTTTGGGACTTCCAATTCTGCAGCTCAAGCGTTTGGCCACTCAAAGCTAGATAGGCCGTTCCAATTCACCCACATATTGTTAGCATTCATGGTAGTTTGAAGAAGAAAAAAAGGGAATAAGGTTACTGTAATTCACCCACCCGCGTTCTGAAGCTAAGTTTGAGTATTTTGTCTGAAAAAAAAAGAAGGAATAAGGTTACTGCAATTATCTCAAGGATCAGATGAACATACTCTATTTTTAGACTTCGGTAATCATTGATTTCATACAAATAATCATGTATGACAATCTGATAGTAGCTGATTTTATCAAAATGAACATAGAATCGAAGATAGTAGCAAGCATCCTGCATAATTAAGAGAAGATAGTCAGATCAAACACAAGAAGAAAAACAACAGTTCACATCCATAATGCAATTGTAAGCCACTATCTGTTGCAGCTAGTATAAGACACTATCTGATTTAGTTAAGCCATCCATAATTAATGGTCTGATTTTGCTATGTGTTTCGGTGGTCATCATCACCAGGACATGACTTAGTTCTGTTTTTGTTATCTACAAGGACTAAACCTTCCCCCGTCTAGTCTCTTCTAATTACTCCTCACTACACCACATATAGTGCTTCCGATCTAGTCGATTGCTTCTACACGGATACATCTCATCTAGTTGCTACTTGCTGCGAAAAAATATGCAATGAAAAATTATGTGAAGAAGAAGGCATAACCACAGTACAGTACACTGGTGAAAAAAATTGTGAAGAAGAAGACCAACATTTGAGACTTAAAACAGTTTCCCTTATTCCCTCCAGCACATCTAACAATTCTGAAGAAGAAGACCAACATTTGAGAGTATTTTGTCTGGAGTTACAGAAAGAAAACTTGACACTTGAGAGTTCCTACCATCGCTCAGGCAGACATGAGGTTCACTCCCCTCCTTGAGCATCTGGTTCATAGCAGTACAACCGAGCTACAAATCAATATCTAGGTTGGGCCAGTTCGTCTAGATCAAGCAGTATATGTGTAAACGTCAGGAGGAAGCGTGATTATCGAGCTTATGAAGTCGAAGAGGGAGCCATTGGCCTCCCCGTCCCTGGCTGGCACGTCGATCTGCACGACTGCGCCCCGAGGATCTCCTCTCCGATCTCTACAAATTACTCACGTAAGCGTCTCGAGCAGGAGAGATCGGCGAGGAGCACGTAGTACGGTCTGGTGATGGTGGCTGATGACCCACAAGTATAGGGGATCTATCGTAGTCCTTTCGATAAGTAAGAGTGTCGAACCCAACGAGGAGCAGAAGGTGTTGACAAGTAGTTTTCAGCAAGGTTTCACTGAAGCACTAAAAGAGAAATGTTTTTGGATTTTTTATTTAAAGAACAAATGAAGAACAAGTAAATAAAAGAGTGCTACAATAATTGCAGCAGATAGCCCAATCCTTTTAAGCTCAAAGGATAGGCCGGTTGTGTTACTTATGAAGATTAAAACGTTCTCGAGGACACATGGGAGTTTCTGCCTAGCTAGTTTCATTGCACGTCGGTGATTAACCTTCAATGTTTTGATGAAGTGCTATGTGGGTGGACCTATGCTAATGCACCGCCCTTACTTGGACGAATACATACTTGTGATTAAACCCCTTGCAAGCATCCACAACTACAAGAAAGTAATTAAGATAAAAACCTAACCACAGCCTTAAACTCCGAGACCCTACGCTCCCTAGTGCACTAGTTCACAAATTGGGGTTTAGGTTTCTGTCACTCCTGCAACCCTACCATAAGCAAACTAAATACACTATGCATTCCCCTAGACCCTTTGAAAGGTGAAGTATCATGTAGTCTATGTTCACACGATACCACTAGAGGAATAACACCACAACATAAATCAAACCATTAAATATTACTCAACATTATGCAATTACTAGCAACTAGGCTTTCCCCATGTCCTCAATAACCAAACGAACTACTCACAAGACATCATATAGATCATGATCAGAGGTGATATGAATAAGGGTAACAATCTGATCGTAAAGATAATTCACCGATAAAACTCTCAAGCATCAACTACAAGTGGTAATCAATACCCAGGATACGATTCCAATGAACTAATAACAAAACAATGACGATTGCTACAGCGGGATGAGATGGGACGGTGACGGTGATGATGGTGCTGATGATGGAGATGGTGTTGATGATGATCCCGATGATGCTTGGCGTGATGGCGATGACGATGGCGGCGATTCCCCCTCTGGGAGGGAAAGCCCCCGGCAGATTTCTCCCTGACGGAGCTCTTCTTCTCTCTGTCTGGTTTCCGCCTCGTGGAGGCGGCGGAAAAATTCCTCTTCGATGCCCCCGACGTTTTTAGGTCAAGGGTCAATAATATGCCGAAGGGGAGCCGGAGAGGGGCCACAGGGGCCAGGGGCGGGCCCCTACCGCGGCCAAGGGTGGGCCCGCGGGTGCAGGCCGCCCCTGCCCCTGGGAGCTCGCCTCCATGCCCCCTTTCGGCTCTGTGACTAATTCTTCATAATATTGACTTTCTTATTTTCCGGGAATTTTCTGAGCTTCCGAAGTCTGGTATCTTAACAGGTACTTTTCCAGCTGATTTCCGGCTCCGGCAGATGCATCCCCAATAATTGCCAATCATGCAAAATAAGATAAAATAACATAAGTATTGCATCATAATATGAAATATATCAATGAATAAAGATAAATTATGATGTAAAATAGTGATGCAAAATGGACGTATCAGTGGCGACCTTGGAGACGGGCTTGGCGTGGATGGAGATCGCGACGGTGGATGGCGCGGGAACTCCCCGCTGGCGGTGCCGTCAGGCGTCGGCGCTAATGGAGCCCTTTAGACTTGCCTCGCTTCCCCGAAGTGGTAGGGGTAGCGCCGTAGCGGTCAGGGGTGGAGAGAATGGGGCGGGCCATGGGGGACAGGGGGAAAGAGAGGATCGCGGGGGAGTTTTTTTTTAGGGATTGTGGAAGAGAGATTTGTGTGCTGGGTGGTGGGACCGACGACCGTGGGAGTGAGTGGGTGGAGGCGACAGACAAAAGGAGGGGCATAACGCGGAAGAAGCAGATTGAGGAACACTGTTTTCTTTTTAAGTAGTAGAGATAGAGATATAGAGTAGAGATAGAGAAATCTATAGGGAAGCGTCGCACATTGTCGTCCCTCGTGCGGCGGTGCGTGGAGATTAGTATTTGGCCGATTAGTTCCAACGCATACCTGCTCGCTTTTTTTCCCCAACTAGACCAGCTTATACTTATCCCCGCTTGCTCTTCGTGTCCATAGAAACCTCTCTCTCTCTCTCTCTCACTCAGAAAGCCATGGGGGAGCAGCACCGCACACCGCGCCAGGGCCTCGCCGCAGGGAGGCGCCGCAGGGAGGCAGGAGAGGAGCGGGCGCCCTGATGCATGTAAAATGTATACATGAACTTTGCATTATAATTCTCATATTTCAATCATATTTGCATCATATAAGGGTTATATCATTGTTTTATAAGGATTTTGGGAAGATTTCACAGTTTTCCTATTTTTCTGAAATTAACCCTGCACTGGCAGAAAACCCTATTTTCTATATTTTGATGTTTCAGGGACCCAAACGACGTCCAAATGACGTAATATTTTGCGGGGATCATTTTTTGGAACGAAAGAAGCGTAGGAGCGAAGGAAGCGAACAAACGGAAACCCGAGGGTCAAAAGAGGTGGGCCCATGCGGCCAGATTCCTTGGCCGCGTGGGACCCCCCATCTTGGGCCTCGTGGCTCCGATGCCGTCCGTTTTCGTCTCCGTGGCTTCGTCTTGACCTAAAACCGACTATAAAAATAGTCCCCCGACGGCTTTCGTGAGGAGGCGGCGGAGAAACACAAAACCAAGAAATAGGAGACAGAAGGCTGCCGCTGGAGAAGATCGGAGGGGGGAAATGCCACCGGAATCACCTCCGGAAGGCTCCTCCATCCCCCCTCCGGAGTCTCCATCAACACCACCGTCAAGACCAACACCATCTCCATCACCATCTTTGTGATCCACTTCATCCCCCTCATAGTTTGAGATAGTTCGAACCCTAGCTATTGTCTAAGTACTATTCTACATGTTTGTGAATTGCTACATGTCATTGTTTTGTGGGGAGATTATATTTTCAGATTGTGTTGAATCACTTATACCATTGAATCATATCATGTCTTCGCGTTGTGAGTAGTTCTCCCATGTAGCCATTGGGAACGTTTTCCACCTATAAGAAACACACCACTCAAGCTTGTCCTCTTGCTGCATAGAGGATTGGGCTTTCTCTCTTTGAGAGCTTTCACATGTCATATTTTATTTTCAGATTTTTACTTTATTGCAAACTCTACACCAAAAATCCAAAAACACTTGCATCATTTAATCATTTTAGTTTGTCTAGTGTATAGATAATAAGAGAAGTGACACTCTTATTTGAGAGGATAAATACTTATACCTTCTACTCCTCGTGGGATCGATACTAATACTTACACATCGAAGATTTCAACGATCCCCAATACTTGTGGGTATCAAGATATTTTCTGGCGCCGTTGCCGGGGAGTGTAGCGCTTAAGTTTTTATTCTTGTTTGCACTAGATATTTATTTTCAGTTCTGCATTTCTTTTTGTTTGTTTTACATCTTGCAATCATCTAAGCTTGGAGAGGTTTTCCTCTTTAACTTGTTTGGTTGTGAGTTTTTCTTATATTTACTTTCAGTTTTGCATTTAGTTTAGTTTTATTTTCAGTTTTATATATATAAACACAAAAAAAGATGGAGAAACTTTCTGGAATGTCTATGCCTAATGGTTATGTTAAAAATATGGAAGCCTACTTTTTGAATATGAATCAACCGAAGAGGGAACAAGAATGCGTAAATTGCTTGAAGCTCTTCACAAAATGGCTATTCAGTTTTGTGAATTACATGATGTAACTTGTTGCAATAGAAGAGCTGTTAAACATTCCCACTATCCATGCAAGTATAATAGCGATCCTATAATTGCTTGTTATCGTGAAGATACATTTTCATGCCCTGATATAGAACAAGTTGAGAAATATATTGCTTATGTTGGAGCCCATGAGATAGACTCTCTTATTGATAAATTTCTTACAACTAGTCATGAAGCTCGTGTAATGAAAGTACAATTTCTATTATTCTCCAACTTTGCAAAAAAGAATTTAGTGGCAATGTTTATGTTAAAGAAAGAATTCTTGCTTCCATGGAAAGTACTAATATTTTGCAGGAAGAGGTTGATGAAAACATAAGCTTGGAAGAGGAAGAATGTGAAGCGGAGATTAAAATGGATATGTTCCAACCTAAGCTTGGGGAAGAGTTGGATCTCCCAACTTCACCATCAACATTTGATAGTAGCACTCAAACTCAAAAATCTTTTGTTATTTATGAGAACCCATGTTATGATGACTGTCAAACTGAAAATTCTATGGTTATATATGATAACCCATGCTATTATGATGAAACTAATAATGCTCCTTTACTTTTTAATGATGCTACTAGTGAACTTATTGATGATAATGAGGAGTGTTGTTTAAATATGCTATATGATGATGCTTTAGATGATGGTCCTACGCTTATTGACAATTCTCAATGTTTAGAAGTTGTCACCAAATTATGTGAGGATAAAAATGATATAATTGCTGCTTGTGACAACACTCTCACTTATGAGAGTCCTACTTTATATTTGAATTCTCCTATTCACACCATGGAGGAGAAGCTTTTATATGTTGAAAAGTACATATGTGGGCTGAAATTATCTTGCACTAATAACCATTACACCCACAACAATAATGTTTATGATGTTTCTTGCAATTATTTTGAGAGAGGAAAACATGCTAATATCTTACATGATAGTTTTAATAACCCTTTATATGTTCCTAAGTTTGCAAAGTTGCACCAATCTAATAGTTGTTTTATTAAATTTGGTTCCACTACTTGTAACTATTATGAGAGGGGAAAACATGGTTCTAAACATTTCAATATTATTACGTTTCCTCTCTTTAAGTTCAAAGCCTTGAAATTGCTCTTGCTTTATCTTCCTATGCTACTTGCTTTGTGTTTCAATGCTTTATTTTCTTACAAGATCCCAATGCATAGGAAGTGGGTTAGACTTAAATGAGTTTCATATTTTTCTCTTTATACTCTCTTTTGCATTTCAATTCTTATTCCTATGTGAGCATCATTAAAACTATCATGCCTAGCTATATGGCTATAAAGAAAGCGCTTTACGGGAGGAAACCCGGTTTTTTTATTTTTTATTTTCTTTGTGTCCTCTTGCCGTAACAAGAGATTTAGTTTTAGTTTTGTTTCTGGAATTTCTAATAAAGTGACAAGTTTTACCCATTTTGGATTGAAAAAGTTGCTTATTGTATTCGGAGATTTTATTCCAGCACGAATCTGTGCACGGTATGATTTTTCACTCCTATTCTGTAACTCCGAATGAGCTGATATTTTAACTGTAGTTGCAACTTTTCATCCTCTGTAAGCATGAATTGTTTCAGAATTTTTAGACATATTTAAGTAGGGTATAAAAATGCGTTTTTCTTCTGCTATTTTTCCGGACAGATTCTGTCCCATTTTATTTGATGCATTCTTTGAACTTATAACTTGAATCTTTTTGATCCAATTGAGTTTATAAGTAGGCATACAACATTATACAATTTCTGGATATTTATATGAATTTTGTTTAAGGATTTTATGGAGCAATCAATTCATTTGTCTATCACTACTAATGTCACCCCACAGAAAAGAAATGGGAGAAACGGTGTTTCGAAGTTTTTTTCACAGGGATTAGAGGAGATTGCACCAAGAGCTATCCAAGGATGGTGAAGACCATAAGCTGGGGATGTGAAGACAACCCCGCTGGACCAATACACTCTCGGTTTGCACACGTCTAAATTCTGTTTTTCGATCAATGCACTTTATCGCATAAACTTGGAGCGTCTTTTATTTGTTTTTTATTTCGGTTTTATTTTTGTTTGTCTTGAGACCACCACTATCATTTTATATGAGAGAGCTACTAGAAATTTGGGTTGAATTAAGTTGGACGCTATTAAAAAGATTGGGAAAGGGATGTTTGAGTTGATTCAAAAAGATACATATAGTTGCATGAATCATGTGCTTTTAATGAGTATTAATTTACAAGTGTTTTATCAAGAGCTATCTCTTATTCATGTTTTGATGCTGAATGCTACTTTACTTTGCTTAACATGGATTGGTTAGTTCTATGGACACTTATGCATGCATTTAGACAGTCAACTTTCTCCCTCTTGCTAGCCCAAAAATTCCAACAGCAAAAACTTGTTGTCCAACACCTTCAACCAAAGTTTTTCTAGTGAGTCCACCATATCTACCTATTAGCTTTATGCTATTCCGAGTATGTTTATCATGTTACTTTGTATTATCTATACCTCTGAATTAAAATGCTTATGTTATTGATTGTTATGGGAAAAGTTGGTTAAAAAGATCTCACACCTTACTTTTATTGCACTTAATAAACATGAACCATTGTGATTAAAATTATGAAGTTGTGAGATTGACAAGAGTCTTGGTTGGGAGTTAGCTCATATGTGCTGTCACATGGCAAGCTTTCAACGTGCTCTTATATTTAGTTGATATCATGTACTTTTGTTTATGGATGCTTATCATGGTGCCAAATAAATGCGGAAACTTAGTAAGTTTGAGGAGTTTGTATAAATGGCTAGAGAGACGCCTGGGCCGCTAATCTAAGCCATGCATCATTCATGGTGGAAATTTACTTACATGCTATGGTGAACCTTCAGTGATGCACCTCATAATAAAAAGCTATACCAATAGTAAATAAAAAGGGTGTTGAGATTGTTCATTATGTTTGTTTGTCTTGTCATTTTGACATGGGCTTGTTCCATGTCCTGGGACAAGGCTACCCCAGTTGACGCTCTTGATGACGCTATTATATTACTTACAATGACTTTAAATTGAACTTGCTTGGTGGCCCGAGTTGAGTAACACCGTGATGTAGGTACTCGTATTCACGGGGCATGAGGCATTCAACCCATACTTTGTCAAGCACACTACTCATATTTGCTTTCACTTTAAACTTTAACCATTCAAGATGCTATGATAGGGGTAATGAGAGCTTCACACCAATGAATACCACATTGCAAACATTAACTTAAGTAGAAGCATTTGAAAGTTAGATGAAACTTATTCATGTTTTAACTCTACTTATTTATATATCTTTCCAAAGTGTCCATCTTTTATATTCAGATTTCATAAGAGTACTCTGACCATTATAGGATGATTTTACTCTTCATTATGCATACATTTGGTCCATAGTACTTTCTTCTATGTTACACTTTGTGAGTTATCATTGAACATCCTTTAATTGAATATTTGATATCACTTTATAATCCATCTTGTATATTGCTACTCCTTGGAAGAATGAATCATTTGACTCTCTGTAGCAATAGTAATCATCTTTGATATCCATTGATAGTATTAAAATGCAAATTCCATGTTGGTTTTATCCCCTTCATACTCGAGGACGAGTACAGGTTAAGCTTGGGGATGCTGATGCATGTAAAATGCATACATGAACTTTGCATTATAATACTCATATTTCAATCATATTTGCATCATATAAGGGTTATATCATTGTTTTATAAGGATTTTGGGAAGATTTCACAGTTTTCCTATTTTTCTGGAATTAACCCTGAACTGGCAGAAAACCCTATTTTCTATATTTTGATGTTTTAGGGACCCAAACGATGTCCAAATGACCTAATATTTTGCGGGGATCATTTTTTGGAAGGAACGAAGCGTAGGAGCGAAGGAAGCGAACAAACGGAGACCCGAGGGCCAAAAGAGGTGGACCCACGCGGCCAGATTCCTTGGCTGTGTGGGACCCCCCATCTTGGGCCTCGTGGCTCCGATGTCGTCCGTTTTCGTCTCCGTGGCTTCGTCTTGACCTAAAACCGACTATAAAAATAGTCCCCCGACGGCTTTCGCGAGGAGGCGGCGGAGAAACACAAAACCAAGAAAGAGGAGACAGAAGGCTGCCGCCGGAGAAGATCGGAGGGGGAAACAGCGCCGGAATCACCTCCGGAAGGCTCCTCCACCCCCCTCCGGAGTCTCCATCAACACCATCGTCAAGACCAGCACCATCTCCATCACCATCTTCGTGATCCACTTCATCCCCCTCATAGTTTGAGATAGTTCGAACCCTAGCTATTGTCTAAGTACTATTCTACATGTTTGTGAATTGCTACTTGTCATCGTTTTGTGGGGAGATTATATTTTCAGATTGTGTTGTATCACTTATACCATTGAATCATATCATGTCTTCGCGTTGTGAGTAGTTCTCCCATGTAGCCCTTGGGAACGTTTTCTACCTATAAGAAACACACCACTCAAGCTTGTTCTCTTGCTGCATAGAGGATTGGGCTTTCTCTCTTTGAGAGCTTTCACTTGTCATATTTTATTTTCAGCTTTTTACTTTATTGCAAACTCTACACCAAAAACCCAAAAACACTTGCATCATTTAATCATTTTAGTTTGTCTAGTGCATAGATAATAAGAGAAGTGACACTCTTATTTGAGAGGATAAATACTTATACCTTCTACTCCTCGTGGGATCGATACTAATACTTACACATCAAAGATTTCAACGATCCCCCATACTTGTGGGTATCACGCCCCCATCAAGCTTGCTGCCGGGAGGCACCAGAGGAAGGGGTCGCCCCCACAAGCTCGCAGCCAGGAGCACCGCATCGGGGAGAGGTTGAAGAACTGCCGCGTCGGGAGGCATGAGGAGGGATTCGCCGCTGATAACCCCCAAGAGCAGGGGATCACTGTAGCACCTCTCAATGTGGAAGTAGGGTATCGATCCGCAGGAGCAAGAAGGAAAAGTTATCTATTCCTTACAACTAAAGTGTCACAAGTTTTAGTTGATTATGCACTAGATAAGTTTAAAGAACAAGATGGTTAATTTAATGGATAGAAGTTTAATGTAACAAAATAAGAATGTGAAAGTGTCCCAATCCTCTTTAATGCAAGAGGACAAGACAAGGGAACAAGAGTGTGAAAGTGTCCCAATCCTCTTTAATGCAAGAGGACAAGACAAAGGTGTAAACGGTGCTTTGGGAATAAGGCCTAGGGATCATACTTTCACTAGTGGACACTCTCAACAATAATAATATAATTGAATACATAGATATTTCCTCCTCATTATGCTACTCTGAATTAATTTCTAGTTGGATAAAGAACACCAATCCACTGTGTAGGGCTATAAAAGCACACCTTAAAGTCGCATTCCATATCTAGGGAACCCCACACTGCCAACTTGAGTTCCCTAAATAGTACTAGACAAACACCACAATTTCATAGACATCTACCATAAATAATAACTCATGATAAGTATTCATGTAATCTTTAGCTTAAGAGCCACACACGGTGCACACACTGTCAACTTCACACCATGGGACAAAGGTGACTCCGACAATCACATCAATAAAACCACTTGAGTAGCATAATTCATAAGATAAAGAAGAGTACCATCTATGGATTCAACTAGATTACAAAGCTCATGATCACATAAAGATCACACCATGGGAGAGAGAGATAAACCACATAGCTACCGGCATGAGCCTTCAGCCCCGAGGGAGACTACTCACACATGGTCTTGGTGAGCACACTTGATGGAGAGGTTGATGAAGAGGTGCAGCCCGGAGACGAGACAGCGGCCCGCAGCAGCCACGGCGCGGCGGCGGCGGCAAGGCGTGGCGGCGGCGGCCCTTGACCCCCCCTTCTTCTTCCTTGGTGATGGTGCAGCAATGGAGGAGCTCCTCCCCCTCCTTGGCGGCTGCCAAGAGGAGGAAAATTCGTGGCTTTTTGGTGTCCCCTTCGAAACTAGGGTTTACTCTCTTTATATAGGTGGAGACAATGCTTCCCGGCCCTCCGATGGATGGCCCCTTGATCCAATGGCTCTTGGGCACCTCTAGAACCTTCCTAGGGACCCCTCATATCCTTAATGAGGTCCCAAAGTCGTGGCTTGGTCGAATCCTCCAAATTTGGTAAGAGTTGGAGTCAATCACGTCACCAACTTTCGGAATCCCGTAATCAGATATTTGGCCTTCAGTAAAACAAGGATTCCCGGAGCTACGGAACTCCGATTGGTCTGTTCTTGGGCTTAAATGAAAGCTATGGAAATTTCCCACAACTTTGTCCGTTGTCAGATCTTCAGTTGACGTCGTATTCAGGTCTCAAACTGACGATTTCTGAAATCTGTTGGAAGAGACAGATCTCAGGAAAGTCCTAATTCGACTCCAATATGGTTTCCTATTATATTTTTTGATAATTTCTACACAACAAATAGGAAAACAAGAAGATTGTGCACTTTGGCAACTATTAGTAGGTTAGTCCAATAAATGCCACAATATGATATAAAGTGTATATAAAACATGTGCCAATTGATATAAAACATACATGGAACATCAAAAATTATAGATACGTTTGAGACGTATCAAGCATCCCCAAGCTTAGTTCCTACTCGTCCTCGAGTAGGTAAACGATAAAACAAAATAATTTTTGAAGTGACATGCCACCATCATAAACTTGATCAAATATTGTAAGGTACATGTGATGAATGAAGTGATGAAGTTATTGCTACATAGAGTCAAATGATTCATTATTCAAAGAGGTAGCAATATGCAAACAGTTTATAAAGTGATATCAAGTATGCAATACAAGGATGATCAATGATAGTTCACAAAGTGTAACATAAAAGATAGTATTATGGACATTCTTACTTTTGCATACTTGTGATCCATAGAGTGTAGATGAAAATCTGAATATAAAAGGTGGACACTTTGGAAAAGATATATAAATGAGTAGAGGTCAAACATGCAAAAGTTTCATCTATCCTCCAAACTATTCTACTTAAGTTATTTATTGCAATGGTAATACTTGGGGTAAAGCTCTCATTCCCCTATCATAGCATCTTGAATGATTAAAGTTTAATGTGAAAGCAAATATGAGTAGTGGCCTTGATAAAGCAAAGGTTAGATGTCTCATGCCCCTTGAATACAAGTACCTACACCATGATTACTCAACTTGGGAAACAAAGCAAGTTTAAGTTATCTATCATTGTAAGTAAAAATGGTATTATCAAGAGCCTCAACTGGGGTACCTCTTGTCCCATGAGATGGATCAAGCCCACATCAAAACAACAAGATAAACAAACATAATGAATCACCTCAACACCCTTTTTATTCACCACTTGATATAGCTTTTTATTGTAGGGTGTATCACAGAAAGTTCAAAATAGCATGTAAGTAAATTTCCACCATGAATGATGCATGGCTTAGATTAGCGGCCCATGTTCTCTCTAACCATTTATACAAGCTCATTTAAACTTACTCTATTTCCACATTATTTCACCATGATAGGCATCCATAAACAAAAGTACATGATATCAACTAAATAAATGATGGAACATGTTGAAAGCTTTGCATTTGACAGCACATATAGGCTAACTCCCAACCTTAAACATTTATCAAGCCACTATCATCATAATATTAATCACAATGGTTCATGTTTATTAAATGCAAGTAAAGTGTGCATCAAGTTCGCGAGAGATTTTTAACCAACTTTTCCCATTACAATAAATAACACAATCATTTTCATTTAGAGGTATAGATAACACAAATAACATGATAAACATACTCGGAATAGCATAAAGCTAATAGGTAGATATGGTGGACTCACTGGAAAACTTTGGTTGAAGGTGTTGGAAACAAGTTTTACTTGTTGGAATTTTTGGGCTAGCAAAAGGGAGAAAGATGACCATCTAGATGCATGCATGAGTTTCCATAAAACTAACTAATTCATGTCACACAAGGTGAAATAACATACAGCATCAAAACATGAATAAAAGATAGCTCATGATAAAGCATTTGCAAATTATTACTCATAAAGAAGCTCATGAATCATGCAACTATATGTGTCATTAAAAATCAACTTAGACATCCCTTTTCCCAATACAATAAAAGCATGTAAGATATTTCAACCCATATTTTCAGTAACTTCCTCATAAATAAATGATAGTGTGGTGGTCCACAAAATAAAAACTAAACTAACAAACAAAAGACGCTCCAAGTTTATGCGATAAAGTGCATTGATAGAAAAACAGAAGTTAGACGTGTGCAAACCGAGAGTGTGTAGGTCCAGTGGGGTTGTTTTCACATCCCCAAGCTTATGGTTTTCACCATCCTTGGATATCTCTTGGTGCATCTCCTCTAATCTCTGTGAAAAAACTTCAAAACACTGTTTCTCCCAATTCTTTTCTGTGGGGTGACATTAGTAGTGGTAGACAAATGCATTACTTGCTGCTTATAATCCTTAGACAAAAATTCATATGAATGTCCAGAAAGTGTATAATATTTTATGCCTATTCATAAACTCAATTGGATCAACAAGATTCAAGTTAAAAGTTCAAAACATGCATCAAACAATATTGGACAGAATCTGTCCAGAAAACTGACAGCAGCAAAACATATATTTCTATCTGACTTCCACATGTCTAAAAATTCGGAAATTATTCATGCATACAGAGGATGAAAAGTTGCAGTTACATTAAAAATATCAGCTCATTCGGAGTTACAGAATAAGAACTAAAAATCAAACCGTGCACAGACCTGTGCTGGAATGAAATCTCCGCATGCAAAATAACAACTTTCACAAACCAAAATGGGTAAAACTTAGCACTTTATTAAAATTTATAGAAACTAAACTAAAAACTAAGTCTCTTGTTACAGCAAGAGGACAAAAATAAAATCAAAAGTAAAAACAACCGGGTTGCCTCCCGTAAAGCGCTTTCTTTATAACCATATAGCTAGGCTTACTTACTTGGTACCAAGATGGTTGGAGTGAGGTGGCTTGGCATCCCCAAGCTTAAATTCTTGTATGTAGGGTGAGCTTAGGGGGTACATCCCCAAGATTGAGTGTTTGTCCCTCTTTATCATTGTTCATCACCCTCAACTCTTCCACTTGAAAATTTCTTTACACAAAACTCATCATAAAACTTGATTAGAGGGGTTAGTGTCTCCATAAATTAAATCCATATAGGTACAGTAAAGACATATCATGAATTGATTCTAAACATTAGGTACTGTTATTACGGTTGTGTAATGCTCCTTGATCAAAAGAACCGCACAAAACACAAGTAATGAGAGTAATGCAAAATAAAGACAGAATCTGTCAAAAACTGGACAGCCCGTAAAGAGTGAATTTTCAGAGGCACTTACGTTGCTCAAATCAGAAAACTTTGAACTAATGAAATGTGTATTAATAGCTGAAGATTGCTTTCGTAAAATTTCAGGTCAAAATTCCCCTTCGGTGATTTTTAACATTTTTCTCAGTGAAGCTTAGCAATCTGTTTTCTGGACAGCCATGATAGTTTTAATGATGCTCACATAGGAATAAGAGTTGAAACGCAAAGGTGAGCATCAAGAGAAAAATATGAAACACATTTAAGTCTAACCCACTTCCTATGCATTGGGATCTTGTAAGAAAATAAATCAATAAAGCATATAGTAATTAGCATAGGAAGGTAAAGCAAGTGCAACATTAAAACCTTCAACATAAAGAGAGGAAACATAGTATTATTGAGATATTTAGAGACATGTTTCCCTTTCTCATAATAAATTTCAGTGCCATCATGAACAAACTGAACAATATAAGTATCATATAAAGCATTCTTGTCATGATTCACATGCATAAAAGTATTATTATTACTCTCCACATAAGTAAAATCCTTCTCATTAGTAATAGTGGGAGTAAAACATTCATAATCATCATTGTAATCATCAAATATAGGAGGCATATCATAATCATAATAAACTTTATGCTCAATAGTAGGTGGACTGAAAAGATCATATTCATCATTATAATCATCATATATAGTGATGTAGCCCAACCCACGTCCATCACAAGGACAAACCATCCGACAAATGCCAAGTCACCATGGACGTCAAAGGTGAACTCTTTCCTCTTCGAGATCTCATTTCCTACCCTTTGGAATGGTATGCTACTTGAGCATCCGCCCCTTTGCATTGCTAGGTTTGACACGACGGATACGAAGCCGATGGGAGGTGCCGAGGAAGCCCAAGAGTTGATTTCATCCAAGGCATACGCGTGGATGAGGAGAAGGAAGCGTCATGGACAAGGAGAGGAAGAAGGAGGCGAAACCAGGCAGGCCGGCCTCCAGCCCGGCCTAGGCCGGCCCCCAGGCCGGCACCCCACCAGAGCCGGCCGGCCTCCCAGCCGGCCTAGGCCGGCCCCCAGGCCGGCACCCAACCAGAGCCGGCCGGCCTCCCAGCCGGCCCAGGCCGGCCCCCAGGCCGGCACCCCTCCAGACGACGCCGGCCTCCAGGCCGGCCCAGGCCGGCCACCAGGCCGGGCCCCCTACAGACGCCACCGGCCTCCAGGCCGGCCCAGGCCGGCCCCCAGGCCGGACCCCCACCTATCAGCTCCTTTTGTACTAAGACTATAAATAGCTTTCCCCCTTTTCCATTTGAGGCAGAGAAGAATGAACTAGAGTTGAGCTTTGCTCCTTCCCATGATGGGTTCCTCCGAGGAGGATGATGAATCTCTTGTTGTAGCTACTCTTTCACTTAGGTGTCTCTAGTAGTGCAAACCAATCTTTCACTGCGGTGATTCTATTGGATCGGTGGACCGGCCGGTAAGAGAAATCGGTTTCATTAAGCGTGTTGTTGACTTGGGTTTTGGGATCCGGAGGCTGCTCCGCTGGGGGTTTGTTGCCGGGTGATTCTCCCTTGTAGGCTTCGCGAGTTATCCCCACGATTTGCCCTTTTTCCCCTCGTGTTCTTCGTTTCCACCTCCGTGTTCTTAGTGTTCATCCTCTTCCCCGCCTCAAATCCGTGAAGATCGGGCAACACCCTACATCATATGGTATCAGAGCAAGGGTTGCCACGGATTTGCCTTTGTTTCCACCCCCATATCCACAAAAATTTTCTTTGATTTTGCTAATTTCGAAAATTTCCACCAAAAATAGCCTCAAATTGCTTTTGGATCGATCTGAGATTCTTGTGAGTTTTGGTAGGTTTTGATCCGTGGATCCATTGCTATACTTGTTGATCTACCTCCCTTTGCGTTCCCATGGCCAAATTCCATTGATTTCCCCTCCGATTTGGTGTTTTTCGGGCAGTTTTTCCGCCCAAATCGCCCATTTTCGCGTCCCGGAGGGTAGTGTCGGCCGGCCTCCAGCCCGGCCTAGGCTGGCCTCTAGGCCGGACCCCCGGCAGAAGCCGCCGGCCTCCAGCCCGGCCTAGGCCGGCCCCCAGGCCGGTTCCCCTGCTGAAATTTTGTTTTGGCCATAACTTTTCACTCCGGACTCCGTTTTTGGTGATTTTCGTCTCTAATCGAAGCTACGGATAAGCTCTACATCACCACGGCGGTTGATCCATCATCTATTGCCACCATATTTCGTGATCAAGGAAGGGACATTCCACTCCACCGGGTGAAGATCGTCGACGAAAGGTATAACATCCCCGAACCTTCTCCCACCTTGCATCACTTGTTAGCCAAGCCATTTGTGCCTATCTTACCTATTGAGACTAGCTCATCTATGATTGCTTGGGCTTTGCACACTTGATACCTCTTAGTGTTCCGAGCAAAACTTGTATGCGCTAGTTCATATAGTTGTTGTTGGCAAGCAAAGTGAGAGGCAAAATAGAAAAAGAGAATAAGAGGCCAAAAGAGAATAGAAAAAGAATCAAAAGAGAGCAAATAAAAAGAAAGAGCCTCAATGCCATATCTCTTGTAGGTCGCGCTAGCTCGATGAAAAATTTGTAGGTGTGGTATCTTTGTGTAAATCTTGTAGCCCACCAATAATTTGCAATCGAGTTGGTTTCTCTTGCGCTTGTGTAACTTGAGCTTTAGTCTTCGCTAGGTCCATCACTAGCTCATTTTGGTTGCACAAGTCCCACTTTTCAAAGCGTGTGTTTCTATGTGCTTCACTCCTATCCTTTGAGATCGACTTGTATTTGCTTTGTGGTCATCGTGGTTCTCTACTTGCCTTTACAATATCTTGGTTTCCGGTTGTTCCGTTTGCTTTCCACAATTCATACCTATCCACTCATAAGCCGTGTGTGTTTTGGAGTTGCGTTTGGATCTTTGAAATTCAAGTCACCCGCATTCTTGTGTATCGGTTTCTCTTGGCATGGTCCACTAGTTCCAATACTATCTACTAGGTGAGGTTGGTTTCTTAGTTCCTTCCACTCCACATATATATACACTTGTCTTGTGTTTGACCATGTCTAGTGAGAGCGGAGCACCCTATGGAGGCCATGATGATGAGAACATGATGAGCGACAACGACTTCGGCGCGCCAAGCATGGATGACATCATGAGCGACAACGACTACGGCGCCCCAAGCATGGATGACATGGTGGACCTCGACATCGACGACACCTCCACGAGCATGGACTACATGGCGGAGAACCACCACTACTACGACTACGAGGCCGCAACCGTCCACGACTTGGAGAGCTACACCGACTTCGAGCCCACAAGCGTCAACGCCATGATGGACCACTACAACGACTACAACTCCAATGATGTGGCGGGACCCTACATGGACTACGACTCCTCAAGGCATGTCAAGGATCTGCCACGCGCTACACATCATGTGGACGACGACACCGATGATGAGTACCCACCTCGGCGATCCTCAAGACCAAGAACTCAAGAGCGCCACCGCCGTCAAGAACCTACAAGCTCAAGGAGACGGAGCTCAAGGCATCTTCGCCTAGAGGACAAGGAGACTCGCCCTCCTCCTAGATGTCAAGCTACCTCACCCTCGAGACGGCGGCCAACGCAAAGTGCATATGCACACGAGTCTTCGCCAAGGAACACCAAGGATCTTCATCGGCGTACGTCTACTCATGATCATCATCGACGTCACTATGAGGACTCAAGCTACTCAAGGCCACGCCATCACGCGTCTACATCAACATACAAGATGGTGGCAAGTACACATCATAGGGAGTCTCCTCCGCGTGCCACAACCAAAAGGGCGTCCAAGAGTAAATCACACTCCGAGAAGGACCGGGATATGCTTCTCAAACTCAAGGCCGACCTCGACAAGTTGAAGACCAAGCTCGACGCCGACTTCGAGATCGAGCAAGCCGAGCTCAAGACCATCCGCGAGGACTTCATCGCCGGCTTATCCAAGTTCTTCAAGCCCTCACATGACTCTTCACCGAGCTTATTGTCCACACCTCTACAAGATGGTGACCATGAAGATGGCGAGAAGACGGTCGAGCATGGGATTTCCCNTGTATGCGCTAGTTCATATAGTTGTTGTTGGCAAGCAAAGTGAGAGGCAAAATAGAAAAAGAGAGTAAGAGGCCAAAAGAGAATAGAAAAAGAATCAAAAGAGAGCAAATAAAAAGAAAGAGCCTCAATGCCATATCTCTTGTAGGTCGCGCTAGCTCGATGAAAAATTTGTAGGTGTGGTATCTTTGTGTAAATCTTGTAGCCCACCAATAATTTGCAATCGAGTTGGTTTCTCTCTTGCACTTGTGCGACTCGAGCTTTAGTCTTCGCTAGGTCCATCGCTAGCTCATTTTGGTTGCACAAGTCCTACTTTTCAAAGCGTGTGTTTCTACGTGCTTCACTCCTATCTTTTGAGATCGACTTGTATTTTCTTTGTGGTCATCGTGGTTCTCTACTTGCCCTTACAATATCTTGGTTTCCGGTTGTTCCATTTGCTTTCCACAATTCATACCTATCCACTCATAAGCGTGTGTGTTTGGAGTTGCGTTTGGATCTTTGAAATTCAAGTCACCCGCATTCTTGTGTATCGGTTTCTCTTGGCATGGTCCACTAGTTCCAATACTATCTACTAGGTGAGGTTGGTTTCTTAGTTCCTTCCACTCCACATATATATACACTTGTCTTGTGATTGACCATGTCTAGTGAGAGCGGAGCATCCTATGGAGGCCATGATGATGAGAACATGATGAGCGACAACGACTACGGTGCGCCAAGCATGGATGACATCATGAGCGACAACGACTACGGCGCCCCGAGCATGGATGACATGGTGGACCACGATATCGACGACACCTCCACGAGCATGGACTACATGGCGGAGCACCACCACTACTATGACTATGACGCCGCAACCGTCCACGACATGGCGAGCTACACCGACTTCGAGCCCTCAAGCATCAACGTCATGGCGGACCACTACAACGACTACAACTCCAATGATGTGGCGGAACCCTACATGACCTACGACTCCTCAAGGCACGTCAAGGATCTCCAACGAGGCGCTACACATCATGTGGACGACCACACTGACGATGAGCCCCCACTTAGACGATACTCAAGGCAACGAACTCAAGAGCACCACCGCCATCAAGCACCTACAAGCTCAAGAAGACGGAGCTCAAGGCATCTTCGCCTAGAGGACAAGGAGACACACCCTCCTCCTCGACATCAAGCTACCTCACCCTCGAGACGGCGGCCAACGCAAAGTGCCTATGCACACGAGTCTTCATCAAGGAACTCCAAGGATCTTCATCGGCGTACGTCTACTCATGATCATCATCGACGTCACTATGAGGACTCAAGCTACTCAAGGCCACGCCATCACGCGTCTACATCAACATACAAGATGGTGGCAAGTACACATCATAGGGAGTCTCCTCCGCGTGCCACAACCAAAAGGGCGTCCAAGAGTAAATCACACTCCAAGAAGGACCGGGATATGCTTCTCAAACTCAAGGCCGACCTCGACAAGTTGAAGACCAAGCTCGACGCCGACTTCGAGATCGAGCAAGCCGAGCTCAAGACCATCCGCGAGGACTTCATCGTCGGCTTATCCAAGTTCTTCAAGCCCTCACATGACTCTTCACCGAGCTTATTGTCCACACCTCTACAAGATGGTGACCATGAAGATGGCGAGAAGACGGTCGAGCATGGGATTTTCCCTTCGACCAAGGAGGCGAGCATTGAAGAGGCTACCACTTGTGACGGCGAGCCAAGTGAAGAGGTTGAGCATGGGAGTGTCCCTTCAACCAAGGCGGCGAATGGAGTTGAGACTACCGAGCCTATCCCTATGTGAGCATGAGAGCCACCTAGCCCACTTGAGTGAGAGTGCAAGTGAGTTGAGTGCCTCCACCATATGCAAGATTGAGTGCTTCCACTTTGAGGGAATGAGTGATACACACCTTGAGTTGGGAGAGGTAGTTGATAGGTCAAGTGAGGACATTTCGATTTCTAACAACTTACCCTCTACCTCTAGTGTGTTTTCTCATATTGTACTAGGTCCCATGGATGATGAGACGCCAAGCCTCGACATGATGGTGCCTATGATGGAGACGATGTACATGGAGGATGAAGACGATGCCACCCCATGTCTACATCATGATGAACAAGTCGGCTACATGGACGCCGCTACCTCTACCACAACACCTACCTCTCATGAGTGGGACTACAAAGGTACGCATATGGGTGTTGATGATACCATGATCCCACTAGTGGACATGATGACTTGTGATTGCTTGCATGCTATGGATGAACCTTTTGATGCCACATATGCTTCTTTCATATTCCCATGTGATACCTTGTCCAAAACCAATGTTGATCATGTGGAATTACCTAATTGTGATGATCTTTCCATACCCATGCCTTGCTATGAATCTTTCCAATTTTCTCCCATTGTTGCATCCAAGAAGTTGAACAATTTCTCTTTCCAATGCTTGGTTTGCTTTAATGTTGATATGATGTCTTATGAGAATGCCCCCATAGCTTTCTCAATTTTTGGAGATGGTTCCTTTTGCTATGTTGAGAATTTTCCTTCCTTCATTTTGCATGTTGACCATCCGCATACTTCACACTTCCATTTTGAACGTGGTGTGTTTGGTGATGTGCAAATGAAGAGACGCATCATGATGGATGATGCATTCATGTACCATGCACACAATTTCTTTTTATGGAATTTCGTGTGTAATGGCTCATGCTTCATAATGTCAACCTCAACTGAGCATGAGTTGACA
Source organism: Puccinellia tenuiflora (assembly GCA_012064385.1). Lineage (NCBI taxonomy): Eukaryota > Viridiplantae > Streptophyta > Magnoliopsida > Poales > Poaceae > Puccinellia > Puccinellia tenuiflora. The sequence goes on from QRDG01000415.1 coordinate 1,275,924, forward strand.
AAAAGAGCTCTTGAGAGCATTTTCCATGAGAGTTATGGCTCCGACCAACCTCTATTTCCTTTTCCATGTTTTGCATCGAACAAATTGAACAATTGCTCTTTCCTTTGGTTCGCGTGCAAACATGTGAGTGCTTTGGTTTTCCTTTGTGACATTCATGCTCCCTTGATCTTCCATTGTAAATGATTTATGTGTTGCAAAAAGTATGATGAACAATTGTTCTTTCCAATGGCTTGTTTGCAACCATAATAATATTTTGAGCATGTCTTGTCATGAGGCCTTTGGATATTGTCTTATTGGTGTTGCAACAAAATCGATGAAAACTCACTCTTCTCTTTGCTTTGTTTGCACCCATTATGGCGATGATAAGAGCCTCCCTCAATTTGTGTGGTTCACAATCTTTTCCTTCCGATGCTTTGAATGCAATGAACATCATATGATTCAAAATGAGATAGCTATGTTACCCTTCTCAAATTTTCTTGGAGATTTTGTGTTCCCACATTTTGAGGATGTTTGGACGAGTTGCTTGCACATTGACCTTGCATTTGTATTCCATCCCATATATTTGTGTTGTGCTAATGGTGTTATGAACAAATTTGGACATGTCATCAATGATGTGCTCCTCTATCATGCACACACATATTTTGCTTGGTCTTTGGTGCGTATAGGTATCAATAGCGGCATGGTGACTTCCACTTCAACGTCGAGACATCTATCTCCTTCACTTGATGAGGACGTGCTAGCGTCGTGGACGACGCTTTTCGAAGGAGGGGGAGATGATGTAGCCCAACCCACGTCCATCACAAGGACAAACCATCCGACAAATGCCAAGTCACCATGGGCGTCAAAGGTGAACTCTTTCCTCTTCGAGGTCTCATTTCCTACCCTTTGGAATGGTATGCTACTTGAGCATCCGCCCCTTTGCATTGCTAGGTTTGACACGACGGATACGAAGCCGATGGGAGGTGCCGAGGAAGCCCAAGAGTTGATTTCATCCAAGACATACGCGTGGATGAGGAGAAGGAAGCGTCATGGACAAGGAGAGGAAGAAGGAGGCGAAACCAGGCAGGCCGGCCTCCAGCCCGGCCTAGGCCGGCCCCCAGGCCGGCACCCCACCAGAGCCGGCCGGCCTCCCAGCCGGTCTAGGCCGGCCCCCAGGCCGGCACCCAACCAGAGCCGGCCGGCCTCCCAGCCGGCCCAGGCCGGCCCCCAGGCCGGCACCCCTCCAGACGACGCCGGCCTCCAGGCCGGCCCAGGCCGGCCACCAGGCCGGGCCCCCTACAGACGCCACCGGCCTCCAGGCCGGCCCAGGCCGGCCCCCAGGCCGGACCCCCACCTATCAGCTCCTTTTGTACTAAGACTATAAATAGCTTTCCCCCTTTTCCATTGGAGGTAGAGAAGAATGAACTAGAGTTGAGCGTTGCTCCTTCCCGTGATGGGTTCCTCCGAGGAGGATGATGAATCTCTTGTTGTAGCTACTCTTTCACTTAGGTGTCTCTAGTAGTGCAAACCAATCTTTCACTGCGGTGATTCTATTGGATCGGTGGACCGGCCGGTAAGAGAAATCGGTTTCATTAAGCGTGTTGTTGACTTGGGTTTTGGGATCCGGAGGCTGCTCCATTGGGGGTTTGTTGCCGGGTGATTCTCCCTTGTAGGCTTCGCGAGTTATCCCCACGATTTGCCCTTTTTCCCCTCGTGTTCTTCGTTTCCACCTCCGTGTTCTTCGTGTTTATCCTCTTCCCCGCCTCAAATCCGTGAAGATCGGGCAACACCCTACATCAAATTACAATTTGGAAATTGTCAAAAATGGCTTTAATCAAATCCTGTGAACACATATGTCCAAAACATTTTATTTTGGAACACAAAATTTAGTGGAGCTTACTCATGACATAGGGAGCCCACATGAATTTTTCCAGAAATTATAAAATTGCTTAAATGGCTCATTTAAATAGTTTAAACCTGCTGTTTTAAAAAATCAGAAAAGGAAAAGGGAGAAAAGTTTAAAACTCTGACAAGGCCCCCCCTGTCATCCTCCCCTTCCCTCCTCTTCCTCACTGTGCCGGGGGCGGCACTGGCGCCATGCCGCCCCGCACCATGCCGCCGCGCCACCTGCTCCCTGGAGAATAAGGAGGACCCGGCCCTGGCCTCTCTCTCTTTCCTGCTCCACTTGCTGGCTTCACCTGCTCCCCTTTTTCCCCACCCGCAAAACCCTAGCTCGCGCCCGACCTGGCCGTGTCCTAGCCGAGGTCGCCGTCGAGCGACGCCGGCGTTGAGGACCTCCCCGTCCCCATCAAAGACCACCACGAGCTCCGTCGCCTCGCCATCTGCCTCTCCGCCGGAGGAATCGGTCCGGGAAGCCCAAAATCTCCGACGCCGCCCGATTCTTCTCTGTCGCCGTCGAGCATGCTCGTCCTCGATTCCGCCCACCACGGGCCTCTTCCGACCAAGCCGAGCTTCCCCAATCGTCCAGGGTGAGTTGGCGCGTCTCCGAGACAACTCTTTCCCCCTCCTCCCCCTCTGCATCCTCGCCTCTGTGTGGGATGCCGCCGGCCGTCCGCCACGGCCGTGCGCTGTCAAGCACCCACGCGCCGCCATGCATCCTTCCTTCCGCCTCCGAGCACACCCACGTCTGCGGCCCTCACACCACACGCTTTTTCACCCACGCACACCGCGGAGCGCCGCCCGAATGAGGTCGCCGCCAACCGCAGCTCCGTCGGTGCCGTCACTCACCACCGTTCCCCCGGCCTAGGNCTATCTTACCTATTGAGACTAGCTCATCTATGATTGCTTGGGTTTTGCACACTTGATACCTCGTAGTGTTCCGAGCAAACCTAGTATGCGCTAGTTGATATAATTCTTGTTGGCAAGCAAAGTGAGAGGTAAAAGAGAAAAAGAGAATAAGAGGCAAAAGAGAATAGAAAAATAATCAAAAGAGAAAGAAAAGAAAGAGCTTCAATGCCATATCTCTTGTAGGTCGTGCAATCTCGATGAAAATTCATAGGTGTGGTATCTTTGTGCTAATCTTGTAGCCCACAATAAATTGCAATCGAGTTGGTTTCTCTTGTACTTGTGCGACTTGAGCTTTAGTCTTCGCTAGGTCCATCACTAGCTCATTGTTGGTTGCACAACTCCCACTCTTCAAAGCGTGTGTTTCTATGTGCTTCACTCATATCCTTTGAGATCGACTTGTATTTGCTTTCTGGTCATCCTGGTTCTCTACTTGCCTTTAACAATATCTTGGTTTCTGGTTGTTCCATTTGCTTTCCACAATTCATACCTATCCACTCATAAGCCGTGTGTGTTTTGGAGTTGCATTTGGATCTTTGAAATTCAAGTCACCCGCATTCTTGTGTATCGGTTTCTCTTGGCATGGTCCCTAGTTCCAATACTATCTACTAGGTGAGGTTGGTTTCTTAGTTCCTTTCACCTCCACATATATATACACTTGTCTTGTGATTGACCATGTCTAGTGAGAGCGGAGCATCCTATGGAGGCCATGATGATGAGAACATGATGAGCGACAACGACTACGGCGCGCCAAGCATGGATGCCATCATGAGCGACAACGACTACGGCGCCCCAAGCATGGATGACATGTTGGACCACGACATCGACGACACCTCCACAAGCATGGATCTCATGGCGGAGCAACACAACTACTACTACGACTATGACGCCGCAACCGTCCACGACATGGAGAGCTACACCAACTTCGAGCCCTCAAGCATCAACAACCATGGCGGACCACTACTTCGACTACAACTCCAATGAGGTGGTGGAACCCTACATGGACTATGACTCCTCAAGGCATGTAAAGGATCTTCCACGAGCTCTACACACACCATGTTGATGACGATTCCGACGATGAGTACCAACCTCGATGATCCTCAAGCCCACGAACTCAAGAGTGCCACCGCCGTCAAGCACATACATCGTCCCAAGATCTTCGACAAGGTTATGCGCCTCATGATGATGACACAAGGAGATGGATCTCAAGGCATCTTCGTCTAGAGGACAAGGAGAAACACCCTCCTCCGCGACGTCAAGCTACTTCGCCCTCAAGACAGCGGCCAACGCACAGTGCCTATGCACGTGAGTCTTCGTCAAGGAACACTCATGATCATCATCAACGTCACTATGACGACTCAAGCTACCCAAGGCCACGCCATCACACATCTACATCAACTTCCAAGATGGCGGCAAGTACACATCATATGGAGTCTCCTCCGCGTGCCACAACCAAAAGGGCATCCAAGCGTCGATCAAGCTTCACGAAGGAATTGGAAAAACTCAAGGCCATCCTCGATGAGTGGAAGACTAAGCGCGACATCGACAATGCCAACTTCGAGATCGAGCAAGCCGAGCTCAAGACCATTCGTGAGGACTTCATCGCCGGCTTATCCAAGTTCTTCAAGCCCTCACATGACTCTTCACCGAGCTTATTGTCGACTCCACTACAAGTTGGTGACCAAGAAATGGCGAGAAGATGGTTGAGCATCGGAGTTTCCCTTCAACCAAGGTGGCGAATGGAGTTGAGTCTTCCGAGCCTATCCCTATGTGCTCGAATGATGATATGGCACCAATCCAATGTGAGCATGAGAGCCACCTAGCCCACTTGAGTGAGAGTGCAAGTGAGTTGAGTGCCTCCACCATATGCGAGATTGAGTGCTTCCACTTTGAGGGAATGAGTGATACACCACTTGAGTTGGGAGAGGTAGTTGATAGGTCAAGTGAGGCCATTTCGATTTCTAACAACTTACCCTCTACCTCTAGTATGTTTCTCATGTTGTACTAGGAGTCATGGTGATGGACGTGGGTTGGGCTACATCATCTCCCCTCCTTCGAAAAGCATCATCCACGACGCTAGCACGTCCTCATCATGTGAAGGAGATAGATGTCTCGTTGTTGAAGTGGAAGTCACCATGCCGCTATTCTACCTATACGCACCAAAGACCAAGCAAAATATGTGTGTGCATGATAGAGGAGCACATCATTGACGACATGTCCAAATTTGTTCATAACACCATTAGCACAACACAAATATATGGAATGGAATACAAAGCAAGGTTAATGTGCAAGCAACTCGTCCAAACATCCTCAAAATGTGGGAACACAAAATCTCCAAGAAAATTTGAGAAGGCTAAGATATCTATCTCATTTTGAACCATATGATGTCCATTGCATTCGAAATATCGGAAAGAGAACTTTGCAATGGAGGGGAGAGTGGTGAAAACACAAGATGTCGGATGTTCTCAGCATAATCATGGGTGCCAACAAAACATAGGAAAGAGCAAGTTGTCAACAACTTTGTTGCAACACTAAGAAGACAAATCCAAAGGCCTCATGACAAGACATGCGCAAAATATCATTATGGTGACCAACAAACATGAGGAAAGAGAAATTGCTCATCAAGTTTGCGGTGACACATAAATCATCTATATGAAAGATCATGGAAACATGTATGTCACAAGGGGAACCAAAATCACTCACATGTTTGCACGTGAACCAAAGGAAAGAGTAATTGTTCAATTTGTTCGATGCAACACATGGAAAAGGAAATAGAGGTGGAATGGAGCCACAACTCTCATGAAAAATGCTCTCAAGAGATCTTTTTGTCAACTCATGCTCAATTGAGGTTGACATGATGAAGCATGAGCCATTACACACGAAATTCCATAAAAATAAATTGTGTGCATGGTAGATGAATGCATCATCCATTATGACGCATCTATCCATTTGCACATCACCAAACACACACACAAATCAAAAGGAATGTATGACATATGTGAGTGGTCAATATGCAAAAGGAAGGGTAAATTCTCAACATGGCAAAAGGAAGAATCTCCAAATTTGAGAAAGCTATGGGGGCATTCTCATAAGACATCATATCAACATTATTGCAAACCAAGCATTGGAAACGGAATTGTTCAACTTCTTGGATGCAACAATGGGAGAAAATTCAAAAGTTTTATAACAAGGCATGTATATGGAAAGATCATCACAAATAGGTAATTCCGCATGATCAACATTGGTTTGAAACAAGGTATCACATGGGAATATGAACGAAGCATATGTGACATCAAAAGGATCATCCATAGCATGCAAGCAATCACAAGTCATCACGTCCACTAGTGGGATCATGGCATCATCAACACCCATATGCGTACATTTGTAGTCTCGCTCATGTGAAGTAGGTGTTGTGGTAGAAGTAGCGGCGTCCATGTAGCCGACTTGTTCATCATGTAGACATGGGTGGCATCGTCTTCATCATCCATGTACATCTTCTCCATAATAGGCACCATCATGTCGACTTTTGGCGTCGCAACATCCATGGCACCTAGTACACCACTTGGGATTTTTGAAGTTTGCCCCATACCATATGATGTAGGGGGTTGGCCCGATCTTCACCCGATTTGAGGGGAAAAGTGGATCAACACGAAGAACACGATGAACACGGAGGGGAATCGGGGGAAAATCATGGCAAACAAAAGGGGATAACTAGAAAAACCTGCAAGGATTCCCACCCAACAACAACCCTCAAAAGAAAGCCTTTGGATCAAGAAAACCAAGCCAATCTTACTCTGTTGAAACCGATTCCTCTTACCGGCCGGTCCACCGATCCAATAGAATCACCGCAGTGAAAGATCTGTTTGCACTACTAGAGACACCTAAGTGAAAGAGTAGCTACAACAAGAATCATCATCCTCCGCGGAGGAACCCATCACGGGAAGGAGCAACGCTCAACTCTCTAGTTCATTCATCTGTAACTAGAAAGGAAGAGGGGAAAAGCTATTTATTGTCTAGTACAAAACGGGGGGGTCCGGCCTGGGGGCCGGCCTAGGTAGTATATGGAAAGATCATCACAATGGGGTCCGGCCTGGGGGCTGGCCTAGGTTTGAGCTAGTCTCATAGGTAAGATAGCTCATCTATGATTGTTTTGGCTTTGCACACTTGATACCTCGTAGTGTTCCGAGCAACCTTGTATGTGCTAGTTGATATAGTTGTTGTTGGCAAGCAAAGTGAGAGGCAAAATAGAAAAGAGAATAAGAGTCCAAAGAAAATAGAAAAGAATCAAAAGAGAAAAGAAAAGAAAGAGCCTCAATGCCATATATCTTGTAGGTCGCGCAAGCTCGATGAAAAATTCATAGGTGTGGTATCTTTGTGCAAATCTTGTAGCCCACCAATAAATTGCAATCTATTTGGTTTCTCTTGTACTTGTGCGACTTGAGCTTTAGACTTCGCTAGGTCCATCACTAGCTCATTTTTGGTTGCACGAGTCCCACTTTTCAAAGCGTGTGTTTCTATGTGCTTCACTCATATCATTTGAGATCGACTTGTATTTGCTTTGTGGTCATCGTGGTTCTTTACTTGCCTTTACAATATCTTGGTTTCCGGTTGTTCCATTTGCTTTCCACATTCATTCCTATCCACTCATAAGCCGTGTGTGTTTTGGAGTTGCGTTTGGATCTTTGAAATTCAATTCACCCGCATTCTTGTGTATCGGTTTCTTTTGGCATGGTCCACTAGTTCCAATACTATCTACTCGGTGAGGTTGGTTTCTTAGTTCTTTCCCTCCACCACATATATATCACTTGTCTTGTGATTGACCATGTCTAGTGAGAGCGGAGCATCCTATGGAGGCCATGATGATGAGAACATGATGACTTGTGATTGCTTGCATGCTATGGAGGATCATTTTGATGTCACCTATGCTTCTTTCATATTCCCATGTGATACCTTGTTTCAAACCAATGTTGATCATGCGGGATTACCTATTTGTGATGATCTTTCCATATACATGCCTTGTTATGAAACTTTCGAATTTTCTCCCATTGTTGCATCCAAGAAGTTGAACAATTTCTCTTTCCAATGCTTGGTTTGCAATAAGATTGATATGAGTTTTATGAGAATGACCCCATAACGTTCTCCAAATTTGGAGGTTCTCTTCCTTTTGCCATGTTGAGAATTTTCCCTTCCTTTGCTATTGACCACTCACATATGTCATACATTCCTTTTGATTTTGGTGTGTTTGGTGATGTGCAAATGGATAGATGCGTCATAATGGATGATGCATTCATCTACCATGCACACAATTTCTTTTTAGGAATTTCGTGTGTAATGGCTCACGCTTCATCATGTCAACCTCAATTGAGCATGAGTTGACAAAAAGAGCTCTTGAGAGCATTTCCATGAGAGTTGTGGCTCTATTCCACCTCTATTGGCTTTTCCATGTCTTGCATGAACAAATTGAAAATTGCTCTTTCCTTTGGTTCGCGTGCAAACATGTGAGTGCTTTGGTTTTCCTTTGTGACATTCATGCTCCCTTGATCTCCTTGTAGATGATTTATGTGTTGCAAAAAGTATGATGCACAATTGCTCTTTCCATTGGCTTAATTGCAACCATAATGTATTTTGAGCATGTCTTGTCATGAGGCCATTGAATGTTGTCTTCTTGGTGTGGCAACAAAATCGATGAGAACTTGCTATCTCTTTGCTTTGTTGCACCATGTTGGTGATAATAAGAGCCTCTCTCACCTTGTGTGTGGTTCACAAATTTCTCTTTCCGATGCTTTCAATGCAATGACAATCTTATGGTATCAAGAGCAAGGGTTGCCACGGATTTGGATCGTGTTTCCACCTTTTATTAGCCATTTTTTTCCACCAAAATTTTTCTTTCCCATACCAAATTTGAAATTCAAAAAAAATAGCCCATATGGATTTCGTTCGATCTCTCGATTTGGTGAGCGATTTGTGGTTTTGATCCACGGATCTCGTGCTTAAGACCTTTCCCCACCTTCCTTGGTGTTTCCTTGTGCCAATTTCGCCCAAAATTCGTCGGATTGAAGATATCATGGAGCAAATTTCTGCTACCTCGACGCAACCAAAGGTATAGCCTTCCGACTCATCCCTTCCTTTTCGCGAAACTTTTTCCTAGGAGCTAGTTTGTCAAAGTGTGAGCATTGCACTAGTGTAACACAAAGTGAGCAATCATAATCTTGCGAGAATCAACGTGTAGCGGACTCGGCTCAGGCAAAAGCATCAAGCAAAAGAGAAAGAAAAGATTCAAAAAAAAGAGGAGAAAAGCCGAGTCGTCATCCTAGTCACCCTTACCACCTCAAAGCTCCAACCCAATAGAGAAACGTGTCCACTTGTGCAAATCGGGTGCTCCCTCCGATACACTTGAGCGTAGTTGTCCTTCGAGCGGTGGTGCGGCATGAGCATAGTCTTCGTTAGGTCCAAGTCGCTCATCCCCATAGTCGCACCATCCACGTTTGTCTCCACGTGTGAGTTTCCTTTGTTTCTTGGATTGTGTGGTTAGTCTCTTTTGCTACTTGATCTTTGTGGTTATCCTCCACTTGTTGCAATAGCTTTATCGTTTGCTTCGTTTCGATTTCTTGCACTTTGTCATACCTAAGCTCCTCATAAGTGTGTGTGTGAGTCGCTTTTGGATTGCTAATCAAACACTCTTACACTTGTGATACCTTTGTCTCGGAAGGCGAGTCCACTTGTCCAATATTATCAACCAAAGGTAAGAGCGGTTATTAGCCACCACTACTCCACATATCACTTGTGTCTTCTTATCATGGCTAGGGAAGAACAAGACGCCGGAACGAGCAAACAAGAGGAAGCAATCAAGAAGTACTTGGACGACGCCTTGCGCCGTTCCGAGGAGCGCCACCAAGCCGCACAACGCGAACGAAATGAGCACTTCACTCGACTTGAAGAGTCCTTGAGCAAGCTCCTCGAACAACGTCATCGGCGCTCATCAAGGCCAAGCTCAAGGACCCGCACCGCTCCAACGCAAGAAACAAAGCACCAAGTGAGGTTGCTCAACATCATCGGCATCGACAACATCAAGCGCAGCGCCATCGTCCACCACCCCACACCCTCAAGTACAAGAGATACCTTCCCGTGAGTTGAGTGTGAGAGAGCGAAACACCACAAGAGTGAGAGCCACCTTGCCCCACTTGAGTGCAAGCGAGTTGTGTGACTTCACCATATGCGACATGGAGCGCTTCAACTTTGAGGACATGAGCGATACACCATATAAGTTGAGAGAGGTAGTCGATAGGGCAAGCAAGAGCATTGCACACGATATTCGTCAAGCTTGTGTCGTGACGTCGATGATGATCATGAGTAGACGTACACCGATGAAGATCCTTGGTGTTCCTTGACGAAGACTCATGTACATAGGCACTTTGCGTTGGCCGCCGTCGTGAGGGTGATGAAGCTGGACGTCGAGGAAGAGGGTGTGTCTCCTTGTCCTCTAGGCGAAGATGCCTTGAGCTCCGCCTTCTTGAGCTTGTAGGTGCTTGATGGAGGTGGCCAGGGTTTTGGTTACCGGTCGGTAAATCCGGTTACCGACCGGTAACTGGGTTTCCCAAGCACCCACGGTAATCATGCTTACCGGCCAAAAAATCCCGAGAAATTTTGAATTTAAACGCATAATATTGATTAAATATAATTTGCTGCTATTGGTACTACATATTTGAAGATGTAGCGCGCTGGTTTGCGTCATCCTGTTCTGCCTGTATGTCCAGGGTTCGAATTCCCGCCACGGCTACATTTTTTGACTATTATTTTCTTTGTACTATATTAAATCCGCGTAATTATGTAAAAAAAGTGACTAACAAGTTTCGAACCTGCGACATCTTGAGGGTACACAAGCCGATTGGAGGCATACCGCTACGCTGCAATGGCAATTATGTCTAGTTCTTGTTTTAAACCTACATAGCTCTTTGCGATAGAATTTAAATTCAAAATTTGATTTTAAATTTTGTCCGGTAACCGTCCGGGATTTCTCGGTTACCGCGGTAACCGGAAATCTCGAGCCCCCTCGGGATTTTTGGTTAATTCGGTAACCAAAACCTTGGCGGTGGCGCTCTTGAGTTCGTGGCCTTGAGGATCGTCGAGGTGGGTACTCATCGTCGGAGTCGTCATCCTCATGATGTGTAGCGCCTCGTTGGAGATCCTTGACGTGCCTTGAGGAGGCGGAGTCCATGTAGGGTTCCGCCACATCATTGGATTTGTAGTCGCTGTAGAGGTCCACCATGTCGTTGATGCTTGTGGGCTCGAAGTCGGTGTAGCTCTACATGTCGTGGACGATTGCGGCGTCATAGTGGTAGTAGTGGTGGTGCTCCGTCATGTAGTCCATGCTCGTGGAGGTGTCGCCGATGTCGTGGTCCACCATGTCATCCATGCTCGGGGCGCCATAGTCGTTGTCGCTCATCATGTCATCCATGCTTGGCGCGACATAGTCGTTGTCGCTCATCATGTTCTCATCATCATGGCCTCCATAGGATGCTCCGCTCTCACTAGACATGGTCAATCACAAGACAAGTGTATATATATGTGGAGTGGAAGGTACTAAGAAACCAACCTCACCTAGTAGATAGTATTGGAACTAGTGGGCCATGCCAAGACAAACCGATACACAAGAATGCGGGTGACTTGAATTTCAAAGATCCAAACGCAACTCCAAAAACACACGGCTTATGAGTGGATGAGGTATGAATTGTGGAAAGCAAATGGAACAACCGGAAACCAAGATATTGTAAAGACAAGAGAGAACCTGTGGCACCCCCCTCTGACACATATCGCCAGAGAGGCGGTCGCCCCGTGCGCCAGCCCAGGATATCCGGCCGCACGTTACGACAATGCAACATAGCAGAAATATCATTACACAATCAGGCCCAGAGGGCTACAAATGGTTTACAGGGCATAAAGGCTTGAAAAATTATCAAGGCCAAGTATGGCACTGGACAGAGTTTAACTGGCAGCGGAAGACAATGATACGGCAACGGCTTAGTGCGGCTCCATTCCACAGGCATCTGGCTGGACTACTGATCCTAGCACGCTCCTGCTCGATCTCCTTGCTATGGTAGTAGATGGATCCTCTCAACGTCTGGCCACATGAAAAGCCAGTTTGAGTACAATGATGTACTCGCAAGTAACAACCACAAGACATGAACAGTCAAGCAATCAGGCAACAAGTAACTAGTGACAGAAAATAATCTAAACATGGCAAGTGTCTACTCACGACATTCCAAGTGGATAGCAACAGGGTAGCACGACAAATCATGGCATAAGTAGATGATGGGGTATCACCAGTACAGAGTCCAAGCCAGGTGGGGTTGGATCGTGCACCGGCGATCAGACAAGAGAACTTACCTGTGACGAATAACGGATGTACCCATTGGTAATAAGTATTATAAACACCTGTCACAACTAGGCCCAACGGCCTCACCACATCTTTCCACTGCTAGGCCCACTGGCCTCATCTATCCACTAGGTAATGCACGGACGATGTTGGCTCAGGCCTAACTCTAGGCCCCCAACGATCGCACCGCCATCCCTCAACACGGGTAACCATTCACAACTGAGGTAACATTCCCTGCATCATCTTATTGTTTATTTAGTGAAATCAGGTTGTTCATCTTACTTTCACACCGAACTTAAGTTTAACCTCCGGACTCGACAAAGGACAATAGTGTGACCGACACTGAACTGTTCCATAACCTAGGAACAAGGCTAGCTGCTAGTTGATACACTCTCGAGAGGTTGCAGTTACCACCCATCTAAATGCACCTTGCTTCGCGCACGAAAGATACAATTACATAACCGTTCACGCTACCAAGACACTCCTTGTATAGCTACCGACTTACCACTCGGGCTAAGTCTTATGACGAAGTGAATCCGGCACGTCCCCAACTCATGAGCAACGCCTAGCTCCGGAACCTTCACAAGACTAGCCCCGACCACAACTATGCAGTATCCGACTAGACTTGCCAAGTGGGTAGCATCAAAGGAGGCGTGATAGGTTACATAGGCTATGGCTCTCCCATTTGGGCGACAGTGGTAGTGCGTTCAATGATCAGATTGGTGGCACTATGGACTGACCCTATCGAAGCTTGGAGGGTTGGTTCATTTAATCCAGTTTCTTTCAACAACAATTCCAACAACAGAGGGTTAGTCCCACACAATAAATATAATATCATATCAACATGAAACAGATTAGTCCAATGCAAAATCATAATATCATATCAACATGAAACAGAAACAAACTGCACTCAATATTTCAAACAATATATAGTNAAGCTTGGAGGGTTTTCATTTAATCCAGTTTCTTTCAACAACAATTCCAACAACAGAGGGTTAGTCCAACACAATAAATATAATGTCATGTCAACATGAAACAGATTAGTCCAATGCAAAATCGTAATATCATATCAACATGAAACAGAAACAAACTGCACCCAATATTTCAAACAATATATAGTTAGCTCAATCAATGGTTAGTTTCAACCGGGTGATGGCGGAGATAACTCCGACCAGTGACAGCCACAGGTTGAGTAAAAGAAAATAAACATCACAGTTGGTTAGCGTCAACCGGGCGATGGCGGAGATACCTCCGGCCAGTAGCAGCCACAGATCGACTACAAAAGTTAGTGGAGGCGTCCACGCGATCCCGTTCCTCCATTCCATTGACTGCGGCGGTTCCTCCAGTCCATCATCGCCGGAATGGGGAGTGGTGCATGGTACCGTCCAACACACGCCACAACTCTACAGAAAAGTAGACGAGATTCAATCCACGTGGGCGGTGCCCAACATGTATTTAGTCGCCGGCCGGAACTCAACCCACACTTGATGGGTTTATCGTATTACAGGAATGAAAACAAAGTCACGATATCTCGTGACGCACAGTTGACAGGATAAGCAATCATAAGAAAGAAAGCATCCATTCCACTCGAGGATTAACTCGACGTGGTGTCAGCGATCTTGGCAAAAAGATCCAAATGAAAGCCAGCTTCCCAAGCGTCGCAGTCAAGGCGGGCATACGCCAGCCAAGTTTGACGGAGGGAGAAGAAGCAAATAACTCTTTTGGCAAATGCCCCAACTCCGAGGATCATAAGACGACATTCGTCCGCTCCTCACCTCGGCGAAGGAGAAGAAGCAAACAATCATGGGGACGCTTAGTTATAGTTAGCTGGTCAGATGGTTCGACAAAGCCACGCAAGTGCGAGGCGCACAAATTATTCACTCGTCATTCTAATGCACCCATGGATGATGAGTGGAAAATGGCATCACTATCTATACTTGAAATTAAACATGGCGTAGCTACCTAAGCTTGAAATGAACATAGCATGCAAATATACACATGAAATTACCCGACCAACATCAGCATCGGCTAGTAATAAAATATAACACGCATATGTGACATGATGATCTGCAAACAAACAACACCGCTTGAGTGTTCATAGCAAGTGGTTAGCTTGCCTTCGATGTTTGACGCCATTGGTCTTGGAGGATCGAGGACACGTCGCGGTTTAGGGTATCGGTTTGCCGGTACCGCGGGACACCTATACATGCATACACGGGTGCTGAGCATATAAAATTTTTACAAAAATGTAAAACCTATACCGCTGGATAGAGCTCTTAAAACTATGAATTTACAAATTTGAATCACCTCAAACGGATGTTCTATTCGCAAGTTATGGACGAGCGACCGATAGCTGTCTTCAGCTCACCTGCAGGCGACGGGTAACTATCTGCCGCGCGTGCGGCGTGCAGTTATTCGCTGCCGAAGCCGGCCGGATGCGTACTCCCGTAAAAATACGCTTTCTAATGGGGAAAACGTCATCCGGAAAGACGTCATAAGCTAACTCGATTTCGACCGATCGATTCGGTCCTTCGCCTCCACGCCGTCACGCACGGACGCGAGGAAGAGGGCGCCGGCCGGCGGCGGGAGTCGGCACGGCGGGGGCCGGGGCGACTGGGCAGATGCCTGGCGACGGAGGCTGGCCGGCGGAGAGGTCGCCGACCGCCACCGCACCGCGTCCGTGGAAGGCACGGGCGGGGACGAGGACGGCCTCGGGCGGCGAGGCCCCGAGCTGGCCCAGCTCGGCCAGGTCGGAAGGTCGCCGGAGCCGGCCGCCGGGCGCATGAGGAGGCTGGGCGACGGTGAGGATGGGAGCGTAGTGCTTGGCCGCGCCCGCGAGGAGGTCAGGGGGGTGGGGAGGCTTCCCGCGCGTCGTGTGCGAGCTCGCACGGTGGCGACGAGCGCCGTCGATGCCGACCGATGGGCGCCCGAGGGCATGCTGCGATGGCGGGGACGGGCGTGCCGTGCTCGTTCGCGACCGCAAGGAGGGCTAGGAGGGGCGTGGGGACGAGCGAGAGCTCGAGCTCGTCTCGGCCACGGGCCATGACGGCCGTGCATGTCTAGCACGACGAGCCTCCGGGCTACCCTGGGTGGTGGAGAGGGAGAGCGCACGGGTGGGGAGCTCGGGTCATGAGCGGAGAGTGTGCCGTGGGCGCGAGAGGGCTGGGTGCTCCCCATATAATAGGCAGGGGACGTCGATGCTTGTAAGAAAAAAAAGAAGGGGATAAGGACGGGAGCTGGATAAGGAGGCCGATGTGGAAGAGCAGAACCCTACAGGGAAGTTACTGTGCAGGCGGGGTTAAGCGGGGTTTAGGGCAAGGCCGGTTTAGTTCACGCCAAAGCACATGTCCAGGACGTTCAGGGTGCGACTCGAGCGACGTCGTCGCGTTCCCATGGACTCGGGGCATGAAATGGAAAACGGGTCACACCACTGGGTTCGTAATGACGAGACCAACACAACAAACTAGGATCACTCAACGTCGACAAACTTTCATGTATAAGATTTTCAGAAAACCGGGGTTGCGCCAGGTGTTCGATGAAATGACAGAGGTCTTCCCCATCTCAGAAAATCCTCAAAATTCACAGTAGGCTAGGATAGGTGTATGTGGTATGTTGGTGAAGTTTGAGCCCAATTGGGTACCTGGAGTTGGTCAAAGAATTTGGTGTCCAAAAAATGCCCTAATGGCATGGGTATGCTAAGTGCACTCATTCAATTAATCTTGACATGATCTCTAGATATGTTGTTGTATATGGGATTTTGTCTATTTGGAAAAGTTTCAATGCCATATGATATTTTTATCTAGGGGTTGCTTTGGAAATTACAATAGGCATGGAAAGGGCATTACAAAGGAAGTACCTCTAATATTGCTCAAATGAGGTTGGGCCAATGGAGGTGAAATGTTCAGGAGGTTAAATCATGCACCTCACCAAAATTGCAGAATTTTTGGATGAGTGGAAGGTGTCCAGATAATTTTTGATTTGAAAATGGCATAATAGGAAATATGAATAACTTGGAATTATTGCATGGGACTATGAATTTTTTTTCATGGGAGTGATATATATGTATGGGAAACCATGTGGTAGCTTGGTAGAACTTATCTCAAGATACAATTGTGGTGGTGGCTTTTGGTAGGATAGATGGGACCAAAGTTCGACAGACAAAACAATGGCCTGGGAAAATATGGTGGAGGTTGAAAAAGTTCGAGGATCATTGGAAAATTTCCAAGAGAGCGAAACCCAAGTCAAATCAAAGACCATCTGGTTCAAAAGAAAACATTTTGAGAATGGAAAAGGTTTTTCAGGTGTGAGAAAACACTACTAAAATTAGGGACGAATGTTCGGGATGTTACAAACCTTCCCCCCTTAAAAAGAATCTCGTCCCCCGAGATTCGGAGACTAATAGAGATTTCCGGGGTTATACAAGATATTTCTTGTATGGTTTGATATATCCCTATATTTAAAATATTTTAAACTTTTTCCATGCAATTCTAGAGTTTAACACACAAAAGAATCAACACTCAGTAGGATATTTTACTAGAACAAATATTACCAAAGCATGATATTTTTATCACACCATGCATTCTAAGGATGGCATGGCAGGGGCTCACGAAATCAATCAATATAGGATTTGCTACTATGGTTTAAAAAAAATTACCTAAGGTTTTAGTTCATCCAAACACAAGCATGGCAAGATCAAACAAGGACCCACACACAAATCGTCACTCAATAACCTGGATTTTTCTGGGGTGCTCTTCGGTATATGCACTGAGGTAGTGGTAGTGTTCTATGTTGGAGTAGATCTGGTATCCTCTGTTTTTGAAACTTCCCCTATGTACTGAACTCGGTTGAAGTATCAAATTTGGCTCCTCTGATGGTTTAGATCCAGATTTGCATTATTGAGATTTTTCCTTAGCTGTTACAGATCTATTCTTGCAGTAGAGAGAATTGCAGAGGCACATCACACAGACAGTTAGAAATTGCTACTCGGGGAAAAATATCATTTTAGAGAATAACACTGCATTTTATAGCCTAAAAAACAATCGCATCAGTATGGCATAATCATTTCAACCATGCTGGTTAACAAGCACGCCCCGGCTACTAAACACTCCACACAACCCCTATTTTTTTTATAACTAAAGGAAACAACACAAACACGCGTACAAGCAAACACAGGAATTACAAACCACCCACAACTCTCATCCAACACTTACGAGTGCCGCTCATGCTAAACTAAACAGATCTCACTCCGCTTGACGGCCCTTCACAGATGGTGGAGTGCGGCCTAGCCGGAGAGTGGTGTCCACGTCCCCTTCTTCCACGGGGTCGAGAAACACAGGAATACCTTCGAGGATCGGACCCTGCTCTGGGACTTGTTGGGATGGGCCGGGATCTGGAAGTCCACTACGACGAGCTTGCCTACGGGAGAGAGTAGGCGTGCTTTCCCCTAGGTATTGATGTAGGCGGGCACGGCTGAGGTTTCCCCTTGTGGTCGCGAGCTCGTCCATCAAGAAGTTGTTGAAGTTCGTCATTGCGATGGCGTAGGCGACTTGGTTGACTAGTGCTGGGTCGGACTCTTTCGAGGCGTCAGCTTGGACCATCTCCCCACGGGGCTGTGGTCTGGCCGGAATGTAGTAGAACTCCCGAGCCTCAGCCAGCAGAGGTTCGGAGGACCGAAGACGGACGAGGCATTCCCAGGCTGCTACCTGGATGGCCAGTGCCAGAGTAGGCATGCGGCCTCGTGGATTAAGTAGGGTCGGTTCGTGCCCCGGGGACATGGGCTGATCCTCACATCGGCCCGGAATACACTTCCGGCCGACGAGATTGAGCTTTGGAACACCACATACACGGGGTGAACGGAGCTACCAAGGATATGGTTGACGGCCCTCCAGAGAAGCAATCGAAAGCTCGAATGCTCCTCGGCAGTGGTTTCCAAATGGCATTAGGGGTCGCCATCCGATTTTCTTGGAATCTTGGGGTTCTAGATTTTTGGAGAGGATAAGGATGCGAGGTTCCTCTATGGGATTCTACTTCAAAAGTGTTGGGTTGCCAGGGAGAGCTGGCGAGGGTGGTTTATAAAGCAACTAGGACTGGGTCTCAAGTTCATGGGGTAAGGTCGGCTGCTTCTCATGGAAGGAGCCGGCTCGCCTTCTGGGGAAGGAAATTGGGACAAGCCCCACTGCAACAACTGTTGACCAACACCGGCCATGTCGGTTAGGCAGGAAGGGGTCAAATCCATCGGGTCATTGTCGGGTAAAAGCAAGGGTGGACTTTCCATGCTAGGGTAGTCTACAGCCAGCCTGGTGCTCTGATACCATGCTCTGTGGCACCCCCTTCTGACACAGGTCGTCAGAAAGGCGGTCGCCCCGTGCGCCAGCCCAGGATATCCGGACGCACGTTACGACAATGCAACATAGCGGAAATATCATTACACAATCAGGCCCAAAGGGCTACAAATGGTTTACATGGCCATCAAGGCAAGAAAATTTATCATTGCCAAGTATGGCACGGGACGGAGTTTAATCGGCAGCGGAAGATAATGGTACGACAACGTCTTGGTGCGGCTCCATTCCACAGGCATCTGGCTGGGCTACTGATCCTAGCACGTTCTTGCTCCATCTCTCTTTGCTATGGTAGAAGACGAATCCTCTCCACGTCTGGCCACATGAAAAGCCAGTTTGAGTACAACGATGTACTCGCAAGTAACAACCACAAGACATGAACAGTCAAGCAATCAGGCAACAAGTAACTAGTGACAGAAAATAATCTAAACATGGCAAGTGTCTACTCACGACATTCCAAGTGGGTAGCAATAGGGTAGTACGACAAATCATGGCATAAGTAGATAATGGGGTATCACCAGTACAGAGTCCAAGCCAGGTGGGGTTGGATCGTGCACCGGCGATCAGACAAGAGAACTTACCTGTGACGAATAACGGAGGTACCCATTGGTAATAAGTATTATAACAAACCTGTCACAACTAGGCCCAACGTCCTCACCACATCTTTCCACTGCTAGGCCCACTGGCCTCATCTTTCCACTAGGTAATGCACGGACGATGTTGGCTCAGGCCTAACTCTAGGCCCCCAACGATCGCACCGCCATCCCTCAACGCGGGTAACCATTCACAACTGAGGTAACATTCCCTGCATCATCTTATTGTTTATTTAGTGAAATCAGGTTGTTCATCTTACTTTCACACCGCACTTAAGTTTAACCTCCGGACTCGACAAAGGACAATAGTGTGACCGACACTGAACTGTTCCATAACCTAGGAACAAGGCTAGCTGCTAGTTGATACACTCTCGAGAGGTTGCAGTTACCACCCATCTAAATGCACCTTGCTTCGCGACGGCAAGATACAATTACATAACCGTTCACGCTACCAAGACACTCCTTGTATAGCTACCGACTTACCACTCGGGCTAAGTCTTATGACGAAGTGAATCCGGCACGTCCCCAACTCATGAGCAACGCCTAGCTCCGGAACCTTCACAAGACTAGCCCCGACCACAACTATGCAGTATCCGACTAGACTTGCCAAGTGGGTAGCATCAAAGGAGGCATGATAGGTTACATAGGTTATGGCTCTCCCATTTGGGCGACAGTGGCAGTGCGTTCAAGGTTCAGATTGGTGGCACTATGGACTGACCCTTTCGAAGCTTGGAGGGTTGGTTCATTTAATCCAGTTTCTTTCAACAACAATTCCAACAACAGAGGGTTAGTCCAACACAATAAATATAATGTCATGTCAACATGAAACAGATTAGTCCAATGCAAAATCGTAATATCATATCAACATGAAACAGAAACAAACTGCACCCAATATTTCAAACAATATATAGTTAGCTCAATCAATGGTTAGTTTCAACCGGGCGATGGCGGAGATAACTCCGACCAGTGACAGCCACAGGTTGAGTAAAAGAAAATAAACATCACAGTTGGTTAGCGTCAACCGGGCGATGGCGGAGATACCTCCGGCCAGTAGCAGCCACAGATCGACTACAAAAGTTAGTGGAGGCGTCCACGCGATCCCGTTCCTCCATTCCATTGACTGCGGCGGTTCCTCCAGTCCATCATCGCCGGAATGGGGAGTGGTGCATGGTACCATCCAACACACGCCACAACTCTACAGAAAAGTAGACGAGATTCAATCCACGTGGGCGGTGCCCAACATGTATTTAGTCGCCGGCCGGAACTCAACCCACACTTGATGGGTTTATCGTATTACAGGAATGAAAACAAAGTCACGATATCTCGTGACGCACAGTTGACAGGATAAGCAATCATAAGAAAGAAAGCATCCATTCCACTCGAGGATTAACTCGACGTGGTGTCAGCGATCTTGGCAAAAAGATCCAAATGAAAGCCAGCTTCCCAAGCGTCGCAGTCAAGGCGGGCATACGCCAGCCAAGTTTGACGGAGGGAGAAGAAGCAAATAACTCTTTTGGCAAATGCCCCAACTCCGAGGATCATAAGACGACATTCGTCCGCTCCTCACCTCGGCGAAGGAGAAGAAGCAAACAATCACGGGGACGCTTAGTTATAGTTAGCTGGTCAGATGGTTCGACAAAGCCACGCAAGTGCGAGGCGC
Organism: Puccinellia tenuiflora; assembly: GCA_012064385.1. Classification (NCBI taxonomy): domain Eukaryota; kingdom Viridiplantae; phylum Streptophyta; class Magnoliopsida; order Poales; family Poaceae; genus Puccinellia; species Puccinellia tenuiflora. The sequence continues at coordinate 1,296,672 of QRDG01000415.1, forward strand.
ACAAATTATTCACTCGTCATTCTAATGCACCCATGGATGATGAGTGGAAAATGGCATCACTATCTATACTTGAAATTAAACATGGCGTAGCTACCTAAGCTTGAAATGAACATAGCATGCAAATATACACATGAAATTACCGGAACCAACATCAGCATCGGCTAGCAATAAAATATAACACGCATATGTGACATGATGATCTGCAAACAAACAACACCGCTTGAGTGTTCATAGCAAGTGGTTAGCTTGCCTTCGATGTTTGACGCCATTGGTCTTGGAGGATCGAGGACACGTCGCGGTTTAGGGTATCGGTTTGCCGGTACCGCGGGACACCTATACATGCATACACGGGTGCTGAGCATATAAATTTTTACAAAAATGTAAAACCTATACCGCTGGATAGAGCTCTTAAAACTATGAATTTACAAATTTGAATCACCTCAAACGGATGTTCTATTCGCAAGTTATGGACGAGCGACCGATAGCTGTCTTCAGCTCACCTGCAGGCGACGGGTAACTATCTGCCGCGCGTGCGGCGTGCAGTTATTTGCTGCCGAAGCCGGCCGGATGCGTACTCCCGTAAAAATACGCTTTCTAATGGGGAAAACGTCATCCGGAAAGACGTCATAAGCTAACTCGATTTCGACCGATCGATTCGGTCCTTCGCCTCCACGCCGTCACGCACGGACGCGAGGAAGAGGGCGCCGGCCGGCGGCGGGAGTCGGCACGGCGGGGGCCGGGGCGACTGGCAGATGCCTGGCGACGGAGGCTGGCCGGCGGAGAGGTCGCCGACCGCCACCGCATCCGTGGAAGGCACGGGCGGGGACGAGGACGGCCTCGGGCGGCGAGGCCCCGAGCTGGCCCAGCTCGGCCAGGTCGGAAGGTCGCCGGAGCCGGCCGCCGGGCGCATGAGGAGGCTGGGCGACGGTGAGGATGGGAGCGTAGTGCTTGGCCGCGCCCGCGAGGAGGGTCAGGGGGGTGGGGAGGCTTCCCGCGCGTCGTGTGCGAGCTCGCACGGTGGCGGACGAGCGCCGTCGATGCCGACCGATGGGCGCCCGAGGGCATGCTGCGATGGCGGGGACGGGCGTGCCGTGCTCGTTCGCGACCGCAAGGAGGGCTAGGGAGGGCGTGGGGACGAGCGGGAGAGCTCGAGCTCGTCTCGGCCGCGGGCCATGACGGCCGTGCACGTCTAGCACGACGAGCCTCCGGCTACCCTGGGTGGTGGAGAGGGAGAGCGCACGGGTGGGGAGCTCGGGGCAGGAGCGGAGAGTGTGCCGTGGGCGCGAGAGGGCTTGGGTGCTCCCCATATATAGGCAGGGGACGTCGATGCTTGTAAGAAAAAAAGAAGGGGATAAGGACGGGAGCTGGATAAGGAGGCCGATGTGGAAGAGCAGAACCCTACAGGGAAGTTACTATGCAGCGGGGTTAAGCGGGGTTTAGGGCAAGGCCGGTTTAGTTCACGCCAAAGCACATGTCCAGGACGTTCAGGGTGCGACGCGAGCGACGTCGTCGCGTTCCCATGGACTCGGGGCATGAAATGGAAAACGGGTCACACCACTGGGTTCGTAATGACGAGACCAACACAACAAAACTAGGATCACTCAACGGCGACAAACTTTCATGTATAAGATTTTCAGAAAACCGGGGTTGCGCCAGGTGTTCGATGAAATGACAGAGGTCTTCCCCATCTCAGAAAAATCCTCAAAATTCACAGTAGGCTAGGATAGGTGTATGTGGTATGTTGGTGAAGTTTGAGCCCAATTGGGTACCTGGAGGTTGGTCAAAGAATTTGGTATCCAAAAATGCCCTAATGGCATGGGTATGCTAAGTGCACTCATTCAATTAATCTTGACATGATCTTCTAGATATGTTGTTGTATATGGGATTTTGTCTATTTGGAAAAGTTTCAATGCCATATGATATTTTTATCTAGGGGTTGCTTTGGAAATTACAATAGGCATGGAAAGGGCATTACAAAGGAAGTACCTCTAATATTGCTCAAATGAGGTTGGGCCAATGGAGTGAAATGTTCAGGAGGTTAAATCATGCACCTCACCAAAATTGCAGAATTTTTGGATGAGTGGAAGGTGTCCAGATAATTTTTGGATTTGAAAATGGCATATTAGGAAATATGAATAAACTTTGAATTATTGCATGGGACTATGAATTTTTTTTTCATGGGAGTGATATATATGTATGGGAAACCATGTGGTAGCTTGGTAGAACTTATCTCAAGATACAATTGTGGTGGTGGCTTTTGGTAGGATAGATGGGACCAAAGTTCGACAGACAAAACAATGGCCTGGAAAATATGGTGGAGGTTGAAAAAGTTCGAGGATCATTGGGAAAATTTCCAAGAGAGCGAAACCCAAGTCAAATCAAAGACCATCTGGTTCAAAGAAAACATTTTGAGAATGGAAAAGGTTTTTCAGGTGTGAGAAAACACTACTAAAATTAGGGACGAATTTTCGGGATGTTACAGATTGTGGAGGCAATTGTCAAAAGAAGTTCCATAGACGAAGAAATCGTCCATGAACACTTCCACAATTTCCTCGCAAAAGCCATGAAAAATAGCAGAAATGCATCTTTGAAAGGTAGCGGGAGCATTACATAAACCAAAAGGCATACGTCTATAAGCATAGGTTCCATAAGGACAAGTAAAAGTGGTTTTCTCTTGATCTTCATACTTAACAGCAATTTGAGAGAAACCACAATAACCATCCAGCAAACAAAAATGAGTATTCTTAGATAATATTTCAAGCATTTGATCAATAAAAGGCAAAGGATAATGATTTTTCTAGTAGCCTTATTTAGCTGCCTATAATCAATACACATCCTATATCCTACAACAGTTCTTTGAGGAATAAGCTCATTATTATCGTTAGCAATGACAGTCATACCTCCCTTTTTAGGAACACAATGCACATTACTAACCCATCGATTGTCAGCAATAGGATAGATTATATCTGCAAGGTTCGTAGCATATAAAACAAAAAAAATCCTACGCAAAGAGGCGGAATAAAACCCAACAAGATCACGATCTACTAGATGGTGGTAGCAAGAAGGAGATCGAATCTCACACTCGAAGAAAACCAAGCGTGTTTTGTTGAGGCAAGGGTTGGCTAGTCCATCCCCGCAACTAGACATGTCTAGTCACGAGGAGATGTATTATCCGATCTGAAGCGTCGCACGAGCAGCACCTCCACGGTATCCACACGTTCAGCTCGATGAAGACTCCACGATCTTGATCCTGCAAGAGGTGGTGGAAAGGCCCGCGAGATCTCAACAGCACGACGACGGTGTGGTGGTGGATATGGTGGAGATCCCGGCAGGGCTTCGCCAAGCGGCTGCGGGAGAGGAGGAGGCGCCACAAGGGATGGGGGCGGCGGCTTGGGGAGAGTAGCAAGGTGCGGCACCCCTTCCCTGGCCCTCCTTATATGGGTGGCCGGGGGGTGCGCCCCAAGCCTCCTAGGGCCTGCGGCTGGGGTGCCTTGGCCCCCAAGCCAGCCCCCTAGGGTTGGTTCGGCCCCTCCCCCAAAACCCTAGCCCGTATGGGCCTTGTGGGGCTGGTGCGGCCAGCCCATGTTGGCAGCCGCACCACTCCTTAGTCCATCTGGGCCTCACATGCAGGTGGGTCCTACTTCTATACTCTTCTAGAAGCTTCTAGAATCTTCCGGTACCCTGTTGGAAAATTCTCGGACTTTTCTGATACCTCCGAAAACTACTTTTTTTATATGAATCTTATTCTCCGGACTCTTCCGGAACTCCTCGTGATATCTAGGATCTCATCCGAGACTCCGAATTAATATTCTCACACCATCATTTATCTCGAGCCCTAACTACATTGAACATTAAGTGTGTGACCCTGCGGGTTCGAGAACATGCAAACATGATCTAATCAATAATTAATTAGCGGGACCGGGATATCCATATTAATTCCTACATATTCAACGAAGTACTTTACCGGTTGAACCACATTGTCTGGGATTCAATTAATCCATATACGATTTCTTTTGTCTCACGATATATTACTTGCCTGAGACTTAATCAACGACATCTCCATATCTGATTAATCTTGTTTCCGACAAGTTCTCTTTACTCGTTCCATAGGATAGGATCCCTATGACTGGCTACTTAGTCATATTCTTGCAAGCTTTTGGATGCTATGCTACCAAGAGGGTCCAGAGATATCTATCCAATGGTTGGACGGACAAATCCTAGTCTTGATTCATGTGACCCAACAACCTACCATCGGAGATACCTGAAAGCCACCTTTATAATCACCCAGTTACAAAGTGACGTTTGATGTCCACAAAGTATTCCTCCGGTAGGCGGGAGTAACATAATCTCATGGTCTAAGGAAACTATATTTGACATCTATTAAAATGGGTCTGTCCATTATATCATCTCCTATGATATAACTCTGTTTATCAAGCGATTCATAAATCCATGGTTAGGAAACGTCTAACCATCACTTGATCAAACGAACTAGTTATGAAAGGCATACTAGGGACACTTTGTCGTTTTATGTATTTGTTTCCGGTTAATACAATTATAGCATGGATAATAAACATTTATAATGAACGGGAATTATGATTAATGATAATCTTTATTATTGCCTCTTGGGCATATCTCCAACAGTCTCCCACTTGCACTAGAGTCAATAATCTAGTTTACATTTGTAGCAATCTAACACCCATGTCCTCCTGGTGTTGATCATGTTTTGCTCGTGGAAGGGGTTTAGTCAACGGGTCTGCCACATTCAGATCTGTGTGCACCTTGCAAATCTCTATGTCTCCATCTCGGACATTCTCACGCAAATTGTGAAAGCGGCGCTTGATATGTTTTGTGTTCTTGTGTGAAGTTGGCTCCTTGGCAAGAGCAATCGCACCTGTATTATCACAGTACAGGGCCAGTGGTCTTGACGTACTTGGAACCACACCCAGCTCGGAGAGGAACTCTTTCATCCAGACTGCTTCACTTATTGCCGAAGAGGCTGCCACATATTCCGCTTTAGTTGAAGATTTCGCCACCATGCTCTGCTTGGAACTCCTCCAGCTCACATCGCCACCATTTAGAATAAACACGTATCCGGACTGAGACTTTGAATCATCCGGATCAGTATCCCAACTAGCATCGACGTAACCCTTTACGACAAGCTCTTGGTCACCTCCATAAACGAGAAACATTTCCTTAGTTCTCTTTAGATACTTAAGGATATTTTTGACTGTTGTCCAGTGTTTCACTCCTGGATCACTCTGGTACCTGTTGGTCAGACTAAAAGCATGGCACACATCCGGTCTAGTACATAGCATGGATAGAGCCTATGGCCGAGGCATAGGGAACTTTGTTCATCTTCTCTCTATCTTCTATCGTGACTGGACATTGAGTCTTACTCAAAGTCTTTCCTTGCAACATTGGTAAGAACCTCTTCTTCGAATCTTCCATTCTGAACCTCTTCAGAACTTTGTCAAGGTATGTACTCTGTGAAAGTCCTATTAGGCTTCTTGATCTATCCCTACAGATTTAATGACTAAAATATACGCTGCTTCGCCAAGGTCTTTCATTGAAAAACTCTTATTCAAATAAGCCTTTACACTTTCAAGTAGTTCTATATTATTTCCAATCAACAATATGTCATCCACATATAGTATCAGAAATTCTACTGAACGCCCACTCACTTTCTTGTAAATATAGGCCTCTCCATAAGTTTGGACAAATCCAAACCCTTTGATCACTTCATCAAACCAGAGATTCCAACTCCGTGATGCTTGCTTTAGTCCATAAATGGACCTCTGAAGTTTGCATACCTTGTCAGCATCCTTAGGATCAACAAAACCTTTGGGTTGTACCATATACAACTCTTCCTTAATATGACCATTAAGGAACGCGGTCTTTACATCCATTTGCTAAATTTCATAATCATGAAATGCAGCAATTGCTAACATAATCTGAACAGATTTCAGCATCGCTACAGGTGAGAAAGTCTCATCGTAGTCAACTCCTTGAATTTGTCGGAAACCCTTTGCGACAAGTCCTGCTTTATACACGGTGACATTACCCTCAGCGTATGTCTTTCTTTTGAATATCCATTTGTTCTCAACGGCCTTGTGGTCGTTTGGTAAGTCCACCAAAGTCCATACTTCGTTTTCATACATGGGATTCCATTTCGGATTTCATGGCTCCTAGCCATTTATCGGAGTCAGGGATCATCATCGCTTCCTCATAATTCGCAGGTTCATCATTGTCTAACAACATGACACTCATGACGGGGTTGTACCAATCAGGAGTGGTACGTTCCCTCGTTGACCTGCGAGGTTCAGTAGCATCTTCGTTTGGAGCATTTTGATCATTATCATTTGCTTCTTCTTCAGGTGGCGAAGGCTGCTCTGGAACATCTTCTAGCTCTGCGCTACTCGGCATCTCAAGAATAGGTTCAATAACCTCGTCAAGCTCTACTTTCCTCCCAATCACTTCTTTCGAGATAAACTCCTTCTCCAGAAAGGAACCGTTCTTGGCAACAAAAATGTTGCCTTCAGTTCTATGGTAGAAGGTATACCCAATAGTTTCTTTAGGATATCCTATGAAGATGCATTTTCCGATTTGGGTTCGAGCATATCAGGTTGAAGTCTTTTCACATAAGCCTCGCAACCCCAAACTTTAAGAAACGATAACTTTGGCTTCTTGCCAAACCACAACTCGTATGGAGTCGTCTCAACGGATTTTGATGGTGCCCTATTTAAAGTGAATGCGGCTGTCCCTAATGCATAGCTCTAAAAGGATAGTGGTAGATCGGTAAGAGACATCATAGATCGCACCATATCTAATAAACTACGATTACGACATTCAAACACACCATTATGCTGTGGTTTTCTAGGTGGCGTGAGTTATGAAACAATGCCACAAGTATTTAAATGCATACCAAACTCGTAACTCAAATATTCTCCTTCACGATCAGGTCGAAGAAATTTTATTTTCTTGTTACGATGATTCTCTACTTCACTCTGAAATTCTTTGAACTTTTCAAACGTTTCAGACTTGTGTTTCATTAAGTAAATATACCCATATCTACTTAAATCATCGGTGAAGGTCAAGAAATAACGATATCCACCGCGTGCTGCAACACTCATTGGACAGCACAAATCAGTATGTATATTTTCCAGTAAGTCTGTTGCTCTCTCCATCGTGTCGGAGAATGGTGTTCGAGTCATCTTGCCCATGAGGCATGGTTCGCATGTTTCAAATGATTCGAAATCAAGTGAGTCCAAGTCCATCAGAATGGAGTTTCTTCATGCGCTTTACACCAATATGACCTAAACGGCAGTGCCACAAGTATGTGGAATTATCATCATTCAGTTTACATAGTTTGGGATCAATGTTATGAATATGTGTATCAATACTATGGAGATTCAATAGAAATAAACCATTCACTTCAGGTGCATGTCCATAAAAGATATTATCCATATAAATAGAAACACCATAGTTCTTTGAGTTAAATGAATAACCGTCTCGCAATAAACAAGATCCAGATATAATGTTCATGCTTAACGTATGCACCAAATAACAATTATTGAGGTAGAGGGAGCGTGCCGACGGCGATGACTTCAACTTTTTATCCATTTCCAACGCGCATCGTCACCTCGTCCCTCGCCAAGCGTCGTCTATTCTACAGCTCCTATTTCGAGTTACATATGTTAGCAACCGAACTAGTATCAAATACCCAGGCACTACTACGAGCACTTGTTAAATACACATCAATAACGTGTATATCACATATACCTTGTTTGACATTTCCAACCTTCTTATCCGCCAGATACTTTGGGCAGTTGTGCTTCCAGTGTCCAGACCCCTTGCAGTAGAAGCACTCAGTATCAGACTTAGGGCCTTTCTTTGACTTCTTCGCAGGCGTAGCAGCTGACTTGCCACCCTTCTTGAAGTTGTCTCTCTTGCCCTTCTTCTTGAAACCGGTGGTCTTATTGACCATCAACACTTGATGGTCCTTCTTGATTTCCACCTCCGATCTCTTTAACATTGCGAAGAGCTCAGGAAGAGTTTTCTCCATCCCTTGCATGTTATAGTTCATCACGAAGCTTTTGTAGCTTCGTGGAAGTGACTGGAGAACACGGTCAATCCCCAACTCATTGGGAATATGGACACCTAGCTGCGCCAAACGATCACCGTACCCAGACATTTTGAGCACGTGTTCACTGACGGAGCTGTTCTCTTCCATCATACAACTAAAGAACTTGGAGGAGGCTTTCATACCTCTCCACCTTGGCTTGAGTCTGAAACATTGCTTTCAGATCAACAATTATCTGATAAGCGCCATGGTGCAAAAACGCTTTTTGAAGCTTTGGTCCTAAGCAATATAACAGACCGCACTTAACTATCTCGTGGTTCTCAGAACGGGCTGTCCAGATGTTCCCAACATCTGTAGCCGCTCCCTCTGCTGGAGCCTCGCCTAGCGCTGCATCGAGGACATACTGTTTCTTGGCAGCAGCGAGGATAATCTTCAGATTCATGAACCAATCTGAGAAATTGCTTCCATCGTCTTTCAGCTTGTCTTTCTCTAGGAACGCGTTAAAATTCAGGGTAGTAGTGGGACGGGCCATTGATCTACAACATATTTGCAAAAGGTGTTTAGACTATGTTCATGATAGTTTGTTCGAGTTAATCTAAATTACTAATCGAACTCCCACTAAACTCAACATTTCTCGGGTTGTTTAGTGATACACGATCCAAATCCACTACACCACAACCGATCATCACGTGAGATGATGTAGCTTCAAAGGTGAATGATATGTGCATTTTATATCATCATTTTTATATCTTATATTATCATATTGGTATGTTATTTGCATTGTTATATCGATGTTTTGCATGTTTTAGATGATTTATGGGACTTTCATACAAAGTCCCTATTTTTGGCATTTAACATCTGGGAGGCAGAATACCCCCCTTTTCTTGTTTTTATTGTTTCAGGAGTTTCGCGGACTCAAATAATTAAAGGAAAAATACCACGCCTGGTTTTTCATCAGGAGAAGGGTGGAGGAAAGAAGACCGAAGACAGGAGGGCCACGAGGGCCAAATGGGGTGGGCCCACGCGGCCCATGTACCTGGCCGCGTGGGACCCACCAAGTAGGCCCTCGAGCACCTCCTCGCGTGGGGCTTTTTACCAACACCTTCGTCTTCGCCGAAAAGGGACGCCCTAATTTTCCCCGAATTATCTGAGGCCGTGGCGGCGGCGGAGCTCCTGATTCTCTCCGAAGGGGGTCAGATCCTGCTGCTCCGGAGCTCCGGAGAGGGGGGAAATCGCCGCCATCATCATCACCTCTCCTCCTTGGCGTGGGAGGAGGCCTCTACATCACCGTCATCACCATCACCAGCACCATCTCCATCACCATCTCCGTGATCCACTCCGTTCCCCTCATAGTTTGAGAGTTGCTATACCCTAGATCATTGGCTAGTGCTCTATTCATGTTTGTGATTGGGTACTTGTCATTATTTGGTGGTGAAGTATTTATTTCAGATTGTGTTGTACCCTTTATGCCACTGATTATGATCATGTTTGCACGTTGTGAGTAGTTCCCATATGTTCCTGAGGGCATAGGATGAATTGGCAATGATTTATATATAACATGTGTTGGTATTTTGTCAAGAGTTTATCTTTTATGTGATTCTATGATGGTGTTGTGCGAACGTCGACTGCACAACACTTCACCTTTAAAGGGCTCATAGGAGAACAACGTAGTGTAATGAATTGAGGAAGACTTGGGAGGACAACTAAGCCCAAGACAGAGTCATGCAGTTATATTATGTGGGTAGTAGTGTCGGGGACCTTAGAGTGTAATGCTATGGTGGGACTTTATGTCTTAATAATTCTTGTGCAAGTCATTAAATTGGCCACATGATCCATCATAAGGGGTTGTAGTTTAATTATTTAGCTATGCCTAGTTATGGCTCCGCCCCAAGAAGATTAAAACTTGACAAGATATGCAACGTGTTGTTTAATAAATCTCTATGCCTAGTGATATCCATGCCGCCCTCGGGAACGTTTTCCACATATAAGACACACATCACTTGAGCTTGTCCTCTAGCCACATAGAGGATTGGGCTTTCTCTCTCTTTGAGAGCTTTCTACTTGCTACTATTTATTTTAAGCATTTTTATTCTTTTGCATTTATACAACCAAAAATCCCAAAAACACTTGCATCTTTTATTGTTTTATTTATCATTCTTTCTAACCAATACCTTCAGCTCCTCGTGGGTTCGACAACCTTTTCTCATTGAAAGGTACTACAATTGATCTCCTGCACTTGGGAGTCATCAAGATACTTTTCTGGCGCCGTTGCCGGGGAGCGTAGCGCTATTGGTAAGAAGTTTGGTAAGGAAACTTGAAATCTGAATTATATTTGCTGTTTTATCTCATTGCTACTATGGCACTTAAGAATCGTCCCTCGCTGTACCTTACTCTTTTTGAAAGTGCTTATACCACTACTGCTAAAGTGGTTGAAACTGCTGTGTCTAAGATACCTGAAGTGGGATTTAAAATTCCCACTGGGCATGTTGAAAGAGTTATGAAGAATGTATTTTCAGGAGATGGAACTAAGACTGCACGTGAACACATTGAAATGATTGAAGAAATATGTGGCTTATTCAGGATCCCTGGTATTTCTGAGGACTACGTGAAAAGGAAGTTATTATTTATGTCTTTATCTGGTAATGCTCGTATTTGGTTCAGGTCTTTGGATGAAGGAGCCACTACTGAATGGAGTGTATTGAGGAAGATTTTCTTTCTTAAATATTTTACTCCTAGAGAAGCTTATGAGAGTCGCTGCTATATATTTAATTTCTGGCCACATCTGGGAGAGAGTATTACTCAAGCTTGGGGGAGACTGAAGGCACTCCTTCGTGAGAATCCTTGTCATGATCTTACAAAGAAACTTATATTGATAAACTTTTATGTGAGGCTACCTATGAAGCATAAGGAAATTTTGGACAATTCATCTGGTGGTAGTTTTACAAATAATACTGAAGAAGAAGCATGGAATCTATTGGAAACTATTTCTGAAAATACTGGACACTGGGAACTTGATAAAGGTAATAAACCTTATTTTGATTATGGATATTCATGTGTGGAGACCTTCTCTACTTCTATCTTGTTTAAAAATATGAGTGATACATTTAATCTTGATCCTTATGTTATACTTGAAATAGCTAAATCTTTTGCTGAGCATGTCCGTATTCCTAAAAGTGGGTTTGAAACTTATGTTGAACCTGTTAAACAGTCTATTGTTATTCCTAAAGTTATTAAACAGATAGAGCCAGTGTCATCTGTGAGAATTGAGGAGTATGTTGAGCCACCCCCATATCCAAACCAAGTTAAGAAAAATTTGCTTACTACTGTTACTAACAAGAGTAAAAGGAAATGTCCTAAGCCATATGAACAGGTGGAAGTCAATACTCAAATTTCTGTTATCAAACAATTAAATGAAGAAGATCCTGTTGATGTCTATCTATGTGAAGATGCTACTAAAATTATCAGAGGTAATTCGACCAAGGTGGGAAAACCTATAATCTCATGCTCTATTGGGACTTCAAGTTATCATGGTCTATGTGATATTGGGTCAAGCATTAGTGTCATTCCATATTCTCTCTATCTTGAAATCAAGCCTGATATTGATCCTATTGTTATGGAAGGGACAGGTATGACAATTCAACTTGCTAATAAAGAATATATCTGTCCTTTTGGAATTGTTAGAGATATTGAAGTTCTAGTTGGTAAAATTAAATATCCTGCTGATTTTATTGTGCTTGGTTGCCCTCAAGATTCTTTTTGTCCTATCATTTTTGGTAGACCTTTCTTGCGTACTGTTGGGGCTGAAATTAATTTGCTTAAAGAGAAAGTGTTTATTAAATGTGATAGTGAAAGACTTGAGTTCAATTTTTCCAAATTTGCTGATAAACATGTTGTGAAAGAGCCAATTTCTGAAGATATAATTGAAACTCTTGCTTCTATAGCTGTAGCTTCAACAGATGTTGTAGAACGTTATATGCTTAATCAAGATGAACCATTTAATGATGAGGAAAAAGAGGCTCTAGAACAAATACTATGGCAGCAACCACCACAGTTACAGTTGCATATTCCACCTGATAATTTAGGAGTGTTACCACCACCTAAAGGGGATCCTAGTTTTGAATTAAAACCTTTGCCTGACAATTTGAAATATGCATATTTAGATGATAAGAATATATATCCTGTCATTATTAGTGCTAACCTTTCAGCTGAAGAAGAAGAGAAACTACTTGATGTACTAAAAGCTCATCGACCAGCTATTGGATACTCTCTTGATGATCTTAAAGGTATAAGCCCAGCTCTATGTATGCATAAAATTAATTTGGAAGAGGATGCAAAACCTGTTGTTGATTATCAACGCCGTCTCCATCCAAAAATGAAAGAAGTGGTAAGAAAAGAGGTAATAAGACTCATGGAAGCTGGTATCATTTATCCTATAGCTGATAGCAAGTGGGTTAGTCCTGTCCATTGTGTTCCTAAAAAGGGTGGAATGACTGTAGTTCCAAATGATGAGAATGAACTTGTGGCTCAACGTACTGTTGTTGGTTATAGGATGTGCATTGATTACAGGAAATTAAACAAAGCAACTAGAAAAGATCATTACCCATTGCCATTTATTGATCAAATGTTAGAAAGGTTATCTAAACACTCTCACTTTTGTTATCTAGATGGTTATTCAGGTTTCTCGCAAATTCCTGTCCATAAGGACGATCAAGAAAAGACCACTTTTACTTGCCCATTTGGTACTTTTGCTTATAGAAGAATGCCATTCGGTTTATGCAATGCTCCTGCTACTTTTCAAAGATGCATGAATGCTATATTTGCAGATTACATTGAGAAGATAATGGAAGTCTTTATGGATGATTTTTCTGTGTATGGTACTTCTTTCGATAATTGCTTGTTCAATCTTAACAAAGTTTTGCAGCGTTGTGAGGATCAACATCTAGTTCTCAATTGGGAGAAGTGTCACTTCATGGTTACCGAAGGAATTGTTCTAGGACATAAGATTTCTGGAAATGGAATAGAAGTTGATCCAGCCAAGATAGAAGCTATTGAGAAGCTACCATACCCAAAGGATATAAAAGGTATAAGAAGTTTTCTTGGGCATGCAGGTTTTTACCGTAGGTTTATTAAGGACTTCTCCAAAATATCAAAGCCTCTAACCAATCTTTTGCAAAAGGATGTTCCTTTCTCTTTTAATGATGATTGCATTGAATCTTTTAATATTTTGAAGAATGCTTTAATAACTGCTCCTATTATTCAACCTCCTGATTGGAAATTGCCCTTTGAAATTATGTGTGATGCTAGTGATTATGCTGTTGGGGCTGTTTTGGGTCAACGGGTTGATAAGAAACTGAATGTTATTTATTATGCTAGTAGAACACTTGATGCTGCCCAAAGAAATTATGCTACAACTGAAAAAGAATTTTTAGCAGTACTATTTGCTTGTGACAAGTTTAGACCTTATATCACTGATTCCAAAGTCACAATTCATACTGATCATTCTGCTATTAAATACTTGATGAACAAGAAAGATGCTAAGCCTAGATTGATAAGATGGGTACTTCTTTTGCAAGAATTTGATTTACACATTGTTGATAGGAAAGGAGAAGATAACCAAGTAGCTGATCATCTCTCTAGAATGGAAAATATACCTGATGATCCTATTCCTATTAATGATAGCTTTGTTAATGAACAACTTGCAAATGTTAATGTTTCCAGTATTAAGGCTGCTTCTCCTTGGTTCGCTAATTATGCAAATTTTATTGTTGGAAAAGTATTACCTCCACACTTTACTTATCAACAAAGAAAGAGATTCTTTTATGATCTTAGACATTATTTTTGGGATGATCCTTTCCTCTATAAGAAAAGTGTAGATGGTATTATTAGACGTTGTATACCTGAGCATGAACAACAGGCTATAATAAGAGATTGTCATGATAGTCCATATGGAGGGCATCATGCAGGAGATCGCACAGCAGCAAAGGTATTACAATCTGGTTTCTATTGGCCTACTTTATTTAAAGATTGCCATGAATATGTTAAATCTTGTGATAAATGTCAAAGAGTTGGAAACATTGGTAGGAGAAATGAAATGCCTATGAATTATTCTCTACCACTTGAACCATTTGATGTGTGGGGTTTTGATTTTATGGGACCTTTCCCAGCTTCAAAGACAAAGCATACTCACATTTTGGTTGCAGTTGACTATGTTACAAAGTGGGTGGAGGCAATTCCAACCAAAAGTGCAGATCATGCCACAGCAATGAAGATGCTTAAGGACATCATTTTCCCAAGGTTTGGTGTTCCTAGGTTTTTAATTACTGATGGTGGCTCTCATTTTATACATGGTGTTTTTAGGAAAGCTTTGGCAAAATATGATGTTAACCATAGAATTGCATCTCCTTATCACCCTCAAACAAGTGGACAGGTTGAATTAAGTAATAGGGAAATTAAACTCATTTTGGAAAAGACAGTGAATAAGTCTAGGTCTGACTGGCCACTTAAAATTAATGATGCATTATGGGCTTATAGAACTGCATTTAAAAATCCTATGGGAATGTCTCCTTACAAAATGGTCTATGGGAAAGCTTGTCATTTACCTGTTGAATTAGAACATAAAGCTAGATGGGCTATTAAACAATTGAACTTTGACTTTAAGACTGCAGGAGAGAAAAGAATCCTTGATTTAAACCTACTAGATGAATGGAGGAATGAAGCCTATGAAAATGCTAAAATGTTTAAAGAGAAAGTTAAGATTTGGCATGACAAGAAGATTAAGAGAAAAGAATTCAAAGTAGGAGATCAAGTTTTATTATACAACTCTCGTTTCAAGTTTTCTGCAGGGAAGCTAGCCTCGAAATGGCAGGGACCATTAGTCATACAGGAGGTGTACCGTTCAGGAGCTATCCGTCTTTACGGTGATATGAAAGGTAAACCTCATGTGGTCAATGGACAACGTCTTAAACATTATATTGCAGGAAAAAGCTTCGTTGGAACGTTGGAAACATTGAATTTACAAACACCGGAAGAAATAATAAAAGGGGGTCGAGCAGTTTCAGCAACTCCAAATCAATAAAAGGTAACTTTTGTATTGGAAAGTTTCTCGGAATTACATGAAATCTTATGGAAGTCATTTTTTATGGAAATAAAAGTGTGGGGAAAGAAAACTTGACGAAACGGAGTCCCGAGGGAGGAAAGAGGGGCCCCACGCGGCCAAGTACAGGGGCCGCGTGGGACCACTCCTTTTCCACCTCGGAGACCTTTTTCGCCTCGTTTTCGATCCCAACGCTCCGTCTTGACCTAAAAACCCTCAATATATACCCCTCTCTGACGATCTAATCTCGCACCGAGCGTTCTCGAGCGATCTTTGTTTCTTGCTGTTTCTGTCTGCCAGGTTTTAGCCATGTCTTGCTCCGAATCTAATCTTGAGGGGGAGAGCTCTCCCAAGGAGGGTGTCGTGAACCACTACCTCAACTCCGTTATGGCGCCTCAGAAGACCGTGTGCTTCAAGGAAGGGGTGATGCTCGTGGAGGAGGTGAAGACTCCCAAGACCACCGGTACCGTGGAGGAAAGACTGGGCGAGTTGGAAGACAAGACCTTCAGGTATGGGACTGTGGTTTACCGCAGCCTTGATGCTCATCACTTCATGAACCTGGAGTTGGAGAAGAAGGTTGAAGAGTACAAGGAGAGACTTGAAGATCTGGAAGATAGGTACAAGTACGTCATCGACAAGTTAGAGAAGATCCAGTGTTTCATGTGGGATGTAGAAAACCAGAACTGCGAGTATGAAGAACGCTTCAAGAAGATTGCAGCGGCTGCCACCCTCAGGTATAATAATCCACCTACATCTTTCCGTGATGGAAGACCCTTCCCATGGAAGATGGCTGAATGGGAGGAAGAATACGAGAAGGAGGAAGCTGCAGCAAAGGAGAGTCGGGCAGAACGTCAAGCTTGGGGGAGTTCCACCTAGTCTTTCTCTTTATTAGTCTCTTTTATCTATCTAGTTGAGGTGTGTTTTGCTTTTATCTGCTTAGTTATCAATTCGTTTAAGCTTGTGTGAGCTCATAGAGCATTATCATGTATCCCTGTCTTGTGGTTTATCAATGAATATTAAAGTATGGTGTCATCCATGGTTCTCTTGTTTTGGAGATTTATGGGTAACACTCATGCAAATGAGCGTGGCATATTTAGAGGTTTCAATCACATCTTACCTTGGACTTGATTAACTTAAGTATGTTGGACAACTGTAGAATCATATCATCAAAATATCAAACAATAAGCATGAAACATTGTGACTAGTATTATGATGATAGTGGCTTGATAAATGTTTAAGGTTGGGAGTTAGCCCATATGTGCTGTCACATGCAAAGCTTTCAACATGTTCCATCATTTATTTGGTTGATATCATGTACTTTTGTTTATGGATGCCTATCATGATGAAATAATGTGGAAATAGAGCAAGTTTAAATGAGTTTGTATAAATGGTAGAGAGAAACTTGGGCCGCTAATCTAAGCCATGCATCATTCATGGTGGAAATTTACTTACATGCTGTTTTGAACTTCCTGTGATACACCCTGCAATAAAAAGCTATATCAATTGGTAAATAAAAAGGGTGTTGAGGTTGGTCATTATGTTTGTTTGTCTTGTTGTTGTGATGTGGGCTTGATCCATATCATGGGACAAGAGGTACCCCATTTAAGACTCTTGATAATACCATTATTACTTACAATGATAGATAACTTAAACTTGCTCTGTTTCCCAAGTTGAGTAATCATGGTGTAGGTACTTGTATTCAAGGGGCATGAGACATCTAACCTTTACTTTATCAAGGCCACTACTCATATTTGCTTTCACATTTAACTTTAATCATTCAAATGCTTGCCATAAAGAGCAAAAGCATAGGAAAAGGAATATGATTCAGTTGTCCAACATACAATGGTTATTTGCTTTCAAAAGTAAGAGTGATTGCTAGAGCTTCTACTTATGTTGCCCTCATGTGTATGAGTTTTAATTCATCAATCTTACATTGCAACTGAGTATGATGATGATACAATGCCCGTATTTATTTATCAACCATAAGTCCATCGATGCATATAATGATCTATGTCCTTATTTACTCGAGGACGAGTAAAGGTTTAAGCTTGGGGGAGTTGATACGTGCATTTTATATCATCATTTTTATATCTTATATTATCATATTGGTATGTTATTTGCATTGTTATATCGATGTTTTGCATGTTTTAGATGATTTATGGGACTTTCATACAAAGTCCCTATTTTTGGCATTTAACATCTGGGAGGCAGAATACCCCCCCTTTTTCTTGTTTTTATTGTTTCAGGAGTTTCGCGGACTCAAATAATTAAAGGAAAAATACCACGCCAGTTTTTCATCAGGAGAAGGGTGGAGGAAAGAAGACCGAAGACAGAAGGGCCACGAGGGCCAAATGGGGTGGGCCCACGCGGCCCATGTACCTGGCCGCGTGGGACCCACCAAGTAGGCCCTCGAGCACCTCCTCGCGTGGGGCTTTTTACCAACACCTTCGTCTTCGCCGAAAAGGGACGCCCTAATTTTCCCCGAATTATCTGAGGCCGTGGCGGCGGCGGAGCTCCTGATTCTCTCTGAAGGGGTCAGATCCTGCTGCTCCGGAGCTCCGGAGAGGGGGGAAATCGCCGCCATCATCATCACCTCTCCTCCTTGGCGTGGGAGGAGGCCTCTACATCACCGTCATCACCATCACCAGCACCATCTCCATCACCATCTCCGTGATCCACTCCGTTCCCCTCATAGTTTGAGAGTTGCTATACCCTAGATCATTGGCTAGTGCTTCTATTCATGTTTGTGATTGGGTACTTGTCATTATTTGGTGGTGAAGTATTTATTTCAGATTGTGTTGTACCCTTTATGCCACTGATTATGATCATGTTTGCACGTTGTGAGTAGTTCCCATATGTTCCTGAGGGCATAGGATGAATTGGCAATGATTTATATATAACATGTGTTGGTATTTTGTCAAGAGTTTATCTTTTATGTGATTCTATTATGGTGTTGTGCGAACGTCGACTGCACAACACTTCACCTTTAAAGGGCTCATAGGAGAACAACGTAGTGTAATGAATTGAGGAAGACTTGGGAGGACAACTAAGCCCAAGACAGAGTCATGCAGTTATATTATGTGGGTAGTAGTGTCGGGGACCTTAGAGTGTAATGCTATGGTGGGACTTTATGTCTTAATAATTCTTGTGCAAGTCATTAAATTGGCCACATGATCCATCATAAGGGGTTGTAGTTTAATTATTTAGCTATGCCTAGTTATGGCTCCGCCCCAAGAAGATTAAAACTTGACAAGATATGCAACGTGTTGTTTAATAAATCTCTATGCCTAGTGATATCCATGCCGCCCTCGGGAACGTTTTCCACATATAAGACACACATCACTTGAGCTTGTCCTCTAGCCACATAGAGGATTGGGCTTTCTCTCTCTTTGAGAGCTTTCTACTTGCTACTATTTATTTTAAGCATTTTTATTCTTTTGCATTTATACAACCAAAAATCCCAAAACACTTGCATCTTTTATTGTTTTATTTATCATTCTTTCTAACCAATACCTTCAGCTCCTCGTGGGTTCGACAACCTTTTCTCATTGAAATGTACTACAATTGATCTCCTGCACTTGGGAGTCATCAGTGAACATCGCCATGTTTGATCATATCGTCCATATGACTCGTGTTTAACCTTTCGGTTCTTGTGTTCCGAGGCCATGTTTGTACATGCTAGGCTCGTCAAGGAAACCGTAGTATTTCCGCATGTGTAAATCTGGCTTACACCCGTTGTATGCGAACATAGAGTCTATCACACTGGTTCATCACGTGGTGCTTCAAAACGACGAACTTTTGCAACGGCGCATACTAGGGGAGAACACGTCTTGATATTAACGAGAGAGATCACCTTATCATGCTACCGTTGCGATAAAATCTAAGCATAACAATAAGGTGCGTAAAAGGGTAAACATCACATGCAATTTAATTTGTGACATGGTATAGCCTTTTCTTGTGCCTTTGATCTCCATATCCAAAGCACCGGCATGATCTCCATCACCACCAGCATGACGATGCCATCTCATGATTGTCTCCACCAACTATTGCAACTACAACTATTGCTACTCTTAGCAATAAAGTAAAGCAATTACATGGCGTTAAAGTGACACGCAGGTCATACAATAATAAAGAGACAACCATAAGGCTCCTGCCGGTTGTCGTACTCATCGACATGCAAGTCGTGAAAATTACCAAACATGATCATTGCATACATTATCACAAATCACATCTTGGCCATACCATATCACAAACCCTGCAAAAACCAGTTAGACGTCCTCTACTTTGTTTATGCAATTTTTACGTGGCTTCTATGGGTTATGAGATAGAACCGTTCTAATCTATGCAAATCCACAATAGTGATATAAAATCTGCTTATTTTATATCCTTTTGAAAGGCCTTCCGTTGAAGATCGCATCTCACTATAGCAAGAGAAATAGATACCCGCCAACCACTTATGCAATACAAGTTGCATGTCAGTCGTAGAACCGGTCTCTCGTACGCGGACGAGTAAAGTTGGTCCGGGCCGCTTCAATCCCACCATACCGTCGAGATACAAAATGCACGTGGGAAGGTAGCAACAAAAATATCAACGCCCACAACACTTGTGTTCTAATCGCATCAACATCTACGAATAGATCTAGGCTCTGATACCACTGTAAGGTTCGCAGCATAAAAATAAAAAATTTGCTACGCAAAGAGGCGGAATAAAACCCAACAAGATCACGATCTACTAGATGGTGGTAGCAAGAAGGATATCTAATCTCACCCTCGAAGAAAATCGAGCGTGTTTTGTCGAGGCAGGGGTTGGCTAGTCGATCCCCGCAACTAGATACGTCCAGTCGCGAGGAGATGTATTATCCGATCCGAAGCGCCGCACGAGCAGCACCTCCGCGGTATCCACACGTTCAGCTCGATGAAGACTCCACAATCTTGATCCTGCAAGAGGTGGTGGAGAGGCTCACGAGATCTCAACAGCATGACGACGGTGTGGTGGTGGATATGGTGGAGATCCCGGCAGGGCTTCGCCAAGCGGCTGTGGGAGAGGAGGGAGAGGAGGAAGCGCGGCAAGGGAGGGGGCGGCGGCTTGGGGAGAATAGAAGGGTGTGGCACCCCCTTCCCTGGCCCTCCTTATATGGGTGGCCGGGGGGTGCGCCCCAAGCCTCCTAGGGCCGGCGGCTGGGGTGCCTTGGCCCCCAAGCCAGCCCTCTAGGGTTGGTTCGGCCCCTCCCCCAAAACCCTAGCCCGCATGGGCCTTGTGGGGCTGGTGTGGCCAGCCCATGTTGGCAGCCGCACCACTCCTTAGTCCATGTGGGCCTCACATGCAGGTGGGTCCTACTTCTAGACTCTTCTAGAACCTTGTAGAATCTTTTGGTACCCTGCCGGAAAATTCCCGGACATTTCTGATACCTCCGGAAACTACTTTCCTTATATGAATCTTATTCTCCGGACCCTTCCGGAACTCCTCGTGATATCTAGGATCTCATCCGAGACTCCGAATCAATATTCGTTCACACCATCATTTATCTCGAGCCCTAACTACATCGAACATTAAGTGTGTGACCCTGCGGGTTTGAGAACATGCAAACATGATCTAATCAATAATTAATAGCGGGACCGGGATTTCCATATTAATTTCTACATATTCAATGAAGTACTTTACCGGTTGAACCACATTGTACGGGATTCAATTAATCCATATACGATTCCTTTTGTCTCACGATATATTACTTGCCTGAGACTTAATCACCGATATCTCCATATCTGATTAATCTCGTTTCCGACAAGTTCTCTTTACTCGTTCCATAGGATAGGATCCCTATGACTGGCTACTTAGTCATATTCTTGCAAGCTTTTGGATGCTATGCTACCGAGAGGGCCCAGAGATATCTATCCAACAGTTGGACGGACAAATCCCAGTCTTGATTCATGTGACCCAACAACCTACCATCGGAGATACCTGAAAGCCAAATCACCCAGTTACGAAGTGACGTTTGATGTCCACAAAGTATTCCTCCGGTAGGCGGGAGTAACATAATCTCATGGTCTAAGGAAACTACATTTGACATCTATTAAAATGGGTCTGTCCATTATAACTCCGTTTATCAAGTGATTCATAAATCCATGGTTAGGAAACATCTAACCATCACTTGATCAAATGAACTAGTTATGAGAGGCATACTAGGGACACTTTGTCGTTTATATTCCACACATGTATTTGTTTCCGGTTAATACAATTATAGCATGGATAATAAACATTTATCATGAACGGGAAATATGATAAATAGTAATCTTTATTATTGCCTCTTGGGCATATCTCCAACAATACCTGCATCGAGAAGCTTTAATATTTCGATTCTAACCACATCCTTCATTTTTGGATTTAATCTCCTTTGATAATCAACAACGGGCTTTGCATCCTGTTCAAGATTAATAGTGTGCTGGCACACAGATGGTGAAATCCCATGAAGATCGTCCAATGTATAACCAATTGCAGCTCGATGTTTCTTAAGAACTTCCAATAATCGCTCCTCTTCTTCTCCTGAAAGGTTAGAATTGATAATAACATGATATACTTTTTTCTCATCTAAATATGCATAGTTGAGAGTATCGGGAAGAGCTTTAAGATCAAACACAGGATCTCCCTTTGGAGGCGTGGGCGTCCCCAACGACTCCAGATGTAGATTGTGCTTCAGAATAGCAGGCTGTCTAAAGAAGACTTCATCAATTTCTCCCCTTTCCTGCATAAACATGTCATTCTCGTGTTCCTCCATAAATTGCTGCAAAGGATCATTAGGTGGTACAGCAATAGAAGCTATTCTTTCAATAATAAGATCCTCATTAGGTAACTCTTTCTCATATCTATGCCTAGTAAACTTAGAAAAAATAAATTCGTAAGGTTCTCCAGCGAATTGCACAGACACTTTCTCTTTCTTAAAATCTATAACATCACTGCAAGTATTTAAGAAAGGCCTACCGAATATAATGGGGCAAAATTTATCCTTGACCGATCCCAAAACAAGGAAATCGGTGGGATATTTTACCTTACCACATAATACTTCAATGTCTCTTACAATTCCCACTGGATGGATGCCATCTCTATTAGCCAATTTAATTTCCAAGTCAATGTCTTCAAGCTCACACGACGCAATCTCACGCATTAACTCTTGATAAAGTGAATAAGGAATAGCACTTGCGCTTGCACCCATATCACATAGTCCATAATAGCAATGATCACCTATCTTAACAAAAACAACAGGAGTACCAACAATTTTTGCACTTCTATCTTGCCTAACAATCTTAGTAGCAGCCTCACAAAAATTAATAGAACCTCCATCGACATTCTCAGTTACAAGATCTTTAACCAAAGCTACTGGAGAGGCAACTTCAATTTGTTCATCAGGTTCTAAAGCTTTCCTCTCACTTTTATTAACCACACTAGCAACAGTAGAGTGTTCTTTAATTCTTATAGGAAACGGTGGTTTTTCAAAGTGAACAACAGGTAAGACAGATTCAACAGTATGAACTTGTATATCATTTTTGGCAAGCATATCTTTTCTACAAACATCCTTAAAAGGTTCATGATACTTGTTCCACTTTTCTTTAGGAATATTAATATGAGTTGCAAAGGATTTACAAAAATCAACACCAATTTGAGGATCAATCCCAAACTTAGCACTAAGCACATTAAAACTTTCAGTTTACATGAAAGATTTAATGCAATCATACTCATAGTTTATACCTGTCTCTTTACCTTTATCAATTTCCCAATCCTCAGCATTACGATAGATCCTCTCAATAAGAACCCATTTAGCATTCACCTTTTTGCTTGTAAAAGACCCAAGAGATGAAGCATCAAGCATGTCTTTATCATGACGTGATAGCCTTGCATAAAAATTATTAACAATAATATCATTTGAGAGCTCATGATCGGGGCATTTGAGCATTAAGGATTTCAATCTCCCACAAGCTTGAACGATGCTCTCTCCATCACGTGGCCAATAATTATAGATATAATTCCTATCTTGATGAATTTCATGAAGAGGGTAAAATTTGGAGTAAAAGAGAGACATAAGTTCTTTCCAATCCATCAAATGAGAATTATCCAGAAGCCTATACCAATCCAATTCGTTCTCCTTCAGTGATAATGAAAATAATTTCCTCATGATTAATCCTCTGGTACACCTGCAATCTTAAATAGCTCACACAATTCTTTAATATAGAGTAAGTGATAATCAGGATGGACAGTTCCATCTCCTGCATAACGATTATTCATAACTCGATCAACTATTCCCATAGGAATTTTAAAAGGAAGGATTTCAGTTGGAGGAGGGCCCTTATCCACCAAGGGAACGGCAGGAGAGTCTCTCCCAAACAGCATATTGAGTAAGGAGCACTCCATAATGAAGCACGATAACAAACAAAAAATAAAAAAATCACTTACAATAAAAGTTTTCCTTACCAATTCCACTTACCAATAGCGCTACACTCCCAGGCAACGGCGCCAGAAAAGATTCTTGATGACCCACAAGTGTAGGGGATCTATCGTAATCCTTTCGATAAGTGTCGCAATAGTGGAACATGGGGTTCCCCTGATGCGGTCAAAGTGGGTCCACCGCCCGTTGGCCCACCAAGAAGGTGATCAAGGCCAAGGCCCCCCATCTGCCCCAAGGCGACCAGACAAGCATGTCATCGACAACCACGGCAAAGGACCAGGGGACCCCCGGGGCCCCCTTCAACTCGGCAGACGACGCGGAGGTCCCGGGACCCCCGCGCCCGGAAGGAGGCCATGCTCATCCTCGGGAACCAACCTCCGGACACGCGAAGAGGATAAGCTTGCCAGCCCTGGCTGGAAACTCCTAAAAGACTTGGGTGCCAAGAAGACGGTGGCGTCGCTGGGGACAGGGACGAAAAAGGTGTCAGCCTCTGTCCGCCCGCCTTGGAAAAGGTGGGCGACCGCACCTAACACCCTCAGAAGGATACTTGGATGAGAAGAAGCCACGTCGCCCCCTAAAAAGAACCTGGAGGGGTTTTCCCGCCAAAATCCCTCCAGCCCCAAAGGTGCACCTGTGGGATCCCCTTGGCCTATAAAAGGAGGACCAAGGCACCTGAGGGAAGGGACGGATTCTGATAGAGTCGGAGGCTAGGATAGGTAGCGCACAAGACGAAGAGTAGCATTGGCGAGAGGTAATCTCCTCCGGGTCAGGATCTGCTCGTCTTCAACCTCTAGCCACACCTCCTGGGTTCGCACCCGCAACCACCTCTGTAAAGCTACACCATGATATACCACTCAATCCAGACATGTAGGAGTAGGGCTGTTAGCCTCCAGGCGGCCTGAGCCAGGGTAAACTCCTTGTGTCTGTCGGGGGGCAACCCCCGAATAGGGTCAAGATGATGAGATATGCACAGACCCGGAGTTGACTGGGTCAACGCTAACCGACATACCATACAGGCATACCCGGAGTCGACCGGGTCAAAGCTAACCGACATACCCGGATGTCGGATCCTATCCTTTGTTCTTCTTATGTGCAGGGAAGGTAAAACCGAGTTAAGAAGTATCTGGCATGCCCATGCCGGTTAAGAGAAGATGAAGTTCTATCCCGGTGGACGGTCAAGACTCACGTCTGGTCCCTACAATCACGGGGCAGGAGTCCTGCCACTGGCACGATGGGACGCGCTGCCTAACCCTTGACTCGGAGGTCACGGTATGGGGAGTCAGGTCTCCATGCTGCTGACCGAAGCGGTACGGGGAGCAGTGCACCTGGAGTTGATAGATTGGACATGCCACGCAGGGGTGACGGAGGCAGTCAGAGGATGACACCGGCCGGTCATGGCCACAGTGCTGGCTACGCCAGCATCTACGTCGGCCCTAACTTGTGCCCTGGGTTCCATTATATAAGGAGCACACTATAAGAAATATGTCAACTAGTGACCTTCTGTTAGTGACCTTGAAAAAAATTGGTCATAGATCTTGTGACCATTTCGAACCAATTGATCACAGACTGTTTCGGAGGGTGCAAACCTAAAAATATAACGACCAATTTGGTGAGAAAGGTCACGGTTCCTTTGGACAAAAAAGGTCATAATGCAGATGGTAGTCATCTACGACCAAATTTAAAACACACTGCGACCAATTTAGTTTGGTCATAACATTTGTGACCAATAATATGGTCGTAACCTGGAAGAGTGGGCAGCCAACTCAGCACGTCTTGCCTACATGTCACTGTGGGTCCCACCACCCCACCTGACATGTGGGTCCCGCCCCACCCCACCTGACATGCGGGTCCCACCCCAGGCCCCACCTGACATGCGGGTCCCACCCCAGGCCCCACCTGACATGCGGGTCCCACCCGCCGGAACCTGACATGCGGGTCCCACCCCAGGCCCCACCTGACATGCGGGTCCCACCCCAGCCCCCACCTGACATGTGGGTCCCACCCCAGCCCCCACCTGACATGCGGGTCCCACCCGCCGGAACCTGACATGCGGGTACCACTCCAGGCCCCACCTGACATGCGGGTCCCTGTCACATCCCGAATTTTGGCCCTATAAAATTTTCTTTGACAAAACCAAAATTTTGGGTTTGAATTTGGATCTTTTGATCTTCGCCCTCTATTCCATTCTACCTTTCCAAAACCCTCAAGGTTCACAAAACATTTGTCTTTTCTTTAATACAAAAGGGACCCAAAACCTAGCCTCCCCAAAGGAGCCATACCAAGGGTGACTTCAAAAATTCCCCAAAAATTCCAGAGTGATCCTCATCTAGCCTAGAACCCATTTATGCAAAAATATTGGGTGACTTGTTAAGAAAAGGGTTGACATTTTCCCTGATTTATTTTCTGCCAAAAATCCCAAAACCCTAGCTTTTCGAAGGAAGTAGGGCAAAACCATCTTCAAAAATTCTACAAAAATTCATGAAGGACCCCCTAACTAGTATGAAACCCAAATATGGAAAAATATTCCATACCTTGTAAAGAAAATATTTGAGTTTTTCCCAGNGCATTGGGGTGTTCTGATGCATGCTATTCTTGTGGTTCGTCGAGACATTCCACTTTGGGATGTCAGGAGAAACAAACTCCGGTGCCTCGTCCATATTTCGGTCAGGTCAAAGTTTTGTAAATTGTGGAATAGGAGC
The DNA here is from genome assembly GCA_012064385.1 of Puccinellia tenuiflora. NCBI lineage: Eukaryota > Viridiplantae > Streptophyta > Magnoliopsida > Poales > Poaceae > Puccinellia > Puccinellia tenuiflora. The sequence continues at coordinate 1,322,979 of QRDG01000415.1, forward strand.
TTGTCTAGTTTTTGTTCCGTTCCACCTTGGAGTGTCACACTCTTTTATATCGAGAGGTCGTGCTTAGTCTCATGACGTTACTTGATGAAAGTGATGCTTCTACCCCTTCCTTATCCATCTACCTCCGAGCTCTCATGCTTCGAGAATGTCGAGGATGCATATCGTTGTGGTAATCGGATATTCTTAGCAATGGTATTGTTTTGAAATCCAAAGACTTTGGTGGCACTCTTAGCTGTTTGTAATCATATCATCGAGCTGAGTTGTCTGTGTTGCCAAGTCTGAGTTACCCACACGCCTAAGCAAACTCCGGATCTCAAGCAAAAGTGATGCTTGGAGTCTATCAATAGCATGACCTAGACCTTTTAGTACTACCGATGAGTCCGATGTTGTGGCGCATTCACCATCACCGGAAGGCCATTGACGAGATCTCTCAAATCTTAACCTACAACCACCATTCCTATAGGGTATATGTGTAATTTACTCTCGTGGTAGTTTCGTATGGTCTTTCCTTATATGTCAAGTACGATCTTCTCTTGAGGATTGATTGAAATCTATTCTGAAGCCGGAGTGTGGACACCTAATATCTCCAAGGAGAACCTACACTACGGTTGTTATGCTAAATCTCATACTCGGTCAATCCTCCTACCCATCCTAACCTCGTGGCAAATTAGCTCTATATCCAGGTTTTACCTCTCTAACTCTAATGGTGGATCAAATGCATATATCTTTCCACCTCGTTGAACCCAAAGTTTCCACCAATCACAAAACAAGGAAGACCTCATGGGATCGAGTAGATCGTGAAGTTAAGAGTTGCCATTGTTCTCCTCCTCTCTACGTCTACTTCATAGAATCTCGGGACGAGTGATTCCTGTAAGGGGGGTAGAATATGTAACAGCCCCAATTTGGTACCCTAAAATACGGGCCAAATTTTCGCTTTTTGTGTTGCATTGCATCATGGCATAATTATTTAAATTGATAATTTGAAACAAAGCAACACCTTAAAACAAAGGAAGCAAAACCCTTCCTCAATTTTTCCACAACTAAATGCTTTGCCCCAAAATGGCCAAACCAATTTATTCTTGAATTTCCAAATTGTTCCGGAAGTTCTAAGAATATATTTTTATAAATGCCAATCAAATAAATAAATTTGAGATTCTTCCTTATAGGTTTAATTCAATTCTATTTTTGGAACCAAGTTAAGTTTTCCAAAAATTCAAAATAAAATCAGGGGGAGCTTCAATATTATTGTGAGAGCCTCCATGAATAGTTTCATTATTTTTGGAAAAGGTTATTTTGCTCCAATTAAATGTTTTTGAAATTTAACGAAAATAGCTATAACTAAACCTTATGAACAAATGTGGTGCAAACATTTTATTTTTTGGGATAACAATTTTTGTGGTGATTCCTCAGGACCTAGGGAGCCCACATGAATTTTCCCGGATTTTTATAAATTGCTTAAATAGCTCTACTAAATAGCTAACTCTTGCTGCTCTAAAAATCAGAAAAAGAAATTTGGGAAAAGATTTAAACTCTGACAAGGGGCCACCCTTGTCATCCTCTCCACTCTCTTTCTTCTCCCTGTGCTGCCGCGCCCATGCCGCCGATGCCGTCCTCCTAGCGCCATGCTGCGCTGCCCCCTGCCGCGTTGGAGGATAAGTAGGGCACCGCGCCTTGCCCGCTCTCTCTCCCCCCTGTTTCTCCTTTCCCCGCGGAACCCTAACCCGACCCTGGAGCGAGCTTGTCCGCCACTTGCCGCCGTCACGGCCGCCATCGATTCCGGCCGTCCCGGAGCACGCCGACGCCACCATCAAGCTCGCCTCGCCGTCCTTTTCATCCTCGAGCTGCGAATCGGGCCGGGAAGCCCGGGACCGTCGTTTATGTCCTCGACATCCCCCGCGTCCGACGCCGCCGCCAAGCACGCATCGCCGCCGTCCGTCCGCCCCAAGCCACAACGCCATGTCTAGGAGGTCCGCGGCGACGCCTACGACCACCAAGCGGAAGGAATCGAGCCGGGGAGGCCCACAACCTCGGACGCGTCCCCGACATCCCCGCCTTCGGCCGCCGCGCTCCGGCTCAAATTGCCGCTACCTTAAGCCTCCCCTTCCTCCACCGTGCAGGCTCAAGCATCCCAGGTGAGCCGCCGTCCTCTTTGATACCTTTTCCCGTCTCCTTAACCCCTAGGCCGCTATCCACTCGCGCCCGACGCCGTCCATCTCGGTGGCCATGGCCGGACATGTCCGTGACCCGAACCTGCTTCTTCGGTGTTGAACCGTTGCTGCTCCTGCCTCCCTCCCCTGCACCACGCACACAGCAGCAGCGCGCCCTGGAGTGCGCACGCATGCACGCACAAGCCTGCTGCAGATCATCGCCGAAATCGCCGTTGTGTCTCCGATCTGCAAGTCTGAATCTTGTTCTATTTTCAAAGGTTCAGTTACACCGCGAGCGTGCTCGCCCGGCCTGGCCGGCTCCGTGGCCGGGGCTTCTCGGGCCGTGGCCCGGCCATATTGGCCGGCCCAGTGGCCGGGGCTCCTCGGTGTGTGGCCCGGCCATAATGGCCGGCCTGCACCCGGTCTGGCCGGCCTGCCAGGGAATTTGTCCCTCCTTTTTTTTATTTAAGCTGAATTAAAAACTTTAATATCTTTTCGAATAATGCATTAAAAATTGCAAACCAAATATCAAAATGTTCAGCAAAACAAACCCTATGTTATAGGATCATGGTAACAGTCTTTTGGAATTCTAATCTTGCTGTTTATATATGAATTCCTAAAATGGTAAAAAATGAGACCTAATTGGGAAAAATCATATTCCGATAAATGTTGTTCCAAAAATTACAAATACAACACCAATGTGATCAACTTTTCAAATGTTATTAAATCATGCACTTATCACATCATGATCACAAATTCTTATTTGATGTTATTCATAATTTGATTAAATGAAGTAAATTCAATTACTTAAATAATTTGTCAATTATTCACCGGTGCTCCGAAATTTACAAATAAATTGTCGAAATGATCGGAATGACAAACCCTGCCCATTCAGGTCATGTTCATGCATATTGAGCCACTTTGCTAATAACTTAATACTTTATAAGGAATGTGGTCACTAAGATAAATATGGGGTTGCTTCCAAATAATTGCACTAATTATTTGGCTCCTCATTTAATTGTGACTTTAATTTATATAATAATATCCTTGCATCAATTTGACATGACATCATGTGTTTGCGCATTGCACCTTGTGATCGTGTGATTTATGTGTTCTTTGCTTTCTTTTGGGTATCGATAGATTCCGGAGTCGAGGGTTCCCTCTCCTACCCCGACGAGCAATACTACGCTACCCGGCAGCAAGGCAAGAGATAACCTAACCTTCTTGGCATCTAGCATCCTATGATTTTATCAAATTATTTTATCCACCATAATATTGCATGCGGTTCAAATGTCTTTTGGGTAAATAATAGAGAATCCTATGAATGCATGTTTTCCCGAGCCAATCACATGTATCCCTACCTATGAACCCTAGTGTTTATGTGTTGGCCGGATACAAATTTTAATTGTTGGTTATATGCTTAGCCATGCTTAGCAATGCTTAGTTGAGATAGATGCTTTATGTCCGTTATTTAATTCCATATTTATTGATGACGATGGAATGATTCGGGCATGGTGGATGAATGTAATGCTTAATTAAATTGCTAAAGGCTTGGATGAGTTGCCCTCGGGGAGGGTGGTTTGCCTCATTCTTGCCGCCTAGGCTGAGAGTGCTTTTAGCTAGAACCAAGAAAACGAGCGTGCTTCCGGAGGTGGGGGCATATGGAACCCCCTTTGACCGAATAAGTTGTGAGGGGCTTGTCAAGGGTCCTCTAGTTCGAGTTTTCCATTTGCGCGTGAGTTGTGTGGGTGGAAAAAGGAACGAGGATGGTGGTGTTTAGGAATGTGGCCGCGGGGCAGGGCGCTGGGAGCGCTTAACCTGTCCTTCCGCACACTGATGGTCCTTGAGTAAGCCTCATGCAATGTAAAGGTCTAACCGCGCCCGTTCGCCGGCCTTCCCCGGAAGAGGGCCAACTAGGTGAGCCGGACGGTACCGATGGGTAAATTAGTACACCCCTGCAGGGTTTAATCTTTTCGAAAAGCCGTGTCCACGGTTATGGACAAACTCTTGGGAAAGGCGGATCAGCTCATAGATAACTTTTAACCTAATTGATATGGCAGCTAAAGGTTGCATTAATCAACTTGAGATAAAGGTTCATTTCCTCGAGGGGGATTCGAGGGAGTGCCTTTGTGTGAGATGAGTGGTGATGGTTGCAAGTAGGTTCGCCGAGAACCGAAGATGATAATGTTACTCTCTTACCCCTTTTATGAAAAATATTCTGAATAGACGATGCCTTGTGTCTTTTACCTCTTTTATTGAAAACTGGCTTTATGCAAAATAACTACATATAAAGCTTTAGAGCCTCCGTCAGTCATTGGGCCTATATCGCCCTACTAAACTTGCGAGTACATCGTACTCAGTCTCTCTTTGCTGCCTCTATGATTTTGTATTTCAGAGGAGGACGACACCGAGCGACTAGGTGGTTTCTTCGTTGACGTCGACTACTAGTCTGGGGTTCCCAGGTGGCAGCTTGGGACCGTGGAACAAGCTGGCTTGGGTGATGTTTATCTGTAGGCCTCTTAGGCCATAATTTGCTTCTTGTTGTATTAGACAACGCTACTTCGCTTCCGCTTGTTGAATTGTAGGATCTGTGATCCTTTTGCCTTGTAATATTTGTATTTCTCCTCGTTATATGAGTTGCTATATAAATGTTTTGTGTCGTAGAGTCATGCTTTGTGCCAGTTCTGTTCCACAAGTCTCGATCTTTGTTTTATACATTGATGGTTGTGTCGAACACATAGCCTCTCTGTATAATTCCGGGGTCGGGGCGTTACAAGTTGGTATCAGAGCAGGACTGCCTGTAGGAAACCCGTTCTATTGGTCGATGTCGAGTCTAGTTCGTGAAAATTATTTTTAACCTAAAAATGAGTTGTGAAAACCCTCCTAGGATTCTTTTTACTCCTTATCCAATTCACTCTGATCTCGGTGTCGTCTTACCTCTATTTGATTTTAACGGTTCTCCTGATTGTCGGCAAATGCTAAATCTTTAGGAATCTCGGGGTTTGGGTTCCTACCTTTAGTTACTAATTATCCTTACTCCTCTGCCAATCTAAAACATGAAGAAAGGAAGTATGATGGTTCGTCAAGATATTCCTTTGCTTTAGCCCAAGATCTTGAACCGAAGGTCCCGGATTGTGCTAGGGCTCCAGTGTAATTATTCATGAGGGCTGTCACCATTGTAAGTATTATGCTATTGTGGGTCCTGGTGCATGAAGCTGATCTTTAACCCAAGATCTTTTCTGTTGAACCCTGGTGCAAATGGTTAAACCCTACATCAGGTTGGCATAAATTGAAGTTAGCCTTCAAGCTCGAGGTTGCAGCCGTAATTGTTTCCTCGACAATGCTCTTCTTCGTCACTAGCTTTAGCTAGAATTTCTGTTAGGGAACCATCTAAATCACGGCGGGATTGCTCTTATCGAGCCTTTCCATCAATAATTGTGTTTCCTTCCGGTAACACCTTACCTGAAACCCTTTCGGCACTAGTTGTCGGAAGAGTGCTAACCCGGGCTTCTGTAATATCCTAAATTGTTGTTAGCCCGTTCCTTAATCCAAATCTGTTATCAGTCCTCTATCTGCATGCGGACGATCAGGTGTATCGTGCATTGGGGTGTTCTGATGCATGCTATTCTTGTGGTTCGTCGAGACATTCCACTTTGGGATGTCAGGAGAAACAAACTCCGGTGCCTCGTCCATATTTCGGTCAGGTCAAAGTTTTGTAAATCGCGGAATAGGAGCTTGTCTAGTTTTTGTTCCGTTCCACCTTGGAGTGTCACACTCTTTTATATCGAGAGGTCGTGCTTAGTCTCATGACGTACTTGATGAAGTGATGCTTCTACCCTTCCTTATCCATCTACCTCCGAGCTCTCATGGCTCGAGAATGTCGAGGATGCATATCGTTGTGGTAATCGGATATTCTTAGCAATTGATATTGTTTTGAAATCCAAAGACTTTGGTGGCACTCTTAGCCTGTTTGGTAATCATATCATCGAGCTGAGTTGTCTGTGTTGCCAAGTCTGAGTTACCCACACGCCTAAGCAACTCCGGATCTCAAGCAAAAGTGATGCTTGGAGTCTATCAATAGCATGACCTAGACCTTTTAGTACACCGATGAGTCCGATGTTGTGGCGCATTCACCTCACCGGAAGGCCTATTGACGAGATCTCTCAAATCTTTAACCTCAACCACCATTCCTAAGGGTAATGTGTAATTTACCCTGGTAGTTTTCCGTATGGTCTTTCCTCTATGTCAAGTACGACTTTCTCTTGAGGATTGATTGAAATCTATTCTGAAGCCGGAGTGTGACGCCTAATATCTCAAGGAGAACCTCACTACGGTTTTGCTAAATCTCTATCGGTCAATCCTCCTACTCCACCTACCTCGTGGCAATAGCTCTATATCAGGTTTTACCTCTCTAATCTAATGGTGGATCAAATGCTATATCTTTCCCACCTCGGTGGAACCCAAAGTTTTTCCCAATCACAACAACAAGGAAGAACCTCATGGGATCGAGTAGATCGTTGAAGTTAAGAGTTGCCTTGTTCTCCTCCTCTCTACGTCTACTCTAGAATCTCGGGACGAGATTCTTGTAAGGGGGGTAGAATTGTAACAGCCCAGATTTGGTACCCTAAAATATGGGCCAAATTTTCACTTTTTGTGTTGCATTGCATCATGGCATAATTATTTAAATTGATAATTTGAAACAAAGCAACACCTTAAAACAAAGGAAGCAAAACCCTTCCTCAATTTTTCCACAACTAAATGCTTTGCCCCAAAATGGCCAAACCAATTTATTCTTGAATTTCCAAATTGTTCCGGAAGTTCTAAGAATATATTTTTATAAATGCCAATCAAATAAATAAATTTGAGATTCTTCCTTATAGGTTTAATTCAATTCTATTTTTGGAACCAAGTTAAGTTTTCCAAAAATTCAAAATAAAATCAGGGGGAGCTTCAATATTATTGTGAGAGCCTCCATGAATAGTTTCATTATTTTTGGAAAAGGTTATTTTGCTCCAATTAAATGTTTTTGAAATTTAACGAAAATAGCTATAACTAAACCTTATGAACAAATGTGGTGCAAACATTTTATTTTTTGGGATAACAATTTTTGTGGTGATTCCTCAGGACCTAGGGAGCCCACATGAATTTTCCCGGATTTTTATAAATTGCTTAAATAGCTCTACTAAATAGCTAACTCTTGCTGCTCTAAAAATCAGAAAAAGAAATTTGGGAAAAGATTTAAACTCTGACAAGGGGCCACCCTTGTCATCCTCTCCACTCTCTTTCTTCTCCCTGTGCTGCCGCGCCCATGCCGCCGATGCCGTCCTCCTAGCGCCATGCTGCGCTGCCCCCTGCCGCGTTGGAGGATAAGTAGGGCACCGCGCCTTGCCCGCTCTCTCTCCCCCCTGTTTCTCCTTTCCCCGCGGAACCCTAACCCGACCCTGGAGCGAGCTTGTCCGCCACTTGCCGCCGTCACGGCCGCCATCGATTCCGGCCGTCCCGGAGCACGCCGACGCCACCATCAAGCTCGCCTCGCCGTCCTTTTCATCCTCGAGCTGCGAATCGGGCCGGGAAGCCCGGGACCGTCGTTTATGTCCTCGACATCCCCCGCGTCCGACGCCGCCGCCAAGCACGCATCGCCGCCGTCCGTCCGCCCCAAGCCACAACGCCATGTCTAGGAGGTCCGCGGCGACGCCTACGACCACCAAGCGGAAGGAATCGAGCCGGGGAGGCCCACAACCTCGGACGCGTCCCCGACATCCCCGCCTTCGGCCGCCGCGCTCCGGCTCAAATTGCCGCTACCTTAAGCCTCCCCTTCCTCCACCGTGCAGGCTCAAGCATCCCAGGTGAGCCGCCGTCCTCTTTGATACCTTTTCCCGTCTCCTTAACCCCTAGGCCGCTATCCACTCGCGCCCGACGCCGTCCATCTCGGTGGCCATGGCCGGACATGTCCGTGACCCGAACCTGCTTCTTCGGTGTTGGACCGTTGCTGCTCCTGCCTCCCTCCCCTGCACCACGCACACAGCAGCAGCGCGCCCTGGAGTGCGCACGCATGCACGCACAAGCCTGCTGCAGATCATCGCCGAAATCGCCGTTGTGTCTCCGATCTGCAAGTCTGAATCTTGTTCTATTTTTTCAAAGGTTCAGTTACACCGCGAGCGTGCTCGCCCGGCCTGGCCGGCTCCGTGGCCGGGGCTTCTCGGGCCGTGGCCCGGCCATATTGGCCGGCCCAGTGGCCGGGGCTCCTCGGTGTGTGGCCCGGCCATAATGGCCGGCCTGCACCCGGTCTGGCCGGCCTGCCAGGGAATTTGTCCCTCCTTTTTTTTATTTAAGCTGAATTAAAAACTTTAATATCTTTTCGAATAAAGCATTAAAAATTGCAAACCAAATATCAAAATGTTCAGCAAAACAAACCCTATGTTATAGGATCATGGTAACAGTCTTTTGGAATTCTAATCTTGCTGTTTATATATGAATTCCTAAAATGGTAAAAAATGAGACCTAATTGGGAAAAATCATATTCCGATAAATGTTGTTCCAAAAATTACAAATACAACACCAATGTGATCAACTTTTCAAATGTTATTAAATCATGCACTTATCACATCATGATCACAAATTCTTATTTGATGTTATTCATAATTTGATTAAATGAAGTAAATTCAATTACTTAAATAATTTGTCAATTATTCACCGGTGCTCCGAAATTTACAAATAAATTGTCGAAATGATCGGAATGACAAACCCTGCCCATTCAGGTCATGTTCATGCATATTGAGCCACTTTGCTAATAACTTAATACTTTATAAGGAATGTGGTCACTAAGATAAATATGGGGTTGCTTCCAAATAATTGCACTAATTATTTGGCTCCTCATTTAATTGTGACTTTAATTTATATAATAATATCCTTGCATCAATTTGACATGACATCATGTGTTTGCGCATTGCACCTTGTGATCGTGTGATTTATGTGTTCTTTGCTTTCTTTTGGGTATCGATAGATTCCGGAGTCGAGGGTTCCCTCTCCTACCCCGACGAGCAATACTACGCTACCCGGCAGCAAGGCAAGAGATAACCTAACCTTCTTGGCATCTAGCATCCTATGCTTTTATCAAATTATTTTATCCACCATAATATTGCATGCGGTTCAAATGTCTTTTGGGTAAATAATAGGGAATCCTATGAATGCATGTTTTCCCGAGCCAATCACATGTATCCCTACCTATGAACCCTAGTGTTTATGTGTTGGCCGGATACAAATTTTAATTGTTGGTTATATGCTTAGCCATGCTTAGCAATGCTTAGTTGAGATAGATGCTTTATGTCCGTTATTTAATTCCATATTTATTGATGACGATGGAATGATTCGGGCATGGTGGATGAATGTAATGCTTAATTAAATTGCTAAAGGCTTGGATGAGTTGCCCTCGGGGAGGGTGGTTTGCCTCATTCTTGCCGCCTAGGCTGAGAGTGCTTTTAGCTAGAACCAAGAAAACGAGCGTGCTTCCGGAGGTGGGGGCATATGGAACCCCCTTTGACCGAATAAGTTGTGAGGGGCTTGTCAAGGGTCCTCTAGTTCGAGTTTTCCATTTGCGCGTGAGTTGTGTGGGTGGAAAAAGGAACGAGGATGGTGGTGTTTAGGAATGTGGCCGCGGGGCAGGGCGCTGGGAGCGCTTAACCTGTCCTTCCGCACACTGATGGTCCTTGAGTAAGCCTCATGCAATGTAAAGGTCTAACCGCGCCCGTTCGCCGGCCTTCCCCGGAAGAGGGCCAACTAGGTGAGCCGGACGGTACCGATGGGTAAATTAGTACACCCCTGCAGGGTTTAATCTTTTCGAAAAGCCGTGTCCACGGTTATGGACAAACTCTTGGGAAAGGCGGATCAGCTCATAGATAACTTTTAACCTAATTGATATGGCAGCTAAAGGTTGCATTAATCAACTTGAGATAAAGGTTCATTTCCTCGAGGGGGATTCGAGGGAGTGCCTTTGTGTGAGATGAGTGGTGATGGTTGCAAGTAGGTTCGCCGAGAACCGAAGATGATAATGTTACTCTCTTACCCCTTTTATGAAAAATATTCTGAATAGACGATGCCTTGTGTCTTTTACCTCTTTTATTGAAAACTGGCTTTATGCAAAATAACTACATATAAAGCTTTAGAGCCTCCGTCAGTCATTGGGCCTATATCGCCCTACTAAACTTGCGAGTACATCGTACTCAGTCTCTCTTTGCTGCCTCTATGATTTTGTATTTCAGAGGAGGACGACACCGAGCGACTAGGTGGTTTCTTCGTTGACGTCGACTACTAGTCTGGGGTTCCCAGGTGGCAGCTTGGGACCGTGGAACAAGCTGGCTTGGGTGATGTTTATCTGTAGGCCTCTTAGGCCATAATTTGCTTCTTGTTGTATTAGACAACGCTACTTCGCTTCCGCTTGTTGAATTGTAGGATCTGTGATCCTTTTGCCTTGTAATATTTGTATTTCTCCTCGTTATATGAGTTGCTATATAAATGTTTTGTGTAGTAGAGTCATGCTTTGTGCCAGTTCTGTTCCACAAGTCTCGATCTTTGTTTTATACATTGATGGTTGTGTCGAACACATAGCCTCTCTGTATAATTCCGGGGTCGGGGCGTTACACGATGGCAACGGCGTTGACAACTTACCTGGGGGTTTTCCAGCGGGACCCCAGTGTCACCGTCGGCACCTCCGGTCACGGGTATGATCTCTTTGCAACACCCCATGGCCCAGAATTCTGACCCTCAACTCCTGTCGAGTCAAGTGTTAGCTGGTCTAGGTTCCCAGGCACCCAATTTCCCGTTTCCACCTTTCACCGGCGATAATCCTAATCTGTGGATCACACTAGCGGAACAGTATTTCCTCATGTTTGCTATCCACGAATCCTATTGGGTCTCTATGGCCATTCTGCATTTTTCCGGAGCAGCAGGCATTTGGCTTCAGTCGGTTAGGAAGAAAATCGTTGTGCTAGACTGGATTTCTTTCACTTCTCTGTTGTGCACTCGTTTTGGACGAGATCGTCACCAACTCCTTATCAGACAGTTTTATTCCATTAAACAAACCTCTTCAGTAGTAGATTACATCGAGCGCTTTGATATTTTGATGAATCATTTGGTTTCCTATTCAGACACCACTCACCCCTATTACTTTCTTACTCGTTTTGTGGAGGGACTGAGGCTGGATATCCGCTCGGTGGTGATGGTTCAGCATCCCACCGATCTGGACAAGGCATGCTCGCTGGCTCTACTGCAAGAGGAGGTGACAGAAGGTGAATGTTCATCTCCATCATGACAAACTGAGCAATGTTTCTTCAGACTGCCAGCCAGATCAGTGCAAAATCAGCCAATGTCCGTGCCAGCAACACCAGCAGGACAAGCAGTGGATAGTCGTGGATTGGAAAGTGCCTGTCACAACACCGACGAGAAACTCAATGCACTGCGCAATTACAGAAGGGTGAAGGCACTTTGTTTCAAATGTAGAGAACGCTGGGGGTGTGAACATTCCTGTCCACAAACTGTGCAGCTGCACATTGTGGAAGAGCTATAGGCACTGTTTTCACAAGATGAACTAACAGGCAGCGACAGCCCGGAGAACAGCTCTGAAGAAATTGAGACAGCATTTTACACGAAGAAATCACACCGCTATTTTCTCCCTAGTGGCAACTGTAGCGGACCTGCACTTGAAAATAGGCAAGTCCCTGTGTATAGTGCAAACCTCTAGATCGATTCATTTGCACACGCAGTTTACGATGAAATATCACAACATTGTATCAATTTATTATACATCTGAATCCAGAGTAAAAAAACCATTACATCTTTGCATAGCACGAAGCTAGCATAAAACAGAAATAACAGCCGAAGACTATAATTATTGCATGGAGTCCCAATCTTCATGTAGCCACAGGCGAAAACATGTTGGTTTAGACTCGAAACACGTTCCTTGCTCTTTGTCATAGTAACCTGTAACAGGAAAAACATTGCAGCCAAAAATTGGTCAGAACCATTTGTATGGATCTGGCAAGTGATACTTGTGGACTCATAAGGCAAAAACTTCAATTAACTATATGCATATATGGCTGGTGTAGTTCAAGGCAATGTTTGCGTAAAGCCAATTTTATCCTATCTTTTCCAAGACTTTTCTTTTCAAAAAGTTATGAGATCATTCCATGGGACATATCCTGGAATATCTCCACACACAAGTCCGTCAAATTTTACTTAGGAAAATTAGAATGATGAGATCTCTTGTTGACATCCTTGCTCCGATACTCAAAATCGTCCGTAACCGGGGATACGGCTAAGTACTTAGTTTGACACTCTCGAGAGGTTGTGCACTTTCACCACTTGACTCAATCAGCCCATTCTGACCTTGACCCTTCTTGAAGTGAAAAGGAAAGGAGAAGATTGAGACGAGCCCTTTCAGAAGCATTTCCCCGACCCATGCCGTCTTGACCCATTCCCACCTACATCCACTACATCTGCTTGTCAAATCCAGGCCGGTTCCACGCAACTTACTTAGTCAAGCCAGAGCCCATATGACATGTGGCTGCACGAAAAGTAATCTTCATTTGGAGCAACTTCAATCTCTTTTTTCCTGGGTGGATTTCCGCAAGTGTGATTCATCCTCCCAAGTCAGGGGACCACGTATGATCCTTCCTCCCAAAGTAGGGAATCACCCTCTTCTACAATTCATCCTCCCATATATGGGGAATTGCTTTATTCCAACCACCCACCCAGGTATTTTATTAACTTAGTAGAATTTTTATTAACATTTCATACAAAACACATAGCATAGCATTTACCTATTCTACTAAGTTATCACATAGGTACTAGACACTTAGGAAAATTTGGAGTAATACTAAACAGGTCTAGCATAGCATAGTAATAAAACCTGACATGCAATTCTACTTAGAAAAAGTAAACTACAATGCATAAAAAATACTTAGGAATTTTATGTGTGAGCATCACTTGCCTTGGCAGGAGTTGCAGGTGCAACAATTGCAAACGTTCTCCAGACTCTCCGAATAATCTAAACAATTCACACATGGCAAGAATAAATATAACAAGCAATATAATCACTCAAAAATACATGATATGCATGTAATGCATTTTAAAACAAAAATATTAATCCAACTATATTTTTTTGAAAACATGCATGATGTCATAAGACCCAAAAAATGCAATTTAGAAGTAAATAAACTATTTTTAAAGTCCCAAAAGGGAATACACAACAAATAAATAAATAAATGCTACAAACTATTTTTTGTAAAAACCAGAAAAGGCTCTACTGGACAGAGGGCTTCAAAACTAAGCTATACCAATTGGATTCACTCAAAAAGCTAATTTTAAACTAAAGTTATGTCAAAATTACCCAAACATCACATTTGAAATTTGAATAATTATAAACTTGACAAAACAGAAACTAAAACACCAGAAAGATTCTACTAGTTCTAAGGATTTCAAATATATAAAAATATTTAAATTTGGCCAAGTAGATAAAAAGATATGACAATTCTAAGATGCAGGGGCTTTTCTGCAAAACAGACAGATTAAAACTAATTCGGGAAAATCCAGAAAATCCTCCTCCATGTGGTGATCTTTGATTGGCTGTCTTCTGCTAACTGGGTGCTGACGGTGCGCTGACTGGATGCTGACGTGGCCGCCTGTCATTCGCCCGTACCGATTCGGTAACTTAAATAAAACGGAGCTGTCAGATCTAGATCTGACGGTCTAGATCTATCCTACTGGAGACTAGCGGTGCTACTCGCTGGAAACCTAACCCGAGCGGCGGCGACGCGGCGGCACGATGTGTTCCGGTGAAAATACGGGGCGAGGGAGAGGGCTTTTTTTACCACTGGATGCAGGAGGACGTGGAGAGGTCGATGGCGAGGGCGACGTCGTCGGGGTGCACTCGTACAGCCGGAATCGCTCGCCGGAGTTGGTGTTGGCGGCGGACGGCTTTGGTCAAGCACGCGTATGAGGATCTGAGGCGCGGAAAATTACCAAACCGTGTCAGAAAGGTGCGCAAGATAAAAATAGAGAGAAAGGAAGTGGCGAGAGGACTCGGGGTCGTCGGCGTTCACTGGAAATGGAGAGCTCACCGGCGGCAGGTGGCGGAGCTCCGAGGACGATTTTGAGCAGCCTAGGGGCTCTCGGGGTGGGTTGTCTGGGGCAAAAGATAGAGGGGAAGGGGTCCCGTTTAATGGCCTTAATGCCGAGCAACCGTCGGGAGAAGATCACGGCCGCGACGGGTTTGGCAAGGGCGTGATTCCGGGGTGGAGACGACGACCCACAGTAGGGTCCCACCTGTCAGCGAGGGAGGAGAGAAAAAAAAGAAAGGGGGCGGGTGGCTCGGGCTGGACTACGCGTGCGGGGAGGTAAGTGGGACGCGGCTGGGCTGGCTTCGGGCTGGTTCGACCGTGGTGGCCTTATTCTATTTTTTAAACTAAACCTTTTTCTAATTTCTTTTTTCGAAAACAGGTTCAAATCAAAATCAAAACTTTTCCAATTTATTTGGAAAATTTATTTTTGAAAAGCTTATACAAAATAGAACACTTTGGCACTATTCTGGCCATCAAATAAAATCATAACAAGTCAAAATATTATATAGAGCATAATAGGCCCATTTACGTCATTTTCTCAAATAGGGTTTAAAGTCGAAATAAATTCCATCTTTTGAAATTTTAAATGCAAACAAGGCAAGAAGATGATGAATGTATGCATGACTTTGGATTTTCAAAAGAAAATATATATAATTTTCAAAACTTTTTGATTTTTCTGATTTTTTCAAAAATTTGAAAAACTTGGGATGTTACAGCAACATCACATCTCTAGCCTTAACCGTTCCTGTCACCGAACTCAGACAAAGAGAGGCATGAACCCACTATCTAGCACAAATACTCCCTCATACAACACTACCAATTACTCGGCAAAAGCAACCACTAGCATCGGAGAGCATGCAAGATCATAGATGAAACACATAACTGAACAAAAGTAATGACTTCCACAATTCATCGGATCCATGCAAACACAATCATGTAGCAGTTACAAATAGATGATCTTGATCATGATAGGCATCTCACAAGATCTAAACAATGGAGTACAAGGAGGGGAGACAACCATCTAGCTACTGCTATGGACCCGTAGTCCCGTGGTGGACTACTCACACATCACTCCTGATAGGGCAAAGGTAGTCCGATCTTTCGATGAGATGTGATATGTCGATTATGGTGGAGTTCGACCTTGGCGATCCGACTTCTACGCACACGTTCGCAGTGCCAATGCAATCGCTAAACCAATCTCTGGGAGCTACCAATCCTGCAGACACATGATCGGCCTGATCTAAAAGATCTAGTTCTTCCTGCAATCGAGAAACAAGTAAGAACCAATAATGCAATCGAGAATTGCGGATGGAAGATGAACTTTATTGATGAAGGTGGGATCTTATAAGTGCGTAGTACAGGAGGTCTAGCCGACACTCGTGCCTATGGCGAAGACTAGCAAAAGCTGAGTTCTTTTTAACTAAACAAAATCCGAGTCTAATTGACGACATAAGGAGGGTATATAAGGAGGAAAGGAGGGGATTTCGGCCAGCCAAGAGGTGGTGGCCAAATCCAACCCTAGGTGGACTTTCCTCCCTCAATACGGACTCTAAAACCGGAAATCCGTTTTGGTGCCCGAGAGCATATGCTCCCGGTATTTTTGACAAAATTTAGAAAATCAAAAACTTTTCAAAAAATCACTAAAAAAATCACGCACGTACCTGAGCATGGTGCGCACCGTCGTGAGAAAGTTCGCACCGAAATGTCATCGTATGCACCCTGGGGAAAAATGACAAATTTCTGACAGCAAATTCAAATTTTCGGATCTTATTTGCTGTCAGAAATTTGTCATTTTTTCCCAGGGCGGATACGATGACATTTTGGTGCGAAATTTTTCACGATGGTGCGCACCATGCTCAGGTACGTGCGTGATTGTTTTCGTGATTTTTTGAATAGTTTTTGATTTTTTAAATTTTGTCGAAAATACCGGGAGCATATGCTCCCGGGCACCAAAACGCCTCTCTCCTCTAAAACACACTATTAAGTCTTATACGAAATTACACGGGCCCTGGCCTATAAATAAAGGCAGCGCAACACCATATGTAACTATGGACGAAAATATGAAGTATAGGCATGAATATTTCGTCCAAGTCCTCAATCATCATAGTCTCTATTGGCAGCGTCATCTCCTCCATCGTGTGCACTCCTGCTGCTATCTCCCTTCACGTACATGCTCCATAACTTGTCCGTTGCATCCATGCTTGGTCCATCATTCCTAGGAGAGACAAACACATTTGATTTAGGCAGCATCATATTCACATGAATATTAGGAGTAGCTTGTAAAAACGAAAGTACATGTTGATTAAGTTGTCGTGCACGAGCTCTAGTCAAAGGTCCTTGTAAGGGAGGCGGTGTAGTAGTTGCGGTCGCATCAATAGCAGGGATGTCCTCATCATCCTCCCCTTCTTGAATTGAAGTCGTCCTCGACGCCATCTCATCATTCTCTCCCAAGTATGGCTTCAAATCTGCAATGTTAAATGCGGGACTAACCCCAAAATCTGCAGGCAACTCAAGTTTATATGCATTATCATTTATTTTCTCTAACACCTTAAAAGGACCATCAGGCCGAGGCATTAACTTGGATTTGCACAAATCAGGAAAACGGTCTTTGCGCAAATGTAACCAAACAAGATCTCCAGGTTCAAACACAATTTTCTTCCTCCCCTTATCCCCATGCATTTTATATTTTGCATTCATGCGTTTAATATATTCTTTAACAGTGGCATGCAACTTTAACACCAAATCAGCATGTTGTGTAGCATCTAGATCATTTGGCATCGAGGATGGAAGAGGCAATAAATCAATAGGTGCACGAGGAACAAAACCATACACAACCTCAAAAGGGCACATTTTAGTAGTAGAATGCATGGAACGATTATAAGCAAATTCGATATGAGGCAAGCATTCTTCCCACTTTTTAAAATTCTCTTTTAACACAGCCCTTAGCATAGTAGACAAATTTCTATTGACCACTTCAGTTTGTCCATCAGTTTGGGGATGACATGTAGTACTAAACAGCAACTTAGTTCCCAACTTTGCACATAAGCATCTCCAAAATTGGCAAAGAAATTTAATGTTATGATCTGAAACTATAGTTTTTGGCACACCATGCAAACGAACAATTTCACGAAAGAACAAATCAGCAATATGTGTAGCATCATCAGTTTTGTGACAGGGAATAAAGTGTGCCATTTTCGAAAATCTGTCCACAACAACAAAAATACTATCCCTCCCCTTCAGTGTGCGAGGTAATCCCAAAACAAAGTCCATAGAAATATCATCCCAAGTCACACTAGGGACAGGAAGAGGCATATATAAACCATGTGGATTAAGACGTGACTTAGCTTTTTGACATGTAGTGCAGCGGCCAACAAATCTCTCAACGTCCCGACATATCCGTGGCCAAAAGAAGTGTGCAGCAAGGACGTCCTTCGTCTTCTTCACACCAAAATGACCCATCAATCCTCCTCCATGTGCTTCCTGCAACAACAAAAGACGAACGGAACTATCTGGGATGCAAATTTTGTTAGCGCGGAACACAAATCCATCATTGAGGACGAATTTGTTCCAAGTTCTCCCTTCTTTACAATTCTGCAACACATCTTTGAAATCGACATCATGTATATGTTGTTCTTTAATGGTTTCCAATCCAAAAATTTTGTAGTCAAGCTGAGACAACATAGTCGTGATAAAGCATCAGCAATAACATTGTCTTTACCCTTTTTGTGTTTAATGACATAAGGAAAAGACTCAATAAATTCAACCCACTTAGCATGATGACGGTTCAGTTTTGCTTGACTACGAATATGCTTCAAAGATTCATGATCAGAATGTATAACAAATTCTTTAGGCCATAAATAATGTTGCCAAGTTTCTAAAGTCCGAACAAGAGCATATAATTCGTTATCATAAGTACAATAGTTCAGACTAGGCCCACTCAATTTTTCACTAAAATATGCAACAGGTTTTCCATCTTGTAATAACACACCTCCCAACCCAATTCCACTAGCATCACATTCAAGCTCAAAAGTCTTATTAAAATCAGGAAGTTGGAGCAAAGGAGCATGTGTTAACTTATCTTTCAATAACATGAAAGCCTCCTGTTGTGCATCGCCCCAAACAAAGGGCACGTCCTTCTTTGTAAGCTCATTCAGCGTCGCTGCAATAGACTCAAAGTCTTTGACAAAACGCCGATAAAACCCAGCGAGGCCAAGGAAACTCCATACTTGGGTGACCGTTAGCGGAGTCGGCCAACTCGAAATCGCCTCAATCTTTGCGGGATCCACTTCAATTCCCTACGCGTTAACAACATAGCCAAGAAACACAACTCGATCGGTGCAAAAGGTGCACTTCTCAAGGTTTCCAAATAAACGTGCAGCACGCAAAGCATCAAAAATAGCATTCAAATGAGTCACATGATCCTCTAAAGATTTGATGTAAATCAATATATCATCAAAGTAGACCACCACAAAACGTCCAATGAAAGCACGCAAAACTTCATGCATTAATCTCATGAAAGTACTAGGAGCATTAGTTAAACCAAATGGCATCACTAACCACTCATAGAGGCCAAATTTTGTTTTGAATGCTGTTTTCCATTCATCTCCCAATTTCATACGAATTTGGTGGTAACCTCTACGCAAATCAACTTTAGAGAACATGGTAGAGCCACTCAATTCAACAAGCATATCATCCAAACTTGGTATAGGGTGTCTATATCGAATTGTAATATTATTAATAGCCTTTGGTACCAAAAGAATAGGAACATCACATGGACTAAGAGACTCACGAACATAACCTTTGTCGAGTAGTTCTTGAATTTGTCGCTCAATCTCTTTCGTCTCCTCGGGGTTGGTACGGTAGGCTGCACGGTTAGGAAGCGAAGCACCCGGTATGAGATCAATTTGGTGCTCTATTCCTCGAATGGGTGGCAGCCCCGGTGGCATCTCCTTGGGAAAAATGTTTGCATACTCCTGCAAAATGTTAGCAACAGCGGGTGGCAAAGAGAAAGGCATATCCTCAAAAGAAAACAGGACCTCTTTTCATATGATTGCATAACAAACAGAAGTATTCACATCCAAGTCAAAAATATCAGATTTGGTAGCAAGTAAAGTTGGATGCTTCAAACGAATTTCATTAGGTAATTTGGAACCAGATTTAGTATTATTCTTATGTGGCATTACTTCATTAGCAACAATCTAGTTTTCACTCTTTTGTTTCTCCTGATTTTTGCTCTACTAGCTCTAGCAAGATCATCTTTCAAAATATGTTCAGGAGTCATAGGTTTTAGACCAATTTTCTTTCCATCATGCACAAGAGTATAATGATTAGTTCTACCATTATGCACAGATTCTTTATCATATTGCCATGGTCTACCAAGTAACAACGAACAAGCTTGCATGGGTACAACATCGCAATCAACAAAATCAGAATATGTCCCAATAGAAAAATGCACATGTGTAGTTCGTGTTACCTTTAGTCTACCTATGCTGTCGAACCATTGAATGTGGTATGGGTGGGGGTGCTGCCATGTAGGTAGAGAAAGCTTCTCCACCATCTCAATGCTTGCTAAATTATTGCAGCTTCCACCATCGATGATGATTCGAATAGCATGGTTCTTCACAACTCAGCGTGTGTGAAACAAGTTGTGGCGCTGATTTTGTTCTTGGCTTAGCTGCACACTCAAAGCGCGATGTGCAACCAAGCTCCTATAATTATCAACATCCTCAGTGCCCATGACCTCTATGTCCTGCTCAGAATCTTCATTATCCTCTTGTTGTGCAGAAATAAGCACGAGAGTTTCTTCAACATAATCACTTGCAGAATCATACACTCCATCTTCGCGCACAATCATCACACGCTGTGTCTTGCACTCTCTCTCGATGTGACCATAACCCCAACAACGGCGGCATTGCACATCCCTTGTGTAACAGCCCCAGTTTGGTACTGTAAAATTTGAACCAAATTTTCACTTTTGCATTGCACTTGTATCATGGCATACATATTTGAATTTGCAAAGTTTAATAAAACAACAAATGGAAAACATATAAAAGGGAAACAAACACCTTCCCAAATTTCCAAACAAACTGGAATTGCTCAACTTGGCAAACAAATTATTTCGAATGTCCAATTTGTCCAGGAAGTTCCAAGAATACATTTTACAAATATTTGTCAAAGGCAGTTCTTGCCAAGCAAAGAATTAAAGTTGAGAATTCAAAAGTGGTTCAAATCAATTTCTATTTTTGAAACCATGTTAAACTGTTCAAAAATTCAAAATAAAAATATGTGGAGCTTCCTTACCTTATTGTGAGCCTCCCTGAAAATTTTCAATTTTTTTGAAAAGGTTTAAGTACCCCAATTAAATGGTTTTAGTTGCTACCTTTAAAAGAAGAAAATCAGAAAAAGGGAAAAGCAGGGTAGGGGGTTATGTGCAAAATGGTCATCGTCCCTATAGCCACAGTGCTCGCCCTGGCGCCATGCCGCCGCTCCTCGCTATCCCACCGCGCTGCCTGCTCCCTAGGTGGATAAGGAGGCCACCGGACGCCCACCTGCTCCCCCTCACTCGTTTCCCTCCCCGTTTTTCCCGTTCCCGAAACCTAACCCTAGCTCCATGGCCGACGTCGCCCCACCGCCATCCTTCGCGCGTCGCCGCCGCTAGGGACCTCGCCGAGCAAATCGAAGTGGGGCAAAATCTCCGCCTCGTCGCCCTCGTCGTCCTCGTCCAAGGAATCGATCCAGTTCGCCGTCATCGTCGTGCACGAGCTCGTCTTCTTCAACGCCGCCCGCCATGCGTCGAGCTCCATTGCTGCTGATTCTGGCCTCCCCCTTCACCACTGAGAGCAGCTACGCATCGAGGGTGTCTCCTGGATGTCCTCGTCCTCCTGCTCTTTCTCTAGTTCGCCGTGCCACCGTAGCTCGTCTTAGACCCGCCGCCGGTCGCCGTCGCTATCATCGTTCCGGTGACCAATAGCTAGCGGCGCCGCCCCTTTTTGCTTCCCGTAACTAGGCGCGTCGAACGCACCCGTTAGGACACTCCCAAACGTGCTAGGTCGACGGATCTGTGCGCGACGCCGGTGGTGGTCACTGCGTGCGTGCGCCGGTCCTGGCCTCGGCCCAGTCAAAACGCTTCGTCGGTACTACCGGGCTGTTAGCTGGAAGTACCGACCGTAGGTTGATTCGGTACTGGATGCTTCTGTTAATTTCCGGAAGTAGCTCGGAAGTTTCCCCGAAAGTACCGACTTGACCGATACTACCGGGCTGTTAGCCGGAAGTACCGACCGTGAGTTGTTTTGGTACTGGATACTTCTGTTAATTTCCGGAAGTAGCTCGGAAGTTGCCCCAGAAGTACCGACTTGACCGGTACTACCGGGCAGTTCATCGGAAGTACCGACCGTAGGTTGATTCGGTACTGGATAATTTTGTTAATTTCCGGAAGTAGCTCGGAAGTTGCCCCGGAAGTACCGACTTGACCGGTACTACCGGGTAGTTAGCCGGAAGTACCGACCGTATGTTGTTTCGGTACTGGATACCCCTGTCATATTCCGGAAGTGGCTCGGAAGTAGCACCGGAAGTACCGACCTGTCCGGTACTACCGGGCCGTTTTCCGGTAGTACCGACTCAGCTAATTAAAATTTGAGAAAATCATAACTTAATAAATATTGACTCAAATTTTGCAAATGATATACCAAAATGATCAGCAAATCAAAATCTATCTAGTTATGATAATTTCACATCATGACAACAACTTTTCCTTTGATGTCATTCTCGAAATGGTTAAAAGAATTAAATTTGAATAACCATTTAATTCACCATTTATTTATCGTTACTCAGAAAATTGCAAACAAGGTACCAAAATTATCAGGAGAACAATACCTATATAATAATGTCATTTTCATGCATATTTAAACCACTTTTTAGTACTGTAATAGTTCATAAGCAATGTGGTCATTAAGTTAAACATGGGGTTGTTTCCAAATAATTGCACAAATTATTTTGGCACTCCCTTTAAATTGTTAGGTACATTTAAATGATGTTATCATTGCATAAACTTGACATGTCATCATGATTGTGCATTGCACCTTTGTATTCCTGTTATTTATTTGTTCTCCTGTTATTGTTTGTGTATCGGTAGATTCAGGAGTCGAGGTTCCCCCACCATACCTCGATGATCCGTGCTATCAGCCCCGTCAGCAAGGCAAGAAATAACCTAACCTTCTGTGCATATCTCATCCTATTGTTTTACACAAGTATTTTCTCCACCATAATATTGCATTCGATTCCAATGTCAACTTTTGGTCAATGTATAAAGTATCCTATTAATTGCATGTTCCCTACACCATTACATGTTTTCCCTCCTATGATCCATAGGTTTGATGTGTTGGCCTGAGTTAATTTATATCTGTTGAACATATGCTTAGCCATGCTTAGTTGAATGCTTAGTCATCCGATGAATATTTCCATAATTGTGAAGTTGATGGAATGTTCGGACAAGGTGGAAACTTGTGGTACTTTAATTAAAATGTTTAAAGGCTTGGATGAGTTGCCATCGGGGTTGATGGTGTTTTGCCTCATTCTTGCCGCCTAGGTGCGAGTTCTTTACCTCTTGAACCAAGACTAAGCATGCTTCCATTCGGTGGGACATATGGAATCCTTAGTAACTGAATAACTTGTGAGGGGCTAGCCAAGGGTCCTCTAGTTTGAGCTTTCCATTTGCGTGTGAGTGGGATGGTGGAAAAAGGCTCGATGAGGATGGTGGTGTTTAGGATGTGGCCACGGGGCAGGGTGTTGGAGGCACTGAACCTGTCCTTCCGCACACTGATGATCCTTGGGTTAGCCTCAAGCAAGGTAAAGGTTTAACCGCGCCCACTCGCCGCCTTTCCCCGGAAGAGAACTAATCAGGCGAGCCGGACGGTACTGGTGGTAAAAACAGTACACCCCTGCAGGGTTTAATCTTTTCGAAAAGTTGTGTCCATGGTTATGGACGACTTGGGAACGGACGATAAGACCATAAATGACATGAACTTAATTAAAATTTGCCAACGTGTGTTAAAGGTTCATTTCCTCGAGGGTGATTCGAGGGGGTGCCTTGGTGGAGATGAGTGGTGGTTTTTGGATACTATTGGTTCACTATGAACTGAAGAAAGAAGTTTTACTATCTTATCCCCTTTCAAAAAACCTTCTGAGTAGTCGATGCCATGAGTCATGTCTTTAAAAAGGAAAACTAGCTTTATGCAAAACAACTACTTTACAGCTTTGAAGCCAATCACCATTGGGCCTATATCACCCTAGTAACCTTGCGAGTACGTCGTACTCAGCTTTGCTATGTTGATTATTATTTGTTTCAGAGGAGGACGTCACCGAACAGGAAGGTGGGTTCTTTGTTGACATCGACGAGTAGTCTGGGGTTCCCAGGTGGCAGCTTGGGATGTCACGGAACAGGCTGGCTGGGATTGTTATTGTAGGCCTCTTAGGCCTCTGTGACCTCTGATGTGTAATTTGCTATCTTTCTTGTTATATGAGTTGAACTATGATCTCTTTGTGTCGTAGAGTCTATGATGTGCCAGATGTTCCACAGTCTTGATCTCTCTATTATGCATTGATAGCTATGCCAGTGTTCATGGCATGATCGAGGTGTTGCATTGCCGATGATCCATTCTAAGCACGCCTGCCAAAGGTTTTGTCCTGGGAGTGGTAACCCAGTAACCTTCGATTGTGTAGCATGGCCTGTGGGTTACATAGTATCTCTGTATAATTTCGGGGTCTAGGCGCTACAAATTGGTATCAGAGCAGGACTGACTGTAGGGAACCCTTCTATTGGTCGATGTCGGGTCTAGTGTTGTGAAAGTTATTTATAACCTAAAAATGAGTTGTGAAAACCCTCTTAGGATTCTTTTTACTCCTTACCCAATTCGCTCCATCTCTGAGTTATCTTACCTCTATTTATTTTAACAGTTGTGTCAAAGTTTAATGTTCTTGGGGTTGGGTTCTTACCGTCCAGTGTAGGTCTCGAGTCTTTTGCTTTTGTTTGCTACCGCCGCATTGACATGATGTCACACGTGGTTGTCTTGTTCTGTTCACTTGTGTTAGTGCCATCTTGAGTCTCTGTACTAGGGAGGACGCTAATGCTCGATCCTAAATATTCGGAGATGGATACTAATTGTGTCCTTGTTCAAATCTCCAGAATGGCTCGTACCCGTCGTGGTAACCAAACCGATGCTGAGCCACCGCCGCCACCCTCTATGGTGGAGGTTCTGATGGCCATTGAAGAGAACCGCATGTGCAACGAGCGTCTGCTCGAGCAGTTGGTGCAGCAGGGTGCATGAAGGAACAATAAATGCAACACCCTCACTGAGTTCTTGCGCTCCCAGCCACCGACTTTCTCTGATGCTAGGGAGCCGCTGGATGCGGACGACTGGCTGCGTGCTCTCGAGCGCAAGTTCGCCGCACTGCATGTTCCGGCAGCTGAACAAGTGAACTCTGCAACCTATCTTCTGAATGGAGCAGCTGGTTCTTGGTGGGAGAGTCATGTGTCGATGTTTGCTGTGGGACATGTCTTCACCTGGGCTGAATTCCGCACTGCCTTCCGTGCTGCTTAAATTCCTAAGCCCATCATGGACTTAAAGAGGAGGGAGTTCCTGGATCTGAACCGGGGACGTATGGACGTCCAAGCTTATGGGAGTGAGTTCAACCACCTGTCTCGCTACGCCCCTCGGGACGTGACCAATGATGAGTACAAACAGAAGATGTTCCGCAAGGGGCTTGCACCGCGGCTCCGATATGAGCTGTTGCCCTTCAAGTTCCAGTCTTACCAGGACCTGTACAACCAGGCTCTCACTATGGATCAGGGAAGGAAAGAGCTAGAGTCTTCCAAGAGGCTAGCTCCAGTGGAAAATCAGAGCTCCTCTTCTTCTGAAGTCAAGAAGCATAGGGTTTTCGTGCCTTATAGCGCGGTGCCCCGTGCTCCTTTCATGCCTAGGCCTTCAGGATACAGGCTACCTCCACCTCGCCACGCTACTTCGACCTTGGGTGCGGCTGGAAGTGGGTTTCGTCCTCAGCTGCCTGCACCACCGAGGCTCACTTGCTACAGCTGTGGCCAGCCGGGTCACTTCTTAAAGGAGTGTCCTGAGAAGGCACCTGCTCCCTCCACACCAGCAGCCAAGGCTACGTGATGGGGGGATACTTTATGTAACATCCCAAGATTTTCAAATTTTTGAAAAATCAGAAAGATCAAAAACTTTTTGAAAATTTATTATATTTTCTTTTGAAAAGCCTAAATCATGCATGCATTCATCATCTTCTTGTCTTGTTGCATTTGAAGTTTCAAAAGTTGGAATTTTATTTCCACTTTAAACCCTAATTGAGAAAATGCCATAAAGGGGCCCTATTATGCTCTATATAATATTTGGTTTTTCATGAGTTTATTGGTTGGCCAAAATAGTACCTAAGTGTTCTATTTTAAATAATCTCTCCAAAAA
This sequence comes from Puccinellia tenuiflora, assembly GCA_012064385.1. Taxonomy (NCBI): domain Eukaryota; kingdom Viridiplantae; phylum Streptophyta; class Magnoliopsida; order Poales; family Poaceae; genus Puccinellia; species Puccinellia tenuiflora. Next base: position 1,348,713 of record QRDG01000415.1, read on the forward strand.
GTATTTTATCAAATTATTTGGAAGAGATTTAATTCTATTTTGAATTTGGAAAATATCACCAAATACCATTATTTGGTAAATTTATTTTGCGTAAAAATAAAAATGAGTGTATCATGGTTTATATTTAATGATATTACTCATACTATTTTTCTGGATTTTATTTAAGTTCAAAAAGAATTTATAAAACCCTATTTTATAAAATGACATAAAGGTGTCAAATAAGCCTTTATGCATCAATTGAATTTTACAAGTTTTGAAATATTTCGGAAATGGTTCCTAAATGTCTACGTTGACTAATGGGAATTTTACAAATTTTTACAAATTTATTTGACTTGATTTGGAGTCCTAAATCAAAAGAAAACAGAAAACAGAAAAAGAAAAAATGACATCATCGATGACGTCATCGTCTTCTCCAACGTCCTGGACGTGATTTACGTCCGACACAGCTCACCGTGGCTGTTTATGGCCGAATTGATTCCGGGCGATTTACACCCTCAATTTATGCGCCGTCTGCTCCTACTTAAAGCCCTCGATCCCCTCCATCATTCCCCCCCAAAAGCCCCCTCCAAGACGCCCCCAGGCCGACGAATTTCTTCACCGGAGGTCAGCCTGTCCGCCGGCGTGCTTCTCCATTTCCGGCGATTACAGTAAGCCCCCGAGGCCTAGACCGTGTCCATTCTCTCCTCCGTTCCCTTGTTCACCACCTGACCCCTCCCGTGATTTTTCTGTGAGGCAGATCAACGAATTCGAGCCCGACCCGTGGGTCGCCGGAGCATGCACGACTCTTGCCGCCTGTCATCGTCGCGCCAAGGCATGGGAGACGTCTCCGAGGACACCAACGTGTTCCCCTCGTCTCGTAGCACGCCTTGGACGTCTTCCCCGAGCCCAAGGACCACGAGAACGTCGCGTTCATCGTCGACCCAAGAACGCCGTCCGTCGCCGCCTCTCCGTCCGCGCTGTGCCACCGCTCCAGGACGCAATTGATGAAGCTGACCTCGCCATCCTCTTCGTCGAGCCACGCTGCGCCCGTATCAACCCTCTGTGCATCCGGGGAACCGCCAGAGCACCGTCGCGGTCAACCACCCGAGGCAGCACCGCCCTCTCCTTCCCCTCCGGTGAGGTCCCCCGCCACCTTGTGGTCAACCTGCTCCGCGCCGTACGATTTTAATTGAATGGATAGGATTAGATCCAAATCCCGAACCGGTACCATGAGATCTCAACCATCAGATCCAGATCCAACGATCCAGATCTGATGACTCAGATCTGAGCCTAGTCAGCACCACGTCATGCACAGTCAGCGTCCAGTCAGCAGATCTGGCCAATAGGAACCATCCACGTGGCCAGGGATTTTCTGAGTATTTTCCCGAACTAGATTTATCTTTCTGTTTTGCAGAAAAACCCCAGCATTTTAGATTTATCATATCTTTTTCTCTGTTAGGCCAAATTCAAATATTTTTATATATTTGGAATCCTTAGAACCAGTAGAATCTTTTGGTTGCATTAGTTTTCTGTTTTGTCAAATTTAAATATATTAAATTTTCAAATGTGAAGTTTGAGTATTTTTGACATAACTTTAGTTTAAAAATAGCTTTTTGAGTGAATCCAATTGTAGTAGCTTAGTTTAGAAGCCCTCTATCCAGAAAGACCACTCCCATATTTTTTGTAATTATTTAGTTTAACAGTAGTATTTAATTTGTGCTTATTCCCTTTTTTGGGAATTGTTTTGTAATGTGGTTATAGTACAAATTGTTTTAATTGCATTTTGACTTCATGCATATTTTCACAAACTAGAAACTTAGTGATATTTTTCTTGTGATTTTAATTGCATTTCATACATAGCATATTTTATTGTATTGTCATTTTGTTTGTATGTTTATGTGTGGCTTGTTTTATTTGTTAGACCTGTCGGAGAGACCCGGGAATTTTATCAACTGTTGCTCCTACTCCTCCTGCTGCCAAGGCAAGTGGCACACTTGCATATTCTTGTCCTATTATTTTGATACATGCATATTGTAGTACTACTTGGAAAATTGCATGATAGGTTATTAGTATTGCTATGCTAAAACTGTTTAGCGTAGTACCCTATACTAGTTGGTCTAGAATCCTATTATAACTTTGTAGAATTAAGGAAATGCTATGCAATGTGTTTTTGTATGAAAAGCTAATAAAAATTCTACTAAGTAAATAAACTACCTGGGTGGGTGGTTGGAATAAAGCAATTCCCCATATACGGGAGGATGAATTGTAGAAGAGGTTGATTCCCTACTTTGGGAGGAAGGATCATACGTGGTCCCCTGACTTAGGAGGATGAATCACAATTGCGGAAAGCCACCCAGGAATAAAGAGATCGAAGTTACTCCAAGTCTTAGTCAGCTTACCGTGCAGCCACAAGTCATATGGGCTCTGTCTGGATTGAGTATGTTGAGTAGACCTGACCGATCAAACAAGCAGATGTAGGGGTGGTAGGAGGTATTGTTCGGCCATCGGTATGGGAAAGCTCCTCTGAAAGATCCCGGCTCCATCTTCTCCTTTCCTTTTCACTTCAAGAAGGTCAAGGTCAGAATGGGCTGATGGAGTCTTGTGGTGAACATGCACAACCTCTGCATAGTGTCAAATCTAAGTACTTAGCCGTGTCCCCGGTTACGGACGAATCTGAGCAGCTGGACGAGGATGTGAATGGAAGATCTCATCATTCTAATTTATATAAGTTAAAATTTTGAGGGGTGAACCAGGGTAGTTGAGACGATGGTTGTCATACCATACTTGTCTCATTTAGATGAAAAAGTGTTTTTGAAAAGAGATAGGAAAAATTGGCTTTATGCAAATCAGACTTCAAACTCCACAAGCCAAATATGCATACAGGTTATTAGAGTTTTCCCATATGAGTCCACAAAGTGTCACTTGCCAGTTCCATTTTATATGGTTCTGACCCACCTTGTTGCAACATTCTTATTGTTGCAGGATGCTCCGACGCTGAGTGAGGTTTCGATTAAGGGTTTCGAGTCTGCAACCAACATGTTCGCCAGTGGCACATGAAGATGATGGAGGCTCATTGCTAATTTTATTTCCGCTGTGCTGATCTTTGTAAAATGCTAGCCTTGAGCTATGCAAGTTGTAATGGATATTTGTAAAATCTGGATCATTCGTGTAATAAATTGATACAATGTTATGGTAATCATCGTAAACTGTGTGTGCTAGCGATTCGATCCAGGGACTAGCACTATACACAGGGATCTTGCCAAATTTTAAGTGCAGGTTCGCTACAGATTGTATCAGAGCACTGTGTTGCCTGTAGGTTCGAAACCCTAGGTTTGGATTAGAACTAGGAAAAGACCTAGAATGGAAAATCTATTTTATTCAATTTTCTTAAAAAGAAAATATTTGCAAGTTATCTTTTCTCATACTCTCATCTACTACTCATCTACTAAGACTTCTCCCCTTATTTAAAATGACCCTTCTTGGTGGATACTAATCAACTGATGTCAGACCGATGAAGATCAACACAAGACAGTTGTACTGCATTGGAGGCCAAAGAAGAATTTGAAGGTATTGAAGAAGGAGATAGATGCGACCACCAATTTTTGTTACCTTATTAGAACAACGAATATCATGTTAGTGTATTGATCATGTCAATCTGCGTGGCATGAAAATACTAGGTTGTTTGTTGATTCTATTGTTTGAGTGATGAATGCTTGTTTGGGTAGGAATACTTCTCTTAGATCTTTCTATCTCCACTCATTTCTGCTAAACCCAACCATATGCATCACCAATATGACAACCAAAGTGATTTACCTCTTGGATTGCAACGACCGATAGCCACCTCCATACAAAGATGCAACAAGTGAGCCAAAAACTCAAACATAGTATGGAAAGCCTACTACAGCAAGGAGAAGGATCTAAGAAGAAGCAATGAAGAATATCCAACATGTGAAGTGACATTCTTTAGAATTGTTTTGCGCGACCCAATAGTTTTGAAGGATCGATAGTTTAGCTCAGGTCTGTCTTACAGATTGGTCACTTTCTGCCAGACAAGTGAGGTTTGACCAAGAGTTAGCTTACGTGATTCACCTATCTACATATTGAGGAAATGATACGTGTGTAGGATGGTCTGATCACCATTCCTACTACTCATATTATTCACCTTACTATGAGGAAATGGTAAATCTGAGTGACATACCTATAAGAGAGACGATGAGCCTGGACCATAGGAGGATAATATATTATAACCCTATGTGAGGAAAGTGTTGCCAAAATGTAAGATGTACGGTGAGGATAAATCTCATCCCTCGTGAAAAAGAAGAATCCTATGTTGCCTACCATGAGAGTTTCATTAAAAATCCGACGCAATATTGCATTGAAGGGAGCCAATCAGAAGATGGAAGCCTGCAAAGACATTACATTTTGAATGCCATGAGGTGAATTTCTCTCATTTTGGTCTTCGAATAGATCCAAAGAGTGATCATTCAATAACCGAATTTGGGGACACATGCCTATTGAAGATGAAGCACAACATCAAGAGTTGAAGATATAGTTGATTGCAATGTGGCGACAAGATTCACCAGTTGGCCCAGCCCAAAGGCGAGAGTTTAAGACTACCCACAAAAGTTTCTTTTAAGGGTGGTAGACCACCCAGTTGTCTTGACCCAGAGATACCAAACCCATCTTTCTTTCTAGCCTCTTCGAATCTCGGGAACGAGATTCCTTTTAAGGGTGGTAGTGTGTAACATCCCAAGATTTTCAAATTTTTTAAAATCAGAAAGATCAAAAACTTTTTGAAAATTTATTATATTTTCTTTTGAAAAGCCTAAATCATGCATGCATTCATCATCTTCTTGTCTTGTTGCATTTGAAGTTTCAAAAGTTGGAATTTTATTTCCACTTTAAACCCTAATTGAGAAAATGCCATAAAGGGGCCCTATTATGCTCTATATAATATTTGTTTTTTCATGAGTTTATTGGTTGGCAAAAATAGTACCTAAGTGTTCTATTTTAAATAATCTCTCCAAAAAGTATTTTATCAAATTATTTGGAAGAGATTTAATTCTATTTTGCATTTGGAAAATAACACCAAATACCATTATTTGATAAATTTATTTTGTGTAAAAATAAAAATGAGTGTATCATGGTTTATATTTAATGATATTACTCATACTATTTTTCTGGATTTTATTTAAGTTCAAAAAGAATTTATAAAACCCTATTTTATAAAATGACATAAAGGTGTCAAATAAGCCTTTATGCATTAATCGAATTTTACAAGTTTTGAAATATTTTGGAAATGGTTCCTAAATGTCTACGTTGACTAATGGTAATTTTACAAATTTTTACAAATTTATTTGACTTGATTTGGAGTCCTAAATCAAAAGAAAACAGAAAAAGAAAAAATGACATCATCGATGACGTCATCGTCTTCTCCAACGTCCTGGACGTGATTTACGCCCGACGCAGCTCACCGTGGTTGTTTATGGCCGAATTGATTCCGGGCGATTTACACCCTCAATTTATGCGCCGTCTGCTCCTACTTAAAGCCCTCGATCCCCTCCATCATTCCCCCCCAAAAGCCCCCTCCAAGACGCCCCCAGGCCGACGAATTTCTTCGCCGGAGGTCAGCCTGTCCGCCGGCGTGCTTCTCCATTTCCGGCGATTACAGTAATCCCCCGAGGCCAAGACCGTGTCCATTCTCTCCTTCGTTCCCTCGTTCACCACCCTGACCCCTCCCGTGATTTTTCTGTGAGGCAGATTAACGAATTCGAGCCCGACCCGTGGGTCGCCGGAGCATGCACGACTCCTGCCGCCTGTCATCGTCGCGCCAAGGCACGGGAGACGTCTCCGAGGACACCAACGTGTTCCCCTCGTCTCGTAGCACGCCTTGGACGTCTTCCCCGAGCCCAAGTACCACGAGAACGTCGCGTTCATCCTCGACCCAAGAACGCCGTCCGTCGCCGCCTCTCCATCCGCGCTGTGCCACCGCTCCAGGACGAAATTGACGAAGCCGACCTCGCCATCCTCTTTGTCGAGCCGCGCTGCGCCCGTATCAACCCTCCGTGCATCCGGGGAACCGCCAGAGCACCGTCGCGGTCAACCACCCGAGGCAGCACCGCCCTTTCCTTCCCCTCCGGTGAGGTCCCCCGCCACCTTCTTGTCAACCTGCTCCGCGCCGTACGATTTGAATTGAATGGATAGGATTAGATCCAAATCCCGAACTGGTACCATGAGATCTCAACCATCAGATCCAGATCCAACGATCCAGATCTGATGACTCAGATCTGAGCCTAGTCAGCGCCACGTCATGCACAGTCAGCAGATCTGGCCAATAGGAACCATCCATGTGGCCAGGGATTTTCTGAGTATTTTCCCGAATTAGATTTATCTGTCTGTTTTGCAGAAAAACCCCAGCATCTTAGATTTATCATATCTTTTTCTCTGTTAGGCCAAATTCAAATATTTTTGTATATTTGGAATCCTTAGAACCAGTAGAATCTTTTGGCTGCATTAGTTTTCTGTTTTGTCAAATTTAAATATATTAAATTTTCAAATGTGAAGTTTGAGTATTTTTGACATAACTTTAGTTTAAAAATAGCTTTTTGAGTGAATCCAATTGCAGTAGCTTAGTTTAGAAGCCCTCTATCCAAAAAGACCACTCCCATATTTTCTGTAATTATTTAGTTTAATAGTAGTATTTAATTTGTGCTTATTCCCTTTTTGGGAATTGTTTTGTAATGTGGTTATAGTACAAATTGTTTTAATTGCATTTTGACTTCATGCATATTTTCACAAACCAGAAACTTAGTGATATTTTTCTTGTGATTTTAATTGCATTTCATGCATAGCATATTTTATTGTATTGTTATTTTGTTTGTATGTTTATGTGTGGCTTGTTTTATTTGTTAGACCTTTCGGAGAGACCCGGGAATTTTATCAACTGTTGCTCCTACTCCTCCTGCTGCCAAGGCAAGTGGCACACTTGCATATTCCTGTCCTATTATTTTGATATATGCATATTGTAGTACTACTTGGAAAATTGCATGATAGGTTATTAGTATTGCTATGCTAAAACTGTTTAGAGTAGTACCCTATACTAGTTGGTCTAGAATCCTATTATAACTTTGTAGAATTATGGAAATGCTATGCAATGTGTTTTTGTATGAAAAGCTAATAAAAATTCTACTAAGTAAATAAACTACCTGGGTGGGTGGTTGGAATAAAGCAAATTCCCCATATACGGGAGGATGAATTGTAGAAGAGGGTGATTCCCTACTTTGGGAGCAAGGATCATACGTGGTACCCTGACTTAGGAGGATGAATCACACATGCGGAAAGCCACCCAGGAACAAAGAGATCGAAGTTACTCCAAGTCTTAGTCAGCTTACCGTGCAGCCACAAGTCATATGGGCTCTGTCTGGATTGAGTATGTTGAGTAGACCTGACCGGTCGAACAAGCAGATGTAGGGGTGGTAGGAGGTATTGTTCGGCCGTCGGTATGGGAAAGCTCCTCTGAAAGATCCCGGCTCCATCTTCTCCTTTCCTTTTCACTTCAAGAAGGTCAAGGTCAGAATGGGCTGATGGAGTCTTGTGGTGAACGTGCACAACCTCTGCAGAGTGTCAAATCTAAGTACTTAGCCGTGTCCCCGGTTACGGACGAATCTGAGCAGCTGGACGAGGATGTCAACGGAAGATCTCATCATTCTAATTTCTATAAGTTAAAATTTTGAGGGGTGAACCAGGGTAGTTGAGACGATGGTTGTCATACCATACTTGTCTCGTTTAGATGAAAAAGTGTTTTTGAAAAGAGATAGGAAAAATTGGCTTTATGCAAATCAGACTTCAAACTCCACAAGCCAAATATGCATACAGGTTTTTAGAGTTTTCCCATATGAGTCCACAAAGTGTCACTTGCCAGTTCCATTTTATATGGTTCTGACCCACCTTGTTGCAACATTCTTATTGTTGCAGGATGCTCCGATGCTGAGTGAGGTTTCGATTAAGGGTTTCGAGTCTGCAACCAACATGTTCGCCTGTGGCACATGAAGATGATGGAGGCTCATTGCTAATTTTATTTCCGCTGTGCTGATCTTTGTAAAATGCTAGCCTTGAGCTATGCAAGTTGTAATGGATATTTGTAAAATCTGGATCATTCGTGTAATAAATTGATACAATGTTATGGTAATCATCGTAAACTGTGTGTGCTAGCGATTCGATCCAGGACTAGCACTATACACAGGGATCTTGCCAAATTTTAAGTGCAGGTCCGCTACACTTTATAGGTAGGCCCATGGACCCGGAAAGTAGACCCGCCAGGACCAAGAAGGCTAAAGCCGGGTCGCACTTCAAGTTACATGGGCTGGGCTGGAGACAAGCCGACCAAGGCCCATGACAAAGGAAGGACTCGTCAAGGAGGAGTCCTAGTACAACCCGGAGTTCTAACTTCGAAGTCAAGACTTAGAGTAGGACTCCGTGTCCAAGGGTGACCCGGTGTAAATTTGTAAGTCTAGGGACCTGACCGCCTTTATAAGGAGGGACCTGGACCTTAGATCGACAAGCCTAGACAAGTCAGAGAACCCGAAAGACCAGACCCCAGAGAGGTTGAAGTCGCCGGATCTCGAGTTAGCGAGATCGGGTTCTTGTAATCGAGATCAAGTCATATCAGTAAAGCCGAAGCAGGAAGTAGGTCTTTACCTCCATCAAGAGGGGCCGAACCTGGGTAAACTCTTTGTCCCTCGTCGAGATTAACCAGCTCCTACGTACTTCGATCACCAATGGCCCCACAACTTATCTTCCCTGAGGAAGAACTTGCTGTGACAACCCCACGACAGTTTGCGCCCACCGTGGGGCCTGTGATGAAAGGAGTTGAGATCATGGGAGCAGCTCGCCGAGGTATGGAGAAACTCGCCATTGGCCGGGTCTACACCAACCAGCACGGCGAGATCGAGATCGACGACTACGGGTGGAGTCCTGAGATGGATGAAGTTGAGGAAGGCTACCAGTTCATCTTCGGCAAGATCAACGTGTTCGTTGGCATGGTCAGCACTATAGGTAACCATGCTAATGAGTTGGAATCTGTTTCAGAAGCAACAGCTATCATCGATTCCGATGGAGAGGAGTCTGTTGGTACATCACAAGTTGGCATAGTTGCCAAAGAGAAGGAGCCAGAGATGCAGCCGGAGTCAGATCCAGAGCCAGATTATGATGCAGACTCAGAGTCAATTTTACCTCTATTTGAAGATCGACTTGGATATGGAATTGAGGAGGAGTATGTGCAGTCACCAATACGTCCACGTCATGTTGGAGAGTACATGTCCGGACCTGAAAATGGTGGAGATAACGCGGGTGGAAGTCAATTCGATCCCCATCTGCTGACAAGGGAGATCACAGCAGAAAACGCGGCGGCTCGAGCTGAGGAGTTGCTGACGGCACGTCAGGCAATAGAAAAGCAGTTGACAGATGTTGCAGAAGCAAATCATAGATTGGTAGCAGACAAAGACCTCTTGCAAGCGGAACAAACACGCATACAAGCTGAACAAGCCCGCATACATTCAGAGCACGAGCGAGTACAAGCTGAAGCAGCAACAATGCGCAATCGCCAGCAGGAGCTCACGTCAATTCAGCATCGAAGGACTCGGAGCCGACTGCATGAGGGAGTCAGCATAAACCCAACCAACTTGTTTCAGACGCCAATAGGTCCAGGCGTAGGAGCCGGAGGATCAGCACCTGGAGCAGGAGCACCACCGCCACCACCACCACCACCACCACCACCACCACCCCCAGGAAGAAACGGAGGAGTCGGAGCAGGACCGGGAGCCAATGCACCACCTCCACCACCTGGAGGAGGAGTCGGCGGTATGGGTCCCCCGCCGCAAAGGTTCCATACACCTGCAGGACACTACTCAAACCCAATTGACAATGTACACGCAGCAACTATGGTATTGGACAGAATTCCACTTATGGAAAATCCAACAGGTCAAGAGGCACGACTCGCCATAGATATGTTAAAAACAGCATTGGCGCAACAAGCCCTCTATCCCAATTTCCCAGATGCAAGCCGGCTTCATTCAACTCCATACAATTCCAGAACAAGGAGTTGGCATGATGAGTCTCATCCGGCCGGGTCGTCGAGCCAAGACGCCGCGAACTGGCAAGGAATCAACCACATGTACCCACTGCTTCAGAAGCTCAAAGGCGAGTTGATGAAGCAAGGAACAGAAGAGCTACAACGACCAGAGCCCCAGAAGCCGAAAGAGCCGGTGGGCCAGCGCCAGCAATAGCAGCACCAGTGATGAACCCGCCGCATCGTGCGCTCACTGAGGTAACCTCACCAGGGAGTTCTCCATCATTAATAGGACCCGCAAGTCTTTCAGAAGCCATTAGAGCCGTGGCTTTTCTAGATAACTTCAAGGCACTGCGCAAGGTGGGCAACTATGAACCAAATATGGACCCAACTTCGTGGCTTAGCAGTTATGAGATGGCAATGAGTATCAGAAACACTTCGAAAGAGCTATGCGCCAAATTTATGTATCTTATGATGGATGAGACAGCCAAAGTTTGGATGTGGAACTTGCCTCCCAGGTCCATCAACTCATGGGAGCAGTTGAAGACAGCTTTTGTGCAAAATTTCCAAGGAACTTGCAGGAAGCTGAGCACCATAGAGGACTTAGAGCGATGCACTCAGCGGAAGGGCGAGTCCGCAAGGCACTGGATGAAGCGAGTCTCAGAAATAATCAATTCATCGCAAGGACTCCCACCCATCTCTGTGCTGATGGCATTGGAGAGAAATTGCAGTTATAATCCTTTGAGCTGGAAGTTGGGACGTATGAAAGATAGTTTAAATCAGGGCATACCTATCACCATTGGTGAGATCATGGCTGGAGCCAATAAGCATGCATCCACGGACAAAACCAAGGACCCGGAAGAAGCTGGAAAAGGACAAGGGGCAGTGGACCAAGTCAGAATCAAAATCAAGGTCAAAACCATGGTGGCACTAAGAGGCCATACGGAGACAACTCTGACCTGGTGGCTAATACAAACACTGGGGTCAGACACAAGGACAACAACTCTCAAGGATATCAAGGGCGTAGGCCAAGTACGGAGGAGATTTTAGCGAGTCCATGTCCTAAACACGCCAGAAACGGGAAGTGTGGTCATACCTTGGGACAATGTGTGGATCTGCAGCATGGCAGAGTCACAGGACCAGGCAATAGGAACAACGAGAATGGATATCGAGGAAACAATGGTAATGGAGGACCCGGCAACCATGGCGCAGGAGCCGGCCATAATCCCATCTGACAGCAAGGAGGAGCTAACCAGCAGGGCGGGTTCCAGCAAAACCCGAAGCAGCTTCATGATGGCCAAGGGCAATATTATGTCACAACTCGACCACAGAACCCGAGTCAGGGTAGTTATCATGTTTTCACAACAAGCACGTCCAAACGTGCCAGGAAATTGAAAGTTCGAGCTGTTAATGCAGTGGAACCAGCAGTTCCACAGTGACTCAAGTGGTCAGAGCAAGCCATCACATGGAGTAGGGCAGATCATCCACCAAGAGTCGACGACCCAGGGCTCCTAGCTTTGGTGGTAGCACCTCAAGTTGGGGGCTACACATTAAACAAGGTGCTTATGGATGGTGGAAGCAGTATCAACATCTTATACTATGACACATTCAAGAGGATGAAACTGCAAGATAGGCAGTTAATACCAACTGAGACAGTTTTTCATGGGATAGTACCAGGGAAGTCAGCAAAACCCATTGGTAAGATCTATCTTGAGGTTGCTTTTGGCACGATGGAAATTTTTTGTTCAGAGATTATGCCCTTTGAGGTAGTTGATCTTAAGAGTCCGTACCATGCCCTTTTTGGTCGGCCAGCATACTTTAAGTTTATGGCCAGACCGTGTTATGTTTACTTGAAGCTTAAGATGCCAGGTCCAGCAGGAGTCATTACGGTTAATGGCAGCAGACAAATGGCATTGGAATGTGAACAGGGAGATGTAGCTATGGCTGAAACAGCTTGTGCTCAGAAAGAGCTGAAATTTTATAAGGCAAATGTGGACCCGGAGGACAACTCAGTCCTCAAGAAGCCGGACACAGAGGAGAAGATGAAATTCAAGTCAGCTCAGGACACAAAGCAAGTTGATTTCATCCCTGGTGATTCTTCCAAGCAGTTCACCATTGGGGCACATCTATCTGATAAATAGGAAAGCGCGCTCGTCGAGTTCATCCGTGAGAATCGGGACATCTTTGCATGGAAGCCATCTGACATGCCAGGAGTCCCGACAGAACTCGCCGAGCACAGCTTACATGTTAACCCTAATGCAAGACCAGTCAAGCAAGGTCTGCGCAAGTTTCACGATGACAGGAGAAAAGCCATTGGAGAAGAGGTGGCTCGGCTCCTTGCAGCTGAGTTCATCAAGGAATTTTTTCACCCAGAGTGGGTGGCCAACCCAGTACTAGTACCAAAGAAAACAGGAGAGCTACGTATGTGCATCGACTTCACGGGTCTCAACAAGCACTGCCCTAAGGATCCGTTTGCTTTACCCCGTATAGACCAGATCATTGACTCCACAGCTGGATCAGAGCTACTTTGTTTCTTGGATGCCTACTCAGGGTACCACCAGATCAGACTCAAGAAAGAGGATGAGCTGAAGACATCTTTCATTACACCTTTTGGAGCATTTTGCTATATAACAATGCCCTTTGGACTCAAGAATGCGGGAGCTACATACCAAAGGTGTATTCAGAACTGTTTCAAGGAACAAATTGGAAGGAATATTCATGCTTATGTGGATGATGTAGTCATCAAGTCTCAGAAAGCTAACTCTTTGATAGCAGACCTAACAGAAACCTTTGATAACCTGCGCAAGTACAAGATGAAGCTCAACCCAGCCAAGTGCGTTTTTGGAGTCCCTGCAGGCAACTCCTCGGCTTCATTGTTTCAGAGAGAGGCATTGAAGCAAACCCAGAGAAGATCAAGGCTATTCACAACCTACAGAGGCCAACTTGCCAAAAAGACGTTCAGAAACTCACTGGTTGTGTAGCGGCTCTAAGCAGATTCATCTCAAGACTCGGAGAGAAGGCGGGTCCCCTCTACCGACTCCTGAAGAAGTCAGACAAACTCTTATGGGACAAAGAAGCTGACGATGCTTTTGAGGGCTTGAAGAAAACCCTATCATCAGCACCAGTACTTGCAGCTCCTACAGATAAGGAGCCCATGCTATTATATGTGGCTGCCAATGAAAGAGTTGTCAGCACAGTGGTAGTTGTGGAACGTATAGAGGAAGGTAAAGAGTATCCAGTACAGAGGCCTGTTTACTACATCAGTGAAGTCCTTACAGATTCAAAACAAAGGTACCCTCAATGGCAGAAGCTAGTTTACGGAGTTTTTCTTGCAAGTAGGAAGCTTAAGCACTATTTCCAATAGCATCCAATTAAAGTGGTGAGCTCAGCACCACTAGCTGATATCATACATAACAGAGATGCAACAGGGCGAGTTGCCAAGTGGGCAATTGAATTGGGTCCTTATCATATCACATATGAGCCTAGGACAACCATTAAGTCTCAAGCTTTGGACGACTTCATCAATGATTGGACTGACTTCACCTCCTCACCAATTTCACCCTGCACCAAATATTGGACAATGCACTTCGACGGGTCCAGACAGCTAGAAGGCTCAGGAGCCGGCGTGGTTTTAACTTCACCTAAAGGACATAAGTTGGCATATGTCCTTCAATTGCATTTTGATTGCATAAACAACATGGCAGAGTATGAGGCTTTGCTACATGGACTCCGTTTGGCCAAGGAAATGAACATCAAGCGCATCAGGTGCTTCGTGAACATCAAGTATCTGGAACCTGGGACTCGAAGGATGCAAATATGGCGGCTTACAGAAGAGCAGTCAAACAGATAGCCGGGTTCTTTTCTGGTTATCAAGTGGAACATATTGACAGACGCAAGAACGAGTCTGCCGATGCGTTATCACGACTCGGCTCTCGTCGAGAGAAAGTACCTCCCAACGTGTTTGTGGATGAACTCCATCATCTGTCAGTCAAGTTATCTTCAGAAGAGGAGTTAGCCTTCCCAGATCCAGAGTCAGCACTTGTGGTAGCAGTACGGGCAATCCCAGCATGGACAGAGCCCTACATTGCATATCTCCTCCGAGGTGAGCTACCAGAGGATGAAGTCAAACAGAGACAACTCATCAGACGGTACAAGTCCTACACAGTCATTGATGGCGAGTTGTACAGAAGGAGTACCACTGGAGTCTACCAGAGGTGTGTGTCTCCAGAAGAGGGCAGGCAAATCTTGCAATAAATCCACGCAGGTGATTGTGGTCATCATGCATCCACTAGATCCTTGGTGTCAAAAGCTTTCAGACACGGGTTCTTTTGGTTAACAGCACATTTGGACGCAGAAAAGATAGTACGAGTTTGTGATGGATGCCAAAGGTACGCAAGGCAAGACCACGTGCCAGCCCAAGAACTCAGAACTATTCCTATCACTTGGCCGTTTGCAGTTTGGGGGCTTGACATGGTGGGTCCTTTCTCAAAATCGCCCTGTCACAAGACCCACCTGCTAGTAGCCGTTGACAAGTTCACCAAGTGGGTAGAAGTCGAACCCGTAAGCCGAGTCGACGGAGCATCAGCAGTGAGGTTCTTCAAAAAGATCGCCACACGCTTCGGATATCCTCACAGCATCATTACAGATAATGGAACCAACTTATCAATTGGAGAGATGGCTAAGTTCTATGGTGAGAACAACATCAGACTCGACCTAGCCTCAGTGGCACATCCACAGTCCAACGGACAAGCAGAGAGGGCTAATCAGGAGTTGCTCAAGGGAATAAAACCCCGGCTTCGAGTCCCCCTGTTAAGAGCCGCTGGGTGTTGGGTTGAGGAGCTGCCAGCAGTACTCTGGAGTATAAGGACGACTCCTAACAGATCTACTGGCTTCACACCGTTCTTCATGGTGTATGGAGCAGAAGCCGTCCTAACTAGCGACTTGCTGCATGACTCGCCACGAGTCGCCAATTATGTCAAGACAGAAAATGAGCTTGCCCGTCAGGACTCGGTGGACGCACTCGAAGAAGCAAGGGAGTTAGCCCTTGAGAGGTCAGCAGTTTATCAGCAGGACTTGCGGCGGTATCATGCTCGTCGAATCAGAACTCGGACTTTCCAAGAGGGAGACTTAGTGCTTCGTCTAGTCCAAAATAAGGAAGGGACGCATAAGTTATCTCCACCATGGGAAGGACCGTTCGTCATAAGCAAGAACTTGCACAATGGGTCGTACTATCTAATGGATGTGCGAGAGCCGACAAGTGAAAGCAAAGGAGCTGACACAGCTCATACACTAGATCCATATGCAGAGGCAAACAGGCCATGAAACATAGCCCAGTTACGTCCTTACTATAGCTAAATTGTAATAGTTTTTGTGAGTTGAAAGGCAAAGAGCCTAGTGAGCCATGCCTAAATGTAATCAAACTGTTATGATCAAAGGAAATAAAGTCGGCCTCTCTAAAATTATGAGTTCATTGGTCGAGTTACCCAGTAAGTATGCTTTATTCTTTATATTTGATCATCAGGTTCTTGGGGGCTTGCTTTTCAGGAAAAAAAGACAGGCTTAGACCCTTGAACCTGGCTCAGTAGCCGAATTTTTCCTAATTTTCTCGCTGGTAAGTTAGATGCAGCCTGCACAATATGAATAATCTACAGGCATGACTTGTCTCTAACTCCTATGAATCCTAAAGGACATAAGAAGTCGGGAGCCTGTCAGCACAAACTGTAAGAGAAGTCATGCAGGGCCTACTTATTCATCAGTGAAAAATTAGATGGGTTATAAGAACCAAGCAGTGACTTGCATAAGACATATCAATGTCACAGTTGAACAAGCAAGTCATTACAAGTCGATTGGCACAATTTCAGAACAACTAGTTCAAACACCAAAAAGTTTACACCAGCAGCGCAGTATTACAAAAGTCTAAAAATCATCAAGAGGAGTCGTCTCGGCTGGAACTGGGGAGTCCTTCTTGGAAGGAGATTTGTCCTTCACTTGTGCAGTAGAGGCACGAGCCTGCTTCACAGGAGGCTTGGTGGCAACTTTCTTCATTTGGAAACCAGTACCTCTTGGGCTCTTCACATGCTGAGCCTGCTCTTCTTCTTGAGGCTGGGAATCCCCAGTAGTAGCCCTTGAAGGAGTGGGCGCAGCAGGAGTCTTCAGAACAGGCTCTATTCCAGATGGGTTACTCAGAACAGGAGCCGCTGGGGTAGAAGAACTTGGTCCAGCAGAAGAGGAGCCACCTTCCATTGCTTGTGAGGGGCGACCAAAGTTTACAATTGCAGGAGTCTCCGGGGCAACCCTCTTTTTCTCCAAGTCATAGTGATGAACCCATACCTTAGGGTCCATCTTGTTGGCAATCTCACATGCATAAGGACGCACCAGCTTCTCCTCAGCCTTGAAGTCATCCTGAGTAAAGGGCGTGCCATCTTCATGTTGATCTGGCTACCCCACAGTGAGCAGAGCTGGTTCTATGATAGTTGGATAATAGCTGTGGGCCAGAGCAAGGATCCTGATGGAGGCTCTCCTTAAAGAGGACTGCTTCCAGAGGCGCATATAGCGTGGTGCCCTAGAAAGCTCATCTACCGGGCGCTCAGGTTCCTTGGGACACCTGTCCTTGCCATTCAAGTATTTTACCACAGCACGGGCTCCCTCTTGCAGCCCATGACAGTAGTCTAGCATCTCATGCAGTTGCTTGCTAACTGGCAGCTTGAGCTTTTGAGAGTCAGGCCCTGCAAGAAACAAGTCAGTGAGCAGAAGTTGATAGTATTTCGGAAAAGTGCAAAGAAGGAGCAAGCAAAGACACAGCTCACCAAAAATGTGTTGGCACATTGCTCCAATGCCCTTACGGCAGGTGTCATAAACTGCTTTTAGCTCATTGTGGGCTTTCAGGGCAGTCTTCTTGGCAACCTCAGATTCTTTCTTGACTTGCTCCAGCTCAGCGGATAAAATTTTCAGGTCTTTTTCCAGTTGGAGAGAGTGCTCCTTTTTAGACTGAGCAATCATAGCAGCTGCCTGGTCCTCCAGTTCCTTCATGTCTCTCTTCATCTTAGAAATAAGATTCTGCAAGTACAAATTTGAGTTCACAAGTCAGGACTCACAAGTCATATACGAACAAGTCAGATATACAAGCTATCACATATTTACAAGTGCAAAGTATGAACTCATGAGCTCCAAGTCGTCACAAGTTAACAACTTGGCGCTTGGGGGCTACTCAGGAGTCAGATTTTTCTCTAAATACAGAAGCCACAAGTCCTAGTCAACAAGTTAGCAGCTCCAAGTTGTCACAAGTTAACAACTTGGCGCTTGGGGGCTACTCGCAGAGCAAAAAAATTTCTACAAGCTAAGTTTCAGCTAATTACGTCGAACTGTAGCTCCAAGTTGTCGCAGGCTGACAACTCGGCGCTTGGGGGCTACTCGTGGAAAACTTTTTAGCTATCCTACCTAAGAGTCATCAAATTAAAGCCCCGAGTCCTAGAGGAGCTAAGGACTCAGTGCTTGGGGGCTACAATGCACAAGTTTTTTTTTACACAGCAATTAAGTTAAAGTTCAAAGTAAAGCACCTATCTCAGCCACAAGTCACCATAGATAAGGTGCTTGGGGGCTACTGCAATAGGAGGTTACCAGAGAATACAAAGACTAGAAGTCAGAAAGCTTACATCATGGATAAGTTTAAGAGATCTAATGGCCAGTTGCTCATCATCCTTCAATTTGGCTGCTTGATCATTTAGTTCAATAGCCTCTATCCAAGCCTCAGAAAAGGACTTGTTGTTAGCCACTTGAAGTCGGCTGTAATCGATGGAGGACTTGGCCGGCTCGTTGAGTTGGTCTGCAGAAGCCGCCTGATGAGGAGCCGGGGAAGGCTGAGGAATGGCCGTAGGAGTCTCAGTCTCGAAAGAGGACTGGACCACCAGTGGAGCTTTCCCCCGAGTCTTTGGAAGGGACTCGGGGACAGTGGGAACAGGAGTAATGGTCACACCTGCAGTTACAGGTGTGGAAGGAGCGCTCCTTGTGCTTGTCGTGTGAGAAGCAGAAGGAGGGACAAATCCACGGGCTGAAGTGACATTAGCCATGTTCTGGAGCTTTGTGACCTTCAGATAAGGCCGAGCCCTGAAAACGGACAAAGTCAGAAGTCAGCAAGAAGTTCATGAAAAGGAAACGCAGAAGTCACATAAGAACAAGCAAGCTAAGAAGTCATACCCAGTGTTAGTCTCAAGGTCCAGGGAGGACTGAGAGTTAGAGGAAGGCATAGACATGCCGAAGTGATAGGAGTCGGCTTTGGTAGGAGGAGAAGTCGACTTCCTTTGGTGGGAAACTGGCAAGGGATAAGGAGCATCTGCGGGACCGTCAGAGCGCAGTTTCCTCTTCCTAGCAGCAAGAATGCTCTGCGTAGATTCTTGAAGTTTAGCAGTTGAACTGGTTGATCCAAGGACTCGTGAGAGAGGTACCTTTGGAACAGCCTCTCGAGACCCATTCCTAGTGGGAGCTGGGGGAGATGAGGAGCGGCTATTTGCGCCGGAGGACTCCTCAGACAAGGTTGGCTGGGCAGTGGCAGGACTTGAAGCCGTACGTCCCTGCCCAGTAACAGGAACCTCCTGGGAGGACTCCTCCTCATCATCATCTTCAACAGGAGCCTCCTGAGAGGACTCCTACTTGTCATCATCTTCAACAGGAGCCTCCTAAGAGGACTCCTCCTTGTCATCATCTTCAACATCTTCTGCCCCGGCATTTTGCTCCATGACAGAAGCCTCCTCCTCTGCCTCCTCATCAACCTCAGCTTCAGTTTCAGTTTCAGAAGCTGGCTTCCAGAAGGAGTCAGTTAACTGTAAAGGAGATAGAAAGATAAGTTAGCAAATGAAGTAGAGAAAGCAGATGAAAGAGAATCAAATGAAATGCTTACAGCAGGAGCTTGATTGGTGGAGCAAAAAGGCTCAAGTCCAAACAGAACTTGGTCCTTCACTGGCTTGCCCGTCAACTTCTTGATCAATCGGCCAAGTTCAGGGCCATCAGACAGCTTCTCCGAGATAAGGAGGTCATCAGTCACACACCGCGTATACTCACATATTAGCCGAGTCTTTGGGCTGAGCGGCTGGATTTTCCAGGTCGTCCAGCAACGCACCAAGTCCAAGTTCTCAAGCTTGTGTGTCAAAAGGGCGCGAATCCGTGTGATCAAGGACTCGACTTTGGGCCTTGCAGCCTCTTTACACCTAGCATTCATAAGAGGAGTCGCCTCTAGGCGATCCTCAGAGAAGAGAGGAAGGCGAAGCTCATCTTCAGGGGATGTGTCCTTGCAGTAAAAGAATGTTTTGTGCCAATCCTTGACACGGTTAGGAAAGACAAGTTTGGGAAAGACAGAGTTTAGGCGACGTTGAAGAGCAACAGCGCCGCATTGAAGATGGGGACCCCTAGAGGTTTCGGGCTGGGGGTTGCAATAGAAAAGCTCAAGCCAGAGATCAAGGTCTGGCTTGATTTGGAGGTAGTCCTCACAAAGAGTG
Source organism: Puccinellia tenuiflora (assembly GCA_012064385.1). NCBI lineage: Eukaryota > Viridiplantae > Streptophyta > Magnoliopsida > Poales > Poaceae > Puccinellia > Puccinellia tenuiflora. The sequence goes on from QRDG01000415.1 coordinate 1,368,246, forward strand.
ACGAAATTGGAGAGGGTCAAAACGGAATTGGGCGCAAGATCATGGATGCGCAATTTGTAGAACTCAAGGACTTGGCGGAAGAACAAGTTACCCGGGGGAGTGAATCCTCAAAAAAGATGCTCGGAGAAGATCACGACCTCCCCCTTCGTCGGAGAGGGCACCGCTTCATTCCCTGGGGCACGGGCCTTGACATTGGAGGGGAGGAGACCAGCGAGCTGGTACCCCTTGATTTGCTCGGCCGTAGTGGTAGATCCACCCCAATCGGTGGAGATTGACCACTTCGACGAGGAAGTCTTGGCGGCAGCGGCAGCCGCGGCAGCAATGTCGATTGTTCGGCTAGACGTGGAAGCCTTGGCCTTGGAAGCAGGAGGAAGAAGAAGATTGGATGCGAAAGGGCAAGTGAGGGTTTTTTGACCCCACCCTTGACAATTTATAAGGGGTAAAACCCTAGAAAGTTACGGTGCTGTTCCACATTACAAGCGCGAAAAATGTGGGGACGTCCGCGGGAATTTCGTGGTTAAAGGTACGGCAGCCAAAGTCAAACAGAGTATGTCTGAGAAAATGAAGATACAGTAATGGAAAGAAAAGTAGGCTTGTCTCAGAAAGGCGAGTCCTGTATCTGCAAGAAGTGGCAAGAGTCAGATTCCTCAGAGCTAGTTCATAAAAGCCACAACAAACTCGGCCAGCTGATGCAAAGACAAGAGTGGTGGGCTTGAGCAAAGGGTGAGGAAGAACTCATTTTATATGTGTGTTATGTTTTTATGTAGGAATTCATCTTGGAGCTAGCAGCAGGCGACTTTTGAGCTTGTGACTCCAATCGGAGAAGCCGAACCAAGGAGTCGAACCAAGGAGTCAGAGGAAGCCGCCAAGACTGCGCCCAAGATAAATTCGGGGGCTACTGATGGGGGATACTTTATAGGTAGGCCCATGGACCCGGAAAGTAGACCCGCCAGGACCAAGAAGGCCAAAGCCGGGTCGCACTTCAAGTTACATGGGCTGGGCTGGAGACAAACCGACCAAGGCCCATGACAAAGGAAGGACTCGTCAAGGAGGAGTCCTAGTACAACCCGAAGTTCTAACTTGGAAGTCAAGACTTAGAGTAGGAATCCGTGTCTGTCGTGTCTTGGATCACGGACACTGGGAGTAAAGGATACCCCCTTTTTAGGTTCGGTATGGGGCACGAAGGAGGCTGAGTAACGTCTTCCGCCCGGGGGCTTCGTCTACGCTCGAGATCTATGTACTAGGAAGCATCACAGAGACAAGGAGTTTATCCAGGTTCGGGCCGCCCGGAGGCTAACAACCCTACTCCTGCATGTCTGGATTGAAAGGTATATCATGGTGTAGCTTTACAATGGTGGTCGCGGGTGAGAACCCGGAAGGTGTTGGCTAGAGGTTGAAGACGAGCAGATACTGGCCCAGAGGGGATCACCTCTCGCCTAAGCTAACCTTGGACTTGTGCACTACCTAGCCTAGCCTCCAACTCGACGGTGTTCCGTCTTGCCCTCTTTCGATCTTGTGATCTTCCTCCCTTCCTTGGGTGCCTCGGTCCTCCTTTTATAGGCTAAGGGGATACCACAGGTGCACCCTTGGGGCCGGAGGGCTTTTGGCGGGAAAGCCCCTCCGGGTTCTCCTTAGGAGGCGACGTGGCCTCCTCTCGTCCAAGTATTCTTCTCAGAGGGGGTAGGTGAGGTCGCCCACCTTTTCCAGGGAGGGTGGACAGAGGCTGACAGCTTTTCCGCCTCTGCCCCCCTTTGGCGCCTCCATCTTCTTGGCTCCCAAGTCTTCTAGGAGCCTCCAGCCAGGGCTGGCAAGCTTATCCTCTTTGCGCACTGGAGGTTGGTTCCCGGGGGTGAGCCAGGCCTCCTACCGGGCGTCGGGGTCCCGGGACCTCCAGGCCTACTTCCGGGTCGAGGAGGCCCCGGAGGGTCCCCGGGTCCTTTGCCTTGGTTGTCGATGCTGCGCGCGTCGGGATGCCGTTGGGCAGATGGGGGGGGCATCTGCCAGTCTTGTGCCTTGGCCTTGAGTGCCTCCTTGGTGGGCACATGTGCGATGGACCCACTTTGACCGCATCAGGGGAACCCGATGTTCCACTGTTGCGACAGTAGCCCCCGGGCATAGTCCCGGCGGCCACGCCCTTCTGCCGCCGGGGCTATGACCAAAAAGAGTCAAAGTGGGCCCCCGGTGTCAGGTCTTGAACGTCTTGTCACATCCGTCAGAGCCGCGCACTATGGAGGTGCGCGTCCCACGGGTCTTCTGAATGTTGCGATCCGCACGGACCGCCAACGCTCGCCTTGAATCCACAGGGAGGAGACGATTGAACGGAAAGCCTCCTCGGTCCCCGCGCCGGCCGGAGCTGTGGGGCCATGATGCGACGCGCGGGGAGCCTTATAAGCCACGGTTCCAAGGAACTGTAGCCGTTACTCCTTCCCAAACACAGAGATCTCGAAGCGCCGCCGGAGAGCACTTCGTCTTCACCTTTCGTAGCACACCGCAAATTAGTTCCCCTTCCCTCGCCCATGGCGCCTAGGCAAGCGAAGCGAGCTGCGAAGAAGTAGACCAGCGGGAAGAAGAGGGCGGCAGCGGGCCCCGCCCAGACCAACCCTCCCTCACCGAGAGTGACACAACCTCTGTACGATCCGAGTGAGTTCGCCAGCGAGGAAAAGATTGCCGCTATCCGCAAGGCGCTGAGCAGGGAGTTCATTGGGGGCGACTAGCTGGAGATCCGCCCGGGGGCGAGTCCCCTACAAGATGGCAAGGGATTGCTTCCCCCTTCTCTGATTTGTTCATGGCGGTCTTGGAGGCGTTCGGGCTGCACATGCTTCATCTGCATCCGAACGCGGTGCTGATCTTGGCAACCTTCACACATGCCTGCGAAGCGTTCGTCGGCGTAATGCCCTCCGTGACATTGTTCCGACACTTCTTCATGCCCCGAAGGGGGAGATCAAGATGGATAGCAGGTGGGGTGTCCTTCTGCCTCAAGCAGGAGAACGCAAGCCAATATCCGGGGACCAAGATCCACCCCAGCTGGAAGGACTGGAGGCAGAACTAGTACCTTGCTCAAGCGGGCAGCATCAACCCACATCTCCTGGTACCGACTGCCCCAGCCGAGAGTTTGGCCAACTCGAGGGACGTCAGCTCCCAAGACGAGGCCCTTCTGCCAATTGTCGAGAGGTTCGCGGAGCTTCAGGACGGTCAGGTAACAGGCGCCATGATCACCGGAGACTTCGTGCGGAGGGGGATTGCTCCCCTGCAACGCAGGCCCCAACCCTTGTGGGAGACCTGCCAGGGGATGGAGTCTCACTTATCGGCCGCGATGCTGAAGGGGAAGATGCACTTCCTGCTGCCGGGGGTGCGGTATGACCTTCCGGCGGGGGATTTCTCGTTGCTTGACCGCATCGCGAGAGGGGACGCGGTGCCTCTCCTGCCAGGGTGCAACACTTACGGGCTTTAGGGTACCGAGTTCTTGGACCCGCTTCCGGTACCCCGGGCAACGGTCCGCGGGAGGTCCTGGATGGCAGCGGAGCCGCCGTACAGGGACTTCTCGCCAGACAAGCCCGAGATCTTTGATGACGAGGATGAGGAAGAGGGGGGCCCAAAGGAGCTGGGACGCACCCCTCCCCCCGCGTCCCCCAAAGGAGAGGGGGAGACGTCCGCGGGACAAGAAGACGCTGGGGTAGAGCCGCCCCTGGGCAGCCAACTCCTCAAAGTTCGCAGGCGGGGCAGAAACCGAGGGGAGAAAACGAAAACCTCCCGCCCCCGATTCCTACCGAAGACGGAGACGATGAGAGCGTGTCGATGCCGGACCCCTTCGAAGACCTTGTGGGGAAGCGGTGGGGCTTTTCCAGCGCTAAGAGAGCCCGAAGGTAACTCCGGTGCCTACCTTGATCCTTCTTTGGTTGATAGGAGCCGCGACAGTTCTGACCGTCGCATGCGCGCTGCAGGTCCTCCGAGTCCGAGAGCTCCCAGAAGCGCGTCCGAGTGGATGATGACGTCGAAGCAGGGGAAGCTGCGGAAAGCTCCGCGGTAGCCACAAGGGAGCGTCCGCCTCCCAGCAGAGCCTCTCCGGGAGCAGAATCCCTGGAGGCAGGAGACACGGGGTCGCTGTCGATGGCAACCCGGACATCACTTCGCCTGTCCGTGAGCAGGAGCAAGCGCCCCCGGGTCGGGACCCGGAAGCCTCGGCGCCACCCCTAGGTAATGCAACCCAGAGTCGCCACTGTTGTCCCCAGGGGAACCGGAGGTTCCCAGAGGTTAACACCTTGTTTATCGATGCAGACCCTGAGGCGGGGGACCGCACTGAGGACGATGGCGATGTTGAGTTCCCAGCGGCCCGCCCTGAAGTTGATGCCGACAGGACGGTGAAACGCGCCAGGGGCGAAGACGACATTGAGCCCCCAGCGTACCGGTCCGATCCCAACGCAGAGGCTGAGCAGGCACCCGACGATGCCCAGGCGTCAAAGCCCGCGAGCCCCCGGCCTGAGCAGCAGATGGCGAACCCAGAGCCATGGTTCACGCGGACGTTCCCCAACGTCAGGGAGTTCCTGGCCTTCGCAAAGGCCGAACTCAAGTAGCAGGAGCCATCACCCTCCTCCGGGGAGGAGGCTGTGTGGGCCCACGAGGAGCGAGTGGTGATAGAAGAAGAGCTGCTCAACGCCCGGGAGCAAAGACTGTCCAACCAGCAAAAGAAGTTGCAGGAGCGTCTCCAAGAGCTCGAAGCCCAGAAGAAGGCCTTCCTCGAAGCGGAGGAGGTGTACCAGGCCAGAGCGTCCCTCGACGAGGATCGCCTAGAGCAAGGGATGCTGAACATGGAGGGGTGGACTCGCATGGAGGTGGAGGCGGCGACGAAGAAGACCATCCGGGCAAAGTACGAGGTCATCCGGTCAATGGATCGGAAGATCTCTATACTGAAGGAGGACCTTGCCCACGAGAAGAAACGTCGGGAACAAGCTCGAGAGGACATCCGGAGGATCCGAAGCGAGCGAGATAGCCAAGCGTCGAGAATAGCGGCCCTGTTGGCCACCATCACACGCAGAAAACGGCCCTGGCTGCAGCCGAAGAGTCCAAGAAGAACTCGGGCGCCCATCGATTCGAACTGGAGAAGAAGATTAGGACCCTGGAGGAAGCGGTGAAGTTCCGGGACGAGGCCGCCAAACGTATGACCATCGTGCGCTGAGACGAGGCCAAGAAGCTCGCCGAAAGCTTGGCGACTGCGGAGACGAGCAAATCGCAGGCCCAGATCACCTAGGACCGCCATGAGAAGCTGTCCGATCAGCTCAAGGAGGTACAAACGGACCTGGCAAAGGCCAAGGAGACGAGTGACTTCCATCGGCATCGGTAGGGAAATGACGAGATCCTGCTCCAGATGCACTCCTGGGTCTTGAAGATCATCGAAGGGCTGGCGGTGCTGAAGGTGAAGGGCCTGCCTGCCCTCCCGATGGAGCGCTCCTATTCCCTTCGGTGTTACCCATCGTTCTTGGAGCTTGTGGCCTCGCGCATCAACGGTCTTAGGGACAGCGTGAGCAGAGCCACCCTCCAGGAAGGGAGGGTTGCTGCTTGGCAGGTGGCCACCCAGTTCGTCGCGGCCCTTCGGCGACATCACCAGCCACCTCCTTCCTTGTCCGATCTGCAGGGTCTCGCCCCCGAGATGCTGACCGACCCCGAGGTGACCCGCCAGGTAGACGAGATCATGGAGCACTTCTCCCGCGAGGACGACAACCGGTCCTGAAAACAGATGGAGCAACACCGGGAAACATGAACTGTGTTTTGCATATTTTGTACCTTTCTGAATGTAAATAACCTTTCCCAGGTTTTATCCGTTTTATTGCACCCGTGGGGGCTTAACGCTCTCGGGAAGGGTTAATGAGCGTGAGAGCTAACCAGCCGTGGGCACTCAGACGGATCTGAGCCACCGACACAGGGCGCACCCCCCCAAGAACCCATCGTTTTTTGACCACACGAACCTCAGCCCACGATTCCACTGCCCGAGGGAAATGGACAGCTTAGTCGCAGAGGCGCCACCTCAAAACAACGCCCGCTTTCGTCTTAGCCAAGATGCATAAAAATAGAAGCAACGAAGGAAAGGCCCGTGCAAGCATGTTTCATACTTAGCTTAATGTCGACCTCCTTTGGGCTATTTCAGCAATTGTTTCGTCGCGCTACCGCCAGAGCGGGTCTTCTATGCCGCTTTTAAGACATAACTCTGCCCCGCCTGCGGTTACCCGCAGGGCTAGGGACTCCTGCTGAAATAGCCGCCTGCCCAGTCATCCTTACTGGCGCAGGACCTTATTGCTGGGGACCGTGGTCCCGGTCCTAAGACCTTCATGTTCCCGACGCCGCGTGAGGGCACGTCCAACTTGCTGACATTCTTATGATGCCGGTCCGGAGACCCCTTTTATTCCTGGTGCCGCTTGAAAGCACGCCCGCCTTGCTGACACCCTTGCTGTGCCGGTCCGGAGACCCTTCCTGGCTCTTTTTCATTGTCGCCCGGAGGCCAACCACTTTGCAATCCGATACTTTTGCGGCGGCCCGCTCGGTCCCGGGTGTATTGTCACGATGTGACCCGGGAGATCCCATTCTGGCTGACTTTCATTGAAATAGGTTCGATAGTCAGAGGTAGTCACGGGTGGACCCGTGGGGGTCACTGGTGGTGAAAGCGAGTTGTCGGTTTGGGTGGAGGCGTCTGCAACAGTTTTTGATGACTTCTTCTTATTCGGGGTTTTCTTTGGCTTTGAATTCAGAGGGCAATTCCGGCGGAGGTGACCAAGCTCTCCACAGATGTAACATCCCTCGTCCCTTGGACGCTTTCTGAGTTCGTGGCAGTCATCGATGTTGTGCTTGTCGGTTTGATGGAACGAGCACCAGGGTCCCAGTTGTCCATCTTCGCCCAACAGGAGCTGGACTTCTTGCTGCACGTATGGTTCGTCCCTTGCGACCTCAGTTTCTTGACCTTGAATCTGACGCTCCCCCTCCAAGGGGAGAGTCGACGGGGAAGTTTCCAAGCAGAGCTCTTCCTTCACCACGCGCGCCCGCGGGGAAAGAGGGGCGTCAATGCCTGTACTACTTCCCGGGGGCAAACCCCCACCTGCAGCTACATCGGCCCGAGCCACCGGGGGCACGAACCGAATCCCGCTGGCGAGACCCTGCGCGGATGGCTTCGCTGAAGCTTCCTCGGGGTCGAAGCCAAGTCCCGGGTACCGCAGGTACTCCTCGCTGGACTTGGCCTTCTTCTTCCGCGCCATCCCTACTGGAGAACTTGAGGTTGATGGAGACCTTATCGATGACCTTGAGGTCGACGGAGACCTTGTCGATGACCTTGAGGTTGACGGAGACCTTGTCGATGACCTTGAGGGAGATATGGCCAAAAGATCTGGGGAATCTGACGCAGATCTCCTCGAAGATCTCGAACCCGATGAAGAAGAAATCAGCACTTGCGCCCCCTACCTGGCGCGCCAGATGTCGTGTCTTGTATCACGGACACCAGGAGTAAAGGATACCCCCTTTTTAGGTTCGGTATGGGGCGCGAAGGAGGCTGAGTAACGTATTCCGCCCGGGGGCTTCGTCTATGCTCGAGATCTACGTACTAGCAAGCATCACAGAGACACAAGGAGTTTACCCAGGTTCGGGCCGCCCGGAGGCTAACAGCCCTATTCCTGCTTGTCTGGATTGAGAGGTATATCATGGTGTAGCTTTACAATGGTGGTCGCGGGTGAGAACCCGGGAGTTGTTGGCTAGAGGTTGAAGACGAGCAGATCCTGGCCCGGAGGAGATCACCTCTCGCCTAAGCTAACCTTGGACTTGTGCACTACCTAGCCTAGCCTCCAACTCGACGGTGTTCCGTCTTGCCCTCTTCCGATCTTGTGATCTTCCTCCCTTCCTTGGGTGCCTCGGTCCTCCATGCCTGCTTCCGGGTTGAGGGGGGCCTGGAGGGTCCCCGGGTCCTTTGCCTTGGTTGTCGATGCTGCGCGCGTCGGGACGCCGTGGGGTAGATGGGGGGGCCCATCTGCCAGTCTTGTGCCTTGGCCTTGAGTGCCTCCTTGGTGGGCCCATGTGTCGTGGTGGGTTGCACGGCATAGCCATCAGAGATGGAAAGATTGTGGGGCAAGGCGGCGATGGCGTTCCGGCGGGATAGGGTACAAGCACGGCAAGAACACACGCGATGTACCCAGGTTCGGGGCCCTCCTGTGGAGGTAACACCCCTACGTCCTGCATGTCTGATGTATATCGTGGCATAGATCTCGGGCTACATGGTTGCTCCTTGAGCTGTGTTCATCTCTCCCTAACTAGAGGAGGAAGAAGGGGTAGGTGGGGATGAGAAGAGACTCCACCTCCCAAATATGTATCTAGGGTTTCCTCTAAAGGTTGCCTCTCAAGGGCTCCCTGGTGCACCTTATAAAGGGGATGCCCAGGGGACAAAGGGGTGGCCCATTAGGCCCATGTCGTGGTGGTGCACGAACAGATGCCATAGGTAGGCTTATCTTGGGGCCGATGGACGCTGGATGTACCGGGGAGGGTAGGCGCATGTAGAAGACGCACACAAACTCACACCGATTTACCCAGGTTCGGGGCTCTCATGAGGAGATAACACCCCTACTCCTGCTTGTCTGATCTATATATGGTGGATTGCAACTGAATTACAAGCTGCTCCTTGAGCTGTATGAGATGAACAACGAGCTCTAGGCTCTCTACCGAGTCTCAGAGTAGCACTCTGGCTTTCTGTTGGCTCTTGAGGGAAACGTCTAAGTGTCTACGCATGAAGAGAATGAATCGTCCAAGTGTCTGGGATCGTCCCCGTAAGAGGAGCCCCTGGTGCTCCTTATATAGGGAAACCCAGGGCATAGAGTTAGGGCTGACATTGGTGCAGACGTAGGCAGCACTGTGGCCACGCCTGGGCCTCTGACTGCTTCCGTCAACCCTGCGTGGCATGTCCAATCCATCAACTCCTGTGCACTGCTCCACGGTACTGCTTCGGTCAGCAGCATGGAGGTCTGACTCCCCATACCATGACCACCGAGTCAAGGAGTAGGCAGCATGTCATGTCCTGCCAATGGCAGGACACCTGCCCCGTAATTGTAGGGACAAGACATGAGCCTTGACCAGGTTCCGAGATAGAGCTTCACTCCTCCCGATCCGGCATAGGCATGCCAGATACCTCCTGACTCGGTTTCTCCTTTCCTGCACACAAGAAGAACAAAGAAGATTCCGACATATAATCTGCATGATCCGACATAAGGGTATGTCGGTTGGCCTTGACCCGGTTGACTCCGGGTAAGCCTGTATGGTATGTCAGTATACAGTTGACTCAGTCAACTCCGAGTCCACGCTTATTTCATCATCTTGACCCTACTCGGGGGCTGCCCCCCGACATTAGTCCCCGAAGCTGGCGCGGTCCTGCAGCCTCGGATGGAGGGCCACGGCAGGTTTACCCGAAAACCAGCATCTTTACTTGATTACCGACATCACACATGCCGGCTAAAATTATATGTCAGAAAGCAATTTTGCTTCCCATCATGATATCCGACTTTATGTCGGATCGCTCCGACTCACAGGAGAACCCCACAGCTCCTCCGAGTCATTGGTTCCTCTACGTGGCAGAGCATCCCTGCTTGACGCCTCGGTTTTCGTGCATGGATGGACGTGCCTCTGGCACGCACGCCACTTGCGTCACGCCGGTCGCCTCGGATACTGTACCCACGCAAGCACTCAAGTGTAGTTGGACCGCACCGCTGCGCGTCGCCTCGGGTCTCACCCGATCGGGTGCGCCGCACAGAGCTGTTGGCTCCCTGTGGCCCATCGTGGGGCAGATCGTGCGGCAGTTAAGCCGTTACAGGGATCGTGGCGGAGATCGTGGGGTGGTTAATCCCCGTCCGTTACAGGGATCGTGTGCAGGAAATCGTGCGCCCACGATCTCCTCCGGCCTCTCATAAATAGGACGGAGAGGGCAGCACTTTTCCCCTCCGCATTCGCTCCTTCTTCCTTGCCTCTCCTTCTACAGTGCACAGAGCACCGAGCACCACGCCGCCGCACGGACCCGCGCACGCCGACGAGCCGCCGGACGCCGACGCCGTGCACACACGCATCGACGCACCGGCGCCCGCCGACGCCACTCGCCGGTAAGATTTCCTCTTCTTCCTTCTTGCACATTAGCACTTTGCATCTATAGGTACTCTCCGTTCTTGTTTTTTTCCTTTTGCTCTTCCTCTATTATTCACCGCGGCGATGCATCACGCGCCGTCGGTGACCTTGTGGTCGTGGTTGCGGTTCGCCACCGGTGGACTAGCCTCCGTAGCGCCTTTTTCTCCCCTTCCTCGTTGCGCATTAGCGCTTTTCGCGTCTGGATTAGACACTTGCATGCTCTTCTTTTTCTGTTTCTCGCTCTATTTTTTCTTTCTTTCCCATAATGATTTTAATCTTAGTGCCCGTGCACCTCGTCTTGCTGATCTCTGCAACCCTTTGCCGATATGTCGGACAACTCCGCCCTCGAGGTGGTCGAAGTCGTAGAAGAGGGAGTCGTGGAGGGATCCACTCGGGCAGCCTGGGCAGGCTCCGACGTCTCCTGCGCCGAGATAGATTGGCTGATCCAGACTCGGCGGATCCCACCCAGAGTAGAGTGTCGGCTACCGGGCTCAGAGACTGCGCCGGATCTCCACAAAGGAGAACGCGTAGTTTTCATAGCCCACTACAAGCGAGGATTTGGCCTACCCGCCAGCGCCTTCTTTCGCACCTTCCTTGACAAGTTCGGTCTTCAACCTCATCAACTCCCGGCTAATGCCATCACCACACTTTCTGCCTTCGTCTCTTTCATCGAGGGTTACCTCGGCCTCTGGCACACCATCGATGCGTGGTCCAAGTATTTCCATTTCCGGAAACAGGTCGTCCCGAATACCGCCGAACCGGAAAAGGAGAAGGAGATGACCCAGTGTGGGGCCGCCACTGTCACACCTCGGCGTGGCTCCATCTTTCCTCGGATCTCCAGTCTGGAGTCATGCCGGAAATGGCAGCGCTCCTTCTTCTACGTGAAGAACACGACCGAGGTTGACATGATCAATCTGCCGACCTTCGCCATCTGCCCCCCTACCGCACAACTTAACTGGGGGTACAACCCGACGGATAAGGTACTGGAGGTCAACCACATCCACCAGGTTGTCGAGCAGCTCAAGGGTGAAGGGATGTCAGCTGACGACCTGCTTGCGACATTCATCAGCCGCCGAGTCTTGCCCCTCCAGCGCCGAGTCCACAAGATTTGCCACATGAGTGGCCCGCTGGACCTGACCCGGGTCAGCACCGTCGAGCTGGATAATGCCCAGATCCGGAGGCGCATCAAGGCCATAGCCCGTACAAAGATGACTGAGGAGTGGGAATGGGGTAAAGAACCCCACAGCCGGAGCAATCTTCCGCCCAAAGTAAGCACCTCAGCCGACATAACTTTTTTTACCTCTTATGTTGGTGCAACTCTGTACATTGTATTAATCGTTTTCCGTCTCCATTACACAGAGATTCGGCCGGCAGTTGAAGGAGGATGGAGAAAACCCCTCTGTCAACTGGGGTAAGGACCGGGTCGAAGCCGACCTGGAAGATCCGGACAACGATGACAACGTGCCGATTCCTGACGTCGGCTCAATTCCTGCCATGGGTAAGACTCGTGCTTCCTCCCTCCGAGATTGGTCTGAGGACGAAGATGACGATTGTCGGATTTTAGAGGTGTATGACCCTCGTCCCGTTGCATACTCATATCCGGTGTCCCCACCCTCAGCTGACTCGGACAAGGTACTCGAGGTGGCACCCCTCGCCGTAGGACCAAAAGGCGCAGTTCGGAAGCGCCCAGCGGCCGCATCCGCAGATGCCGGAACCTCCGGCACCTCGGGTCCTCCGCGGAAGAAACCGAGGAACAAGGTGATTGTGAAGCGCCAACGCCCTGTCTCCAAGGGGTAAGATTCCCTTTTGCCGACATAAGCCACATACTTTTGTTTATTCTTGCTTTTCTCCTTCTGACCCTACACTTTGCTGTTTTGCTTTGCAGCATGGCTCCTCTGGAGGTTCCACCGACCGGGTCAACTGACCGGGTCCCTCCAAGGACACCGACGCCGCCTCGGCCCGACGACACCCGGGTGCCAAGTCCACAAAGGATGAGTCCGGTTTCGGATACCTCGGCTCCGGCATCCGGAGCCGGGAATGTAGACTCGGTCGTGACCGAAACTTCGGCGCCCGACCAAACTCCGGCGCCCGACCAGGTGAGGAATCTCGGAGCCAGCTCCTCGGCCCCCGAGGTAGAAAAGACCGGTGTCCCGGAGGATTCGGGACATCCGAGTCAGCAGCAACAGCAACAGCAGCAAACTCGGCCACAACAACAACAGCAGCAGCAGCAGCAACAGCCACCACCACAGCAGTAGCAGCAACAACAGCAGCATCAGAAGCAACAACCACCGCCACAGCAGCAGCAGAAACAACCGCAGCCTCCATCAGCGCGACAGCAACAGAAACAGAAGAAACAGCCATCGCCGTCCAAATCGACGCCGATGGCCAAGCCACCACCACCATCGGCATAGCCGCAGCCACAGCAGCAGACACCCAAGGCCCCGGTTCCTGCAACCGGGAAAACAACTGGAAAGGCACCGGTGAAAACAGTGTCGGCTAATCCGGAAAGGCAGCTGATTGTGCCACCGAGCCAAGGCGCAGCAACATCATCCAGCATCCAGACCACCAGCTGGGGGTTTGCCCCACTGCGAACCCTTAGTGGGAAAAGCTTGAGCTCCCTTGAGCAGTATAACATGGATTGGAACGCTGCCGACTTAAGCGAAGTGAGCTCGCAGTCACCAGCGGGCCTGATCTCGGAGCATCCGGCGGGACCAAGCTTGGTTGCCCAAAAGATGCACGCAGCAAAGGCCGCCCTCCTCGCAGCCGACCAAGCAGCCGCGGTAAGTTATGCCGAGTAAAGATAACTCGGTTTATTTCCTTAAAAAAGATATCACCTATCCCCAGTCCCCGAGATTCAGGTCGAGTGACCGAGATTCGGCTGAGTAACATTGACTCGGTCGAGTAAGGATAACTCGGCCTGAATCTTCATCAACATTACTAACATTTCTTCTTTCCAGGTTTGCATGACCAAGCGTACACAGGTGCACCGCAAGCTCCTGCTGGAGCATAAAGCACTCTCCGACAAGTACAAGCTGCTGCGAGCCAAGCTGAGCCAAGTAGCTGACTCGGAATCCAAGGCTGAGGGTAAGTCACATTTTGTCTTTCCACTTACACTTGCATCAGTCTTTGTATTCTGACCCTGCTATCTCGGTACAGCCGCGCAGAAGGAGCGCGAACTTGCGCACCAGGCTGAGCTCAAGAAGGAGCAGGAGGAAGTGTCCCGGCTGAAAGCCGAGCTGGAGAAATCCCGAGGTCAAGCCGCCGAGCTGGAAAAGTCTGCCACCAAGGAGAAACAACTCCGAACTGAAGAGACTCGGAAACTCAAGGAATCCCTTGGGGAGTCCGAGTCTCGCATAACCTCGGCGGAAAATGAGCTCCAATCCCTGAAGACCAAGATCACCCGGTGGGTGGGGGAGTTCGCCTCCATCAATAGCCAGCTGGACAGTAAGCTTCTTCTTTTTCTGTCTTTACCCAACATTGCATTATTACCTCCATGCGACTTATATTAGTGTTAGCTCTTCTTGATTTAGAAAACTTTCCCCACTCCAAGGCTGCCGCGGATAACAGCACAAATAAATTCCGACAGAAGAAGATCCTGGAGGGCCCTATCTCGGCTGAGTGGGACATGGATGACCACCTGGTGGCCTTGAAGGCGCGGATGACACCGCTGAAGGCTATCGGAGTAGAACTCATTTCCGCTGCGTTCCGGGCTTACAGCGTACTCTGGCCCGGGTGTGAGCATCCCAAGACCGTTGCTGAACTAGCCAAGTGCCTGATGGGTAGTGAGGAGCGACTTGATGATTGGCGATCGTCCGCCGCCCGAGTCGGCGCAGACGAGGCGTTAACTTATGTACTGTCTTGGTACGAAGGACTCGACCTCGAGATGCTCAACACCGTGCGCGATGGATCAAAGTGGCTTTCTGACCCGGAGCTCATCCAGCGTCACCAAGAGCTGGCTTATTCCCTCATCCAGTACGCTCCGATGTATAGCTTTGTCCCGGGTGAGCGGGTTCCTCAAGCAGAGGAAATCGAGCAAGCCGATGAGGGTGAAGAAGAGGACGAAGACCGAGTCGACGAGGAAATCGAGGTCGATACACCTCCTGGCACATCCGCAGGCACTGCTCCGACCCCCGCAACCCAGGTCACGACTGAGGAACCGGCTGAGACAGATACTGCTCCTTCTGCCCCGAGTAGCTAGGATCCTGCTGCCTAACTCAGAAAAAACTCAAATCATCAAATCCCCGGAATGCCGGGTGCATATGTAATATAAACCTTAAGCTCTTTATGTTTGGCACTTGGTTCTTTACTTTGCACATTTTTAGCATGGTTATTTAGTATGCCAGATCATTCTGAACCGAGTCCCCGAGTTTATTTTCTTGTTTACCATACTTTGCAACCCTTGCTCTTGTCTACCGTTTTCGGTGTTTTGACAGTCGAGTCACAAGATTACCGAGATACGGCATACAATACTAAAAAACTTTGAGTCAAAGCTCGGAATCATCCGACATATAGGTTAAGAATAAAACAGCTTATGCCGAATCGCACTTGGGCCGAGTCCCCGAGTTTGTTTTCTTGTGTACTAGGTGCCACAATCCCAGCTCTTGTCTACCTTTTTCGGTGTTTGACAGTCGAGTCATGAGATAGCAAAACTTAGCATACAATACTCAAAACTTTGAGATATGGTCTAGAGCCATCCGACATAAAACAGAAGAACACAAAAAGAAACCGAATCGCTCCTGGACCGAGTCCCCGAGTCTGTTTTCTTGTTTACTACCCCTTGCAATCTCTGCCCTTGCCTACCATTTATGGTTTCTTTGGCAGTCGGGTCACAAAATCACAAAAGCATAGCATACAATACTTGCAAACATGGAAGCACGGTTTTTGGAGCCATCCGACATAAAACAGACATAAGCATGCATATAACACCAAATTCATAGCAAGGCAGTCCCCGAGTTTCATTTCGGGGTGCCGACATTTCATTTCAGGGTTGCGAGATACATACAGTGCATCCTTAAGAGTAAAAAGGGCGAAGAAGAGCTACATTCCAAGGTCTTTTGGTCTCCTCTCCGGATCGGTCCATCCTGTTCTTCACCTGCGCCTAAGCATCAATAAGATAATATGCATCGTTGTTCAAATCCTTGCTCACAATAAATGGTCCTTCCCAAGGAGGCGATAATTTGTGCATCCCAGTGGTGCGCTGTACAAGCCTAAGCACCAAGTCTCCCTCTTGGAATTTGCGAGGATTTATTTTCCTGCTATGGTAGCGTCGGAGACTCTGCTGATATATCGCTGATTTGGACAATGCCAAGTCTCGTGCTTCCTTGAGCAGATCGACATCATTTTCCCGGGCTTCCCTTGCCTCTGACTCGGTATATAATGCGACTCTTGGCGAGTCATGCTCTATGTCAGTTGGCAAAACCGCCTCCGATCCATAAACCAGGAAGAAGGGCGTATAACCGGTGGAGCGATTCGGTGTAGTCCTTAGACTCACAACACCGCTGGAATCTCATCCAACCAACAACCCGGAGCATGTAACAAAGGCTCAATTAACCGAGGTTTTATGCCGGACAAGACCAAACCGTTTGATCTTTTCACTTGTCCGTTGGACTGTGGATGTGCGACCGATGCAATGTCCATCCGGATCCTTTTTTCCTCACAGAATCGAGCAAAGTCTCCCTCGGCGAAGTTGGTTCCATTATCCGTGATAATGCTATGCGGATGACCATACCTTAGGATAATTGTAACAGCCCCGATTTGGTACCCTAAAATACGGGCCAAATTTTCACTTTTTGGTTTGCATTGCATCATGACATCCATTTAAAATTGCTCACCAAAAATAAAAGCAACACTTGGAAATTAAAGGCTAGGGAAGCAAAACCTTTCCTCACCTTTCTAAACTAAATGCATTGCCCAAAATGGCCAAACCAAATGCATAGCTCAAGTTGGTAAAATACATTATTCTTGAGCTTCCAAATTGTTTAGGAAGTTCCAAATTGCTTCTTATCCCCATTTCTTCTTTTTATAAATGCCAATCAAATAAATAAATTATGAGAATTTAAATTGGCTTAATTCCATTCCTATTTTTGGAACCAAGTTGGAACTTCCAAAAATTCAAACTAAATTCATGGAGTGCTTCATTATTATGTTGGGAGCCACCATGTTTAATTTCGCTATTTTTGGAAATGGTTAATTGCTCCAATTAGAGGCTTTTTGCTTTTACCAAAAATGTCTAAATCTAAAAGCTATGAACAAATGTTGGGCAAACTAATTTATTTGGCCTCACCAATTTTTATGGTGTTGCTGAGAGTTAATGCTAGCCTGTATGAATTTTCCTGGATTTTACCAAAATGGCCTGGTGCCCTTTAAAATTGCTGGAAACTGCTTCAGGAACAAATTGCAATTTGTTTTAAAAAGTACCAGGGACCTTTTCGCGAATCTTTTTCCCTCTCACCTCTCCACCGTGGCCATCGTCACTGGCGCCATGCCGCCGCGTCGGCGACGCCCATGCCGCCCTGCCGCGCTGCTCCTGGTGGTCAAGGACCCCCACGACGACGCCCCCTCCCTCACCTGCTCCCTTCCCCCTGCTCACCCCGTTCTTGCTATCTCTCTCCCGCGGCCGCGCTCTTCCTTGCCGCCGTGGTGCCGCGCTCGCATCCGTCGCCTGGAGCCATCCCGGGCAAATCGACGACCGTAGCGAGCTCCGCCGTGAACTTCTCCCCCTCCCCGCCGGCCGAATCGGGCCGAGATCGCCGGAGCCGACGCCTGCGTCCTCGACACCATCCGCCCCCGGCCGCCACTCACCGGCTCGTTTCCCGCCGATTCCGGCCGCCCTCGCCGTCGCCGACCACCGAATCGAGCCCACGGGTGAGCACCGCTCCCCTTTTTCCCTCTCTCGCGCTTTCTCCCTCCCTCTCGCCGCCGTTTAGCCGGAGGCACCGCCGGCGGCCGTCGGCGTCGTCAGCACACACGCACCCACGCACGCCCGGCCGTTGCCCGGCCTGACCGGCCACGAGGCCGGGGCCTCTCGGGTACCTGCCCGGCCATATGGGCCGGCCCGGTGGCCGGGGCCTCTCGGGCTGGGGCCCGGTCATAATGGCCGGCCTGCACCCGGCCTGGCCGGCCTGCCTGGGAATGTTTTCCCTTTTTCAGAAAATAAAACATTTTTGAAAATCGATAACTAATTGAAAAATGCTTCAAATTCGACGATTCAAATTTCAAAATGTTCAGTAAGACAAAATCTACCAATTGGAATCGTTGTAAACTTCTTTTGGAACTATGTTCTTTGGGTTAACTAAGAATTCCCAAAATAGGTTAAATAATGCCTAATTTGAGAAATCCATAACTTATTCAATATTTGTCCAAAAATTATGAATTAAATATCAAAGTGATCAACATGTCAAATGCTATCAAATCATGCACTTATCACATCATGATCACAAACTTTTATTTGATGTTGTCCATAATTTGATTAATTGAAGTAAATTCATTTATTTATTTAATTTGTTACTTATTCATCGGTGCTCCGAAAATTACAAATAAATTACCGAAACGATCGGAAGAACGAAACCTATCCATTCATGTCATGTTCATGCATATTTGACCACTTCTCTAATAATTCAATAATTTATGAAGAATGTGGCCACTAAGATAAATATGGGGTTGGTTCCAAATAATTGAACTAATTATTTGGCTCCTCATTTAAATTTGCTTTTAATTTATATAATAATATGGTTGCATCAATTGGACATGTCATCATGTGATTGAGCATTGCATTTTGAGTTCGTGTGATTTATGTGTGCTTTGTATTTCTTTTGGGTATCGATAGATTCCGGAGTCGAGGGTCTCTCTAACTACCCCGACGAGCAGTACTTCACGACCGGGCAGCAAGGCAAGAGATAACCTAACCTTCTTGGCATCTAGCATCCTATGTTTTCACAAATTATTTTATCCACCATAATATTGCATGCGGTTCAAATGTCTTTTGGTAAATATTAGAATATCCGATGAATGCATGTTCTTCCTTGAGCCAATCACATGTATCCCTACCTATGAAACCTAGGGTTGAAGTGTTGGCCGAGATAAAGATATAATTGATGTATTTACATGCTTAGCTATGCTTAGCCATGCTTAATAGATGCTTTATGTCCGTTATTAATTCCATAATTGTTGATATTGATGGAATGATTCGGTCATGGTGGATAATGGAGATGCTTAATTAAAATGCTAAGAAGGCTTGGATGAGTTGCCCTCGGGGAGGGTGGTTTGCCTCATTCTTGCCGCCTAGGATGAGAGTGCTTTTAGCTAGAACCAAGAACCGAGCGTGCTTCCATTGGTGGGTGTATGGGCGCCTTACTAACTGAATAACTTGTGCGGGCGTATCCAAGGGTCCTCTAGTTTGCTATTTCCATTTGCCGTGTGTGTGAGTGGAAAAAGGATGATGAGGATGGTGGTGTTAGGAAGTGGCGATGGGGCAGGGGCTGAGGCTGGGTAAACTTGCCCTGTGGCCACTGATGACTCTTGGATAGTCTCACGCGAGGTAAAGGTTTAACCGCGCCTGCTTGCCGGCCTTCCCCGGAAGAGGGCCAACTAGGTGAGCCGGACGGTACCAATGGGTAAATTAGTACACCCCTGCAGGGTAAATCTTTTCGAAAAGCCGTGTCCACGGTTATGGACAAACTCTTGGGAAAGGCGGATTAGCTCATAGATAACATTAACCTAATTGATATGGCAGCTAAAGGTTGCATTAATCAACAAGAGAGTGAAGGTTCATTTCCTCGAGGGTGAGTCGAGGGAGTGCCTTTGTGTGAGATGAGTGGTGATGGTTGTGAGTAGGTTCGCCGAGAACCGAAAGGTGATAATGATACTCTCTTACCCCTTTTTAAAAGTATTTCTATGTAGACGAATGCCATGTGTCCTTTTTCTTTCTGTTTATGAAACTTAGCTTTATGCAAAAGAACTACATATAAAGCTTTAGAGCCTCCGTCAGTCATTGGGCCTATATTGCCCTACTAAACTTGCGAGTACATCGTACTCAGTCCCTCTTTGCTGCCTCTATGTATTTGTATTTCAGAGGAGGACGACACCGAGCGACTAGGTGGTTTCTTCGTTGACGTCGACTACTAGTCTGGGGTTCCCAGGTGGCAGCTTGGGACCGTGGAACAAGCTGGCTGGGATGATTTTATTGTAGGCCTCTTAGGCCATATTTTGCTTCTTGTTGTTAGACAACACTACCCGCTTCCGCTTGTTGAATTGTTGGATCTGTGATCCTTTTGCTTGTAATATTTGTATTCTTCTCGTTATATGAGTTGCTATATGTTTTGTGTCGTAGAGTCATGCTTTGTGCCAGTTCTGTTCCACAAGTCTCGATCTTTGTTTTATACATTGATGGTTGTGCCAACTACATAGCCTCTCTGTATAATTTCGGGGTCGGGGCGTTACAAGTTGGTATCAGAGCAGGACTGCCTGTAGGAAACCCTTTCTTTTGGTCGATGTCGAGTCTAGTGAAAATTATTTTTAACCTAAAAATGAGTTGTGAAAACCTTCTTAGGATTCTTTTTACTCCTCATCCAATTCACTCTGATCTCGGTGTTGTCTTACCTCTATTTGATTTTAACGGTGTTTCTGATCGTCGGCAAGTTCTAAATCTTTAGGATCTCGGGGTTTGGGTTCCTACCTTTAGTTACTAGTTATCCTTACTCCTCTGCCAAACCTAAAACATGAAGAAAGGAAGTATGATGGTTCGTCAAGATATTTCTTTGCTTTAGCCCATGATCTTGAACCGAAGGTCCCGGATTGTGCTAGGGCTCCGGTGTAATTATTCATGAGGGCTGTCACCCTTGTGAGTGTTATGCTATTGTGGGTCCCAGTGCATGAAGCTGATCTTTAACCCAAGATCTTTCTGTTGAACCCTGATGTTATTTATCTATATCTGGAAGCAACAATGATCTATCTTATCTGTCGGAATCGGTTACTAACTTGTCGTTGTTCCAATTCTTCAGAATGGCTCCTACCCGTCGTGGGGAACATAGCAACCCTGATCCACCACCGCCCCCTTCAATGGCGGAGGTTTTGATGGCTATCGAGCAAAACCGCCTGCGCAATGAGCTTCTGCTCGAGCAGCTGGTCCAGCAAGGGGCCAGGAGGAACACGGACTGCACCACCCTCAACCAGTTCTTGCGGTCCCAACCTCCCTCTTTCTCCGAGGCTAAGGAGCCGCTTGATGCGGATGATTGGCTTCGGGCTATCGAGCGCAAGTTTGCCGCTCTCCACGTTCCTGCTGCGGAACATGTCAACTTCGCCACCTACCTTCTGGAAGGAGCCGCCGGCTCCTGGTGGGAGAGCCACGTGGCCATGGTTGCCGCGGGCCATGTTGTCACTTGGGAGGAGTTCCGCACCGCCTTCCGTGCGGCGTACATCCCCAAGCCTATCCTCGAACTCAAGAGGCGGGAGTTCCTGGACTTAACCCAGGGACGCATGGACGTCCAAGCCTATGGGCGGGAGTTCAACCACCTCTCCCGTTACGCCCCTCGGGACGTGACGAGTGATGAGGACAAGCAATACCTCTTCCGCAAGGGGCTCGCACCTCGTCTCCGATACGAGCTCCTACCCTTCAAGTTCACCTCCTACCAGGAGCTCTACAATCAGGCTCTTACCATGGAGCAGGGTAGGAAGGAGCTGGAGGCTTCTAAGAGGCCAGCTCCAGCTGATCACCAGAGCTCCTCTTCTACTGAAGGCAAGAAGCGCAAGGTATTTGTGCCTTTCAGCACCGTGCCTAAGGCGCCCTTCGCGCCGAAGCCCACCGGGTACCTGCCACCTCCGCCTCGCCCAGCTACTTCGACCTTGGGTGCGGGTGGAAGTGTGTACCACCCTCAGCTGCCTCCACCACCGCAGAGGCCCACTTGTTTCAGCTGTGGCCAGACCGGGCACTTCTCCAGGGAGTGTCCCCAGAAGGCACCGGCTACCTCAGCACCGGCACCTGCTCCCTCTACACCAGCCGCCAAGGCCGTGCCCATCAGCCGTGGTCGCCTAAACCACGTCTCGGCTGAAGGAGTTGAAAGGGACCCCCGTGTTCTTATGGGTATGCTTCGAATCAATGATTATCTAGCTTCAGTCTTATTTGATTCTGGAGCATTGCATTTCTTTCACATCCATATCATATGCACTCACCCGTCAAATACCATTTGAGGATATGGACTCCCCGTTAGGGGTCAAGTCGTCCCTTGTTCTCTCAATAACCTATGGTTTTGGGCAAGAGTCATTTTGTCTATCACCTTAAGTTATCTCCGGTTCTTCCCGCCTTTTTGGCATGTCTTGTTAGTTAGCCAAATCTCCCCAACGAGGAAGATGTGTGTTGTCATGTTTCCCTCATCTCTACTTCTACTCTAGAATCTCGGGACGAGATTCCTGTAAGGGGGGTAGAATTGTAACAGCCCCAATTTGGTACCCTAAAATACGGGCCAAATTTTCACTTTTTGGTTTGCATTGCATCGTGACATCCATTTAAAATTGCTCACCAAAAATAAAAGCAACACTTGGAAATTAAAGGCTAGGGAAGCAAAACCTTTCCTCACCTTTCTAAACTAAATGCATTGCCCAAAATGGCCTGTAGCGCCCTTGCTTAGAAAAGCAATGACACATCGTGAAATATGCTATTCCCTGGATCGAGTATGGATAGCAATTCACAAATAGATGTAATATCATGCATCAATGTCAAATAATTATTACATCGCGAGATCCATAAATAAAATATTCTTTACAAATTGCATAGAAAAAGGCTAGCTTCAATGCAAAGTTTGGCAGCGGAAACATAAGTAGCACAGAGAGCTTCATCATCTTCATGTGCCACTGGCATACATGTTGATTGCAAGCTCGAAAGGTAGACGTCCTCACGCGTCATCGTAAAAACCTGCAACATTAACGTTGCAGCCCAGGGAATTTGGGTCAATACCTTGTGACAGGCCGGCAAGTGATACTTTGGTGGAATATAAAATGGCAAGTCTAAATCTATATGCATATCTGGCTGGTGGAGTTGAAGGCTATTGCATAAAGCAAATTTTGTCCTACTTTTCACAAACATTTTTATTCTCAACTTTTCAATATGAGACACACCCATGGAACGCATCCAAGGTCTCATATACCCGAGTTCACCCATCAAATTTTATTATGAAATTGGAATGAGGAGATTTTCCATCGACATCCTTGTCCAGCTGCTCAGAAATGTCCGTAACCGGGGACACGGCTATGATCATAGTTTTACACTCTCGAGAGGTTGTGCACTTTCACCACGAGACTTCATCAACCCATTCTGACCTTGACCTTCTTGAAGTGAAAAGGAAAGGTGAAGATGAAGACGAGACCTTTGGGAAACAGTCCCCTGTTCGTCAGACAGACCCATACCAGACATTCATCCGCTGAGAACTGTCGGAATCAGGTTCCTAGAACTTACTTAGTCAAGGCAGAGCCATAATACCAAGTGGCTGCACTGGAAGCAATCTAAACTTGGAGTGGCTTAAATCTCTTTGTTCCTGGGTGGCCGTTCACAAGTGCACGTACTCAGTTAAAACCATGGAAATGGCCCTGAGCAGCCACTCAACTTTGACCACCAATAGAGCAAAACCAATTGCCACCCAGGTAGTTCATTAACTTAGTAGAGTTTTTATCCTTTCATACTACAATAAAACATTTCAGCATTGCAGTTCTAACTTCTACCAAGTGAATGGGTTCCTAAATCAACAGGAATAAAGGGTGATATACTAACAGGTCTGCATAGCAATATAGTAGTACACCTATCATGTATACTACTGAAATAGTCTACAATGCATATATAATAAAATAGTAGGTCTTTCATGAAAGGGTGTATGCACTTGCCTTTTGGAACTTGTCGTTGCTCACACACTCTTTTTCAACGTAGCTCAAAGCTCTCCGTTAAATCTATACAATGCAAACAATTGACAATAAGCAACAATACAACAATCAAATAAACAAACATAACAACAAACATGGATAGAAACAGACATAACTAGGTTGGTGGTCTAAGTTCTATACATGATTCCATATGCAAAAAGAATCAATGCATTAGGTTTGGGGTTTGCCATTTGGGTCAGGGGTTGGTCTGAAATCAAATTTGAATATTTCAAACTTGAATAGGTTGAAGGGTTGTTTCCAGGTTGTTGGGGTTGGTCTTGATCAGA
Organism: Puccinellia tenuiflora; assembly: GCA_012064385.1. Taxonomy (NCBI): domain Eukaryota; kingdom Viridiplantae; phylum Streptophyta; class Magnoliopsida; order Poales; family Poaceae; genus Puccinellia; species Puccinellia tenuiflora. The sequence goes on from QRDG01000415.1 coordinate 1,391,567, forward strand.
GTGATCACACAAAAGAGTTGGTCAAGAGTTTTAAAACATTTTGAAACTATGGTTTACAAAACATTGACATTTAGATGGCCTTTGGCACACTTTCAATGTGTATGTTTCAAAAGGTGGTAGCTAGGCCTAGTTTTGGTCTTCTCTGGACAGAGACAACTATTTGAGGAAGTTTTCTAAAAGAAAACAAATTAAAAGGATTTATAGAAATTAAACTATATCAGAAATACTCCAATTTGAGTCTCTGATTAAGAAATCTTTTTAAAACTATCAAAAATTTAATATAACAGTGGAATCATGTCATGCATGTTCCAAGGTTTCCAGAAATATTTTATTTGCAAAATTTGGACTTATAGATTTAAAACTATGCCAAATTTACTCAAATGACTCATTTGTAATTTGAATAAATTTGGATTTGTCAAAACTGAAAACTAGCAGAACCAAAAGATTCTACAAGTTCAGAGCTTTTCAAAAAGATAAAGTTTGTTAAATTTGGCTAAAGGGTTAAAAAGATATGAAGGTTTGAATATGCAGGGACCTTTCTGCAAAACTGCTTATATCCCCTTTTATTTTTATTTCGGAAATAGAATTCCAGAAAACGGGGTGGCTCAGGCTCGGCTCACGGCTCGGCTCGGCTTAGCCGCGGCTCGGACTCGGCTCAGCTCGATCTAATCCTGGCCGTTGGTTTCAGATCGAACGGCTGTGGATGCTAGGGTTTCTCACCCCGGCGGCTCGGTCACCGGCGATGGGCGGGGATGGCGGCGGCGCGGCACGGACGTGGACGTCGACGATGTTTCCGGCGATCCCCGGAGATGGTGGAGTGGTTGACGATGAGGAGCGCGACACGGCGAGGACGATGGTGACCACTGCGCGCTCGTTTGCGTCCTGGCTCGGCGAGGAGGCGTGGTCGGAGATGCGCCGGAGGCGGTGACCTTCCGGTCGAGGACGTCCTCGACGTTCCGGTGGTCCCAGGTGACGGAGGAGAGGCGTACGGGGTGCGGCGCGTCGCGACGAAGTCGATGGCGTGCCCGGCGTGCTCGAGGGCGTCCTAGAACGGTGGTGCTGTGTGGCCGGAGTCACGGTGTCGGGAGTGGCCGCGTCGGTGAGCTCAAGGTCGAGCTCGATCCGTTGCTCCGCTGCACAAAAAAAATACGGGAGAGGTCATGGAGGTTCACGAGATCATGGGGAAGAAGATGGTGGCCTCAGGGAGGTCCGGCGGTGGCTCACCGTGCCGGAAACGTGACAGCACGGCGGCGGGAGGGTGCGACTCCGACGAGCAAATTCGTTGTGCTGGCGGCGCGATTCGAGGAGGCGTGAGAGGGGAAAAGGAGAGTAGGGAGAGGGCTTCCAAGGGACGGGGTCGGCGAGGCAAATGGTGCCCTTAATGGCGAGCAATCAAGGGGAAATCGATCGGGAAGAAACGGCCGTGGTGGAGATTGAAGACGATGACGTCATCGTGACGTCATCAAATTTTCTTTTTCTTTATTTTTCTCTTTTCTTTTATAATTTTACATTTAGGCCTCCAAATCAAGTCAAATAAATTTGTAAAAATTTGTAAAATTCCAAATAGTCAAAATAGACATTTAGGAAATGTTTTTGGTCAAAACAAAATTACCAAAATATCCTTTTGGTCAAATTTGCCTTATATGGCTATTTGGGAAATTTCCAAATTAGGGTTTATAAATATCCCAAAATATTTAATTAAAAACCAGAGGAATAAGATGAGTAATATCATTCAAAATGATAACTCATTTTTATATTTAAAGATAGTTTAAGATATCATCTTTTATAAAACAAGTATTGGAAAGATGTTTAAATCATTTTCTCAAATAATTTAGGGTTTATAATATCCCCATGTTATTTATTTGAAATAATAAACCAAAAGGGAAAATACTATTTGAAAACCCCATTTAAAGTTTTTATTTCCAAGACCTTAAAAGTTGAGATTGGAAGATAAGGAGCAATTAAATTTAAAATATAACCTTGAAGATGTCAAAACAATCTTCTATAAAAGCTTTTCTTGATTTTTGGAGACTTTATTTAATTATTAATAAAAGTTTTAAATTTTTGTGATTTTTAAAACATTCCAAAATTTGGGATGTTACATGGCCAAACCAAATGCATAGCTCAAGCTGGTAAAATACATTATTCTTGAGCTTCCAAATTGTTTAGGAAGTTCCAAATTGCTTCTTATCCCCATTTCTTCTTTTTATAAATGCCAATCAAATAAATAAATTATAAGAATTTAAATTGGCTTAATTCCATTCCTATTTTTGGAACCAAGTTGGAACTTCCAAAAATTCAAACTAAATTCATGGAGTGCTTCATTATTATGTTGGGAGCCACCATGTTTAATTTCGCTATTTTTGGAAATGGTTAATTGCTCCAATTAGAGGATTTTTGCTTTTACCAAAAATGTCTAAATCTAAAAGCTATGAACAAATGTTGGGCAAACTAATTTATTTGGCCTCACCAATTTTTATGGTGTTGCTGAGAGTTAATGCTAGCCTGTATGAATTTTCCTGGATTTTACCAAAATGGCCTGGTGCCCTTTAAAATTGCTGGAAACTGCTTCAGGACCAAATTGCAATTTGTTTTAAAAAGTACCAGGGACCTTTTCGCGAATCTTTTTCCCTCTCACCTCTCCACCGTGGCCATCGTCACTGGCGCCATGCCGCCCTGCCGCGCTGCTCCTGGTGGTCAAGGACCCCCACGACGACGCCCCCTCCCTCACCTGCTCCCTTCCCCCTGCTCACCCCGTTCTTGCTCTCTCTCTCCCGCGGCCGCGCTCTTCCTTGCCGCCGTGGTGCTGCGCTCGCATCCGTCGCCTGGAGCCATCCCGGGCAAATCGATGACCATAGCGAGCTCCGCCGTGAACTTCTCCCCCTCCCCGCCGGCCGAATCGGGCCGAGATCGCCGGAGCCGACGCCTGCGTCCTCGACACCATCCGCCCCCGGCCGCCACTCACCGGCTCGTTTCCCGCCGATTCCGGCCGCCCTCGCCGTCGCCGACCACCGAATCGAGCCCACGGGTGAGCACCGCTCCCCTTTTTCCCTCTCTCGCGCTTTCTCCCTCCCTCTCGCCGCCGTTTAGCCGGAGGCACCGCCGGCGGCCGTCGGCGTCGTCAGCACACACGCACCCACGCACGCCCGGCCGTTGCCCGGCCTGACCGGCCACGAGGCCAGGGCCTCTCGGGTACCTGCCCGGCCATATGGGCCGGCCCGGTGGCTGGGGCCCGGTCATAATGGCCGGCCTGCACCCGGCCTGGCCGGCCTGCCTGGGAATGTTTTCCCTTTTTCAGAAAATAAAACATTTTTGAAAATCGATAACTAATTGAAAAATGCTTCAAATTCGACGATTCAAATTTCAAAATGTTCAGTAAGACAAAATCTACCAATTGGAATCGTTGTAAACTTCTTTTGGAACTATGTTCTTTGGGTTAACTAAGAATTCCCAAAATAGGTTAAATAATGCCTAATTTGAGAAATCCATAACTTATTCAATATTTGTCCAAAAATTATGAATTAAATATCAAAGTGATCAACATGTCAAATGCTATCAAATCATGCACTTATCACATCATGATCACAAACTTTTATTTGATGTTGTCCATAATTTGATTAATTGAAGTAAATTCATTTATTTATTTAATTTGTTACTTATTCATCGGTGCTCCGAAAATTACAAATAAATTACCGAAACGATCGGAAGAACGAAACCTATCCATTCATGTCATGTTCATGCATATTTGACCACTTCTCTAATAATTCAATAATTTATGAAGAATGTGGCCACTAAGATAAATATGGGGTTGGTTCCAAATAATTGAACTAATTATTTGGCTCCTCATTTAAATTTGCTTTTAATTTATATAATAATATGGTTGCATCAATTGGACATGTCATCATGTGATTGAGCATTGCATTTTGAGTTCGTGTGATTTATGTGTGCTTTGTATTTCTTTTGGGTATCGATAGATTCCGGAGTCGAGGGTCTCTCTAACTACCCCGACGAGCAGTACTTCACGACCGGGCAGCAAGGCAAGAGATAACCTAACCTTCTTGGCATCTAGCATCCTATGTTTTCACAAATTATTTTATCCACCATAATATTGCATGCGGTTCAAATGTCTTTTGGTAAATATTAGAATATCCGATGAATGCATGTTCTTCCTTGAGCCAATCACATGTATCCCTACCTATGAAACCTAGGGTTGAAGTGTTGGCCGAGATAAAGATATAATTGATGTATTTACATGCTTAGCTATGCATAGCCATGCTTAATAGATGCTTTATGTCTGTTATTAATTCCATAATTGTTGATATTGATGGAATGATTCGGTCATGGTGGATAATGGAGATGCTTAATTAAAATGCTAAGAAGGCTTGGATGAGTTGCCCTCGGGGAGGGTGGTTTGCCTCATTCTTGCCGCCTAGGATGAGAGTGCTTTTAGCTAGAACCAAGAACCGAGCGTGCTTCCATTGGTGGGTGTATGGGCGCCTTACTAACTGAATAACTTGTGCGGGCGTATCCAAGGGTCCTCTAGTTTGCTATTTCCATTTGCCGTGTGTTTGAGCGGAAAAAGGATGATGAGGATGGTGGTGTTAGGAAGTGGCGATGGGGCAGGGGCTGAGGCTGGGTAAACTTGCCCTGTGGCCACTGATGACTCTTGGATAGTCTCACGCGAGGTAAAGGTTTAACCGCGCCTGCTTGCCGGCCTTCCCTGGAAGAGGGCCAACTAGGTGAGCCGGACGGTACCAATGGGTAAATTAGTACACCCCTGCAGGGTAAATCTTTTCGAAAAGCCGTGTCCACGGTTATGGACAAACTCTTGGGAAAGGCGGATTAGCTCATAGATAACATTAACCTAATTGATATGGCAGCTAAAGGTTGCATTAATCAACAAGAGAGTGAAGGTTCATTTCCTCGAGGGTGAGTCGAGGGAGTGCCTTTGTGTGAGATGAGTGGTGATGGTTGTGAGTAGGTTCGCCGAGAACCGAAAGGTGATAATGATACTCTCTTACCCCTTTTTAAAAGTATTTCTATGTAGACGAATGCCATGTGTCCTTTTTCTTTCTGTTTATGAAACTTAGCTTTATGCAAAAGAACTACATATAAAGCTTTAGAGCCTCCGTCAGTCATTGGGCCTATATCGCCCTACTAAACTTGCGAGTACATCGTACTCAGTCCCTCTTTGCTGCCTCTATGTATTTGTATTTCAGAGGAGGACGACACCGAGCGACTAGGTGGTTTCTTCGTTGACGTCGACTACTAGTCTGGGGTTCCCAGGTGGCAGCTTGGGACCGTGGAACAAGCTGGCTGGGATGATTTTATTGTAGGCCTCTTAGGCCATATTTTGCTTCTTGTTGTTAGACAACACTACCCGCTTCCGCTTGTTGAATTGTTGGATCTGTGATCCTTTTGCTTGTAATATTTGTATTCTTCTCGTTATATGAGTTGCTATATGTTTTGTGTCGTAGAGTCATGCTTTGTGCCAGTTCTGTTCCACAAGTCTCGATCTTTGTTTTATACATTGATGGTTGTGCCAACTACATAGCCTCTCTGTATAATTCCGGGGTCGGGGCGTTACAATAATATCCTTCAGGAATGATACAGCTGTGCGGCCGTCACATTTTCTTATTGGCTTCACCTCAATCCACTTGGTGAACTTGTCCACCATCACCAAGATGTGAGTCATATTACCTCGGGCTGGCTTGAAAGGTCCCACCATATCCAGACACCACACTGCAAATGGCCATGTGATGGGGATAGTTTTGAGAACTGATGCCGGCATATGTATTTTGTGGGCGAATCTCTGACACCCTTCGCATTTTCTGACAATGTCCTCTGCCTGCTGCAAAGCACTGGGCCAGTAAAATCCATGTCGGAACGCCTTAGCTACTATGGCTCTGGAGGATGCGTGATGTAGGGCTGGGCGTTCGGTTAGACCGAACCGATCGGTTCGGTTTCTCAGTCTAAAAATAATTTCGGTTTGCTGAAAAGGGTGACCGATCGGTGTTTGGAAATACTGCTAACCGAGGATTCGGTGCATGGATGTATCGGTTCGGTCCTCGGTTTCTGACCGAATCAACCGATCAGAAGCAAATCCACCTATTCGAGGAACACATGCGTCGGTTTCAACGAAAATCAACCACAAAATCTAGCAGAAATACATATCTGACTGGAAGGGAATGGGATAGATAAAGCTATAGGAGCAGATTAGCTCGGAGATAGGTCGAGCTAGTCTGCCGCATCTGCAAAGAAGAGGTCATGTAGGTCGTCGGACGCGACACCGGCTCGCCAGGATAGAGCTCCAGTTCGGAATTTGAGGTGGAGAAGGTAGCTGTAGGCAAGAACTAGGGAGAAGAGAGCGATACCACGGCGCCGGCGCTGGTCGCCGGAATCGAGCAGGAGCGGTGGTCATCTCCTCCTCGCGTGGCTGGTGCCTGGTGGTAGACTCGTGGCTGTCATGTGCCCATGTCTTTTTCCTAGGCGACTAGATAAGGTTCATGTGCGTGCAGCTTTGGCTGAGGATTGCTCTCGTGAAGGCCTTACGTGGACTAGGTGACTAGTGGGCTCTTTGCCCAATGCGTGGAATTTCGGTTTCTAGGTCTTTTCGGTTAGCCCTTGTTTAAAACCGAACTAGCCGATCTAATTTCGGTTTTCCAAAATTCAAAACCGAATTTAGTACTAACGATTCGGTTTCGGTTTATTCGGCTTCGGTCCCGGTCATTTCGGTTCGGTAGTTCGGTTTTCGGTTAAAATGCCCACCCCTAGCGTGATGACCGCATTCCCCCTAATGAATATCTCGGAGAATCTCTTCCCCCTCTTCTGGCTCGACACAGCGCTGGAGCACGGTGGTTACACTTCTCTTATACAGCTCATGGTTGATGATTGTGAAGGATTTGGATCGCCTCTGGATCTGTCTGGCCGAGACCTCATCACTCGGTAGACTACCATCTAACATGAATGTCATGATAGGTTGTGCCCATGCCGGTACCGGGCGAGTGCCGAGTATAGGTTCGTCAATCTCCATTGCATCAACCGACATCACCACATCCGATATGGGATAGAGAGTCCCCGAGTCCTCCCAAGGAGTCCCCGAGTTCCGCCAAGCGGCCTTCCAGTTTTCGAGTGTAGTAACCGAGTCCTGGTGAATGTAACCGACATCCACGGAAGTCCCCAGTTCCTGCGGCGTAGTCCCCGAGTTCTGCAGCATGCTCCAGACATCCACGTCCATCGGGACGACGTCGGATTCCGGATTTCCCGGGATAAAGATTGATTCAGACTCGGGTGAAGGCTTGATTGATGGCTTGTGAAGATGCTCCAGCGACACCCCGGGTGGGATGGCCTGCCAATATGACCCGATCTTGGATAGCATGTCAGCACTTTCATTTTCTGTCCGCCGAATATGATTGAACTCGCAACCATCAAAGTACCCCGAGATCTTCTGTACATGGAACCGGTACGCCGCCATGATGGCATCCAGGGCGTCCCAATTGCCTGATGTTTGCTGAATCACCAGATCCGAGTCACCATAACATATGATCCGGCGAATTCCGATTTCCTTGGCCACCTTGAGTCCATGAATCAGAGCCTCATACTCTGCGACATTGTTGGATGCTGCGAAATGGACTTGCAGAAAATATTTCAGCTGATCTCGCTTCGGCGAGGTGAGAACCACGCCGGCACCCAGGCCCTCTTTTACTTTAGACCCATCAAAATGCATTCTCCAGTAATTGGAGTCCGGCAGGGACGGTTCATACTGCATCTCGGTCCAATCCACAAAGAAATCTGCCACTGCTTGAGATTTGATGGTATCTCTTCTCATATATTGCGGCGCATAAGCTGTGAGCTCGATAGCCCACTTGGCTACTCGGCCACTGGCATCCTTGTTGCCGAGTATTTCCGACACAGGGGCCGCACTCACAACAGTTATAGGTTGCTCCTGGAAGTAATGTTTCAATTTCTTGGCCGCCATGTAGACACCATAAGTCATTTTCTGGTAGTGAGGATAGTTTTGTTTTGAAGTGGAGAGCACCTCACTCAAATAATATACCGGCCTCTGCACGGTAGCTCCCTCTTCTTCTCGCTCCACCACTACTACCACACTAACGACTCGGTTAGTGGCAGCAATGTAGAGCAACATGGGCTTTCTTGGTAATGGCGAAGCCAATATCAGCGCTGTAGCCAACATCTTTTTTAGTTCATGGAACGCCGCGTCCGCTTGCGGGGTCCAGCTAAACCTGTCTGATTTTTTCATTAGTTGGTATAAGGGCAAGGCCTTTTCTCCCAACCGACCTAGGAAGCGGCTCAGAGAAGCCAGACATCCGGTGAATTTTTGGACATCCCGGAGACATCTCGGTAACCTCATGTTTTCTATTGCCCAGATCTTAGTTGGATTTGCCTCGATACCTCGGCTTGACACAAGAAAACCGAGTAACTTTCCTGCTGGTACACCGAATGTGCATTTATCCGGATTAAGTTTTAGCCGGAATTTCCGCAGGTTTGCGAATGTCTCTTTGAGATCATCCAACAAGGTGTGTTTTTCTTTAGTTTTTATGACTATGTCATCGACATACACCTGCACATTTTTGCCTATCTGATCGTGTAAACATTTCTGCATACAACGCTGGTAAGTAGCGCCGGCATTTCTCAACCCAAAACACATGACTTGGTAGCAATAAGCCCCGTACGGGGTGATAAAGGCAGTCTTTATTTGATCAGAAGGGTTCAGCGGTATCTGGTGAAAACCAGAGTACGCATCTACAAATGATAATAGTTCACACCCGGCCGTGGAGTCGATCACTTGATCGATCCGAGGCAGCGGGAATGGATCCTTAGGACATGCCTTGTTCAGATGAGTGTAATCAACACACATGCGCCAGACAGTAGCAGCATCCGGGTCATCCTTCTTCTTTTCTACCAGGACCGGGTTAGCCAACCAGTCCGAGTACTTCACTTCCACCACAGCATTTGCTGCGAGTAACTTGGCTAACTCGTCACCCACAGCTTTTCTTCTTCCTTCAGCCAGACGCCGCGTAGGCTGCTTCACCAGCCTAGCATCCGGTCTGACATGTAATGATGCTTAGCCAACTCCCTCGGAACACCCAGCAAGTCCTGACTAGACCATGCAAAGATATCCCGATTCTCACGGAGGAAGTTGATGAGCTCGCTTTCCTATTTGCTGTCCAACCCGGCACCGATGATGACAGTGTGGTCCGGGTTAGACTCGTCAACGCCGACTTTCTTGGACTCCTTCGCCGCCTGAAAGGTTGCAGTCTGCTGCGGGTTAGCCGGACTCGGCATACCGAGTTGAGCGGACTGGGCCAGAGCCACCACCTCGTGGATTCTCCTCTTCTCTGCAGCGATCACCAATGACTCGGCCAGGAGTGATCCGGCAGAGGCACACTCCATGGAGCGCTTGTAGTCACCCGAGATAGTGATGACACCATTCGGACCCGGCATCTTCATTTTTAGGTAGGCCACATGAGTGGACGCCATGAACTTGGCGAGTGCTGGCCTACCGAGTAAGACATGATACGGACTTTCGAGGTCTACTACCTCGAACAGCAGACTCTCAGTTCTGCAATTGCATTTGTCGCCAAATGCGACATCTACCCAGACTGGGCCCGTGGGCGCATGCGACACACCCGGCACGATCCCATGGAAGGTGGTCCTGCTTGGCTGCATCATGTTCTTGGCAATTCCGAGTTTGACCACGGTGTCCTTGTACATGATGTTGATGCTGCTCCTGTTGTCCACTAGGACCCGGCTGAAACTGACATTGATGCTGGGTCCGACGAATGTCGGATTCACCACTAAAGCATAACCTCCTGGGTTGGGCATGACCCTGGGATGATCATTGATGCTCCAGTTGATCTCATCCTCAGACCAGTGGGCCGGGAGGCGGGGACTTGGCCAGCCGGGGAGCCGGAGTCGGCACGGGCGGGCGCGGCCAGCCGGGAGGCGGGGAGCCGGCCAGGCCAGCCGGAAGGCGGCGAGGCGGGAGGCCGGAGCGAGGAGCCGGGAGGCGGCCAGCACGGGGAGGAGCCGGCGCGGGGAGACGGACCGGGGCGGCTGGGAAGCCGGCAAGGCGGCCAGACGGGCGCGGTTGCCGGCGTGCACGGACGCGGGAGCCAGCCAGGATGGGGCGGAGGCGAGCCGGCACGCAGGCGGGCAGCGTGTCGGAGCGGAGGCGGCCGACTCGGGCAGAGGCGGAGCGACGGAGCGGAGACGGAGCGGCGGAGCGGGGGCGGCCGAGTGACCAGCGACGGTGCGGGCGCAGCCAGGCAGGTACCCAGCAGGGGCGGGTGGAGTAGTAGCGAGCCGAAGGTGAGACGGGCGCGGACGCGGGCTCGGCCGGACTAGCGCAGACGCGGAGCCGAAGAATTCAAGGATGGCCGCGTGCGCGCGAGCCGGAACGTGCGTGGACGGAGTTGGGGGGAGCTTGGGCGCAGCTGCTCGTGGACTTGGATGAGCGCGCGGTTGCACGGGCGCGGAGGAGCGCGATCGCGGGCGCAGGCAGTAGAGGTCGATAGTGCAGGGACGCGGGCACGGACGAGGTCGTGCGGCGCAGGCGCGGTCAGTGGCGTTGATGGAGGCGCAAAGATGCATGTGCTGGCGCAAAGGAGCACGCGTGGGTGCTTACGGAGGTGAAGAAATGCGGACGCGGACGTGGTGGAGGCGTCGTGCGGGGAGGAGCTCGTGCGCTGGAAGTCCTGGTGATGGGCGCGGCCCCAGGAGAGGTCGAGGGAGGCCGGCGGCGTGGAAGTCAAGTTCACGGGCGACGGCGTGCCTGCGCAGACACGGAGTAGCTCGAGCGGCAGGCTGAGGACGCGGTCGTGCGCTGGTGTCGATCCAGATCTAGACCCGTAGATCCAGCACAGCGCCATGGCCAGCGACGAAGATGTCGACGAAGATTGGTCTCGCCGAGAACGGGATCTGGTCGCTGCTAGCCCCACGGTGGGCGCCAAATGTCGTGGTGGGTTGCACGGCATATCCATCAGAGATGGAAAGATTGTGGGGGCAAGGCAGCGATGGCGTTCCGGCGGGATTGGGTACAAGCACGGCAAGAACACACGCGATGTACCCAGGTTCGGGGCCCTCCTATGGAGGTAACACTCCTACGTCCTGCATGTCTGATGTATATCGTGGCATAGATCTCGGGCTACATGGTTGCTCCTTGAGCTGTGTTCATCTCTCCCTAACTAGAGGAGGAAGAAGGGGTAGGTGGGGATGAGAAGAGACTCCACCTCCCAAATATGTATCTAGGGTTTCCTCTAAAGGTTGCCTCTCAAGGGCTCCCTGGTGCACCTTATAAAGGGGATGCCCAGGGGACAAAGGGGTGGCCCATTAGGCCCAGCTAGTACTACTTAGGGCAGCCTGGAGCTTCCAGCCGGACGGGCTGCCTGGAGCTCAAGCCGGACGGGCTGCCTGGAGCTCCAGCCGGACGGGCTGCCTGGAGCTCCAGCCGGTCGGGCTGCCTGGGGTCTCCAGCCAGCAGCTTGCTTGATCCTCGTGGTTTGCTTTTCTTGTTCTTTTGTTGAGTCGTGGACTTTGGCATACCCGGGGGTCATTCCCCCGACACTAGCCCCCGAGATCGTGGAGTCTTGCTAGCTTGCTGGGAAGACTTCGCGATCTTCCCCTTGTCTTGGTTGTTGTGGATGAGATGCTGGAGTCGGAGGTGAAGCCGGCTGATGCCAAATGAACTTGAAGCCGGACGAACTTGAGGCCGGATGGACTTGAAGCCGGATGAAGTTGGAGCTGGATGAACTTGACGCCACATGAACTTGACGCCAGATTAACCTGAAGCCGGACGAACTTGACGCCGAGCAAAGTTGAAGCCAATGAAATCCTTGAAGCCGGATGAAAGTTGTGGTCAGATGAAAATCCCTGAAGCCGGATGAAAATCCTTGAAGCCGGATGAAAATCCTTGAAGCCGGATGAAAGTCCTTGAAGCCGGATGAAAATCCTTGAAGCCGGATGAAAGTTGTGGTCAGATGAAAATCCCTGAAGCCGGATGAAAATCCTTGAAGCCGGATGAAAATCCTTGAAGCCGGATGAAAATCCTTGAAGCCGAATGAAAACCCTTGAAGCCGGATGAAAATCCTTGAAGCCGGATGAAAGTTGTGGCCAGATGAAAATCCCTGAAGCCGGATGAAAATCCTTGAAGCGGGATGAAAATCCTTGAAGCCAGATGAAAACCCTTGGAGCCGGATGAAAATCCTTGAAGCCGGATGAAAATCCTTGAAGCCAGATGAAAATTGTGGCCAGATGAAAATCTTTGAAATTGAACCGGGCTCTTGACCAGGGTGTGAGTCCTCCGGGTCTGCGGCTGCGCAGCCCCCGGGAATGAGATGCCGGCTGACGGCGTGGCAGCCCCCGGGCTCTTGGCCAGGGTGATAGAGTCCTCCGGGTCGGCGTATGCGCAGGACCCGGGAATGAGATGCCGGCTGACGGCAGCCCCCGGGCTCTTGGCCAGGGTGATAGAGTCCTCCAGGTCGGCGTATGCGCAGGACCCGGGAATTAGATGCCGGCTGACGGCGTGGCATCCCCCGGGCTCTTGGCCGGGGTGATAGAGTCCTCCGGGTCGGTGTATACGCAGGACCCGGGAATGAGATGCCGGCTGACGGCATGGCAGCCCCCGGGCTCTTGGCCGGGGTGATAGAGTCCTCCGGGTCGGCGTATGCGCAGGACCCGGGAATTAGATGCCGGCTGACGGCGTGGCAGCCCCCGGGCTCCTGGCCAGGGTGATAGAGTCCTCCGGGTCGGCGTATGTGCAGGACCCGGGAATGAGATGCCGGCTGACGGCAACCCCCGGGCTCTTGGCCGGGGTGATAGAGTCCTCCAGGTCGGCGTATGCGCAGGACCCGGGAATTAGATGCCGGCTGACGGCGTGGCATCCCCCGGGCTCTTGGCCGGGGTGATAGAGTCCTCCGGGTCGGTGTATACGCAGGACCCGGGAATGAGATGCCGGCTGACGGCATGGCAGCCCCCGGGCTCTTGGCCGGGGTGATAGAGTCCTCCGGGTCGGCGTATGCGCAGGACCCGGGAATGAGATGCCGGCTGACTGCGTGCCAGCCCCCGGGCTCGCGGCTCGGGGTGTTGTAGATGTGCGTCCGGGTCTGTGGAGCCGGCTTGGCGGCTGCGCAGCCCCGGGAATAATATTGCCGGCTTGGCGGCTGCTTGCCTCTGGGTCTCTTGGACCGGAGGTCTTTGGCCTTCTGCCGGTTGGCGGCTATTGCGCTTCCGAGCTCCAAGTTGGGAGTGATGGCGATGATGACGTCGAGCCCCCGAGCTTCGCGGTGTGGGCGATGGCGGTGACGTGCTACCGAGGTTTGCTACGGGGGCAATGATGATGTCGAGTCCCCGAGAACCCAGCTGCGGAAGGAGCCGGTCGAAGGGGTAGCCAGCTGGAGGAGCCAGTTGGCTTGGGGATCCACTAGCCCCCGAAGCTGTCGAGGACCTGCAGCGCCAGCGGGAGGTCCTTGGCAGGTTCATGCAAAAATAGCCATGCAAGAGACAAAGTTAGTCATTAGACCTCAACATGCAAAATTTACGTTGTTTGAAGGTTCTTGTTGTTTTCTGTAATCGAGGTAGGGGTGCTGCAGTCTGGCAGCGGAATAGGCTAGGGACAGCCGGCTTGCTCGAGCCGGTCAGGCAGCTAAAAGAATTCGGAGCTCCTCTGCCGGCTGGCCCATTATTCTTCCTACTATTATTTAGCAGCCGGCCCGGCCGGCTCCCTTTTTTTTCTTTTTTTTAAAGCCGGCCCGTGTCTCTTTTTTCCTTCTTTTTTCTTTTTTCTTCTCTCTTTCTTCAGCCGGCCTGTTCCTCTTTGCCTTCTTCCGGGGCAGCTGTCCCAACGGAAGTGCCGGAGCCGGTCACGGCCGTCCGGATTGCGGCAGGCGGACGAGCGCCGCGCTCATGGACGCTGGAGGGGCACGGGACGCAGCCGGCGGGCCGGGAGGCGGGGACTTGGCTAGCAGGGGAGCCGGAGTCGGCACGGGCGGGGCGCGGCCAGCCGGGAGGCGGGGAACCGGCCAGGCCAGCCGGAAGGCGGCGAGGCGGGAGGCCGGAGCGAGGAGCCGGGAGGCGGCCAACACGAGGAGCCGGCGCGGGGAGACGGACCGGGGCGGCCGGGAAGCCGGCAAGGCGGCCAGACGGGCGCGGTTGCCGGCGTGCACGGACGCGGGAGCCAGCCAGGATGGGGCGGAGGCGAGCCGGCGCGCAGGCGGGCAGCATGCCGGAGCGGAGGCGGCCGACTCGGGCAGAGGCAGAGCGGCGGAGCGGAGACGGAGTGGCGGAGCGGGGGCGGCCGAGTGACCAGCGACGGTGCGGGCGCAGCCAGGCAGGTACCCAGCAGGGGCGGGTGGAGTAGTAGCGAGCCGAAGGTGAGACGGGCGCGGACGCCAGGCGCGAGCGGTCGGGCGTGGACGCGGGCTCGGCCGGACTAGCGCAGACGCGGAGCCGAAGAAGCCAAGGATGGCCACGTGCGCGTGAGCCGGAACGTGCGTGGACGGAGTTGGGGGGAGCTTGGGCGCAGCTGCTCGTGGACTTGGATGAGCGCGCGGTTGCACGGGCGCAGAGGAGCGCGATCGCGGGCGCAGGCAGTAGAGGCCGACAGTGCAGGGACGCGGGCACGGACGAGGTCGTGCGGCGCAGGCGCGGTCAGTGGCGTTGATGGAGGCGCAAAGATGCAGGTGCTGGCGCAAAGGAGCACGCGCGGGTGCTTACGGAGGTGAAGAAATGCAGACGCGGACGTGGTGGAGGCGTCGTGCGGGGAGGAGCTCGTGCGCTGGAAGTCCTGGTGACGGGCGCGGCCCCAGGAGAGGTCGAGGGAGGCCGGCGGCGTGGAAGTCAAGTTCGCGGGCGACGGCGTGCCTGCGCAGACACGGAGTAGCTCGAGCAGCAGGCTGAGGACGCGGTCGTGCGCTGGTGTCGATCTAGATCTAGACCCGTAGATCCAGCACAGCGCCATGGCCAGCGACGAAGATGTCGACGAAGATTGGTCCCGCCGAGAATGGGATCCGGTCGCCGCTAGCCCCACGGTGGGCGCCAAATATCGTGGTGGGTTGCACGGCATATCCATCAGAGATGGAAAGATTGTGGGGCAAGGCGGCGATGGCGTTCCGGCGGGATTGGGTACAAGCACGGCAAGAACACACGCGATGTACCCAGGTTCGGGGCCCTCCTATGGAGGTAACACCCCTACGTCCTGCATGTCTGATGTATATCGTGGCATAGATCTCGGGCTACATGGTTGCTCCTTGAGCTGTGTTCATCTCTCCCTAACTAGAGGAGGAAGAAGGGGTAGGTGGGGATGAGAAGAGACTCCACCTCCCAAATATGTATCTAGGGTTTCCTCTAAAGGTTGCCTCTCAAGGGCTCCCTGGTGCACCTTATAAAGGGGATGCCCAGGGGACAAAGGGGTGGCCCATTAGGCCCAGCTAGTACTACTTAGGGCAGCCTGGAGCTTCCAGCCGGACGGGCTGCCTGGAGCTCTAGCCGGATGGGCTGCCTGGAGCTCCAGCCGGACGGGCTGCCTGGAGCTCCAGCCGGTAGGGCTGCCTGGAGCCTCCAGCCAGCAGCTTGCTTGATCCTCGTGGTTTGCTTTTCTTGTTCTTTTGTTGAGTCGTGGACTTTGGCATACCCGGGGGTCATTCCCCCGACACCATGTGCGATGGACCCACTTTGACCGCATCAGGGGAACCCCATGTTCCACTGTTGCGACAGTGTCCAAGGGTGACCCAGTGTAAACTTGTAAGTCCAGGGACCCGACCGCCTTTATAAGGAGGGCCCTGGACCTTAGATCGACAAACCTAGACAAGTCAGAGAACCCGGAAGACCAGACCCCAAAGAGGTTGAAGCCGAAGCAGGAAGTAGGTCTTTACCTCCATCAAGAGGGGCCGAACCTGGGTAAACTCTTTGTCCCTCGTCAAGATTAACCAGCTCCTACGTACTTCGATCACCAATGGCCCCACAACTTATATTCCCTGAGGAAGAACTCGCCGTGACAACCGCACGACACTATGACTGTCAGCCGTGGTCGTCTGAACCACGTCTCTGCTGAAGAAGCTGAAGAGGATCCCAGTGTCCTCATGGGTACGCTTAGAATCAATGATATTCCCGCTTCAGTTTTGTTTGATTCTAGAGCATCACATTCTTTCATATCGGTAACCTTTGCGCAAAACAACCACATACCATTTGAAGAAATGAACACTCCTCTGGTGATTAACACCCCTGGGTCTCGTTGGCAAACCAAGTGGGTTACTCCTGAGGTTCAGATTTCCATGGGTTCAATACCCTTTCCGTTCCCGTTGATAGCACTGAAGTCAGATGGTCTAGATGTTATTCTGGGCATGGACTGGCTAGTCAAATACCAGGCTAACTTGAACTGTGCTGCCAAGACTGTCACAGTGCTCCACCCAACCTTCGGGCTAGTGCGTTACTGGTCCCCTTCATCCGCAACTCCATCCGCTGCCACTCCTCTCTCTCCGGAGATCAGTCTATACTTCATGGAAGGTATCACCCCGCCTGAGATGCATAAGGTAGATGTGGTGTGTGATTTCCCCGACGTCTTTCCTGAAGAATTGCCTGACATGCCACCTGATCGAAGTGTGGAGTTTGTCATCGAATTGGTTCCGGGAACTGCTCCGATTTCCAAAAGGCCTTGCCGCATGCCGGCGGAAGAGTTGTCTAAGCTGAAGAAACAAATTGATGAGCTGATGGAGAAGGAATTCATTGGGCCTAGTAGCTCGCCCTGGGGTTGCCCAGTCATCTTTGTCAAAAAGAGGGATTCTAATGTTCCTCATCTGGTTGTTGATTATCGTCCTCTGAATTCGGTAACCATCAAAAACAAGTATCCTATTCCTCGGATAAATGACCTCTTTGATCAACTAGCTGGTGCAACTGTATTCTCCAAGATGGATCTGAGGTCAGGCTACCATCAGATCAAAATCAGGAAAGAGGATATTCCGAAGACGGCTTTCACTACCCGTTATTGTTTTGTACGAGTATACCGTCATGTCCTTTGGTCTCACCAATGCCCCGGCTACCTTCATCAGGCTTATGAACTCCATCTTCCATGAGTACCTCGAAAAATTCGTCATAATATACATTGATGACATCCTCGTTTACTCCAAAACCGAAGAAGAGCATGCTGAGCATCTTCGGCTATTTCTGACGAAACTTCGTGATCATCGTCTCTATGCTAAGGTCTCCAAGTGTGAGTTTTGGTTAAAGGAACTCATCTTCCTGGGTCATGTGGTGTCAGCTGCTGGAGTAGGTGTAATACCCGACAAGGTTCAGTCAATTCTGGATTGGCTGACTCCAAAGTCGGTCAAAGACATCCGTAGCTTCCTTGGGTTAGCGGGTTATTACCGCCGATTCATCGAAGGCTTCTCCAAGATAGCCAAAGCATTGACTGACCTTCTCAAGAAAGATAAGAAGTTCGTATGGACGGACAAAGCTGAAGAGAGCTTCCAAACCCTAAAACTCAAACTCACGACCACTCCTGTGCTTGTCCTTTCGGACACCAACAAGGACTTTGTCGTCTTCTGTGACGCCTCTCTACAAGGCTTAGGCTATGTGCTGATGCAAGAAGGCCATGTAGTAGCATATGCTTCTCGCCAACTCAAACCGCATGAGCACAACTATCGAACTCATGATCTAGAGCTTGCTGCCGTGGTTCATGCTCTGAAGCAATGGAGACCCTACCTGCTGGGCAACCATTGCGAGATCTTCTCGGATCACCAGAGTCTAAAGTGTCTCTTCACCCAGTCAGATCTGAATCTCCGACAGAGAAGATGGTTGGAATTAATCAAGGACTATGATGTGACCCTCAGCTATTAGCCCGGCAAGGCCAACGTCGTGGCAGATGCGCTGAGTTGCAAGTCTTATTGCAACACCTTGATGGTTGAGAAGGCTTAACCTGCTCTGCATGAAGAATTCGCCCGTTTGAATCTGGAAATTATTCCTTCCGGATTTCTGGCAAACTTAGAGATCAAATCCACTCTTGAGGATGAGATCAAGGCAGCCCAACATCAGGATGCTGGCATCCAAAAGATCAAGGAGAATATCGCAAGTGGGAAAGCTAAATGTTTCTCTATTGATGACTCTGGTGTTATCTATTTCGGGGACCGTCTTGTGGTGCCCAAGAGTGGGACTGTGAAAGGGGTGATACTCCAAGAAGCACATGAATCTCCCATATCCATCCACCCTGGTAGTACCAAGATGTACCAGTATCTCCGCAGTCAATTCTGGTTGACTCGCATGAAGCGAGAAATTGCTAAGTATGTTGCTGAATGCGACGTCTGTCACCGTGTGAAGGCTGAACATCAAAGGCCAGCGGGTATTCTTCTCCCCATAGCTATTCCCGAGTGGAAATGGGATGAAGTTGGTATGGACTTCATTACTGGCTTCCCAAGGTCACAAAAGGGTAATAATGCCATCTGGGTAGTTATTGATCGTCTGTCCAAGGTCGCTCACTTCCTTCCGGTTCGTGACGATATTCCAGCAAGCCAACTTGCTGATTTGTATGTTGCCCGGATTGTTCCCTTGTATGGTGTTCTACTGAGGATCATCTCAGACCGTGGAAGTCTATCTGTGTCCAGATTCTGGCAGAGCTTCTAAACTGGTACGGGAACCCGTCTCAACTTCAGTACAGCTTATCACCATCAGGCTGATGGTCAGACTGAAAGGGTAAACCAAGTTCTGGAGGACATGCTTCGGGTATGTGTTATCTCCTTCGGTAAAGGTTGGGAAAAGTATCTCCCCCTCGCCGAGTTCTCCTACAACAATAGCTATCAAGCTAGTTCTCTATGGGAGAAAATGTCGGACTCCTCTGAACTGGTCTGAAACCGGAGAGAGGCCACTCTTCGGTCCTGATGTGATCAATGAGGCTGAAGAGAAAGTCCGTATCAATCGAGAGAATCTCAAGATTGCTCAGTCTAGGCAGAAGAGCTACTATGATAAACATCATCAGGAGGTTCACTATGCCATTGGTGACAAAGCCTACCTTCGTGTCTCTCCCCTCTATGGGGTTCGCCGTTTCGGGATAAAAGGGAAACTGGCACCTCGCTTTGTTGGTCCTTTCACTATACTGGCTAAGAGAGGTGATCTCTCCTACCAATTGGAGCTCCCAGAGAAATTCCCGGATGTGCATGATGTGTTCCATGTTTCTCAGCTCTGTCGTTGCTTCAAAGATCCTATCCGTGGGGTTGATCATGAAGTGTTGGACATCCAGGAGGTTCTGACTTACCGTGAGCATCGTGTCCGCATTTGGATGAAGCGGAAAGGAAGACTCGTAACCAGACCATCAAGTTCCTCAAGATCCAGTGGTCTAACCATTCTGAAGAAGAAGCAACCTGGGAACGTGAAACTAGTCTTCATCGGGAATACCCCGCCTTCTTCACTCAAGCCTAGAATCTTGGGACGAGATTCCTGTAAGGGGGGTTGATTTGTAACAGCCCCAGTTTGGTACTAATTTGAACCAAATTTTCACTTTTGCATTCCACTTGTACCATGGCATACATATTTGAATTTGCAAAGTTTAATAAAGCAACAAATGGAAAACATTTAAAAGGGAAACAAACACCTTCCCAAATTTCAAACCAACTGCAATTGCTCAACTTGGCAAACAAATTATTTTGAACATCCAATTTGTCCAGGAAGTTCCAAGAATACATTTTACAAATATTTGTCAAAAGCAATTCTTGCCAAGCAAAGAATTAAAGTTGAGAATTCAAAAGTAGTTCAAATCAATTTCTATTTTTGAAACCATGTTGAACTGTTCAAAAATTCAAAATAAAAATATGGGTAGCTTCCTTCCTTATTGTGAGCCTCCCTGAAAATTTTTATAAATTTTGAAAAGGTTTAAGTACCCCAATTAAATGGTTTTAGTTGCTGCCTTTAAAAGAAGAAAATCAGAAAAAGGGAAAAGCAGGGTAGGGGGTTATGTGCAAAATGGCCATCATCCCTATCGCCACAGTGCTTGCCCTGGCGCCATGCCACCGCTCCTCGCCATCCCACCGCGCTGCCTTCTCCCTAGGTGGATAAGGAGGCCACCCGACGCCCACCTGCTCCCCCTCACTCGTTTCCCTCCCTGTTTTTTCCCGTTCCCGAAACCTAACCCTAGCTCCATGGCCGACGTCGCCCCGCCGCCGTCCTTCGCGCGTCGCTGCCGCTAGGGACCTCCCCAAGCAAATCAAAGTGGGGCAAAAGCTCCGCCTCGTCGCCCTCGTCGTCCTCATCCAAGGAATCGATCCAGTTCGCCGTCATCGTCGCGCACGAGCTCGTCTTCCTCAACGCCGGCCGCTACGCGTCGAGCTCCATTGCCGCCGATTTTGGCCTCCCCCTTCACCACTAAGAGCAGCTACGCGTCGAGGGTAAGCTTGCACTTTTCCTGGACGTCCTCGTCCTCCTGCTCTTTCTCTAGTTCGCCGTGCCGCCGTAGCTCGTCTTAGACCCGCCGCCGGTCGCCGTCGCTATCATCGTTCCAGCGACCAATAGCTAGCAGCGCCACCCCTTTTTGCTTCCCGTAACTAGGCGCGTCGAACGCACCCGTTAGGACACTCCCAAACGCGCTAGGTCGACGGATCCGTGCGCGACGCCGCCGGTGGTCACCGCGTGCGCGCCGGTCCTGGCCTCGGCCCAGTCAAAACGCTTCGTCGGTACTACCGGGCTGTTAGCCGGAAGTACCGACCGTAGGTTGATTCGGTACTGGATACTTCTGTTAATTTCCGGAAGTAGCTTGGAAGTTTCCCCGGAAGTACCGACTTGACCGGTACTACCGGGCTGTTAGCCGGAAGTACCGACCGTGAGTTGTTTCGGTACTGGATACTTCTGTTATTTTCCGGAAGTAGCTAGCAAGTTGCCCCGGAAGTACCGACTTGACCGGTACTACCAGGCAGTTCACCGGAAGTACCGACCGTTGGTTGATTCGGTACTGGATACTTCTGTTAATTTCCGGAAGTAGCTCGGAAGTTGCCCCGGAAGTACCGACTTGACCGGTACTACCGGGTAGTTAGCCGGAAGTACCGACCGTAGGTTGTTTCGGTACTGGATACCCCTGTCATATTCCGGAAGTGGCTTGGAAGTAGCGCCGGAAGTACCGACCTGTCCGGTACTACCGGGCCGTTTTCCGCTAGTACCGACTTAGCTAATTAAAATTTGAGAAAATCATAACTTAATAAATATTGACTCAAATTTTGCAAATGATATACCAAAATGATCAGCAAATCAAAAGCTATCTAGTTATGATAATTTCACAGCATGACAACAACTTTTCCTTTGATGTCATTATCGAAATGGTTAAAAGAATTAAATTTGAATAACCGTTTAATTCACCATCTATTCATCGTTACTCGGAAAATTGCAAACAAGGTACCAAAATTATCAGGAGAACAATACCTATCTAATAATGTCATTTTCATGCATATTTAAACCACTTTTTAGTACTGTAATAGTTCATAAGCAATCTGATCATTAAGTTAAACATGGGGTTGTTTCCAAATAATTGCACAAATTATTTTGGCACTCCCTTTAAATTGTTAGGTACATTTAGATGATGTTATCATTGCATAAACTTGACATGTCATCATGATTGTGCATTGCACCTTTGTATTCCTGTTATTTATTTGTTCTCCTGTTATTGTTTGTGTATCGGTAGATTCATGAGTCGAGGTTCCCCCACCATACCTTGACGATCCGTGCTATCAGCCCCGTCTGCAAGGCAAGAGATAACCTAACCTTCTGTGCATGTCTCATCCTATTGTTTTACACAAGTATTTTCTCCACCATAATATTGCATTCGATTCCAATGTCAACTTTTGGTCAATGTATAGAGTATCCCATTAATTGCATGTTCCCTACACCATTACATGTTTTCCCTCCTATGATCCATAGGTTTGATGTGTTGGCCTGAGTTAATTTATATCTATTGAACACATGCTTAGCCATGCTTAGTCGAATTATTAGTCGTCCAGTGAATATTTCCATAATTGTGAAGTTGATGGAATGTTCGAACAAGGTGGAAACTTGTGGTACTTAATTAAAATCTTTAATGGCTTGGATGAGTTGCCATCGGGGTTGATGGTGTTTTGCCTCATTCTTGCCGCCTAGGTGCGAGTTCTTTACCTCTTGAACCAAGACTGAGCATGCTTCCATTCGGTGGGACATATGGAATCCTTAGTAACTGAATAACTTGTGAGAGGCTAGCCAAGGGTCCTCTAGTTTGAGCTTTCCATTTGCGTGTGACTGGGATGGTGGAAAAAGGCTCGATGAGGACGGTGGTGTTTAGGATGTGGCCACGGGGCAGGGTGTTGGAGGCACTGAACCTGTCCTTCCGCACACTGATGATCCTTGGGTTAGCCTCATGCAAGGTAAAGGTTTAACCGCACCCACTCACCGGCTTTCCCCAGAAGAGAGCTAATCAGGCTAGCCGGACGGTACCGGTGGTAAAAACAGTACACCCCGGCAGGGTTTAATCTTTTCGAAAAGCCGTGTCCATGGTTATGGACCTCTTGGGAACGGACGATAAGACCATAAATAACATGAACTTAATTAAAATTTGCCAACGTGTGTTAAAGGTTCATTTCCTCGAGGGTGATTCGAGGGGGTGCCTTGGTGGAGATGAGTGGTGGTGTCTGGATACTATTGGTTCACTGTGAACTGAAGAAAGAAGTTTTGCTATCTTATCCCCTTTCGAAAAACCTTCTGAGTAGTCGATGCCATGAGTCATGTCTTTAAAAAGGAAAACTAGCTTTATGCAAAACAACTACTTTACAGCTTTGAAGCCAATCACCATTGGGCCTATATTGCCCTAGTAATCTTGCGAGTACGTTGTACTCAGCCTTGCTTTGTTGATTATTATTTGTTTCAGAGGAGGACGTCACCGAACAGGAAGGTGTGTTCTTTGTGTTGCGATTGAAACGCGTCATACGAACACGTCCTCGTGTACCCACGGTGCCGGGGGAGATACTCCGCAACTCGCCCCGCGGGAGTCCAACTTGTAGCGCGATACGCAAGACAGCTAGCAAGCTGGTTCTTTTAGAACCAGACGCCCCAGCCCCTCGGGAGGGACCCCGTCGGAGGAAGCCGGCGACGATTGGCTGAGTTAAGCCGGATTGGACCGCTCTCAACTCGATTGTCGATGCTCGATGAACTCTTGCGAAGTCGCCGAACAACGGAAGCAGGAACAAGGGTTTCGAGGGTAAAAAATAGGGTTTGTATTGATTGTCGATTGTTTGCTTCATTTCAATCGGCCGTCACCTCCCACATATATATAGCGAGGCGGCTGGACTTTCCGTGCAAGCAATTGTACTTCTACAAGGATTACAACTCATAGCATAGGTCGGTTTCTACTTCTAAACTAGGTAAGATTCCTGGCCGAAGTCGTATTGGGTCAGGACTTCATATGTCGTCTCCGGCTTCTTTTTGGAAAGTCACCCTTTGTCTTCTCTGGGTTAACCCCGAACTCTTTTTGACACCACCGACTTCCGTTTTGGGTTTTTGCAAGCATTGAATCACCTCGCGTTTGGCTTCTCCGATGTAGCTTCTGGAATCTTCAGGAAATCTTCGAATCTAGCCTACGCCGAGTTCCGTCAAACCGGGTTCTGGCTATATCGAGTTAACTCCTGCCGGGTCATGACCCCAGGTCTTCTCTGAGTCACCTTTCCTTCCGGGTAAACGCTTGAACCTGTGATCCGGGTTGTGACTAAACCGAGTCCTGGACATGTCGGGTTGGCTCCTGCCGGGTCCACCGAGTCGACATCCCCTACTGAGTGCTCCTGAACCCGGTACCTGCCAAAAACGGGTGCTAACACATGCCCCCCTGTTTTCTAGTAAAGCTTTCGTACTAGAAAATATTCGGTGTAGAAGATTTGTCTTAAGGGCGATGCTTAAGCTCATCGGCCATATGTGTGGCTTATGCAGTTTGCCACACGCTCGGGTGGAATTTCTTCAAGTACTTCCCATTGATAGCTCGGGGCAGCATGTTGCCTTCCAACGTTTCCACCAGATATGAGTTGCCGGGTACAATCCTTACGACTCGGAGTGGCCCTTCCCAACTTGGTGACCATTTGCCGAATCTTCGGCTTTTTGAACCGATGGGCAATATAACTTTCCAGACCAAGTCGCAATCTGAAAATCCTTGATCCGGACTCTCTTGTTGTAAACTTTTGCTACCCGCAACTTCTCCTTCTCAATGTCCTTCAGAGCCTTGATACGTTTGTCAGCTACCTCGTCTATGTTGTCCATCATCAAATTGTGATAATCCTCAGCCGACAAATCATTTTGCTTAGCGAACCTCAAAGCAACCAGATTTACTTCTACCGGTAAAACGGCTTCTTGTCCATAAACTAACTCGAAGGGAGTTACCTTGATTGCACCATGCTTTGAGATCCGGTGAGCCCACAATGCCTCGGACAATACCTCATGCCACCTCCTCGGGTAGTCCTGTACTTTCTTCTTAATCAACTTGATCAGAATTTTGTTGCTTGACTCGGCTTGTCCATTGGCTTGAGTGTAATATGGATATGAACTGAGCATCTTGATCCCGAGTGATTCGGCAAACTGCTTCACCTCTTTAGCCATGAAGGAGGTACCTTGATCTGTAGTGAGAGTTTGCGGGATAACGAATCTATGAACAATATGCTCCGTGATAAATTGAATTACCTCTTTGTGGGTCATATTCCGGAGGGATACTGCTTCGGACCACTTGGTGAAATAATCAGTAGCAACCAACACAAACCGATGCCCTTTGGATGATGCCGAGTTAATCATACCAATAAAATCCAATGCCCATCCTCGAAAAGGCCACAGCTTTATTACCGGGTTAAAAAGTGAAGCCGGTATTAACTGAATATCTCCAAATTTCTAGCACGCTTCGCATCATTTGTAGTATCGGAAGCAGTCATTGATCATCGTCGGCCAATAGAATCCGGCCCGTCTGAGCATCCACTTCATTTTGTGAGCCGACTGATGTGTCCCGCATAAACCATCATGAACTTCTCCCATGGCAACCCGAGATTGATCTTCATCCAGACATTTAAGAAGAAGACCATCAGTTGTTCGCCGATATAACTTGTCATCTATCAAAGTATACTTAAAAGCAAGCCGCCGAACAGCCCTATCTGTTTTCTGACTCGGATTCTTTAGATAATAAACAATAGGTGTCCTCCAATCAGCTAACCGGGTTCCACCAGAATCCTCCAGAGCCAAATTTGATAACCCAGCTTTCCCTCCATTGTCCGAGTTAGATGAACCGGTTTTTCCTCCAGCTTCCGAGTCGTTGACAACAGCTAGCATCGGCTTCTTTGCTGTGAAAAATACTCCTCTACTGACATGATAGCCTGATGCCTGCTGTGCCAACTCGTTGGCGAGCTAGTTGTCCTGCCTAGAAACATGAGATATAGAAAAATAATCCAAAGTTGATATGATATCCAGGCACCTGTCGAGATATGTGTTGAGTGATCCACTGTTGCATTGGAAGATCTTGGCCACTTGCTGTACGATAAGCAGTGAATCGCCATATGCTTCGACATGAGTCACCCCTGCATCCTTTAAAATTTCCAATCCGAATAGAAGAGCTTCGTATTCGGCTTCATTGTTAGTGCAAAAATAATCGAGACGACAAGAGGCTTCAAAGATAGTACCGTGGGGTGAAATATACACAATGCCGACCCCTTGTCCACTACTGCAAACTGAGCCATCGAAATAAAGTTTCCTCAGTACAGCCAACACAACATGTAAGTCGGCTTCTTGCTCTAGGTCAATCCGATGTTCAACAATGAAATCAGCTACAACCTGGCCTTTCACAGATTTGAGAGATTCATAAGCCAAATCATACTTGATTAACCCATACGCCCATTTGCTGATTCGTCCACTGAGAATCGGCCTATGTATCATGTGTTTGATGACATCGGTTTGACTAAAAACTTTGCACTCACTAGATAAAATATAATGGCGCAACTTGGTGCAAGCAAAATAAAGAGACAAGCACAACCTTTCCACAAAGCTGTACCTTCACTCGGCATCTAGCAGTCGCCGACTCAGGTATGTGATGACGTACTCCTGTCCTTCGGCCTCTTGAGTCAAAGCTGCTCCAATCACATTTTCCTCGGCAGCAATGTAAAGCCGGAACAGCAGACCACGACTCGGTTTCCTCAGAACCGGAGGTTTAGACAAGCAAGCTTTTATTCTATCAAATGCCTCTTGCTGCTTTGCCCCCCAGGTGAACCCGTCATCATTTTTGAGCCAAAGTATCTATGTGAACGCATCAACTTTCCCAGATAAGTTAGTAATAAATCTTCTCAAATAATTTACCTTGCCTAGGAATTTCTGCATGTCCTTTTTACAACTCGGCGCCTGCACTTTCTGGATAGCTTCAATCTTCGCCGGATCAACTTCTATGCCAGATTCATGTATGATAAAACCGAGAAACCTCCCAGCCGACACGCCAAAAGCACACTTCAACGGATTCATCTTGAGCCCATACTTCCTCATCCTTTCAAACGCGAGTCGTAAGTCGGCCAAATGATTTAACTCGCTGTCCGATTTAACAACCACGTCGTCAATGTACACTTCCAGTATGACCCCAAGAAGATCGTGAAATATCAAGTTCATCGCTCTCTGATATGTGGCTCCGGCATTTTTCAACCCAAAGGTCATTACCGTCCACTCGAATAAACCAACGAACCCGGGGCAGCGAAAAGCTGTCTTGGCCGAGTCTTCTTCGGCCATGAATATTTGATTATACCCCGCGTTTCCGTCCAGAAAGATGATGACTCGGTGTCCCGAGGCGTCATTGATAAGCATGTCGGCTATTGGCATAGGATATTCATCTTTGGGCGTAGCTCGGTTTAAATCTCGAAAGTCTATGCATGCTCTGATCTTACCGGATCCTTTCTTCTCAACCGGCACAATATTGGAAACCCATTTGGCATACTTGCAAGGCCGAATAAAATTGGCTTTTAGAAGCCGGCCAATCGCTTCTTTGATTCGGTCATATATTGCCGGGTTGAATTTAGGAGCCGGTTGCTTATATGGCCTGAAATCGGCCTTTATCAGTAACCGATGCTCAACGAGCTCTCGGCTTAACCCGGGCATCTCGTGGTACTCCCAAGCAAAGCAATCCACGTATTCCTTTACTAGCACGATTAACTCAGATTTATAATCGGCTTCTAAATTCCGGCTTACAAATGTCGGCTTGGGAACAGTGCCATCCCTAATATCTACTTCTTCGAGCGGGTCGGCCGACGTAAAACCTTGTCCCAACTTATCCATATCGTCTGGTTCTTCAATTGCTTCACACATACCGTTCCTCTCTGCCCGATACTTGTCCAAACGCTTCTACAACCACTCATTATTGTTGGGATCCATTTATTTGAGCCGTAGCCGATTGCTTACAACCGGCTTTAAGGATACTAGCATGAATCCGTCTCTGGTAGCACTCAGGAAATCGAACTCGGATAAATCACGCCCCGAGAGACATGCAGCATTTGAGTGTTGCCAATCAACAGTGGACTCGGCTAAAGCAATACATGCCGAGTTATCAGCATGAACGACTTCAATCTCGTCATCGATCCATTGTACAAGTTGCTGGTGCATGGTAGATGGCACACACTGATTCGCATGAAGCCAATCTCGTCCGAGTAACACGTTGTAATTCCCTTGCACCTCAGCAACGAAGAACGCAGTAGCCAGAGTCTTGCTTCCCACTGTGAGCTCCAGACTAATAACTCCTTTGGCTTCTACTCCTTCTCCTCCTTCGAACCCATTCAATACCATGTTCGTCTTCATGAGATCATCATCATCCAATTGTAATTTCTTGAAGACAGAATACGGCATTAAGTTTACCACAGCTCCTCCATCAACCATCATCCTGGTTACCGGCTTCCCGTTGATATGCCCTCTGACATACAAAGGTTTAAGATGCTTAACCGGTCCCTCAGGTTTCTCGAAGATAGCATTCTTGGGCTCGAAGTTAATCTGTGCTACCACGGCTTCTTCTTCTACAGCACGAAATTCAGCAGGCAAATAATATACCATGTTAATATCCATACCAACCCAAGTTGGCGTGCTCTCGTAGTCCAGTAGCTCTTCATCTGGTGGAGTCTCTGAGTCATTCATCGCCAACTCCGAGTTTCCTTCCGGCTCCTCGCCCATCGAATCATCTGCCGAGTCTCCATTGGCCGACTCGGTATCCGACTCGTCTGATGTCGGCTTGTCCTTTGCTTCCAAATCTGCTGCTTCCACTTCATCCGCCCATGATGAATAAGTAATGGTCGATACAGAAACCGGCCCTGTCTCGCTGTTCACAGCAGAACTAGGTGTAATCATCAAAGGAATCATCGGAGGATTCGGCTTTGGTACCCACAGTTGAGCCGACACCATTGGTCTTTCAGTGTTGAACTTGGAATCTCTGGCCTGCTCGGCCTCCTTTTCTGCCTTCTCTCGGTTCCTTGCCCTTTGCAGTTTGCGCTTCTGTGTCTTCGTTATACCCGGTGGGCACCACTTTGGCTGGGTGTATTTTGGATCCCGAGGTTTAGCTACCTCAGTTCGGCTGGATCCGGCTTCATGGTCACTGGATGTCGCTTTAGGAACGATAGCAAGTATCGGCTTATCATTTGCTGGTTCTGTAACCGGGTCCTTCAGTTTCAGCATGTGCGTCCCAATGACCAATGAATTGTCCGGGATCAACCTCCTCTCTATGTCGGCTGCCTTGGCTCCTTGCTCCTTGACTCGCCAATAAGAGGAATCACCCGGATACACGAGTCGGCTTTGCATAGTTTGTCGGGTTACTTGACGCTTGGACTCCCCAGCCGACTCTTGATGCCTGTAATTTCTCTTGGTAGATGGTGACCTCGGTCGCTTCCCATGTTGCCGGGTTACCTTAGACCCGGCCTGGCGCACATATTTGTTCAGCAACATATCAAAAGTCGGCTTGATTTTCCTTGGCTTGTATTCAACCTGATTTGTCTTCCATTTGCCGACTTCCAGGTTCTTGGGCTTCATGAACCGAGGTTGCCCCTCGAGTTCCGGATTCTGGATTCCGGATTCTCTCTCTCGTGGTTGTTGCCCCCCGAGTGTGGAGTTCTTGACCGTAATCTTGATAACCTCCTGTCCCCCGGGTTGCTGGGTCAATGTGATCTCTCTCCTTGCTTCCTTGACACCCGCTTCTCTCCGAGGCTCTCCAATAACCACGTTAGATTTGTTAGCGCCTTCGGCCGCTTCTGGCCGAAAAAGAGCTTTCTTTCCTTCAAGACCTAGCATGTTCATCGGAAACGGCTGTGTATCAATGGCCATGCCAGCAAAGCTTAATCGTCCATCATTGAGGGCCGATTGAATCTGTCGATGAAAGACATTGCAATCGTTAGTAGCATGAGAGAAAGAATTGTGATACTTGCAATAAGCGCGTCGCCTTAATTCATCAGGAGACGGCATAACATGGTTGACTCGGATCACTTTATCCTTTAACAAGGCATCAAATATTCTATCACATTTGCCTACATCAAAGCTACACTTTACCTCATCATCCCGGTTCTTACGAACGGGCTTTAGGTCATCACACGTATAAGGTTTGGCCTTACTCGGCCAAACAAACTCGTCTACGTAAACATCGGCTTCATCAACGGAGTTGGCATCATATTCGACAGCATTAAGCCTGTAGCACCCTCGCTTAGAAAAGCAAGAACACATCGTGAAATATGCTATTCCCTGGATCGAGTATGGATAGCAATTCACAAATAGATGTAATACCATGCATCAATGTCAAATAATTATTACATCGCGAGATCCATAAATAAAATATTCTTTACAAATTGCATAGCCAAAGGCTAGCTTCAATGCAAAGTTTGGCAGCGGAAACATAAGTAGCACAGAGAGCTTCATCATCTTCATGTGCCACTGGCATACATGTTGGTTGCAAGCTCGAAAGGTAGACGTCCTCACGCGTCATCGTAATAACCTGCAACATTAACGTTGCAGCCCAGGGAATTTGGGTCAATACCTTGTGACAGGCCGGCAAGCGATACTTTGGTGGAATATAAAATGGCAAGACTAATACTACATGCTTATTTGGCTGGTGGAGTTCAAGGCTATTGCGTAAAGCAAACTTTGTCCTACTTTTCATAAAACATTTTCTTTCTCAAAAAGAATATGAGACTCACCCATGGAACGCATCCAAGGTCTCATATACCCGTGTTCACCCATCAAATTTTATTATGAAATTGGAATGAGGAGATTTTCCATCGACATCCTTGTCCAGCTGCTCAGAATTGTCCGTAACCGAGGACACGGCTATGATCATAGTTTTACACTCTCGAGAGGTTGTGACACTTTCACCACGAGACTTCATCAACCCATTCTGTCCTTGACCTTCTTGAAGTGAAAAGGAAAGGTGAAGATGAAGACGAGACCTTTGGGAAACAGTCCCCTGTTCCTCTGGGCAGACCCATACCAGGGGTTCATCAGCTGAAATCTGCCGGAATCAGGTTCCTAGAACTTACTTAGTCAAGGCAGAGCCATAATACCAAGTGGCTGCACTGGAAGCAATCTAAACTTGGAGTGACTTAAATCTCTTTGTTCCTGGGTGGCCGTTCACAAGTGCACGTACTCAGTTAAAACCATGGAAATGGCCCTGAGCAGCCACTCAACTTTGACCACCAATAGAGCAAAACCAATTGCCACCCAGGTAGTTCATTAACTTAGTAGAGTTTTTATCCTTTCATACTACAATAAAACATTTCAGCATTGCAGTTCTAACTTCTACCAAGTGAATGGGTTCCTAAATCAACAGGAATAAAGGGTGATATACTAAACAGGTCTGCATAGCAATATAGTAGTACACCTATCATGTATACTACTGAAATAGTCTATAATGCATATATAATAAAATAGTAGGTCTTTCATGAAAGGGTGTATGCACTTGCCTTTTGGAACTTGTCGTTGCTCACACACTCTTCTCAAAGTAACTCGTAGCACTCCGTTCAATCTATACAATACAAACATATGGCAATAAGCAACAATACAACAATCAAAAGAACAAACATAACAACAAACATAGATAGAAATAAACATAACTAGGTTGGTGGTCTAAGTTCAATACATGATCCCATATGCAAAAAGAATCAATGCATTAGGTTTCGGGTTTGCCATTTGGGTCAGGGGTTGGTCTGAAATCAAATTTGAATATTCCAAATTGAATAGGTTGAAGGGTTGTTTCAAAGGTTCTAGGATTTGGTCTTGAACAAGATGATCACACAAAGGATGGTCAAAAGAGTTTTAAAACATTTTGAAACTATAGTTTGCAAAACATTAACATTTAAATGGCCTTTGGCACACTTTCAATGTTTATGTTTCAAAAAGTGGTAGCTAGGTATGGCTTTGGTCTCTCTGGACAAGGACAACTATTTGAGGAAGTTTTCTAAAAGAAAAAAAATTAAAAGGATTTATAGAAATTAAACTATATCAGAAATACTCCAAATTGAGTTTCTGATTTTGAAATCATTTTAAAATTACCAAAAATTAATTATAACAGTGGGACCATGTCATGCATGTTCCAAGGTTTCCAGAAATATTTTATTTGCAAAAATTGGACTTATAGATTTAAAACTATGCCAAATTTACTCAAATGACTCATTTGAAATTTGAATAAATTTGGATTTGTTACACTGAAAACTAACAGTGCCAAAAGATTCTACAAGTCCAGAGCTTTTCAAAAAGATAAAGTTTGCTAAATTTGGCCAAATGGTTTAAAAGATATGAAGGTTTGAAGGTATAGGGTCTTTTCTGCAAAAAGGCCATTTAAATCAATTTGGGAAAAATCCCAGAAAAGGCTTGGCTCGGCTGGGCTCGGCTTCGGCTCAGGCTTAAGCCGCGGCTTGGCTCGGCTCGGCTCGATCTAATCCCGGCCGTTCGATCTAGATCCTATGGTCTAGGTTCTAGGGTTTCTATACCGGCGGCGCGGTGGTCGTCGGAGACGGAGTGGACGGCGACCGGCGGCTTGGACGCTGATGAGCTCGACGCTCCGGTGGTGCTCCGGACCTCGGGAGGGGACGACGGCATGCGGCGAGGCACGGCGGAGAGGATGGCAAGGTCGGAGAGCTCGGGGGTGTCCTGGAATGGCGACGGGAGGCGACCGGAGGTGCGGCGGCGGACGGCGCGTTCGGGTCGACGACGAATCCGTTGATTTGGCTGCGGGAAAAATCAACCAAGGACATGAGGAGCTGCGCAAGAACAAGGCGAGAAGAAAGGGCATGGTTGCGGGCTCGGGGGCTTGCTTACCACGCCGGAATCGAGGAGGAACGGCGGTGGCCGTGAAGAACTCCGGCGAGCTAAATCTTTGCACTGGCGGCGCGATTCGGAGGGGGAGCAGAGGGCAAGGAGAGAGGAGAGAGTGGGCTTCAAGGGGCGTGCTCGGGGAGGCCAGGGGTGCCTTCAATCGGCCGCAATCAAGATGGGAGAGGATCGGGAGAAACGGCCGTGGAGGAGCTTGAAGGCGATGACGTCATGCTGACGTCATCAAAATTTATTTTTTTATTTATTTTTCTGTTTTCTTTTATCATTTTTGATTCAGGCCTCCAAATCAAGTAAAATAAATTTGTAAAAATTTGTAAAATTCCAAATAGTCAAAATAGACATTTAGGAACTATTTTTGGTGAAAACAAAATTACCAAAATACCCTTTTGGTCAAATTTGCCTTATATGGCTATTTGGGAAATTTCCAAATTTAGGTTTATAAATATCCCAAAATATTTAATTAGAAACCAGAGGATAATATGAGTAATATCATTCAAAATGATAACTCATTTTCATATTAAAATAATTTAAGATAAAACATTTTTATAAAACAAAGCTTGGAAAAGTATTTAAATTATTTCCACAAAAGAAATAGGGTTTATAATATCCCCATATTATTTGTTTTAAAACAATAAACCAAAGGGGGAAATACTATTTGAAAACCCCACTTAAATATTTTATTTCCAAGACTTTAAAGTTAGATTGTAAAATAAGGGAATATTTAATTTTAAAAAAAAACTTTGAAGATGTCAAAACAATCTTCTATAAAAGCTTTTCTTGATTTTTGGAGACTTTATTTAATTATTAATAAAAGTTTTAAATTTTTGTGATTTTTAAAACATTCCAAAATTTGGGATGTTACAAACCTACCACCCTTAAAAGGAATCTCGTCCCCGAGATTCGGAGAGGCTAGAAAGAAAGATGGGTTCGGATCTCAGGGTTTTAGACAACTGGGTGGGCTACCACCCTTAAAAGAAACTTTTGTAGGCAGTCTTGAACTCTTTCCTTCGGGCTAGGGTCCATCGGGTTAGTCTTTAGGTCTCACTGGGGTCAACTATATCTTACACTCATGAAGTGCTCCAACTCCAATAGGTGGGTGTCTCTTTAGATAACTTCGGATACCATTCTCTTAAATATGGATTGACATATTATGTCCTCACTCATGTGATGTCTTCGGCAATTTTCCTCTTCTCTAGGTTAACATCTTTCCGTGCAAGAAAAACGTCAATTCTAACGATACTCTCATGGTAGGTCAAGTCCTTCATTGCAGTATCTCTTCTTCATGAAAGCTGTGGTTTAACCTCACCGTATATATTACGCGTTGGCAACACTTGCCTCACATAGGGTTAAAATATACTATCCTCCTAAGGATCAGGCTTATCAACGTCGTCTCGCTTATAGGTTTGTCACTCAGATTACCATTCCTCATACAAAGCGAATGAAATGAGTAGTCGTCATGGTAGCTACTCCACATCGCACTCATATCATTACCTTGTACTTGGTTTGGAGAATCTCGTAAGCTAACACTTGGTCGATCTCACATGTCTAACAGAATGTTTCCAGTCTGTAAGACAACCTGAACTAAACTATCGATCCTTCAAACTATTGGGTTACGGAATTTACTACACGCGCTAGCTCACAAGCTATAGCTTCTTTGGTGATCCCTCTCCCTGGGGAAACATGCTTTCCATGTCGTCTTTGCTTGTCCATATCAGTGTCATGTCTTCATCCCTGAGATGATGAGCAGGCTTCACAACAATAGTAATTGCTTTGTCTAAGTTTTGGCATAAGATATTCGATACAAGTTTCACTCATCCCCACAAATTGTGGTTATTACATCGACATTACACCACTCTTTCATCATAGTGCTTATTTCCTCATACATAATCTAATGAAAATTAGTCGAGCAAGGCATTCACACGACGTCTCTTCCGACTTGGGCAATCATCAGTGAAGTGTCCTGTCTCTCTGCAGCGGTGGCAAAATACTGTTGTCATATCTCGGGGATCTTCTGGGCATTCTCTTTCATAATGACCCATTTTCTTGCAATTAAAACATTTCACATAGTTTTTGTCTTCCAACGGACATTTATTCGCATAATGACCCTTGTCCTTGCACTTGTAACATGTCACCTGACTGATGTCCCTGTTAGTCTCATGGTTGTGGCACTGCTGGCCATTTCCATTGTTGTGACCATTTTGTACATTTCCTTTGACTCCTCCATTGCTTGCTTTGAATCCACCACTACGGTTTATACCGTGATGATGGTGGTCGTCATTAGTTCTGTGATGGTTCACAAGTCCCTTCTTGAGGGAATTTAGCTTACTCTCTTCTTCAGTCTTCCATTCGAGGCAGTCGCTAGAATAGTGTCCCATCTTCTTACACTTATAACACTGTATGTGACTCAGGTCCTTCTTCTTCTTCTTTGGCCTTTCTCTAGAGAACATGTCTTTGTAATCTTCCTCATCATAATCCACCTCAACGGTTGGGAACCTTGTTGTCCGTTTAAAGGGGCAATCTCGAGAAATATGACCTTCCTCTTCACATGAATAACAACACTTGGTGGTGACCTTAGATGAGTTAGGATGAGTACTGATTTTGGCTTCTTCCTCCATCTTGTCATGAATAACAAGTCCCTTCTCATACTGTTTTGGCTTGATCCCATCACCAACCTCCTTCTCTGGGCAGTCATTTGCAAAATGGCCCGCCTCACTGCAATTGAAGCACACCACTTGGTTTCTATCTCGCTTACTTTTCCCTTTCTGATCTTGTTCTTCTAAAGTCTTCTGGAGAATTTGGTGCATTCCACCTTTGACTTGTTGACTGACTTCTTGCACCATGGGATAGAGCTGGCATTGAGCCGGAATGTGATTTGTCCCTTCACACAAAAAGCAGGTAACCTCGGTTATGGGATATCCTTCATCAGGATAGTTTGCCTCACAATGGGGCCACTCATCATGACATTCTTTGGATGAATGACCTATCACTCCACAGATTTTGCAGGCTCTAGGTCTTGCCATCATATTCTCCTTGATTTCAATGCCAGCATTAACCTGTGGTAACTGGTTACTGTTGCTCATCATCAGCTGCACCAATTGAGTTTGGTTGTCTAACCATTGTTGAAAAACTGTGGTTAACTCCTTATTGGGGTTGCTGGCTTGACTTTCATTCATCACTTGAGTCATCTGAGTCTGGGCTGCTACTAGCAACTGAACTGCATAGGGCACCTTGAGGTGGCTATCTTTTTCATCATGGTTGGTATGTGGGTGAAACATCTGGTTTGGTTTAACAGGGATGAGTAGAGGTAGAAGAAAATCTAAAAGAAGTTCTACTCAAACACAGTAGATCAAGGCAAATCATCTTACAAAGAACATCTAGCAAGCATCAAACAACAGTAAAAGAACCAATAAAAACAACTCCTCCTACTTAATTTTCGAAATTATAGTTTGGATAACAAACAAACACAACAAGGTTTTTCAAAATAGACACGATAGTACTGTCATACCACAATTTGGTAAGTCAATACAATATCACGATAACGTTATTCTAATAAAATGGTGGTCTAGTCTATCTCTTCCTTCAGTGCTTCAACATTCTCTTCTATTTCTTTGAGTTCGTCGAGGTACTTCTGGGTGTTGTGAAGTCAAAATTTGAAGTCTTCGATCAAGGCGCTTGATGGCTTCCCATAATTGTCATGTTGATCTTCAACGTCTTCGGAAACATTTGTGAGTTATGGTCATCTATAAATAAGATAAGATAACTTAGAAAGCAATTAGTTGAGAAGGTTACAAGAAGATATTAGGGAAGATTTGGACAAGAAGAAAATAACTTTTGTTCCTGTGGTCATTCTTATTTCTAATCCAAACCTAAGGTTTTCGAGCCTACAGGCAACATTACGCTCTGATACCATCTGTAGCGCCCTCGCTTAGAAAAGCAAGAACACATCGTGAAATATGCTATTCCCTGGATCGAGTATGGATAGCAATTCACAAATAGATGTAATACCATGCATCAATGTCAAATAATTATTACATCGCGAGATCCATAAATAAAATATTCTTTACAAATTGCATAGCCAAAGGCTAGCTTCAATGCAAAGTTTGGCAGCGGAAACATAAGTAGCACAGAGAGCTTCATCATCTTCATGTGCCACTGGCATACATGTTGGTTGCAAGCTCGAAAGGTAGACGTCCTCACGCGTCATCGTAATAACCTGCAACATTAACGTTGCAGCCCAGGGAATTTGGGTCAATACCTTGTGACAGGCCGGCAAGCGATACTTTGGTGGAATATAAAATGGCAAGACTAATACTACATGCTTATTTGGCTGGTGGAGTTCAAGGCTATTGCGTAAAGCAAACTTTGTCCTACTTTTCATAAAACATTTTCTTTCTCAAAAAGAATATGAGACTCACCCATGGAACACATCCAAGGTCTCATATACCCGTGTTCACCCATCAAATTTTATTATGAAATTGGAATGAGGAGATTTTCCATCGACATCCTTGTCCAGCTGCTCAGAATTGTCCGTAACCGGGGACACGGCTATGATCATAGTTTTACA
Organism: Puccinellia tenuiflora; assembly: GCA_012064385.1. Lineage (NCBI taxonomy): Eukaryota > Viridiplantae > Streptophyta > Magnoliopsida > Poales > Poaceae > Puccinellia > Puccinellia tenuiflora. The sequence goes on from QRDG01000415.1 coordinate 1,428,429, forward strand.
CTCTCGAGAGGTTGTGACACTTTCACCACGAGACTTCATCAACCCATTCTGTCCTTGACCTTCTTGAAGTGAAAAGGAAAGGTGAAGATGAAGACGAGACCTTTGGGAAACAGTCCCCTGTTCCTCTGGGCAGACCCATACCAGGGGTTCATCAGCTGAAATCTGCCGGAATCAGGTTCCTAGAACTTACTTAGTCAAGGCAGAGCCATAATACCAAGTGGCTGCACTGGAAGCAATCTAAACTTGGAGTGACTTAAATCTCTTTGTTCCTGGGTGGCCGTTCACAAGTGCACGTACTCAGTTAAAACCATGGAAATGGCCCTGAGCAGCCACTCAACTTTGACCACCAATAGAGCAAAACCAATTGCCACCCAGGTAGTTCATTAACTTAGTAGAGTTTTTATCCTTTCATACTACAATAAAACATTTCAGCATTGCAGTTCTAACTTCTACCAAGTGAATGGGTTCCTAAATCAACAGGAATAAAGGGTGATATACTAAACAGGTCTGCATAGCAATATAGTAGTACACCTATCATGTATACTACTGAAATAGTCTACAATGCATATATAATAAAATAGTAGGTCTTTCATGAAAGGGTGTATGCACTTGCCTTTTGGAACTTGTCGTTGCTCACACACTCTTCTCAAAGTAACTCGTAGCACTCCGTTCAATCTATACAATACAAACATATGGCAATAAGCAATAATACAACAATCAAAAGAACAAACATAACAACAAACATAGATAGAAATAAACATAACTAGGTTGGTGGTCTAAGTTCAATACATGATCCCATATGCAAAAAGAATCAATGCATTAGGTTTGGGGTTTGCCATTTGGGTCAGGGGTTGGTCTGAAATCAAATTTGAATATTCCAAATTGAATAGGTTGAAGGGTTGTTTCAAAGGTTCTAGGATTTGGTCTTGAACAAGATGATCACACAAAGGATGGTCAAAAGAGTTTTAAAACATTTTGAAACTATAGTTTGCAAAACATTAACATTTAAATGGCCTTTGGCACACTTTCAATGTTTATGTTTCAAAAAGTGGTAGCTAGGTATGGCTTTGGTCTCTCTGGACAAGGACAACTATTTGAGGAAGTTTTCTAAAAGAAAACAAATTAAAAGGATTTATAGAAATTAAACTATATCAGAAATACTCCAAATTGAGTTTCTGATTTTGAAATCATTTTAAAATTACCAAAAATTAATTATAACAGTGGGATCATGTCATGCATGTTCCAAGGTTTCCAGAAATATTTTATTTGCAAAAATTGGACTTATAGATTTAAAACTATGCCAAATTTACTCAAATGACTCATTTGAAATTTGAATAAATTTGGATTTGTTACACTGAAAACTAACAGTGCCAAAAGATTCTACAAGTCCAGAGCTTTTCAAAAAGATAAAGTTTGCTAAATTTGGCCAAATGGTTTAAAAGATATGAAGGTTTGAAGGTATAGGGTCTTTTCTGCAAAAAGGCCATTTAAATCAATTTGGGAAAAATCCCAGAAAAGGCTTGGCTCGGCTGGGCTCGGCTTCGGCTCAGGCTTAAGCCGCGGCTTGGCTCGGCTCGGCTCGATCTAATCCCGGCCGTTCGATCTAGATCCTATGGTCTAGGTTCTAGGGTTTCTATACCGGCGGCGCGGTGGTCGTCGGAGACGGAGTGGACGGCGACCGGCGGCTTGGACGCTGATGAGCTCGACGCTCCGGTGGTGCTCCGGACCTCGGGAGGGGACGACGGCATGCGGCGAGGCACGGCGGAGAGGATGGCAAGGTCGGAGAGCTCGGGGGTGTCCTGGAATGGCGACGGGAGGCGACCGGAGGTGCGGCGGCGGACGGCGCGTTCGGGTTGACGACGAATCCGTTGATTTGGCTGCGGGAAAAATCAACCAAGGACATGAGGAGCTGCGCAAGAACAAGGCGAGAAGAAAGGGCATGGTTGCGGGCTCGGGGGCTTGCTTACCACGCCGGAATCGAGGAGGAACGGCGGTGGCCGTGAAGAACTCCGGCGAGCTAAATCTTTGCACTGGCGGCGCGATTCGGAGGGGGAGCAGAGGGCAAGGAGAGAGGAGAGAGTGGGCTTCAAGGGGCGTGCTCGGGGAGGCCAGGGGTGCCTTCAATCGGCCGCAATCAAGATGGGAGAGGATCGGGAGAAACGGCCGTGGAGGAGCTTGAAGGCGATGACGTCATGCTGACGTCATCAAAATTTATTTTTTTATTTATTTTTCTGTTTTCTTTTATCATTTTTGATTCAGGCCTCCAAATCAAGTAAAATAAATTTGTAAAAATTTGTAAAATTCCAAATAGTCAAAATAGACATTTAGGAACTATTTTTGGTGAAAACAAAATTACCAAAATACCCTTTTGGTCAAATTTGCCTTATATGGCTATTTGGGAAATTTCCAAATTTAGGTTTATAAATATCCCAAAATATTTAATTAGAAACCAGAGGATAATATGAGTAATATCATTCAAAATGATAACTCATTTTCATATTAAAATAATTTAAGATAAAACATTTTTATAAACAAAGCTTGGAAAAGTATTTAAATTATTTCCACAAAAGAAATAGGGTTTATAATATCCCCATATTATTTGTTTTAAAACAATAAACCAAAGGGGGAAATACTATTTGAAAACCCCACTTAAATATTTTATTTCCAAGACTTTAAAGTTGAGATTGTAAAATAAGGGAATATTTAATTTTAAAAAAAAACTTTGAAGATGTCAAAACAATCTTCTATAAAAGCTTTTCTTGATTTTTGGAGACTTTATTTAATTATTAATAAAAGTTTTAAATTTTTGTGATTTTTAAAACATTCCAAAATTTGGGATGTTACAAAGCCGACCCCTGTTCATCCGATGCGAGTCTTTGGACTCGTTAACTCGGCTTTCATGAGCCAGAGCTCTCTCCTGAACCTGACCGACAGAGGAGAATTCGTGTCCTTCTAGCTTCTCTCTAAGATACGTCCTCAACCCGTTAAAAATTAAGTCGGCCATGTCTCTCTCGGTTATCACCAAACTATAACATCGGTTTCTGGTGTTTCTAAATCTCTTGATATAATCGGATACCGATTCATCATGTTTTTGCCTAATCGACGTAAGATGGGACAACTTTAACTCGATCTCTCCGGCATAGAAGTGCTCATGAAACTTTTGCTCCAAGTGAAACCAAGTATGTATAGAATTGGGAGCTAAAGCCGAAAACCAAGAAAAAGCAACCCCGGTTAACGACAAAGAGAACAAGCGTACTTTGATATGATCATGATTAGCCTCGCCTAATTGAGCCAAATATTGACTAATATGCTCCCATGTCGATTTGTTATCCACCCCATTAAATTTAGAAAACTCGAGGACTCTATAGCCAGGTGGGTAGGGTTGTAAATCAAAATATTCGGGATAGGGTTTAACGTAGGTTCTAGGTTTAGGCATATACCTGAATTTGTCGTATGCTATCTGGTCCAATTTCTTCCTGAACTCAACCACTAAATCGTCCATATTGGCCGATTGACTCGGAACAGGAGCAAAATTGGTCGCAGGGCCGGGTTGCATCCAAGGAGCCGAATCGGAATTCAGCATTGACCCGCGTCCCAGAAGTTGCACCGCTGGTCCCGTTTGACCTGCCGGGTAGGGTGAACTTCGGATCGGAGTCGGACAAGGCAATGCACTAAAAACCGGTTTTCCCTGTTCGGGCTCATCGGTTGTGTGTGTGATGTTTGGGCTTGGATAGTGTTTTTCTTAGCCTTTTCATGTTCCAGCATAAGATCATAAACATTGTTTGTACTTTGCGAAATATGATACTGGATCTCGGCTAACTGTTTAGGAGAAAAGATACTGTTACTTACAGCGGGTGTGTCGGTGTTGATGTTCAGAGGTGCATATGCCGGTTCCTTGATCGGTGTGGTTATGCCTTGCCGATCTAACTTGAAGCTGGCCAAGTACAACTCTTCATCTTCCTGCTCCCGCTTGAGTCGCAGTGCTTCGAACTCCTCGCTTCTCTTCTTCTTCCACTCATCCAAGCCTTGGCGTTGTGCCTCTGACAAATCATTGATGGTAGGTTTGATGATGTTGTCAGTGGTGATGCCGGACGGATCTGTAGCCTTAGACCCGGTCATTGTTGTCCGAGTTAGGTTAGAAATCATCCCCAGCGGAGTCGCCAAAAAGTGTGTTGCGATTGAAACGCGTCACACGAACACGTCCTCGTGTATCCGCGGTGCCGGGGGAGATACTCCGCAACTCGCCCCGCGGGAGTCCATCTTGCAGTGCGATACGCAAGACAGCAAGCTGGTTATTTTAGAACCAGACGCCCCAGCCCCTCGGGAGGGACCCCGTCGGAGGAAGCCGGCGATGATTGGCTGAGTTAAGCCGGATTGGACCGCTCTCAACTCGATTGTCGATGCTCGATGAACTCTTGCGAAGTCGCCGAACAACGGAAGCAGGAACAAGGGTTTCGAGGGTAAAAAATAGGGTTTGTATTGATTGTCGATTGTTTGCTTCATTGCAATCGGCCGTCACCTCCCACGCATATATAGCGAGGCGGCTGGACTTTCCGTGCAAGCAATTGTACTTCTACAAGGATTACAACTCATAGCATAGGTCGGTTTCTACTTCTAAACTAGGTAAGATTCCTGGCCGAAGTCGTATTGGATCAGGACTTCATATGTCGTCTCCGGCTTCTTTTTGGAAAGTCACCCTTTGTCTTCTTCGGGTTAACCCCAAACTCTTTCTGACGCCACCGACTTCTGTTTTGGGTTTTTGCAAGCATTGAATCACCTCGCATTTGGCTTCTCCGATGCAGCTTCTGGAATCTTCAAACCGGGTTCTGACTATACCGGGTTAACTCCTGCCGGGTCGTGACCCCAGGTCTTCTCTGAGTCACCTTTCCTTCCGGGTAAACGCTTGAACCTGTGATCCGGGTTGTGACTAAACCGAGTCCTGGACATGTCGGGTTGGCTCCTGCAGGGTCCACCGAGTCGCCATCCCCTACTAAGTGCTCCTGAACCCGGTACCTGCCAAAAACGGGTGCTAACACTTTGTTGACATCGACGAGTAGTCTGGGGTTCCTAGGTGGCAGCTTGGGACGTCACGGAATAGGCTGGCCGGGATTGTTATTGTAGGCCTCTTAGGCCATAATTTGGATCTTGTTGTTTAGACAACTAAATTTGCTTCCGCTTGTTGTAATGTTGGGTCTGTGACCTCTGATGTGTAATTTGCTATCTTTCTCGTTATATGAGTTGAACTATGATCTCTTTGTGTCGTAGAGTCTGTGATGTGCCAGATGTTCCGCAGTCTTGATCTCTCTATTATGCATTGATAGCTATGCCAGTGTTCATGGCATGATCGAGGTGTTGCGTTGCTGATGATCCATTCCGAGCACGCCTACCANATCTGAAGTGTGCAATTCCTGCTGTGATTCTGAGTGATGCTCTTCCACATTATGCTTTCGCCTCTTGTTCGCAACTTGCTTCAGTTTGCTCTCCAAGGTAATCGCTTGGTCAACCAGTGACTGGTAGTTTGGGGTATATGCAACTGTCAATAGAATGGATAGTTCGTCATTCAGACCATTTAGAAACCTTTCTTTCCTCTTAGTATCTGTATCAACATCATCCGGTGCGTAGCGCGACAGATTATTGAACTCATTCATGTATTCTATTACGTTTCGGTCATCTTGTCGAAGATCGAGAAATTCTTCCCTCTTCAGCTTCATCACTCCTGATGAACATGTGCAGTACGGAATCCTTTTTGAAATAAATCCCATGTCATCTCTTCAATGGGGTAAGTGATCTGGTAGCTGTCCCACCAGTCTGCTGCAGGTCCTTCTAGTAGGTGTGCCGCGAATCTAACCTTCTCAGCATCTGTGCATCCGATGGTCACCAAATCCTTATTCACTGATCGTAGCCAATCGTCAGCCAAAATAGGTTCTGCAGCTCTTGAGAACTTTTCCGGTCGAAGTTTTAAGAATCTAATCAACATATCCACTTGAGTAGGAGGTGGTGCTAGAATGTCCTTGTGGTCTTCCTGGTTGTGGGTCATCAACTGATTCAACTGTTTCTGTGCATCTAGTAACTCTTGTAGTGTAGGCATCACCGGGTTGTTGGGATTTGGCTGGGACATCTGTTTAGTTTGGCATGGATGAGTAGAGATAGAGGGATACTAAGGGAAGTATTAATACCCATACACAACAGATCAAGACAATTCAACTTACAAACCACATCTAGCAAGCAACAAGCGACAACAATAGAGATAAAACAACTATTCCTATTTAATTTTCGAAAATATAGTTTGGATAACAAACAAACACAACAAGAGTTTTTCAAAATAAACACGATTGTACTGCCATACCACAATTTGGTAAGTCAATACAATATTACGATAACATTATTCTAATAAAATGGTGGTCTAGTCTATCTCTTCCTTCAATGCTTCAAGATTCTCTTCTATTTCTTTGAGTTCGTCGAGGTACTTCTAGATGTTGTGAAGTCAAGATTTGAAGTCTTCGATCAAGGCACTTGATGGCTTCTCATAATTGTCACATTGATCTTCAACGTCTTCGGAAACATTTCTGAGTTATGGTCATCTATAAATAAGATAAGATAACTTAGAAAGCAACTAGTTGAGAAGGTTACAAGAAGATATCAGGAAAGATTCAGACAAGGAGAAAATAACTTTTGTTCCTATGGTCATTCTTATTTCTAATCCAAACCTAAGGTTTTCGAGCCTACAGGCAACATTACGCTCTGATACCATCTGTAGCGCCCTTGCTTAGAAAAGCAATGACACATCGTGAAATATGCTATTCCCTGGATCGAGTACGGATAGCAATTCACAAATAGATGTAATACCATGCATCAATGTCAAATAAATATTACATCGCGAGATCATAAGTAAAATATTCTTTACAAATTGCATAGCCAAAGGCTAGCTTGAATGCAAAGTTTGGCAGCGGAAACATAAGTAGCACAGAGAGCTTCATCATCTTCATGTGCCACTGGCATACATGTTGGTTGCAAGCTCGAAAGGTAGACGTCCTCACTCGTCATCGTAATAACCTGCAACATTAACGTTGCAGCCCAGGGAATTTGGGTCAATACCTTATGACAGGCCGGCAAGTGAATACTATGGTGGATTATAAAATGGCAAGTCTAAATCTATATGCATATCTGGCTGGTGGAGTTGAAGGCTATTGCATAAAGCCAATTTTGTCCTACTTTTCATAAAGCTTTTTCATTTCCCAACTTTCTATGAGACGAACCGGCATGAAAACCAGTGTCTCTTCTACTCTTGTTCACCCATCAAATTTTATTTATGAAATTGGAATGAGGAGATTTTCCATCAACATCCTTGTCCAGCTGCTCAGAATTGTCCGTAACCGGGGACACGGCTATGATCATAGTTTTACACTCTCGAGAGGTTGTGCACTTTCACCACGAGACTTCATCAACCCATTCTGTCCTTGACCTTCTTGAAGTGAAAAGGAAAGGTGAAGATGAAGACGAGACCTTTGGGAAACAGTCCCCTGTTCGTCAGACAGACCCATACAAGACATTCATCCGCTGAGAACTGTCGGAATCAGGTTCCTAGAACTTACTTAGTCAAGGCAGAGCCATAATACCAAGTGGCTGCACTGGAAGCAATCTAAACTTGGAGTGACTTAAATCTCTTTGTTCCTGGGTGGCCGTTCACAAGTGCACGTACTCAGTTAAAACCATGGAAATGGCCCTGAGCAGCCACTCAATTTTGACCACCAATAGAGCAAAACCAATTGCCACCCAGGTAGTTCATTAACTTAGTAGAGTTTTTATCCTTTCATACTACAATAAAATATTTCAGCATTGCAGTTCTAACTTCTACCAAGTGAATGGGTTCCTAAATCAACAGGAATAAAGGGTGATATACTAAACAGGTCTGCATAGCAATATAGTAGTACACCTATCATGCATACTACTGAAATAGTCTACGATGCATATATAATAAAATAGTAGGTCTTTCATGAAAGGGTGTATGCACTTGCCTTTTGGAACTTGTCGTTGCTCACACACTCTTTTTCAATGTAGCTCGTAGCACTCCGTTCAATCTATACAATACAAACATATGACAATAAGCAACAATACAACAATCAAAAGAAACAAACATAACAACAAACATGGATAAAAACAAACAAAACTAGGTTGGTGGTCCAAGCTTCAATACATGATTCCATATGCAAAAAGAATCAATGCATTTAGGTTTGGGGTTTGCCATTTGGGTCAGGGGTTGGTCTGAAATAAAATTCGAAAAGGTTGAAGGGGTGTTTCAAAGGTTCCAAGGGTTGGTTTTGATCAAAGTGATCACAAGAGAGTTGGTCAAAAGAGTTTTGAAACATTTTGAAGCTATGGTTTGCAAAACATTAACATTTAAATGGCCTTTGGCACACTTTCAATGTTTATGTTTCAAAAGGAGTATTATGGGCTTGGTCTTGGTCTCTCTGGACAGAGACAAGTATTTGAAGAAGTTTTCTAAAAGAAAACAAATTAAAAGGATTTATAGAAATTAAACTATACCAGAAATACTCCAATTTGAGTCTCTGATTAAGAAATATTTTTAAAACTATCAAAAATTAATTATAACAGTGGGATCATGTCATGCATGTTCCAAGGTTTCCAGAAATATTTTATTTGCAAAATTTGGACTTATAGATTTGAAACTATGCCAAATTTACTCAAATGACTCATTTGAAATTTGAATAAATTTGGATTTGTTACACTAAAAACTAACAGTGCCAAAAGATTCTACAAGTCCAGAGCTTTTCAAAAAGATAAAATTTGCTAAATTTGGCTAAAGGGTTAAAAAGTTATGAAGGTTTGAAGTTGCAGGGACTATTCTGCAAAAAGGCCAATTAAACCTATTCGGGAAATTCACAGAAAATGGCTGGGCTCGGCTCAGGTCGGCTTGGCTGGGCTTGAGCCGTGGCTCGGCTTGGCTCGGCTCGATCTAATCCGGGCCGTTCGATCTAGATCCTATGGTCTAGGTTCTAGGGTTTGTACCCTGGCGGCGCGGTGGTCGCCGGAGACGGCTCGAACGGCGGCGGCGGTTCGGTCGCGGACGTCCTCGACGTTCCGGTGGTGCTCCGGAATCCGGGAGGGGATGACGCGGTGCAGGAGGACACGGTGAAGCCTATGGAACAGGTGGCGTGCTCGAATGCGTCCCGACGCGGTGTGGAGGCGTGGCCGGAGTCGCGGCGGCGGACGGCGAGCTTCGGGCGTGGACGCACACGACGATTGGCTGCACCAAAAAATCGAGCGAGGGGATCAACGGATGCACGAGGGAGAGGGGAGAAAAGGGGACCAAGATTTGGTGGCTCTAGCTCACCGTGACGGCCGGAATCGAAGGAAACACGGTGGCGGCTATACGAACTCCGGCGAGCTTTTCCGGCCGTCTGGCGGCGCAATCCGAGGAGGCGAGAGAGGGGAAAAGGAGAGGAGGGAGTGGGCAACCAAGGGACAGGGTCGGCTAGGCAATTGGTGCCCTTAATCGCGAGCAATCAAGGGAGAGCAGCTCGGGCAGAAACTGCCGTGGTTGCGTTGAAGATGATGACATCACGGTGGGTCCCACATGTCAGGTATTTCCCTTTTTTTCTTTTTCCTTTTTCTGTTTTCTTTTATAACTTTTGATTTAGGCCTCCAAATCAAGTCAAATAAATTTGTAAAAATTTGTAAAATTCCCAATATTCAAAATAGACATTTAGGAAATGTTTTTGGTCAAAACAAAATTACCAAAATACCCTTTTGGTCAAATTTGCCTTATATGGCTATTTATAGGGTTTATAAATATCTCAAAATATTTAATTAAAAACCAGAGGATAATATGAGTAATATCATTCAAAATGATAACTCATTTTCATATTAAAATAATTTAAGATAAAACATTTTTATAAAACAAAGCTTGGAAGAGTATTTAAATTATTTCCACAAATGAAATAGGGTTTATAATATCCCCATATTATTTATTTTAAAACAATAAACCAAAAGGGGAAAATACTATTTGAAAACCCCATTTTAAAATATTTTATTTTCAAGACTTTTAAAATTGAGATAGGAAGATAAAGGAATATTTAATTTAAAATATAACTTTGAAGATGTCAAAACAATCTTCTATAAAAGCTTTTCTTGATTTTTGGAGACTTTATTTAATTATTAACAAAAGTTTTAAATTTTTGTGATTTTTAAAACATTCCAAAATTTGGGATGTTACATTATCTTTTTTCTATGTGGCATGTTTTCTCAAACAAGTTCCAATTTTCCTTTTGGTTATTCTTTGGCTCTTGTTTGTGTTAGTTTGCTTGGTGTGGTTTTTCTCTAATACCCATTTCCATATATTCTGTGAGAAACCATTTGTTTCATATTATTCTAACCATGGCTTTGCCGGTTGGTTCGAATAGTTGAAACTACCAACAAACCTTTTTAAATATTGTGTGTTTATTTATTATCGCTTGCCATATGGTTTATCTTGTGAGGATGACCTTTGATATCTCTACTCACGGGGAAAAATATTTCCTTTTGCTCATTGTTACACATTTTTGGTAGAATATTTTTGTTCATCCTCATATTGGCACTTGCATTTAAATTGCCCTATTTATTGCCTTCTTTGCCTCTTGCAAGGATCCTTTTTTTTAATCGGTAGTGTTTAGTGTTATAGATAAAATTTGGAGAGTAATGATCCCTTGTGTGTGCATTTTGTATTCAAATGCAAATATCTAAGATAATTTATTAATCTTGGGGGAGCATTCCTTTTTATTTAGAACAATATTCCATCTATCAATATTTGATCCTTTCAATTGGCATTTGTTTCTTTATCTTGTTTTGGTACCTTCAAATGGTATTAATTGGAATTTAATATCTCCTCCATAGATATTTGTTCCAATTAATATTTTTTGTGGGAGTCTTGATACCTTTTGCCTTATTTTTCTTTACTTGATTTCGGTCAAGTATCACCCTCTTCTTGGCATCTTTTCTCCTAGTTGATATTTTTTTGTTTTCATTGGTATCTTATTTTCAATTGGTGTCTTATCGATCATTTGTTGTGTTGATGTGTTTTGGTATCAATCATGTGTTGATTTGATTTTTACTCAATCATGTGTTGATTTGGATTTTGATATAATTTGGACAACCTTTAGTGTCACACTCTTGTGTGCTCTTTTCTTGGTTTACTTGGTGTTTTGTCCAAATTGTATCTCTTTTGGTTCTTGTAAGTCTATGAATGCATATTTACTAATATATATATTTTATAGCATGCTAGTCTGTCTAGTTCCAATATATAGGGGATACTCCACCGAATCCTAAATCGGCTAAGATGTGCATGAAATTCAATTTCATATCTATATGCACATATTTATGTGGAGTGTTTCCTATATATTGTAGTTGATCTAACTACTATGGAACCCAATGAGTTTGGGAACCATTTTGTACTCTAATTTTGTTTTAGGTACAATGGAGATGCATTGGATGCTTGCCTCATTCATAAGGAAGGTGTTCTCACCATGTGATTGTCGGAGTCAAGCTTTGATGTCAAACCAACTCTCATCATCTTCATCACCAATGTCATCTCGGTAACAAGTATCTATCTCATGCATACTTTTCTAAGTTTCAACCTTGTGTAGGTTGCCTCTTGGCATGAAAGCTTTTATGTGCAATTGTTGTGGTTTTGGCTTATTTCCTTCACTTAATATATCTTTGTGATATGTGTGTTGAATTTGCAAAAACCTTTTCTTCAATTGATATTATTTCCTTGTGATACTTGTTGCCTATTTCAAAGCATCTATACTATCTCTTGTTCCCTTAGTGATATGTGTGATGCATTTGATATATTTGAAGTTCATTTATATACAATGAGTTAAATTTGAGCTATGTGCTATGCTTTTAAGCAACAATCTCATTTGTATGTTTATGACTTCCTTTTGGATACATTGTTCTCTTTTTCCCGAACCATTTCATATGTATATGTTTCTTTGCGGATGTATATCTTCAATGGTTTGTCCAATTAGAAACCTATACATGTGAGAGAGGTCACCTTTTAGTTGGTATCCTATTTCTTTTTGAGCCACCTTGTTTTCTTCTATAATTCTTTGGTGGCTCCAAATTTGTCTCATGAGTGCTCGTCTTATGTTTATTGATATCTTTACACACTCATTTATTTGTTAAAGATCTTTGACTTCATGCCTACCATGGTGAGCATGTTGATTTTTCGTTGGCTAAATGCTCTGACTAGCTTTGGGCATTTTCAATTGGTTTTAGTTTCCAATTGGTATCCCTAAGCTTGTGAACATATTTCTTCAAAAGATCTCTTTTCTTGGTTGGGCCTATCTGTCGGAGAACTGTCCCAGGAACTGGGTGTGTCTCACAAGGATCGAGTAAGGGGCTGAACACAGAATCAAACAACCCTCAACGTGCCTCAGCGACGGTGCTCATCGAGCTCGCTGTGGGACAGCACTGCAGAGATGAACGCACGGTATTACCCAGGTTCAGGGCCCTCTAGGTGAGGTAAAACCCCTACGTCCTGCTTCTGGTGTATTGCACTTGCTTGGAGAGGTTTCAGTACAGAGCGAGCTTGGCAAGCTCAAGATGGCTACAATGGCTAACCCTAGAACTCAGAACTTCCAACCAAGAGTCCAACCGGAGAAGAACCCTTTGCCCGAATGTGCTCCCCCTCCTTTTATAGGTGTCTCGGACCTCTTCCCCCAAATACCTTGGCAGGAAGGGTTACCACATGGCGACGAAGGAGTAGGACAGGTGCACAATAAAGGTGGAGTCCATGGACGCGGTTCATGGCAGGGGCGATGTCACCAAAGCTGGAAAAGCCACCGTCCAACCAGGACGGTGGGCTGGCGCCGCTGAGGTGGGATGGGTCCCACGGTCACGTCGCCCTNTTATGAAAAATGCAAATAATATGTTAAAATGCTCAGATAAATAAGCTCTACATGTTAGTGCCCTTTTTGAATTAATTGGTTAAATTAAATTGCCTGTTTTTGACTAAATATAAAAGGGCAGATTTAAATTGCTATTTGGGAAATTCATAATAATTTGAATATTGATCCAAAATTTGCAAACAAGATCTCAAAATGTTCAGAGAATTAATATCTAAATGTTAGTTCTGTTTTACATGTTAAAATGAGTTTCTAAATTGCTGTTAAATTGAAACAACTAAAATGGCAGATTTAATTCTAATTTTAGAAAATCCATAACTTGAGTTTTAGTTGCTCAAAAATTATGTTTAATATCTCAAAATGTTCAGTAAGCAATAAACTACAAGTTTATGTCATTTGAGAGAATTTTAGAGTTAATATTGGTGCTGTTTATTAAAAATAAATAAAATGGCAGAATTAAATCAATTATTGAAAATATCATAACTTGGTGGATATTAATTCAAAAATTGCAAATGATATACCAAAATGACCAGCAAAGCAAATGCTATCTACCTATGTTAATATCACAGCATGCAAATAAATTTTCCTTTGATGTCATTATCGAATTGGTTAAAATGATTTAAATTGCCTAACAGTTTAAATCACCATTTATTCATCGTTAATCGGAAAATTGCAAATGAAGTACCAAATTGATCAGTAGGACAATATCTATCTAATAATGTCATTTTCATGCATTTAGGATCCATATTTCAGTACTGGACATTTCGTATAATAACGCAATTCCCTAAGTTAAATATGGAGTTTTGACCCGTTAATCGCGATATTTATTTTAGGGGTTCCATTTAACTTGTGGGACATACCCAATATTATTTCAATGCATAATTTGATCATCTCATCATGATTGTGCATTGCACCTTGTATTCGTGTTATTTATTTCGTTTCCGTTATTGTTGTGTTTCGGTAGATTCAGGAGTTGAGGTTCCACCACAATACCTCGACGATCAACGCGCCCAGTACTATCCGCAAGGCAAGAACTAACCTAACCTTCTTGGCATCTAGCATCCTATTGTTTTACAAACTTATTTTATCCACCAGAATATTGCATGCGATTCAAATGTCTCTTTTGATCAAGATGTAGAGTATCCTATGAATGCATGTTTATCCCCTGAACCATCACATGCTTCCCCTCCTATAAACCCTAGGTTTGATGTGTTGGCCGGAGACAAAGATATATTTGTTGTTATATATGCTTAGCTATGCTTAGCTATGCTTAGCCATGCTAGTCAAATAATATATTCTTGTTCGGTGATTTAATTCCATTATTACGAATGGTGGTGGAATGTTTGGACATGATGGTTACTTGTGGTGGATAATTAATTTGCTAAAAGGCTTGGATGAGTTGCCATCGGGGATGGTGTTTTGCCTCATTCCTGCCGCCTAGGCTGAGAGTGCTTTTAGCTAGAACCAAGAAACGAGCGTGCTGCCATTGGTGGGTGTATGGGCGCCTCACTAACTGAATAACTTGTGCGGGCGTATCCAAGGGTCCTCTAGTTTGCTATTTCCATTTGCCGTGTGTGTGAGCGGAAAAAAAATGATGAGGATGGTGGTGTTTAGGACGTGGCGATGGGGCAGGGGCTGAGGCTGGGTAAACTTGCCCTGTGGCCACAGATGACTCTTGGATAGTCTCACGCGAGGTAAAGGTTTAACCGCGCCTGCTTGCCGGCCTTCCCCGGAAGAGGGCCAACTAGGTGAGCCGGACGGTACCAATGGGTAAATTAGTACACCCCTGCAGGGTTTAATCTTTTCGAAAAGCCGTGTCCAAGGTTATGGACGAACTCTTGGGAAAGGCGGATTAGCTCATAGAAAACCTGAACCTGATCTTATTTAAAATTTGGCAGCTAGAGGTTGCAATCCAACGTGTGATGAAAGGTTCATTTCCTCGAGGGTGATTCGAGGGAGTGCCTTGGTGGAGATGAGATGTTCTGGTTACAAGTAGGTTCGACGAGAACCGAAGATTAAAGTTTACTCTCTTATCCCTTTTCGGAAAACATTATGAGTAGACGATGCAAAGGGTTCGGATGTCTTTTAAAATGGAAAACTAGCTTTATGCAAAACCAGCTATATTATACAGCATTAGAGCCTCTGTCAGCATCGGGCCTATATCGCCCTACTAATTATTGCGAGTACGTCGTACTCAGCCTTGCTTTGTTGATTATTATTTGTTTCAGAGGGGGACATCACCGAACTGGAAGGTGGGTTCTTTATTGACATCGACGAGTAGTCTGGGGTTCCCAGGTGGCAGCTTGGGACGTCATGGAACAGGCTGGCACGGGATGTTTATCTGTAGGCCTCTTAGGCCATAATTTGGATCTTGTTGTTTAGACAACTTTAAATTTGCTTCCGCTTGTTGTAATGATGGGTCAGTGACCTCTGATGTGTCATTTGCTATCTTTCTCAATTATATGAGTTGAACTATGATCTCTTGTGTCGTAGTGTCTGTGATGTGCCAGTTGTTCCGCAGTCTTGGTCTCTTTGTTATACGTGAAAGCGATGTCCGAGCTTATGGCATGATCGAGGTGTTGTGTGCGGATGATGTATTTCGAGCATGCCTGCCAATGAGTTTTGGCCTGTGAGTGGTAAACCCAGTAACCCTTGATTGTGTAGCATGACCGGTTGCACAACGTTTCACTATATAGCTCCGGGGTCGGGGCGCTACAAGTTGGTATCAGAGCAGGACTGCCTGTAGGAAACCCGTTCTATTGGTCGATGTCGTGTCTAGTGTTCGTGAAAAATTATATATAACCTAAAAAGGAGTTGTGAAAACCATCTTAGGATTCTTTTTACTCCTTACCCAATTCACTCCGATCTCGGTGCCATCTTACCTCTATTTGATTTAACGGTTCTCTTGATTGTCGGCAAATCCAAATCTTTAGGATCACGGGGTTGGGTTCTATCTTTAGTTACTGGTTAACTTTGATCGTCTGCCAATTCTAAAGCCCGAAGAAAGGAAGCGTTGCGGATCGTCAAGAAATTCCCTTGCTTTAGCCCAAGATCTTAAACCGAAGGTCCCGGATTGTGCTAGGGCTCTGGTGTAATGATTTATGGGGGTTGTCACCCATGTGAGCATTATGCTATTCGTGAGTCCCAGTGCATGAAGCTGATCTTTAACCCAGGATCTTTCCGTTGAATCCTGATATGAGTGGTCAAGGCCTACTTCAGGTAACCAAATGAATCATGACAAGATTGCTTTTAGCGAGTGGTCCATCAATATTTGGGATTCCTCCACTAACAACCGTTCAGGAAACCCTTGCGGCACTAGTTGTCGGAAGAGTGCTGACAAAGGCTTCTGTAATATCGTGGTTGCCTTGATCTGTTTTGTGCCATCTTAAATCTCTATATCAGGAAGAAGTCTAATGATCTATCCTAAATGACCGGTTATGGTTACTAACTATGTCCTTGTTCATATCTCCAGAATGGCTCCTACCCGTTGTGGTGAACAAAGCAATCCTGATCCATCGCCGCCACCCACTATGGCGGAGGTTCTGATGATTATTGAAGAGGGCCGCGTGCGCAACGAGAATCTGCTCGCGCAGTTGGTGCAGCAGGGTGCACGGAGGAACACTGAATGCAACACCCTCACTGGATTCCTGAAGTCCTAGCCTCCCACTTTCTCTTATGCTAAAGAGCCCCTGGATGATGATGACTGGCTTCGTGCTCTCGAGCGCAAGTTCACTGCCTTGCATGTTCCGGTGGCGGAACAAGTGAACTTCGCCACCTACCTGCTGACTGGAGCCGCAGGGTCCTGGTGGGAAAGCCATGTGTCCATGGTTGCTGCTGGCCATACCTTCACCTGGACTGAATTCCACACTGCCTTCCGTGCGGCTTACATTCCCCAGCCCATCATGGATCTGAAAAGGAGGGAGTTCCTGGAGCTGACCCAGGGACACATGGACGTCCAAGCTTATGGACGCGAGTTCAACCACCTCTCCCGTTACGCCCCTCGGGACGTGACCAACGATGATGACAAGCAATACCTCTTCCGCAAGGGGCTCGCACCTCGGCTCCGATACGAGCTCCTGCCATTCAAGTTCCAGTCCTTTCAGGATCTCTACAACCAGGCTCTCACCATGGAGCAAGGTAGGCATGAGCTGGAGGCTTCCAAGAGGCCAGCTCCCACTGACCACCAGAGCTCCACTTCTTCTGAGGGCAAGAAGCACAGAGTCTTTGTGCCTTTTAGTGAGGTGCCTCGCGCTCCCTTCGCGCCAAAGCCCTCGGGGTACAGGCCACCTCCGTCTCGCCCAGCTACTTCTACCTTGGGTGCGGCTGGAAGTGGGTACCACCCTCAGCTGCCTCCACCACTGCCGAGGCCCACTTGTTTCAGTTGTGGCCAGCCGGGGCACTTCTCCACGGAGTGTCCCCAGAAGGCACCGGCTACCTCATCACCTGCACCGGCTCCCTCTACACCAGCCGCCAAGGCCATGACCGCAAGCCGTGGTCGCCTGAACCACGTCTCGACTGAAGGAGTTGAAGAGTACCCCCGTGTTCTCATGGGTACGCTTCGAGTCAACACATATCCAGCTTCAGTTTTATTCGATTTTGGAGCATCGCATTCTTTCATGTCATTTGCACACAATCCTCAAGTACCATTTGAGGATATGGACTCCCCTTTAGTGGTCAAGTCTCATCATCTTACCGGTGTCGCCCAATCTACCTCGTGTTCTGGAGCTGGGCAATGATGCCTACGTCTGGAGAAATTAGTGACCCTACCTTCTTTTACTGACGCAACCTCCCTCTTCGGACCTGCAAAGCCTGAAGTGTCCACACACCTAACCAACTAGGAACCTCAAGCAGAAATGATGATTGGGGTTCGTCAAGCACACGACCTAAGCCTGCTAGTAATCCTGACAAGTCCGGTGTTGTAGCTCCCGCACCTCATCGGAAGGCCCGTTGACGAAATCTCTTAAATCTCTAACCTCAACCACTATGCCGAGGATCATGGGTAATTCTTGGATATGCCCGGATTCAGTCATCTTTCTCAAAGACTTATGGTCTTGTGCAAAGTTCGTATTTCCAACCCTTGGAGAAAATTTGTCTATCACCTTGAACTATCTTCTGATTTTCTCGTCGGCACTTCATGCTTGCTACCTTTTCTCTGCAACAAGGAAGATCATCGTGGGATCGAGAAGATGGTTAAAGTTGAGGGTTGTCATGTTTCCCTCCTCTCCCTCTTCCTACTCTAGGAATCTCGGGGCGAGATTCTTGTAAGGGGGATAGAATTGTAACAGCCCAGATTTGGTACCCTAAAATATGGGCCAAATTTTCACTTTTTATTTTCATTGCATCATGGCATACATATTTAAATTGCTAAGTTAAATATTGCAAACAATGGAAATAATTAAAAGGAATCAAACAATTTCTAAAAATTCCAAACCCAAATGCAATTGCTCAAGTTGGCCAAACAAAATAATCTTGAGTTTCCATATTTGTCCAGGAAGTTCCAAGAATGCATTTCATAATTATTTGGCAAAGTAAAATTCTTGCCAAACAATTAAATAAATTGGGACTTCAAAATTGAGTTAAACCAATTCTTAAATTGAAACCAAGTTAAACCTTTCCAAAAATTCAAACTAAAATCATGGGGAGCTTCAATATTATTGTGAGAGCCTCCATGAATATTTCCCTTATTTTTTTTGAAGATGCTTACTTGCTCCAATTAAATACATTTTGGAATTTATCAAAAATGGCCATATTCAACTCTATGAACAAATGTTGCTCAAAACTTTTTATTTTTGCAACACCAAATTTTGTGGAGCTTCTACATGTTATGGGGAGGCTACATGAATTTTTGCAGATTTAATAAAAAGGTTTAAAGGCCTCAATTAAAAATGAGAATGTCAAATAGTTACAAGTCACTTTTGAATTTTGAAACCAACTTAAGCCTTTCAAAAATTCAAACCAAAAATATGGTGAGCTTCTTTAACTCATTAGGAGCCACCCTGATGATTTTTCATAGTTTTTGAAAATGATTCGGTGCCCCAATTAAATCTTGCCAAATCACAGGAGTTAAAAAGATTTTCAAAAAGGAAGCAATTGGAGCCCAGGGGGGTTTCTGCAAAATGTCCGTCTTCCTCCCCTGTAGCGACCACACGCACTGGCGCCATGCCTCACTCCCCGTCGCCGCCGGACCCTCTCTCCCGTGCCCTCCGCGTGGATAAGAAGGAGGACCCCGAACCCTAACCCTAGCTCCTCCCTCTCCTCCCTCTGCTTCCTCCTCCCTGCTCTCCCTCCTCTGAAACCCTAAACCTAACCGAGCTTGAGCTCCTGCCCGCCGCCACTGCCGTCGCGCCCGCCGGTGACTCCGGCCGCCCGGAGCCAAGCCGACGACGTCATCGGCTCCGCCGACCTCCCCTCGGTCTCCTCGCCGACTCCCGCGTGCTGGAACGCCGCCGGTCGCGCGAATCGACCCGTTCCTTCCCCGCCGCCGGCCGCCGCGCCGAGCACCGCAGCGCCGCCATCCGTCCTCCCCCGTACTCGCCATCCGCTCGAACACCTCCAGGGTGAGCTTGCGCACCTTCCCGACCCCTCCTCCCTCTTTCCCTCGCACTGTGCCGTGCCCCCTCCGTGCTTCACCGTGCACCGCCGTGGCCATGGTCGCCGGTGCGATTCCGATGACCATTTGGTCCCTTCCGCCACTCCCCCCTACTCCCCTCTGTCCCCTCTAGATACTAGAGCAGGTGCCCTCGCTCAATTTCGACCGGAAACGACGATTTGATGATCGACAGCCCCGCTGCCCTGCCGATGACGTCACCCTGACATCAGTTGTTCTTCAGTTGTTTTTCAGAAATTACCAGAGAGTTAAATTTTGCAATATCTGTTAAATGGTAAATCCTAAAAATACAAATGACATATCAAAATGTTCAGAATTTCATAACCTATCCAATGATGTGACTCATCCATGCTAATGAATTGTGAAATGCAAAGCATTTGTTAGTTATTCAAAGTTGTGGAAATTAATATCTAGAGTTTTATACTTATGAAAAATGCAAATAATATGTTAAAATGCTCAGATAAATAAGCTTTACATGTTAGTGCCCTTTTTTGAATTAATTGGTTAAATTAAATTGCCTGTTTTTGACTAAATATAAAAAGGGCGGATTTAAATTGCTATTTGGGAAATTCATAATAATTTGAATATTGATCCAAAATTTGCAAACAAGATCTCAAAATGTTCAGAGAATTAATATCTAAATGTTAGTTCTGTTTTACATGTTAAAATGAGTTTATAAATTGCTGTTAAATTGAAACAACTAAAATGGCAGATTTAATTCTAATTTTAGAAAATCCATAACTTGAGTTTTAGTTGCTCAAAAATTATGTTTAATATCTCAAAATGTTCAGTAAGCAATAAACTACAAGTTTATGTCATTTGAGAGAATTTTAGAGTTAATATTGGTGCTGTTTATTAAAAATAAATAAAATGGCAGAATTAAATCAATTATTGAAAATATCATAACTTGGTGGATATTAATTCAAAAATTGCAAATGATATACTAAAATGACCAGCAAAGCAAATGATATCTACCTATGTTAATATCACAGCATGCAAATAAATTTTCCTTTGATGTCATTATCGAATTGGTTAAAATGATTTAAATTGCCTAACCGTTTAAATCACCATTTATTCATCGTTAATCGGAAAATTGCAAATGAAGTACCAAATTGATCAGTAAGACAATATCTATCTAATAATATCATTTTCTGCATTTAGGATCCATATTTCACTACTGGACATTTCGTATAATAACGCAATTCACTAAGTTAAATATGGGGTTTTGACCCGTTAATCGTGATATTTATTTTAGGGGTTCCATTTAACTTGTGGGACATACCCAATATTATTTCAATGCATAATTTGATCATCTCATCATGATTGTGCATTGCACCTTTTATTCGTGTTATTTATTTCGTTTCCGTTATTGTTGTGTTTCGGTAGATTCAGGAGTTGAGGTTCCACCACAATACCTCGACGATCAACGCACCCAGTACTATCCGCAAGGCAAGAACCAACCTAACCTTCTTGGCATCTAGCATCCTATTGTTTTACAAACTTATTTTATCCACCAGAATATTGCATGCGATTCAAATGTCTCTTTTGATCAAGATGTAGAGTATCCTATGAATGCATGTTTATCCCCTGAACCATCACATGCTTCCCCTCCTATAAACCCTAGGTTTGATGTGTTGGCCGGAGACAAAGATATATTTGTTGTTATATATGCTTAGCTATGCTTAGCCATGCTAGTCAAATAATATATTCTTGTCCGGTGATTTAATTCCATTATTACGAATGGTGGTGGAATGTTTAGACATGATGGTTACTTGTGGTGGATAATTAATTTGCTAAAAGGCTTGGATGAGTTGCCATCGGGGATGGTATTTTGCCTCATTCCTGCCACCTAGGCTGAGAGTGCTTTTAGCTAGAACCAAGAAACGAGCGTGCTGCCATTGGTGGGTGTATGGGCGCCTCACTAACTGAATAACTTGTGCGGGCGTATCCAAGGGTCCTCTAGTTTGCTATTTCCATTTGCCGTGTGTGTGAGCGGAAAAAGAAATGATGAGGATGGTGGTGTTTAGGACGTGGCGATGGGGCAGGGGCTGAGGCTGGGTAAACTTGCCCTGTGGCCACATATGACTCTTGGATAGTCTCACGCGAGGTAAAGGTTTAACCGCGCCTGCTTGCCGGCCTTCCCCGGAAGAGGGCCAACTAGGTGAGCCGGACGGTACCAATGGGTAAATTAGTACACCCCTGCAGGGTTTAATCTTTTCGAAAAGTCGTGTCCACGGTTATGGACGAACTCTTGGGAAAGGCGGATTAGCTCATAGAAAACCTGAACCTGATCTTATTTAAAATTTGGGAGCTAGAGGTTGCAATCCAACGTGTGATGAAAGGTTCATTTCCTCGAGGGTGATTCGAGGGAGTGCCTTGGTGGAGATGAGATGTTCTGGTTACAAGTAGGTTCGACGAGAACCGAAGATTAAAGTTTACTCTCTTATCCCTTTTCGGAAAACATTCTGAGTAGACGATGCAAAGGGTCCGGATGTCTTTTAAAATGGAAAACTAGCTTTATGCAAAACCAGCTATATTATACAGCATTAGAGCCTCCATCAGCATCAGGCCTATATCGCCCTACTAATTCTTGCGAGTACGTCGTACTCAGCCTTGCTTTGTTGATTATTATTTGTTTTCAGAGGGGGACGTCACCGAACTGGAAGGTGGGTTCTTTATTGACATCGACGAGTAGTCTGGGGTTCCCAGGTGGCAGCTTGGGACGTCATGGAACAGGCTGGCACGGGATGTTTATCTGTAGGCCTCTTAGGCCATAATTTGGATCTTGTTGTTTAGACAACTTTAAATTTGCTTCCGCTTGTTGTAATGATGGGTCAGTGACCTCTGATGTGTCATTTGCTATCTTTCTCAATTATATGAGTTGAACTATGATCTCTTATGTCGTAGAGTCTGTGATGTGCCAGTTGTTCCGCAGTCTTGGTCTCTTTGTTATACGTGAAAGCGATGTCCGAGCTTATGGCATGATCGAGGTGTTGTGTGCCGATGATGTATTCCGAGCACGCCTGCCAATGAGTTTTGGCCTGGGAGTGGTAAACCCAGTAACCCTTGATTGTGTAGCATGACCGGTTGCACAACGTTTCACTGTATAGCTCTGGGGTCGGGGCGCTACACCGCCCCTGCCCCCTGGGCACCGCCTCGGCTCCCTCCGACGCCTATAAAATCCTAAAAACCCTAAAAACGACGGGGCGGCCATTATTTTCCAGGAAAGTCATCCCGAGGCGCCATCACCTCAAACCCTATTTCAGGGGTGATTCTGAAGCAAATCCTGGCACCATGCCAGAGGGGAGATCGATCCCGGAGGGCTCTTCATCGCCATGCCTTCCTCCGGGATGATTTGTGAGTAGTCCCACCTTGGACCTTGGGTCCATGGCAGTAGCTAGATGGTAGTCTCTCTCTCTTGTGCTTCATGTCATATGATCTTGTGAGCTGCCTAACATGATCAAGATCGATTATTGTAGTGCTATGTGATGTGTTTGCTGGGATCCGATGGATTATAATGTTATGATCAGATTGTGCACGATTCTTATATGTTGATTTATGTTCTTGCATGCTCTCCGATGTGCGTAGTTACTTTGGCCAAGTGATTGTGTGTATCTCCAAGAGAGAGTATTTATGATAGATAGTGGGTTCATGCCCCCTTTTGTTCCTGGGCACGAGTGACAGAAACGTCTAAGGGCGAGGGTGTGCTGTTGCTACTAAGGGTAAAACAGCGGTGTTAAAGTCTATTTTGATATTTAATATTGCTTACTTCATGTGCTTTACTTAATGCAAATGTCTGTTGCTTGCAACTTAATACCGATGGGTGACAGGCTGGATAGCGATCCCACGGTGGACTTTTTAGACAAAGATGCAGTTGGACTCAACAGTCTTTGTTCATTGTCGTGATGCCTACTTAAATATTATCATGTTCTCTTTGTCATAGCTAGATTAAGTTTGTGTTATAATCTTGTCAATTGCCCAGCTGTAATTTGTTTACCCATCATATGAATGTTCTATTTACTTGAGAGATTCCACTAGTGAACCCATGGCCCCCGGTCCATCTTTTTACATTGATAGCAACATTTATTCACCATGGCCCCCGCGGGTCAAGGCTGGAGGATCGCGCCAAGCCCGCCTCGCGAGGCTACCGAATGAAGGACCCTTCGCGGCTACCTCGCAGAGGGAGGAGATGACGCCAAATGTACACAGCAGAGCTACGGAGGGGGCGGTCTGCCCATTTCGGTGATTAAAGATTGGGACGGTGCGAGACCAGGTGAAGGACGAGAGGACCCTTCCCTCTATGGTGCTTAAAGCTCCCGTCGAGGGACCCATCCTGAAGGACGATGTCAGCAAGCCACGCACCCTCCTTTGTCTTGTCTCGGCCAATTGTGGTTGCCCTTCCCGCCAAGAGGAAGAGGCCCGGGTCACTATAAAAGGGGGGTCGTGCAACGCCCCGATCCCAGAACTATACAATCAAGCTTTGTGCAACCGGTCATGCTACACAATCGATGGTTACTGGGTTTACCAATCCCAGGCCAAAACCTTTGGCAGGCGTGCTCGGAATGGATCATCGGCACGCAACACTTCGATCATGCCATAAGCTCAGACATAGCTATCATGTATAGTAGAGAGATCAAGACTTGTGGAACAACTGGCACATTGCAGACTCTACGACACAAAAACATATAGCAACTCATATATGAGAAAGATACAAATATTACACACAAAGGGTCACAGACCCAACAATTCATCATGCGGAAGCGAAGTAGTGTTGTCTAATACAACAAGATCCAAATATGGCCTAAGAGGCCTACACATAAACATAACCACATGCCAGCTTGTTCCAACGTCCCAAGCTGCCACCTAGGAACCCCGAACTACTCGTCGATGTCCAGGAAGAAACCACCTGTGTGCTCGGTATCGTCCTCCTCTGAAACAAAATTATAAAGGCAGCAAAGAAAGACTGAGTACGACGTACTCGCAAGTTTAGTAGGGCGATATAGGCCCAATGCTGACGAAGGCTCTAAAGCTGTATGTAGCTAATTTGCATAAAGTTAGTTTTCAATTAAAAAGATAACAATGACCCATGGCATCGACTACTCAGAATATTTTTCATAAAGGGGATAAGATAGTAACTCTTCATCTTCGGTTCTCATCGAACCAAAATGTACCAAGAATCATCTCTCATCTCCGCCAAAGGCACTCCCTCGAATCACCCTCGAGGAAATGAACCTTTTAAACACAAGTTGGAGTGCAACCTTTAGCTGCCAAATTTTAATTGATTAGGTTATACTTTTATATGAGCTAATCCTCCTTTCCCAAGATTTGTCCATAACCGCGGACACAGCTTTTCGAAAAGATTTAACCCTGCAGGGATGTACTAATTTACCCATCAGTACCGTCCAGCTCACCTGATTGGCCCTCTTCCGGGGAAGGCCGGCGAGTGGGCGCGGTTAGACCTTTACATTGCATGAGGCTTACTCAAGGACCATCAGTGTGCGGAAGGACAGGTTCAGCGCCTCCAACGCCCTGCCCCGCGGCCACATCCTAAACAGCACCGTCCTCATCGTTTCTTTTTCCACCCACACACTCACACGCAAATGGAAATAGCAAACTAGAGGACCCTTGACAAGCCCCTCACAAATTATTCGATCAGTAAGGAGACCATACTCCCACCAATGGAAGCACGCTCGGTTCTAGGTTCTAGCTAAAAGCACTCTCAGCCTAGGCGACAAGAATGAGGCAAAACACCATCCCCCGATGGCAACTCATCCAAGCCTTTTAATATTTTAATTAAGGTACCACAAGTAACCACCATGCCCGAATCATTCCATCAACATCATCATTATGGAATTTAATCAACGGACATAACTAGCATTTGACTAAGCATGGCTAAGCATATAACTACAACAGTTATATTCTTGTCTCCGGCCAACACATCAAACCTAGGGTTCATAGGTAGGGATACATGTATTAGTTCGGGGGAAGACATGCATACATAGGATAATCTAGCATTGACCAAAATTGTCATTGGAATCACATGCGATATTATAGTGGATAAAATAAGTTTATAAAAGCAATAGGATGCTAGATGCCAAGAAGGTTAGGTTATCTCTTGCCTTGCTGCCGGGGCGTGTAGTACTGCTCGTCGGAATAGGCGAGGGAACCCTCGACTCCGGAATCTATCAATACCCAAAAAATAATACAAAAGAACAAATAAATCACACGAAGACAAGGTGCAATGCACAATCACATGATGACATAACAAGATTATGCAAAGATATCACCATATAATTTAAATAGCAAAATTAAATGGAGAGCCAAATAATTAGTGCGATTATTTGGAAGCAACCCCATATTTAACTTAATGACCACATTGTTTATACATTTGTTAAATTACTCAAGTGTTTTAAATATGCATGAACATGACATGAATGGATAGGGTTTGTTCTTCCGATCATTTTGGTACCTTATTTGTAAATTTCCGATTATTGAAGATTAAATAGTGAATTAAATAATTATTTGAATTTAATTCATTTAATCATTTAAAGAATAACATCAAATAAATATTTGTGATCATGATGTGATATTAGCATGGTTTGATAACATTTGAAGTGCTGATCACATGGATATTTTATTCACAATTTTTGGTTAATTATTTAACACTATATGATTTTTCCCAAATTGTTATTTCTTTTGCCATTTTAATAATTTTTAATAAACAGCAAGTTAAAAAGTTTCAAAAGATCATTTCAATGATCCTATATTGTAGAGTTTGTTTTCCTGATCAATTTGATATTTGATTTGCTATTTTTGAAGCAATATTCAAATAGATATCAAATGTTTTATTTGAATTCTAAAACCAAAAATGGAAACTAATAGTCTGGCAGGCCGGCCTCCAAATCAGCCCAGGCCGATTCCCAGGCCGGCCTGGTGGCTGAGGCGGCCGGCCTCCTGGCCGGCCCAGACCGGGCACCAGGCCGGGCTCCTTTCAGAGGCAGCCGGCCTCCCGGCCGGCCCAGACCGGAGCCCAGGCCGGGCATGTGCCTGAGGCAACCGGCCGTCTGGCCGGCCCAGGCCGGTGCTCAGGCCGGGGTGGCGACGGTGGCGATGGTGCACGGTGACCGGCGGCGGGGAGGGGAAAAGGGGGCGCGGGGGAAGACCAGAGGGGACGCGATGCTCACCAGGGACACGCGGGGAAGGTCGGGGAGGTACAGCGGGAACGACAGCGGCCAAAAATCGATGGCGAGGTCGGCGGCCGGAGTGGGAAGGGAACGACTCGATTCGTCGGGTGTGAGGCCTCCCAGCACGGCTCCGTCGGCGAGGAGGGAGAGAAGCTCGAGGCGGAGCTGGCCGTCGGCCTCGATCTGCGCGGGGAGTACCAGAACGACGGCGGCGAGCTCGGCACCACGGCGGCAAATGGAGGAGCTCGGGAGGAGCATGGGGAGAGAGGGAGAGAGCAAGGGGAAGGAGCAGGTGAGGAGCAGGTGTCGTGGGCGTCCTCCTTCGCGTCTTTGACCACGAAGAGGGGGCCGCGGAGTGGGGGCACGGCGGCATGGCGTGCACGGCATGGCTGGCGGCATGGCGCCAGTGCCGTTTCTGGCATAGTGAGGGAGAGAGAAGAATAGAGGCTGACAAGAGGGGTCCACAGTCAGAGTTTTAAACTTTTCTCCCTTTTCCTTTTCTGATTTTTAAAACAGCAGGTTTAAACTATTTAAATGAGCCATTTAAGAAATTTTAGAAAATTCTGGAAAAAATCATGTGGGCTCCCTATGTCATGAGTAAGCTCCACTACAATTTTTGCCCCAAAATAAAATGTTTTGACCCACATTTGTTCATAGGGTTTAAATATGATTATTTTTGATAATTTCCAAATTGTATTTATTTGGATCACTTAAGCATTTCCAAAAAATGATGAAAATATTCAGGGAGGCTCCCAATATATTAATGAAGCTCCCCATAATTTTATTTTGAATTTTTGGAAAGTTTAACTTGGTTTAAAAAATAGAATTTGATTTGAACCAATTTTGGATTCTCAATTTTATTTATTTGCTTGTTAAGAATTTATCCTTTGACAATTATTTATAAAATATATCCTTGAGCTTCCTGGACAAATTGGAGACTCAAGAACAAATGGTTTTGCCAATTTGAGTAATGTATTTGGTTTGAAATTTTGGGAAGGTTTTGCTTCCCTTTTTATTGTTTTCCAATTGTTGCTTTATTCAACTTAAGCAATTTAAATAAGTATGCCATGATGCAATGCAAAGCAAAAGTGAAAATTTGGCCCATATTTTAGGGTACCAAATTGGGGTTGTTACAATTCTACCCCCCTTACAGGAATCCCGTCCCGAGATTCTAGAGTAGAAGTAGAGAGGAGGGACACATGACTACACGTATCTTCCACGGTCTTCTCGATCCCACGATGATCTTCCTTGGTGCATAACTTGGAGCTAAGAAGCCTGACGTGCCGATGGGGCGGAAAGAACAGTAGATAGCTTCAAGTGACGGACAAAATGAACCTTGCCCAAGACTATAAGCCATTTGGGAAAAACTAGGACAGCTTGAGCAAACAAAGGTCGAGCAGAAGATCGGATAGCCGATCAATTGTTCATTGTCCAAGGCCATAACAATACTTCAAACCACCCCGTCGTGTAGACCGTAGAGATTCGAAGTACCGTGAGGGAAAAGGACATCTTTTGGATTCCATGCTTTTGAGATACAAAACGTTTCCATAAGGTTGGAAGCTCGGGCCTAACGGGACTGGTGAATTTACACACTGTCCGTGTGGTTCGGGAAAAACCTTGGTTTCACCTAGGAAGGATAGATATGGCATTGATCCACACTTAGATAGGGAGGAAAAACCTCACAGACGAGCTATGGCCACGAGATAGATGGAGTAGGAGGATTGACCGAGGGACATTTAGTAACTCCGTCGTAATGTTCTCATTGAGGTTTTAGATCTCACACTCCGGCTTTGGAATAGCCTTCAATTGATCCTCAAGCGAAGGTCGTACTTGAAGATAGAGAAAAGACCATATGGGAACTCTTTAGGTTAAGCTACACCTGATCCTCAGGGATAGTGGTTGATGTTAAAGACTTAGGAGGTTTCATCAATAGATCATCCGGTGAGGTGCGTGATCCACAACATCAAACTTGTCGGGTCACTGGTAGGCGTAGGTCATGCTCTTAATAAACCACCAAGCATCATTTCTACTTGAGGTTCAGAGTTGGTTAGGCGTGCGGATAATTCAGACTTGACCTGTCCGAGGAAGGAGTTTGCTAAAGTTAACCGATAGATAGGGTAACTAGATTCTCAAGCTCTGAGCTACAATGTCAAGCTCCAGAACACGATCGAGATTGGGAAACCCATGGGGCCACGATTACTAAGAGAAAATGAACCAGCATGTACTCCAATCAATGAAGCACAAATGAGTTTCTGATTGGGGAACCCGGAAGAGGTTAAGATTTGACATCTTCTTCTTATTCAAGAACGAATCCACTAGTGGCATACATGACGTATTTAGAGGACTGGCGGTAACAACCTACCAACTCAACAACAATCCGCACATGCATCACCAACTTGTGAATTAACCCGAGGAGACAAAGTGAACTTCACTTGGATCCACAGCGACAAAAGTCACTGGTTACGAGAGAAAACTTGCTCTTCACGGAAAAAGATGTGGTCTTGAGAGTTTCGACACGAATCTAACTCGTTGACCGAAGGTGTGCACCTGAACAAATGGACTTGGCGACACAGACTACTCAGCTCAACGATTTGGTTACCTGCCATGCTAAGAGTGCCACCGAAGTCTTTGGATTTCAAAACAATAACAATTGCTAAGAATATCCGATTACCACAACGATATTCATCCTCAATATTCTTGAGCTCGGGTAGCTTGGAGGTAGATGGATAAGGAAGGGTAAGAGCATCACTTCATCAAGTACGTCATGAGACTAAGCACGACCTCTTGATATAAAAGAGTGTGACACTCCAAGGTGGAACGGAACAAAAGCTAGACAAGCTCTAACTCCGCGAATCACAAAACTTTGACCTGGTCGAGAAATGGACAAGGTACCGGAGTTTGTTTCTCCTGACATCCCGAAGTGGAATGCCTTGACGAACCACAAGAATGACATGCATCAGAACACCCCAATGCACGATAAAACTTGACTGTCCACAGACAGATAGAGGTCGGACAACAGATTTAGAGTAAGGAACGGCTAACCACAATTCCAAGATACTGCAGAAGCCCTTGTTAGCACTCTTTCGACAACTAGTGCTGAAAGGGTTTCAGGAACGGGTGTTACCGGAGGAAACACAATTATTGATGGAAAAACTCGCTAAGAGCAATCCCGTCATGATTCAGATAGTTCCATAACAGAGAGCCTAGCTAACGCTAGTGTCAGAGGAGAGCATTGCTGAGCAAGTCAATTACGGCTACAACCTCGAGTTTGAAGACTAACTTCAAATTTTGCCAACCTGATGTAGGGTTTGACCATTAGCACCAGGGTTCAACGGAAAAGATCTTGGGTTAAAGATCAGCTTCATGCACTGGGACTCACAATAGCATAATGCTCACAAGGGTGACAACCCTCATGAATCATTACACCGGAGCCCTAGCACAATCCGGGACCTTCGGTTCAAGATCTTGGGCTATAGCAAAGGAATGTCTCGACGATCCGCAATACTTCCTCTCTTGGGGCTTTGGATTTAGCAGACGAGTAGAACTAACCGGTAAACTAAAGGTAGAAGCCAACCCCGAGAACCTAAACTTCGACACCAAGCTTAAAACAAATAGAGATAAGAGATCAGAGTAGAGCGAGTTGGATGAGGAATAAAAAGAATCCTAAGAAGGTTTTCACAACTCATTTTTAGGTTATAAATAATTTTCAACTAGACTCGACATCGACCAATAGAAAGGATTTCCTACAGGTAATCCTGCTCTGATACCAACTTGTAACACCCCGACCCCAGAACTATACAATGAAGCTTTGTGCAACTGGTCATGCTACACAATCGAAGGTTACTGGATTTAGCAATCCCAGGCCAAAACCTTTGGCAGGCGTGCTCGGAATGGATCATCGGCACGCAACACTTCGATCATGCCATAAGCTCAGACATAGCTATCGTGTATAGTAGAGAGATCAAGACTTGTGCAACAACTGGCACATTGCAGACTCTACGACACAAAAACATATAGCAACTCATATATGAGAAAGATACAAATATTACACACAAAGGGTCACAGACCCAACAATTCATCATGCGGAAGCGAAGTAGTGTTGTCTAATACAACAAGATCCAAATATGGCCTAAGAGGCCTACACATAAACATAACCACATGCCAGCTTGTTCCAATGTCCCAAGCTGCCACCTGGGAACCCCGAACTACTCGTCGATGTCCAGGAAGAAACCACCTGTGTGCTCGGTGTCGTCCTCCTCTAAAACAAAATTATAAAGGCAGCAAAGAGAGACTGAGTACGACGTACTCGCAAGTTTAGTAGGGCGATATAGGCCCAATGCTGACGGAGGCTCTAAAGCTGTATGTAGCTAATTTGCATAAAGCTAATTTTCAATTAAAAAGATAACAATGACCCATGGCATCGACTACTCAGAATATTTTTCATAAAGGGGATAAGATAGTAACTCTTCATCTTCGGTTCTCATCGAACCAAAATGTACCAAGAATCATCTCTCATCTCCGCTAAAGGCACTCCCTCGAATCACCCTCGAGGAAATGAACCTTTTAAACACAAGTTGGAGTGCAACCTTTAGCTGCCAAATTTTAATTGATTAGGCTATACTTTTCTATGAGCTAATCCGCCTTTCCCAAGATTTGTCCATAACCGCGGACACAGCTTTTCGAAAAGATTTAACCCTGCAGGGGTGTACTAGTTTACCCATCGGTACCGTCACCCACACACTCACACGCAAATGGAAATAGCAAACTAGAGGACCCTTGACAAGCCCCTCACAAATTATTTGGTCAGTAAGGAGCCCATACTCCCACCATTGGAAGCATGCTCGTCTTGGTTCAAGAGGTAAAGAACTCGCACCTAGAGGCAAGAATGAGGCAAAGCACTCTATACATTGACCAAAAGTTGACAGTTGCATCGAATGCAATATTATGGTGGAGAAAAATAATTGTATAAAACAATAGGATGAGATATGCCAAGAAGGTTAGGTTATCTCTTTCCTTGCTGACGGGGCTGATAGCACGGATCGTCAAGGTACGTTGGGGGAACCTCGACTCCTGAATCTACCGATACACAAACAATAACATGAGAACAAATAAATAACAGGAATATAGAGGTGCAATGCACAATCATGATGACATGTCAAGTTTATGCACTTATATCATCATTTAATTCAGCTAACAAATTAAATGGAGTGCCAAATAATTGGTGCAATTATTTGGAAGCAACCCCATATTTAACTTAATGACCACATTGCTTATGAACTATTACAGTACAAAAATGTGGTTTAAATATGCATGGAAATGACATGAATTGATAGGTATTGTTCTGCTGATCATTTTGGTACCTCGTTTGAAATTTTCCGATACACGGTGAATATTTGGTGAATTAAACGGTTATTCATATTTAATTATTTTAACCATTTCGAAGATGACATCAAAGGGAAAGTTGTTGTCATGATGTGAAAATAACATAACTAGATAGCCTTTGATTTGCTGATCATTTTGGTATATCATTTGCCAAGTTTGAAACAATATTTATTAAGTTATGAATTTCCCAAATTGAGATGGATGTGTGGCCACACAAGAAAGGATCGGGTGCGGAATGATGATATACGTGAAAGAGTTGGCGTAGCACCGATTGAAGAGAAGCTTGTCCCACACCGTCTAAGATGGTTTGGACATATACAACGTAGGCCTCTAGAAGCGGCGGTGCATATTGGAAGGATAAAGCGGGCTGAGAATGTTAAGAGGGGTCGTGGTAGACCAAACTTAACATGGGATGAGTCCGTTAAGAGAGACCTGAAGGATTGGAACATCACTAAAGAACTAGCCATGGACAGGGGTGCGTGGAAGTTAGCTATTCACGTGCTAGAACCATAACTTGGTTTCGAGATCTTATGGGTTTCAACTCTAGCCTACCCCAACTTGTTTGGGACTGAAAGGCTTTGTTGTTGTTGTATGAATTTCCCAAATTTTAATTAGTTGAGTCGGTACTACCGGAAAATGGCCCGGTAGTACCGGACAAGTCGAAGTATCCAGTACCGAAACAACTCACGGTCGTACTTCCGGCTAACTGCCCAGTAGTACCGGTCATTTCGGTACTTCCGGTAAAACTTCCAAGCTATTTTCGGAAATTAACAGAAGTATCCAGTACCGAATCAACCTACGGTCGGTACTTCCGAAAAACAGCCCGGTAGTACCGGTCAAGTCGGTACTTCCGGGGAAACTTCCGAGCTACTTCCGGAAATTAACAGAAGTATCCAGTACCGAATCAACCTATGGTCGGTACTTCCGGCTAACAGCCCGGTACTACCGACCAAACATTTTGACTGGGCCGAAGCCAAGACCGGCGCGCGCTCGGTGGTGACCACCGGCGGTGTCGCGCACGGATCTGTTGACGGAGGGCGTGCATGGACGTGCTAACAGGCGCAGTCGACGCGTTGCTCTACGGGGAGCCGAGAACGGGCGGTGCCGCTACCATTGGGTCGCCGGAGCAACGAGAACGACGACGACCGGAGGCGGGCTACGGCGAGCTACGACAGCGCGGAGGAACTAAGGGGGGGGAGAAGAACGGAAAGGCGCATTCGCATCACAGGCTCACCAGAAGCACGAGGAGCTCGACGGCGAGGCGTGGGGAGGTCGGAGATGACGGCGTCCACGCTCAACATGCGGCGGCCGGAGGCGGAGAAGACCGGGACGGCGGCATCGATTGCAGCCAGCCCGCATCGATTCCTTGGACGAGGAGGTAGAGGGCGACGCGGTGGAGCTTTCTGTGGTCTTCGATCTGCTTTGCGGTGCCTCAGTCGACGGCGGCGAGCGGCGGCGTGCGCATCCATGGCGGCTCGGGTTCGGCCAAGCGGTGGGGAAGAACTGGAGAGAGAGAGCAGGGGAGGGAGCAGGTGAAAGTGAGGGAAGAGAGAGAGAGGGCATCGGTGGCGTTCTCTTATCCCCTAGGGGGACACGGCAGCGCGCGGACGAGCTGGCGCAGCAGCGACGGCATGGCGCCAGTGAGTTCACTGTCGCCACAGGGAAGAAGACACTTTTGCACTGTTTTCCTTTTTCTGTTTTTCTTTTTCTTTTAAAGGCAGCACCCAAATCCATTTAATTGGGGTACTTAAAGCTTTTCAAAAATTGTGAAAAATTTTAGGGAGGCTCACAATAAGACAAGGAAGCTCCCCATATTTTTATTTTGAATTTTTGAAGAGTTGCACTTGGTTTCAAAATTAGAAAAATGATTTGAACCAATTTTGAATTCTCAATTTTTTTCTTTGCTTGGCAAGAATTTGCCTCTGACAAAAATTTATAAAAATGTATTCTTGGAACTTCCTGGACAAATTGGAAACTCAAGAATAATTTGTTTTGCCAATTTGAGCAATGCATTTGGTTTGGAAATTTGGGAAGGGTTTTGCTTCCTTTTTATTAATTTCCAAGTGTTGCTTTATTTAACTTTAGAAATTTAAATATGTATGCTATGATGCAAGTGCAAAGCAAAAGTGAAAATTTGGCTCATATTTGAAGGTACCAAACTGGGGCTGTTACAATTCTACCCCCCTTACAAGAATCTCGTCCCGAGATTCCTAGAGTAGAAAGAGAGAGGAGGGGAACATGACAACATGTGTCTTCCATGACCTTCTTGATCACACGATGATCTAGCATGACATGCCGATGGGGCGGAAAGAACAGAAGATAGCTCAGGGTGATAGACAAGTTTTCTCCAAGGGTTGGAGATATGAACTTTTCCCAAGACCATAAGCCATCGAAGTATAACTAGGAACAACTTGACGTAACAAAGGTCGAGCAGAAGATAGGACAACCGATCACTTGTTCACCCGAATTTATCAGGATCTTTGTCC
The DNA here is from genome assembly GCA_012064385.1 of Puccinellia tenuiflora. Taxonomy (NCBI): domain Eukaryota; kingdom Viridiplantae; phylum Streptophyta; class Magnoliopsida; order Poales; family Poaceae; genus Puccinellia; species Puccinellia tenuiflora. The sequence continues at coordinate 1,462,990 of QRDG01000415.1, forward strand.
AAGACCAAGACATCACTTCAAACCACCCCGATGTGTAGACCGTAGAGATTTGAAGCACCGTGAGGAGAAAGGACATCTTCTGGACTCCACGCTTTTGACATACAAGATGTTTCCATAAGGTTAAAAGCTCGGGCCCTAACGTGACTGACGAATTCACGGAAAGTACGTGTGATTGATTAAAACTTCGGGTTGACATAGGAGGGAAAGATGTAGCACTGATCCACATTTAGATAGAGAGATAAAACCTCATACATGAGCTATTGCCACGATACAAGGAGTAGGGGGATAGATCGAGGGACATTTAGTAACTCTGCTCTAACGTTCTCCTTAGAGGTCTAGATATCACAAGCAGGCTTCTGAATATCCTTCAATCAATCATCAAGTGAAATTCGTACTTGAAGATAGAGAGAAGAACATAAGGAAAAACTCCTAGAACAAGTTACACATGATCCTCATGGATAGTGGTTGATTTTAAAGATTTAAGAGATATCATCAATAGACCTTCCGGTGAGGTGCGCGAACCACAACATTGAACTTGTCGGGGTTACAAGTAGGCCTAGGTCATGCTCTTGATAAACACCAAGCATCATTTCTGCTTGAGGTTCAGATTTGGTTAGGTGTACAGATACTTCGGACTTAGCATGTCTGCAGGGGAGTTTGCGGAAGTCAACCAAAAAGTAGGGCAACTAGATTCTCAAGACATGGGCCACAGCGTCAAGCTCCAGAACACGAGCTAGAGTGGGAGTTCCATGGGGTCACGACTACGATGAGGAATTTGAACCAGCATGAACTCAAAGCAATGAAGCACAACCGAGTCATGATTGGGAAACACCAGTAAGATGATGAGGTTTGACAGCTTCTTATTCAAGAACAATTCAGCCAGTGGCCTGGTGCGCATCCATGACTTCTTCAGAGAACTGGAGGTAACAACCTACCATCTCAATTACGATGAACACTCGCATGACCAACTTGTGATTATTCCGGGAAGACAAAGTGAACTTCACTCGGACCCATGGCGACATATGTCAACCATTGCACATGGACCAGAGAAGAACACTCCCAACATCCAGAACACGTACTACGTGATGACATGAAGATGGTTCTGACAAGTTTCCAATATTACTCGACAACACGGTCAGGGGACAACCTGGCAGTACTTCTGGAACGACATCTAGGATATCACGAACCACCGCATGTCACTGGTTGTGAGAGGAATCTTGCTTTTCAAGGAAAAGATGTGGTCTTGAGAGTTTCGACACGAATCTAACTTGTTGACCAAAGGTGTGCACCTGAACGAATGGACTTGGCAGCTCCGTAAATCTAGTCTTGATAACCTAAGTGCTAATCATGCTAAGAGTGCCATCAAAGTCCTTGGATTTCAAAGCAATAACAATTGCTAAGAGTATCCGATTACCACATCAATATACACCCACAACATTCTCGAGCCCGAGTAGCTCGGAGGTAGAGGGGTAAGGAAGGGTAAGAGCATCACTTCATCAAGTACGTCATGAGACTAAGCACGACCTCTTGATATAAAAGAGTGTGACACTCTAAGTAGGAACAGAACAAAAGCTAGACAAGCTCTTACTCTGCGAATCACAAATATTTGACTTGGTCCGAGAACTGGACAAGGTACTGGAGTTTGTTTCTCCTGACATCCCGAAGTGGAATGTCTTGTCGAACCACAAGAGTAACTTGCATCGGAACACACCAACGCATGTTATAACTTGACCGTCCACTAACAGGTAGAGGTGGGACAACAGATTAAGAGTAAGAAACAGGCTAACAACAATCCCAAGATATTGCAGAAGCCCTTGTTAGCACTCTTCCAACAACTAGTGCCAAAAGGGTTTCACGAACGAGTATTAGTTGAGGAATCACAAACATTGATAGAAAACTCGCTAAGAGCAATCTTGTCATGATCTAGATGGTTCCATGATAGAGAGTCTAGCTAAAGCTAGTGACAGAGTTGATCAATTCAATTACGGCTGCAACCGCTAGCTTGAAGACTAACTTCAAATTTTGCCAACCTGATGTAGGGTTTGACCATTAACGTCAAGATTAAATGGGAAGGATCTTGGGTTAAAGATCAGCTTCATGTACTGGGGCTCACGAATAGCATAATGCTCACATGGGTGGCAACCCTCATGAATCATTACACCGGGGTTCTAGTACAATCCGGGACCTTCGGTTCAAGATCTGAAGAAAGGAACACCCGATTAGGTGTGAAACGTTTACAAGGCTTCGGATGTTTTGCACCCAATGAAGAAGAAGATTGTTGTGAAACAACTGAGTTTACCTCGGATTCTGAAGACGGAAGCAACCTAACACGTAATTAAAGGTAGAAGCCAAACCCGTGAACCTAGAGGTTAGACTTTGCAGACGAGCAGAAGAACCATTAAATCAAATAGAGGTAAGATGTCTCTGAGATTAGAGTGAATTGGGTAAGGAGTAAAAAGAAACCTAAGATGGTTTTCACAACTCATTTTTAGGTTATAACTAATTTTCATGAACACTAGACTCGACATCGACCAATAGAAGGGTTTCCTACATGCAGTCCTGCTCTGATACCAATTTGTGGCGCCCCGACCCCGGAATTATACAGAGATACTATGTAACCCGCAGGCCATGCTACACAATCGAAGGTTACTGGGGTTACCACTCCAAGGCCAAAACCTTTGGCAGGCGTGCTCGGAATGGATCATCGGAACGCAACACCTCGATCATGCCATGAGCACTGGCATAGCTATCAATGCATAATAGAGAGATCAAGACTGCGGAACATCTGGCACATCACAGACTCTACGACACAAAAAGATCATAGTTCAACTCATATAATGAGAAATATAGCAAAAGACACATCAGAGGTCACATACCCAACATTACAACAAGCGGAAGCAAATTTAGTTGTCTAGACAACAAGATCCAAATTATGGCCTAAGAGGCCTACAATAACAATTAACCCAGCCAGCCTGTTTCGTGGCGTCCCAAGCTGCTACCTGGGAACCCCAGACTACTCGTCGATGTCCACAAAGAACCCACCTTCCTGTCCGGTGACGTCCTCCTCTGAAACAAATAATAATCAACAAAGCAAGGTTGAGTACGATGTACTCGCAAGGTTACTAGGGCGATATAGGCCCAATCCTGAATGGCTTCAAAGCTGTATAGTAGTTGTTTTGCATAAAGCAAGTTTCCTTTTTAAAGACAAATACTCAAGGCATCGACTACTCAGAAGATTTTCCGAAAGGGGATAAGATAGTAAAACTTTCATCCTTCGGTTCACATTGAACCAACAGTAGCCAGAAACCACCACTCATCTCCACCAAGGCACTCCCTTGAATCACCCTCGAGGAAATGAACCTTTTAACACATGTTGCCAAATTTTAATTAGGTTCATGTTTTCTATGATCTCATAATCCATTCCCAAGTGTCCATAACCGTGGACACGGCTTTTCGAAAAGATTAAACCCTGTAGGGGTGTACTAATTTTAACCATCGGTACCGTCCGACTCGCCTGATTAGCTCTCTTCCGGGGAAAGCCGGCGAGTGGGCGCGGTTAAACCTTTACCTTGCATGAGGCTAACCCAAGGATCATCAGTGTACGGAAGGACAGGTTCAGTGCCTCCAACATCCTGCCCCGCGGCCACATCCTAAACACCACCGTCCTCATCGAGCCTTTTCCCACCATTCCACTCACACGAAAATGGAAAGCTCGAACTAGAGGACCCTTGGCTAGCCCCTCACAAGTTATTCAGTTAGTAAGGAGCCCATACCCCCACCGATGGAAGCACGCTCGATCTTGGTTCAAGAGACAAGAACTCACACCTAGGCGGCAAGAATGAGACAAAACACCATCAACCCCGATGGCAACTCATCTAAGCCTTTTAAGCATTTTAATTAAGTACCACAAGTATCCACCATGTCCGAACATTCCATCAATTTCATAATCATGGAAATAATCACCGGACAACTAAGCATGGCTAAGCATAGCTAAGCATATATTCTGTAGGTATAACTTAACTCAGGCCAACACATCAAACCTATGGTTCGTAGGAGGGAAAATATGTAATGGTGTAGGGAACATGCAATTCATAGGATGCTCTATACATTGATCAAAAGTTGACAGTTGAATCGAATGAAATACTATGGTGGAGAAAAATAATTGTATAAAACAATAGGATGAGATATGCCAAGAAGGTTAGGTTATCTCTTGCCTTGCTGACGGGGCTGATAGCACGGATCGTGAAGGTACATTGGGGGAACCTCGACTCCTGAATCAACCAATACACAAACAATAACAGGAGAACAAATAAATAACAGGAATACAGAGGTGCAATGCACAATCATGATGACATGTCAAGTTTATGCACTTATATCATCATTTAATTCAGCTAACAAATTAAATGGAGTGCCAAATAATTGGTGCAATTATTTGGAAGCAACCCCATATTTAACTTAATGACCACATTGCTTATGAACTATTACAGTACAAAAATGTGGTTTAAATATGCATGGAAATGACATGAATTGATAGGTATTGTTCTGCTAATCATTTTGGTACCTCGTTTGAAATTTTCCGATACACGGTGAATATTTGGTGAATTAAACGGTTATTCATATTTAATTATTTTAACCATTTCGAAGATGACATCAAAGGGAAAGTTGTTGTCATGATGTGAAAATAACATAACTAGATAGCCTTTGATTTGCTGATCATTTTGGTATATCATTTGCCAAGTTTGAAACAATATTTATTAAGTTATGAATTTCCCAAATTTTAATTAGTTGAGTCGGTACTACCGGAAAATGGCCCGGTAGTACCGGACAAGTTGAAGTATCCAGTACGAAAAAACTCATGGTCGGTACTTCCGGCTAACTGCCCGGTAGTACCGGTCATGTCGGTACTTCCGGTAAAACTTCCGAGCTACGTCCAGAAATTAACAGAAGTATCTAGTACCGAATCAACCTACGGTCGGTACTTCCGGCTAACAGCCCGGTAGTACTGGTCAAGTAGGTACTTCCGGGGAAACTTCCGAGCTAATTCCGGAAATTAATAGAAGTATCCAGTACCGAATCAACCTATGGTCGGTACTTCCGGCTAACAGCCCGGTACTACCGACCAAACATTTTGACTGGGCCGAATCCAAGACCGGCGCGCGTGTGCGGTGGTGACCACCGGCAGCGTCGCGCACGGATCCGTCGACGGTGGGCGTGCGTGGACATGCTAACAGGCGCAGTTGACGCGCCGCTCTATGGGGAGCCAAGAACGGGCGGCGCCGCTACCATTGGGTCACCGGAGCGACGAGAACGATGACGACCGGAGGCGGGCTACGGCGAGCTACGACGGCGCGGAGGAACTAAGGGGGGAGGAGAGGAACGGAGAGGCGCATTAGCATCGGAGGCTCACCAGGAGCACGAGGAGCTCGACGACAAGGCGTGGGGAGGTCGGAGATGACGGCTTCCATGCTCAACATGCGACGGCCGGAGGCGGAGAAGACCAGGACGGCGGCATCGATTGCGGCCAGCCCGCGTCGATTCCTTGGACGAGGAGGTAGAGGGCGATGCGGTGGAGCTTTCTGTGGTCTTCGATCTGCTTTGCGGTGCCTCAGTCGACGGCGGCGAGCAGTGGCATGCGCATCCATGGTGGCTCGGGTTTGGCCGAGCGGTGGGGAAGAACTAGAGAGAGGGAGTAGGGGAGGGAGCAGGTGAAAGTGAGGGAAGAGAGAGAGGGCGTCGGTGGCGTTCTCTTATCCCCCAGGGGGACGCGACAGCGCACAGATGAGCTAGCGTGGAAGCGACGGCATGGCGCCAGTGAGTTCACTGTCGCCACAGGGAAGAAGACACTTTTGCACTTAACCCCCTGGACTGTTTTCCTTTTTCTATTTTTCTTTATCTTTTAAAGGCAGCACCCAAATCCATTTAATTGGGGTACTTAAACCTTTTCAAAAATTATGAAAAATTTTAGGGAGGCTCACAATAAGACAAGGAAGCTCCCCATATTTTTTTTTTGAATTGTTGAAGAGTTGCACTTGGTTTCAAAATTAGAAAAATGATTTGAACAAATTTTTTTATTTCTTTGCTTGGCAAGAATTTGCCTTTGACAAAAATTTATAAAATGTATTCTTGGAACTTCCTGGACAAATTGGAAACTCAAGAATAATTTGTTTTGCTAATTTGAGCAATGCATTTGATTTGGAAATTTGGGAAGGGTGTTGCTTCCTTTTTAGTAATTTCCAAGTGTTGCTTTATTTAACTTTAGAAATTTAAATATGTATGCCATGATGCAAGTGCGAAGCAAAAGTGAAAATTTGGCTCATATTTTAAGGTACCAAACTGGGGCTGTTACATAGTTTGGTCATGATTTTTTGAAAAAATCACTTTAAGATCTAAAATATATACATTATTTAGAGATCTTTGGTGCTTTCCGCTGGAAATGAGTTATGGTTAGGTTTAGGTTTAGGATGGGGATTTAGGGTCATGGTTTAGGGGTTAGGGTTAGGCACAAGTAATTCAAAAACAATCGAAAAATGGAAAAACTTCACGTGGCATCGTTTTATGTGACCTACAACCTAGGAAGAATAATAAACGCCTGGTACGAAAGTTTTTCTCAAAAACCCTTCTCAGAAATGAGCTGCGAGGTACAAAGATGTATGACTTTCGACTCAGATAAGCTAGGTATGGCCTTGAACACATCATAGTTTATCGGAATGGGGCCATATTTCACACACTCATGTATCTTGGATGTAGAACAGTGTTGAATAATGGGTTTAGGGTTTTCTTTGTATAAAAAATGAATTTTCCATTTTTTAGTGTCGAAACTGGCTTTTTTTGTGAAGCAGCTACCAAAAGTGGAACATCCAAAAGTATAGAAAATAATAGACCACTTTATTAGTACATATCACCCTGGGTTTGAATATAAAAACATTCGTAGGTATTTCTAACATTTTGTAGAAGTTCCTGCCGATTTCGCTTAAAGCGGGTCCGATTTGAACTACGAGTGGCGTATAGTTTGGTCGTGATCTTTTGAAAAAATCACTTTTAGATCCAAAATATGTACTTTCTTTAGAGATCTTTATCGCTTTCCGCTGGAAATGAGTTATGGTTAGGTTTAAGTTTAGGATTGGGGTTTACGGCCATGGTTTAGGGTTAGGGTTAGGCACAACTAATTCAAAAAGAAAATCGAAAAAATGGGAAACCTTCACGTGGCGTCTGAAAGAACAAACGATGTCGCGATGTCGCCTAGAGGGGGGGTGAATAGGCGATTTAAACTTTTCCGGTTTAAGTCTTGATAATTACGAAATAAAACTAGGTGTTTAAATTAACAAGCCAACAACCTAATATACTAGGTTCACCTATGTGCACCAACAACTTATGCTAAGCAAGGCAAGCAACAAGGTGATAGCAAGATATAAAACTTCAAGCACGAAGGCTATCACAATGTAAATTGCATAAGTAAATAGCTCGGTTATAGAAATAACCGAGGCACGCGGAGACGAGGATGTATTCCTGAGTTCCTCCTTGTTAAGGGAGTACATCTCGTTGGAGGGGTGTGAGCTCGCCACAAGAGGCCTACTCAAGATGCCACAAAGGCCTCACCCTATTCTCCGATGAACCGCACCCAAGGGTTTGGTTCACCATCCACTATCGGAATCCTTCAAGGCGGAATCCGGAGCCTTTACAACATTCTTGGGGCACACACCCACAACTCAATTGGGGGCTCCCAAATCTTGCCGAAGCTTCACAACTCGAAGTCTTCGCGGCACACCAACCGTCTAGGGTACACAATGCACCCAAGAGGCACAAGCCCTTGGGAACACAATGCACCCAAGAGTAATAAGCTTCTCAACCTTCAATCCCACAAATCTTCGTGGAGAGCACAACCCGATGCAACTAATGCAAAAGGCAAGAACACACTAAGTGGTCAAATCCTTCTCTCCGAAATCCAACCAAAGCAACTAATGCTATGGAGGGATTTAAGAGGAAGAACAAAGAGGAGAAACACTAAGAACTCCAAGAACTAGATCCACTAGGTTCCCCTCACATAGAGGAGAGATTGTTCAGTGGAAACATAGATCTAGATCTCCTCTCTTGAATCCCTAAATTTGGGCAAGAATCATTGGAGGGATTGAGAGAAATCAAGCTCACAAGTTTGCAACAATGGAGGAGAGAGAGAGAGAGTGAGCTACCCTCTTGGGGAAGAAGGGGGCTACTTATAGCCCCCCCCCCCCAAAAATCTGACCGTTGGAGCAACGAGGGGCCGGAACTTCCGCTACGTACACCAGAACTTCCGGTGGTCCGAAAATTTCCGTAGCAAACCTCCGGTGCAAAGATCCGGACCCCCTCCAGAGCGAAAATGCGAAAATGGCTTAGCCAAATTTTTCCTAGACCGGATATTACGGACCAAGGACAGAAGAAAATTTCCGGCCCCCCGGAAATTTCCGGGGCAAAAATTCGGAACCCCTCCAGAGAGAATCGCCGAAAAGACTTAGGCAGAAAGCTCAGATGAAAATTTGGGCCGAAACTTCCGGTGCTTGGGCCGGAACTTCCGGGGGCCGGAATTTCCGGCCTCAGGGCCGGAACTTCCGCCCCACTGAAAACTGTAGAAAATGCAAAACGAAAACATGCATAACTTGGGCATCCGGACTCCGTTTTTGATGATCTTGGGCTCTTTGGAATCGCAACAACGAGCTCTACAAGAATATACAGAGAAACATCATAGTCCAACAAGGGAGGATAAAACCAAAATAAGAAATGTAAAACCTTTGTATAAAGGACAACCGGTAAATCCTCCAACATAAAGAACCCAACAAGTATTTCATCCGGACTTCGTTTTCTATGATCTTAGGCTTGTTTCGAAGATAATTACAAGCCCTATGATATCATGTATATACACATCATAGTCCATCATGTGAGGAGGAAACCACAAGAAGAGAGTTTGACCTCTCTTAGAAGAGACAAACCGATAAAACCTCCAACATCAAAAACACAACAAGATATGCATATGAAATCCGTTTTTGATGAACTAGAGCTTGGTATGGAGATGAACACAAGCTCTAAATCCTCACATGGATAAAAGTCAAATAACAACCAAGAAAGATGATTGCAAGGATGCAAAGGTTTGAGCTCTCCACGAACGATACGATCAAGATACTCGGTCGAGAGCCCCTCTTGATAGAACGGCTATCTATCCTATAACCCGGTCTCTCAACTAACATCATGAGACCGGTAAAATAGAAACCCTATTAAGATCATACCTTTGCCTTGCGCATTAATCCACTTCAGGTCGATGAAGACGATCTTCATCTCCTCAAGACGAACCACCTTTCTTGATTGCGCTTTGCTTGGTGAAGTTTCACATGTTGCTCCCCCATACACCAATATGGGAGAAGCACTCTTCGACATATCTTCACTTGGACTTGAGTGTTGATCAACCCGCACTTAGCCTTGATCAACACATAATCTTCTTCCCTTAGCCTTGACTCCAACATATGGAGATCAAGCAATGCTTATGGACACACCTACAATAGCTCAATACAAACATTAGTCCATAGAGATTGTCATTAATTACCAAAACCACACATGGGGGCAACCATGCACTTTCAGCGTCCTTTTATGTGACCTATTACCTAGGAAAAATAGTAAATGTCGGGTACGAAAGTTTTTCTCAAAATCCCCTCTCAGAAATGAGCTACGAGGTACAAAGATATATGACTTTCGACTCAAATGAGCTAGGGTATGGCCTTTAATATAGCATAGTTTATCAGAATGAGGCCATATTATGCACACTCATGTATCTTGGATGTAGAATAGTGTTGAATAAGGGGTTTAGGGTTTTCTTTTAATAAAAACCCATTTTTTTTAGTGTCGAAACTGGCTTTTTTTTTGTGAAGCGTCTACCAAAACCGCTCACCAAAGCGGTACATCCAAAGGTATATAAACTAATATACCACTTTATAAGTACATAGCACCCTGGGTTTGAATATAAAAACATTCGTAGGTATTTCTAACATTTTATAGAAGGTCCAGCCGGTTTTACTAGAAGTGGGTCCAATTTGAACTACGAGTGTCGCATAGTCTGGTCTTGATTTTTTGTAAAAATCACTTTTAGATCCACAATAAGTACTTTTTTAGAGATCTTTGGCGCTTTCTGCTGGAACAGAGTTATAGTTGTCTAGGTTTAGGGTTAGGGTTTATGGTCAAGGATTAGGGTTAGGCACAACTAATTCAAAAAACAAAAAATGGGAATCCTTTACGTGACGTCCTTTTTATGCGACCACCTTCTTGACTTTCTTTCTGAACCGCGAGTACCTTCATGTCTTTCTTTCTGAACCACATGCATATCTCAAATCACGGATGAACTCGATGAACACGCTTTCCTATTTGTCAGACAAGTGGGCCTCGATAGAGAACTGCTTGGAGGAGTCGTCCAGCGTAAAGTCCACCATCTTTGAAAAATGAAAATAATTTTTATGTTTTCTTGAAAAGCATGAATCTTCATACATGGTATCTCATTTATATGTTGTTGACCATTCCCGGATGGAAACTTTTTGTGTAAGGAAAATGAAAACTCTTTTCAGAATATTGTTCACCATTCCAAGATGAAAACTTGTGCCAATTTTTAGGAAAATTATCACAAATTATTCCATGTTTATGAAATTTAGGAAGAGCCCGCCAGGCCAAACATTTTGGAGCCCAAAATTGTGGGGATTTGGGTCCAACTTTTGGAGATTCTGGTGCGAGACAGCCGGCCAATGAGACGCGAGGAATAGCCTCCACGCAGATCATCCCGTTGGATGCGACCTGAACCGTCTATCAGTGTACCATCCAACGGTGGAGCTCCTCCCGAGAAACCAAAACGCCGCACTTGCAGGAAAATTTTCGGAGGAGCGCGCGCGGTCCAAATTCTGGATCGAACACCACCACTCCGGAACCGCTAACCCTAGCCACTTTACCCATCCTAGCACCCACCACTCCTCTCCCCTCGCTCCAGATCGAAACTCACACCGAAACCCTAGCGCCCACCACTCCTCTCCCCTGGCTGCCCGTCCCGATTTCTCTCCGCCGGCGACCACCCCTCCCTTTCCAGCTCATACCTCCTTGATGGCATGGACGAACGCCGCTTTCCTCGCCATCGACAACACCGACGAGCGGCGTGGGCGGGGGCGGCTGGGCCGCCACATCTTCTGGCGCTCCCCCGCCTCTCCTCACCCACCCGAGCCAAGTATTCCTCTATCTCCAGCTCTCGGCTTCCCCACCTTCCCTGCCCTAGAGACGGCGGTGAATCCAGCGGCTAGGTGGCCATGGAGGGCGACGAGACGAGGCTACGCAAGGAAGCGGGTGCTCCCTCCCGACGACGACGCGTCCTACTCTGCGTTGGTCTAGTTGACTGCAGATCTGGCCGCTTGGGAGCCAGATCTTAGCCTGGAGCGCGCTCATGGGCCTCCTCGACCAGATCCTCTCTGGCAAGTGCGGGAGTGCAAGATGGACTTCTACACGGACAAGTACACGTCAACGACACGCCCATGGTCTCATACAACAACTCCATGATGGTCGTCTGCTCCAGCATCGGTACATGCTCAATAGCATCCCATCTATGTATAATGTTCTGTCTGCCATCTATTACTGTTGGAGTGTCTATGGTGGCATCGCTCTGTTTGCAAAAACAAATGAACAAAGTAGCCAAAATTCACTTGTTTGCAAAGCTATTGAACTTATGTAGTTTGCCGAGCAGAATAAGTAAATCTATTTCAATTGGGACGTGAAATGCATTTTATGAGTTCTGGGATATGATGATTATTCAGTTGGGGGATTCCTGAACTGATTCTGTAGGTAGTAGTTACATTAAAATTTTAGAAATGCAGTGCCTGTTTTCCTTATTTCCTTGACATCATTTAATCAATTTGGTACCAACGTTTACTATCTTTTAGAGAACCTAGCTTTATTTTGCAAATATTCAGTTTCGACATGATATGGTTTCTTCAGCTATATTAGGTTTAAGTAAGGTAGGTCTCCATTTCATCAAGTTATGCGATGATTTTCTCGGACATCAATGAAAGCAACAGAATTTAGTTATTTCTGTTTGGCATGCACACAATGGTTTCAGTATACCTACTGCTGGTTAAATAAGGGCTTAGCTTATAAGCTTTATTTTTGTTCAACTAAAAACTTAGAGTAAACATAACTGTACTTGACAAGTGAACATTAACATCTTATATGATCAGCTTACCGATGTAGCAGGAGTAGAAACTTCATGGTTGATCCTGATTGCTGAAGTTGGGAGATATATCTTCTTTTGCATATCAATTACAATATTTCATAGCAGTTCCATGTAATGTAATAGGTTTATTCTTATATTCTTGGTTGTATATTTTTTTAGATTTACCATACAACATCTTTTCCTCTAATAGTAGTACTCATACTATTGGTTTATGTGTAGCCATATAGGTATAATACCTGTAAGAATTTTCATTTCTAAGATCAATTTGGTATCCCAGGTCCACAAGTACTTACTTTGGTTGCATCATGAGGTTTTCTAACTGTGTTAGATGATGCTGTCTTTACATTCCCTCCAGGTTTCTCTTCTTTCGTCTTGACAAGATCCTCCCTGCTAGTTCTTCCTCACTAACGCCAGCGGGAGCGCATAGTGGACTTCTACGTGGACGAGTACCTGCAAGGGCCAGCATCAACGATGATGTGGACCAGATCTTCTTCAACTACAGCCCCATCCACAGCATCGACACAAAGTCAGGTATCTACTCCTCATCTTCTTCCTCACTGTGCTGGTTGTGTTAGTTATTGTTGCATTGTAAATTCTCAGCGTTCTTGAGTTCTCTATTAAACTCTCATGATTGCTTTTACATATTGTTCTCCTTTTTGAGCAGCCATTTTGGTCATACATGCTATCTTGGTTTAGTTGGGGGCAAATAGAGATGTTTATGTTGGACTGTGTTATGTGATTTATCAGTCACCATCCCATGACATCGTACTCTGTAAACCTCTTGTTTTCATTAAATGCAATTATTGGCACACTTGTTAAATGCCATTATTCGTGTTGTTTACTTCCTTTGGTTATGCATGGTGATACATGTTCATGGAATCCTTTCTATCTCTATCTGGTCTGCAGATTGGTGTACCTTATCATGCAAATTTGTGGCACTAATTATTACTTTTCTGAGTGTCATTGGATCATCTTATACTGTACTGTGAGTTAATACTTTTCCTTCTATATTTGACTGATTTTCTTATGTCATTTCCTAGGCTGACATGGAAGCCATCATTCAGATAAGTTGAACAGAAGTTCATTGCAGCTTAAGATGGAAGACAGGATCTCTTTTGCTTGTAGAAACATACCTTTTTACTCCACTGGCTCTAGGGGTAATGGTTTATGTTTTATTTGAGAGGATTGTTGTGTCTACGTTTTTACTTGTTAATGGCTGTTGAAATAGGGTAAACAAAATTCTGATGTGCACTGCTATGAAGGTCTTTACTGGATTAAATAAGAACAGATAAGTTGCTATACTTGATCTTGATGTTACACTATTTTCTGACCTTGTCATATATACTGTGTATAAGGATGAAATCATCTATGATAAAAGCCAAAGTATATGCTCATTTGTTAGTGGTGCTAAAAGATGTGGTCTGTTTTCATCTTGAATAACGACATGTGCCAATGTTGACTTGTTTAATTTGCTACTAGGTGAATGCCCGTGCGTTGCAACGGGAGCATAATATTTTAATGGCTTCACACTAATCATGTTAAACATGTAATTTTAGAATTGCAACGTACCTAATTGAATGTCCGTGTCTTGCCATGGAATTCTAAGGCCTTCCGTAACGCTCCACTCTGGCAGGTATCTTAGAGAGCCACGTAGGAAGTTTGCTTAGGTGGAGGGCAATTTAATGAGGAAAGAGAGAGATACCGTTTCTTATTTTAGATACGATTCTTGATGCTGAGTCCAAGACAAATGAATAATTTACTCCCTGAACCAGCATACACAGGCTGGTGTGGCCAATCGACGCCTCGGACGGTCAAAGGATGGAGAAGCAAGAAATAAATACAGAGGTGTAGTGGGCCGGACCGCCGGAGTGTTGATGATGTGGAACTTTCTAAGATACAGCTAGCCATATCGCATTACGGACGGCCTAAGATTTTTTTCCTTATTTTTCCTATAATGGTGTACCCATAAAAATTCACACATGTAGAGAAAGATAGCTACATAGTATTCCAAACAGATTCTACTTTGCTTAGAATTTCATATGACATGTTAGTATAATTCAACATCATAGATAGTAATAACCCAACAATTATATTTTATTGACTAACATTCACTTTAATCACATCCTCGGGAGATCACATGACAATGTATACTCTAAACCCATGGTGGGTCCTCCCATTAGATTAGCCAATTGAACCATGATTAGCTCCATGTCATTGTCTTCACACCCGTCTCAATGTGTTCTAAGTACACTTGTATCAACAACTCCACATCTGTGCATTGTTACTGTACCAAAAAATATATAACCTAGAATCAAAAGCTCATTCAATTTATGAACACGCTTTAAGATAGGTGATAATTTTTATTATTACAGTTCCCTTTGCTTCTAAGAACATCTCTTTCGAGGGCATTGAATGTTGTTACGAAATGAATCATGGGTACATTGATCAATGATCCGATGAACACAAGTCATCTTCCTCTGCTTCTCTTTCCTCCCCTCCTATAACCTCTACATATGCTTTTCATTTATGTTCATCGTCCGCCTCTGTTCATCCTCCATTTCCTTTCTTGAGGCGCATGTACATACCTATGTTGGAAGACCTATCGGATTTGCATAAGAATTATGCATTTAGTACATGATATTGTCAATCATAGAATCCAACAGAAATACGTATGCCCAAAAATATGGCAGGCTTGATCCTTGGTTATGTACTTTGATCCAGTGCTGCATACATATTCTCAGGTATTCATTTGAAATAGTAGTGAAGCAACACCGACTAAGGGGGATTGGAGGAATTTTCCATTCTGGTTCATGACATGTGTGTAGATACCTGGGCGTCGTCGTCCTGTTTGGTGCGGCCGAGACTTTGAAGCAGAGGCCCCTGGCGTGGAGGCCGGCAGCATGAGAGAAGAGGACGAGGTCGACCTGGTGCTGCAGCGCTCCATCTGATGCAGGTGTAAGGAGAGGTGGCGGAGGGTCTCAGTGAGCTTGTCCGTCAACGACTGAGTAGCAGGCTACCGGCGGCGTCCTCTCCGGCGGCACCGTGGCTGCCGGCGAGCGGCGATGAAGCACACCAGAAGGGGCGAGCCCGCCTTTCCTTCTCTAGATGCAGGTCCTACCGAGCTGCTACAGTTTCACCGATGAGGATGTGGGGTGGACGAGGAGGACGGGCAGCGGCGGGATGCCATCTCGCGCTGATTGATCGCTGCATTAATTAACCCTGATTGATCGCTGCTGCTCGTGAACCGACGAAAACAAAACCGTCGCGGAGAAAAAAACCAGAGGACGATAGGATGTTGGACGAAAGGAGGGCAGAACGGTGGGAGGCAGAATGAGGGACTAAACTTTCTTTTTAAGTAGTAGAGATTTTCGTGTATTTGTTCAATCCAGCATCTGTATTTTTATGCTTAGGGTATGCATGATGCCTCTTCTCTGTATAAGATCATTGTGTTGATAGTAGTAGGCATATATCCATGTATGAGCAGTGCATAGTGAAGTTGGCAGAGTTTCCTGTGATATTATTGGTGCAGTCCTGTTTTGTTTCATCTTTTGCTTTTATTTAGTTCCAAACCATTTTTTTCTATAACATGCAGATGGTTGGCTCTCCCTCATCTTTTGTCACTAGCTCCAGGACGAAGTGAAGAAGCATACAGTTCTAGCTAACTGGAGCTGGTTATAGTTCGACAGCTAGTTATATTTATTTAGTTGTGTTTATGGTAGCTAGATACCTGATGTGAATTGGAGTATATTTCATTGTAAACCTGATGTGAACCATGTTTGAATGTAATCTGCCAAGTTTGGCAACTTGCTCAGTTTGAAGTATTACTTTTATTTTTCTGTCTATTCCGTTTTAAATATTGGCTATTTATTTACTGGAAAATTGAAATCTGAAGAATATGACCCTTATGAGTGGGACCCACTAACTAGAACCTGCCCTGGCAGTTGGGACCCAATTTCTAGAACCTGGCAAGTGGAGCCCTTACCCTTTTTTTGAAAAAAGAAAAGAAAAACAGAAATTGTTGGGCCAAAAAGGCCACGGTACAAAAATAGAAATGCTGAAATGTTAGACCTGGACCATATAGCTAACCAAAATTAACAGGAGACAATATGGAAATATGTTGAATTGTTGGGCTTGGCCCATGTAAAGCACCGAACTGGACCGGGCTGATTTTGATTTACGACCATTTCGTTTGGTCACAAGTCTGCCACGTCAGCTCTGCCATGTTGAATCTGACGTGGTCTGGCCAGATTGCCAGTAACCAAAAAATTTGGTCGCAAAATCTATGACATTTTTTTGGGTCATAGACGTTTATGACCAATTCCAAAAAAGGTCATGTAGTTTCATTAGGGACGCTCATCTTTTGACCAACTGATTTTGGTCACAAAAAGGTCGCAAATGAAAAAACTTGACCTTTCAGTGACCAATATGGAGGGTCACTAGATAACATATTTCTTGTAGTGTAGCAACATGATTTGCTTTCCGTTGTATGATGTAATGTTGGGTCATGTGACCTCTGCGTGTAAGTTGCTTTCTTGCTCTAGTAAGACTTATATCTTATTACTTCATGTCGTTGAGTCACTGCTTTGACCGGTTGTCCGCTACACATCCCGTGCATGATGCGTGTATGGATATAAAGTGCACGGTTGAGGGGTTATGGTTCTTGGACTCATTGTTATGCATTTTTGGCTATGCCCGTGTTATGGCGCAGCCGAGGGGTTGTGGTGCGGATGATCCATTCCGAGCACGCCCGCCGATGTTTACTCGGCCTGGGAGTGGTAACCCCAGCAACTCTCGGTTGTGTAGCATGATTACTGACACATAGCATTGCTGTATAATTCTGAGGCCGAGTCCGACAGCTTAACAAGGTCCTAGGATTCTCTGTTATGCATTCGTGGTTATGATTAGAGGTGCTAGTCTTCCGAGGGGTTTTGTGTGACCGGTGTTCCCGACACGCCTGCGGTGAAATGCCGCCTGGGATTGGTACCCCAGTAACTCTCGGATATCATATCTAAGAGCACATAACACTTATGTATAACTCTGGATCCGGGGTCACTACAACGGCGAGGTGGGAGACCGGGACGGCGAGTTGGAAGACCGGGACGGGGAGTTACTCGGTGAGTTGGAAGCCCGGGACGGGGAGCTACACGGCGAGTTGGAAGACCGGGACGGGGAGCTAGCTAGGGTTTTGGAGGAAGGGAGGGGTTTGGGACGAGAGGAGGGGAAATGTCTTGGGGCTGGCCGGCCGGGTAGGTAAAGGTGCGAAATTTTGTGTAGGCGCGCCGCGCGCGAAAGTTTGATCGAAATTTTGGGTAGGCACACGAAATTTTCTGCGCGCGCGACTTGTTGCTAGCTGGGCAGAAAACATTGCTGGCCGTCGGATGTATGATGGATGGCACAAATTGGCCATTTACGAAATATATATATATATATATATATAACTCAGCTAAATAGGAACTGGTTCCTGTTTAAGCTAAACAGGGAATCAAGTGAACTTCGGCGGCACTGCTGAGTGAACTTTCAGTATATTAGTATGTGAACTTCCAGACGCAACATACTGATTCTCTACCTTTATGAGAAATTTTTTTAGTGCGATTTTTTATCCGCTTATCGGAATGATGCATGCGATATACCGTTGGATAGCTATGGAAATTACGAAACTTTTTCATTTTCACAGGTTTTCGAAATTAGTTACGGTTTTTAAAGAATTTTAAATATACTAACACTATTTTCGTGATTGTACCGTATTTTGATCACCATTTTCAAACCATTTATCGGATTGATGCAAATGATACGCCGTTGCAAAGCTATGAAAAATCCGCAACTTTGTTATCTCACGCATTTTTTCGAAATTCCTTACTATTTAAGAGCAGTTTTAAATATACATAATTTTGTTGTTTTAGAATTCTCGTTTTTTCTGGACTTCCAAAGAATCTGAAGTGGACTACTAAAGCTATTTAACTGAACTTCAGTTTCCTATTATTTTTTGAACTGAGTTTTTTGTACACGGTGAACTTCTAAAATTCATCACATGTGAACTTCATTTTTCAAAAATGTGAACTTCGTTTTTTTCTAGAACGATGTGAACGCCCGTTTTCGTTTGAATGAATTTCTAAAATTCATCAAATGAACTTCGTTTTGCAAAAATATAAATCTTTTTTTACTCGTGAATAAATTTGAAGAGTGAACTTTGGAAGTGTCCGAAGTGAACTTCGAAATTAGTTATGGTTTTTAAAGAATTTCAAATATAATAACATTATTTTCGTGATCGTACCGTATTTTGGTCGCCATTTTCAAACCATTTATCGGATTGATGCAAATGATACGCCGTTGGAAAGCTATCAAAAATCCACAACTTTGTTATGTCAAGCATTGTTTCGAAATTCCTTACGGTTTAAGAGCAATTTTAAATATACATAATTCCATTGTTCCGGAATTCTTGTTTTTTCTGGATTTCTAAAGAATCCGAAGTGGACTACTAAAGCTTTTTAAGTGAACATCCGTTTGCTATTATTTTTTGAACTGAGTTTTTTGTACACGGTGAACTTCTAAAATCCATCACATGTGAATTTCAATTTATAAAAATGTGAACTTCGTTTTTTTCTAAAACGATGTGAATGCCCGTTTCCGTTTGAATGAATTTCTAAAATTCATCAAGTGAACTTCGTTTTGCAAAAATATAAATTCATCAAGTGAACTTCGTTGCCTTGTTTCTATGTGAACTTCTACGCGGTTAAATATGGACTTCTGCGCGTTCGAGAGTGAACTTTCGACATGTCCAATGTTTTTTGCAAAAGGTAAATTAATATTGAAAAAATTGATTTTTTCCGAAAATCCGAAGTGAATGTCAAAAATAATAATGGACTTTTTTTTAGGGAACTTCCTTTTCCAACCTTTTTTTTAGTGATTTTTCTACATTCTACAAGTGAACTTCGTGTTAAAGAAATGGGAACCTTTTTTTTACCCCGGAATGAATGTGATATTTTCATGAATAAAAATTGAATCTCCGTGATTGACAATCTGAACTTCGGCGATTTGAAAAGTTAACTTCTTAAATTTTCTTGAATCTTTAGATTAACAAGTGGACTTTCTTCTTCCTTTACTTTGTTTACCATTTATCATAGCAACGGAACTTGCACGCCAGAAAAAGTTAACTCCCCTATATAATAAACTGAACTTTTATTTTTTATCTAATATATCAGTCCAATGAACTACAAGCACACTAAACTGTGAACTTCACTACGAATAGCGCATCCCGTCTACACTAAATCACGAATATTCATCTGAACTACACCATCACTAAATGCGAACTGGAACGGCCGCGGAGGAATGAGACATGGCGGCAACTAGAGATCAACAAATTGAACTGTTCTGATGAAATAAACCGAACTCCATGGCAATAATACGCAATCAGGAACAAGGGGAAATCTGAAACTGTACAGCACCGAACTGAACTTCGAAAGACGACTGATCGGAACTACGGAAGATGACCGATCTGAACTTTGAGGTCGTAGCAACTAAAAAAAGACGTGCCCATGTCCACAGAGATTCAATCGAAGTGAGCTTCCGCCGGTTGAGAGGGCAGGCCGTGCTGATGAAGGTACGTCACGCCGGCGGAGGGCAGCTGCGCCGGTGGCAGGGAGCCACGCCGACGACAAGGGGTTCGGGCCCCAGCGGCGGTGTTGTGGGATTCCCTGGGGCGGCGACATAGATGGTGCGGAGGAGAGCCGTGGGCACAGCGGTGCGGGAACCTGGGAGGTCGTTGCGGAGCGGCGGCGGGCGCGGGAGGTCGGGGCGGAGCGGCGACCGGCGGGGGAGGTCGTGGCAGAGAGGGGACGGCGCGTGGGGTCCTGCCGTCGTCGAGCAACGGGGGCTCAGGGACGGCGCACGGAGCTTCTCCTGTCTATGAGCGGCGGGGCTCGCGGGAGCGGCTGCGCGCAGGGGTCGCCGGCCGGGACGGCGCGCTGGGGCGCAGCCGTGCCTTTCAAATCGCGCAGGGATGGCCGGGCGGTCGGTCGTCAAGATCCAGGAGGAGCATAGAGCCGACGGGAGGTGGACGGAGGGGGGCGGGGAGGTGCCGGCGGGAGGTGTAGGAGGTCCGCGCCGGCCGGAAGTGGAGGGGGCCCACGGCGGCGGGAGGTGGGAGTCGGCCACGAGGAAGAAGGCAACGGGATGAGGTGCGGGTGGTCGGTAGCAGGGGAGGTCAGTGGTTTTTTTTTGTTAACTCGGGTGGGGACAGGCCGGGCAGGACAAGTATTCTGCACAACTTTCTGAACCTCCGAACAAAAAGATGTGAACTTCCTTACGGAAAACCCAGATTTATTTTTTGGCATATAGTGTTTCTGTTGCCATTTTCGAACCGTATATCAGAATTATGCATGTGATATACCGTTGGATTCGTACGGGAAATGCTCAACTTTTACTCTTCTGGACGGTTTTCAAATTCTGTACAGTTTTAGAAATATTTCAAATATACTAAACACTGTTTTCGTTAATTTCTCGGTTCTCGTAGAGTATTCCGCGTTCCATTTTCGAATCGCTCATCGGATTGATGCAAATAATATGCCGTTGGATTCGTACAGGAAATGCGCAACTTTTACTCTTTTAGACGATTTCCAAATTTCGTACAGTTTTAGAATAATTTCAAATCTACTAAACACTTTTTTCGCAAATTTCTCCATTTTCGTAAAGTATTTTGGGTGCCATTTTCAAATCGCTCGTCGGATTGATACAAATAATATGGCGTTCAGTTCGTACGGGAAATGCGCAACATTTATATCTCTGGCCAATTTTCCAAATTTTGTACGGTTTATGAGCAGTTTTCAAAATAAACAGTTCTGTTTTCTGAATTCTAGGTCTATCCGACTTTTTTCAATTACTTTTGAATCGCTTGTCGAAACTTAACAAATAATACTTTGTTGGAAAGATATTTACTAGACGCAACTTTTTCGTAGAGAAATGTTTTCCAAATTTGGTACGGTTGTTGACTAATTTTGGAAATACAAAAAATAGAAAAACAAGATAATATGCTGTCGGACCATCTTTTTCTGAATTTCTCGTGATACACAAGTAAACTTACTATTCTCGAACCACTTCTGAACTTATTAATAAAGCTGATTAACCCCCCGGAATACGTAAGTGAACTGCCTATTTTTCTACAAGTGGAACCTCTTGCCTAATCATATTTTTTCTCAACCTCTCACGATACGACACGTGAACTTCCTATTTTTCGCAAGTGATGTTTATTGGTTTTTCCTCGTATAGTTGATGAACTTTCCCACGAACGTAAGTGAACTTCCAATATTTTGCACAAGTTAACCTCTCGCAGAACCATATTTTTTTTAACCTCTCGCGATACATACGTGAACTTCCTATTTTTTTGCAAGTGAACTTTATTTGACGGACTATTTTTTCTGAACTTCTCGCGATGCGTAAGTGAACTTTTTTTTTACAATTGAGCTTCTCCGTAGACCATCCTTTTTCAAAAGTTCTCTCTATACGTAAGTGAACCTCCTATGTTTTTGAAAATAAACTTCTTTGCGGATCAATCTTTTCTGAATTTTTCGAGGATACCAGGTGTTTTGATTGTCAACTTCGACTCCCGAACATGTGGACTTCTTTACAAAAAAAGGAATTATCCGAAGTTCAGAATAAGAAAATGTAAACTTCGTGAAAATATAAAGGTGATCTTTATGCGAAAAAATGAACTTCGCGGGATGTACCTTATTTTTATTGTTCATAAATGGTGAACCTCGTGACCATAAAAACGAACCTTGCCAGAGAGCAAATTGAACTTCTACGTACACATGAAACTCGCAAGAAAGCAAAATGAACTACTAAATGTACCAAGTAAACTTGGTGTGGTCTTTCCCTTAAAATAATAAAGAATTTGTGTTATGGTGGAAACAAACTCGGACAAAAAAATATGAACCTCTAACGCGTTCAAGAGAACTTCCAGAAATTTTAAAAGAATTCTCTTTAGTAGCCTTTTTTATCTTTTTGTTCGAAGTGAACCTAAAAGGTGAACTCCCTCGCGATCTAAAGTGAACTTTTGGAGTTCGAAGAATGAACTTATTTTCCCTCTGATCTTCTCGCGATGCGTCCGTGCACTTCCTTTTATTTTATGAACTTCCAAGTTTTTGCGAGCGAACTTCCATTCACATTATTGATTTTTTCAGCACGGTTTTGATTGTAGTTTTCAAACCATTTATCCAAACGATTCAATTAATATACATTGAAAAGTTATGAAAAATCATCAACACTTTCCTTTGAAACTTTGTTTTTCGAAGTGGACTTCAAAATTATATTCTTCGAACTTCGAAATTCTCTTAGACTGAACTTTTATAAATGTGAACTCTTAGCGCGTTTGAGGTGAACTTCCTACATGTTTTAGAGTGAACTTTCGAATTATTGAACTTTTTCTATTTTGATATGTTTTTTATAATGATTATTTTGTAGGGTCGAATAGTACTTCCTAGGAAGAAAGAATTATTTTTGGAAAGAAAACTTGAACTTCCCAAAAAAAATAGTGGACCACGAAAAATTATGAACTCTCCAATGACCGAAAATGAACACCGACAGTGGACGATATGAACTTCAAGTTTTTACATATTGATCAACAAGTGCACTGTTGAAACGATATGAATGGAGTGGATAATATAAACAAGTGTCGGTATCTTTGTCTAATTTTTTACATCGAGTTGCTGCAGCTGCTTTATCCAAACGAAAAGAAGAGCACCACATGGATGCTCGCTAGAAACTGCTTCAGTAAGAGCCGCTGCAGCAAGAGGATGTGGCACGCCTAGTAGTGTCCTGGGACACCGAAGCGAACTTCAGAAAAGGACTTAATTGAAGTTGGGATAGCACTTAACTGAACTTTAGAAATACTACTGTAGGTCACAAAGCTGCAGATCGAGTTCAAACTGACTGTTGTTCAACTTTGGGGATCTAGAGGCATTGGAAGGGAGGGTCGCCGCCGGTCCAACACGGAGTGGGAGGAGATCCGCTGGTTGCCGGAGAGTGGGGATCTTGGACTCCTACATTTGGCGTACACTCCCTGAAAATCACCCAAATAATCATTATCAAGTGTAGTTCTTTTTCTGAAATTGGAAGATTCAGAATTCGCAAATACTGGACCGAAGTTCAGAAACAGCATTGACACAAGTTCAGGTTCCTCGCTCGTGTAGTTCAGCAGGCATCAATTATGAGGAGGTACTTGGAGCGTCGGGGGCTTGCTCTGTGACTGCCGGGGACCCTGGCCGGAGCTCGTCGGAGTTCCAGGCGACGGAGATCGGGCTGGCTAGGCCGCCGAAGGTGCAGCGGCACCGTCAGAGGAGTTGACGGGCGCGGCCTGCCGTAGACTCGCAGGGCGCTTCTCTGCCGATGAGGAGACACAGCAACAGAGCACGTAGAAGCTCCGCCTCGTCAGCGGCCGTTAGGCACAAGCCCGGTGCGGAGGAGCTCCGGGTCGACGGCCGTGGAGGGGGTAGCTAGGAGGACGACGGCGTTGGTGACGGCCAT
Source organism: Puccinellia tenuiflora (assembly GCA_012064385.1). Taxonomy (NCBI): domain Eukaryota; kingdom Viridiplantae; phylum Streptophyta; class Magnoliopsida; order Poales; family Poaceae; genus Puccinellia; species Puccinellia tenuiflora. Next base: position 1,486,724 of record QRDG01000415.1, read on the forward strand.
AAGGCACCATCACGGTGGCGTTGTTCCGGTTGTGGGGGAGACCGGGGCTCCTAGCGGCGCAGGATGGAGGCGTGGCCCTCCCCGGTGGCGTGGGATAGTGTAAAAGCCCCAGTTTGGCACCCTAAAATATGAGCCAAATTTCCACTTTTTGCATTCTTGTTTGCATCATGGCATGCATATGAAATTGCTACTTCTAACAATTCACTTTGAAACCAATTAAAATGGGGAGGCAAACCTCCCAAACATCCCAACCAATGCAATTGCTTAACTTGGCAAACAAATCACTCTTGGACTTCCAAATTGTTTAGGAAGTTCCAAGTTTACCTTTTATAACCAATTCTCAAATTTCAAATATTGCCAAATAAGAAATGAATTTGAGAATCCCAAATTGGTTCAATACAAACTCTATTTTTGAAACCAAGTTAAACTTTCCAAAAAAAATTCAAACCAAAATCATGGGGAGCTTCAATATTATTGTGAGAGCCTCCATGAATATTTTCATTAAATTTGGAAATGATTAAGTGCTCCAAAAAAATATATTGGGAATTATAAAAAATGGCTATATTTAAACCCTATGAATAATTCTGAATCTAGACATTTTATTTTGGGGCACAAATTTTTGTGAGGCTTCCTCATGACAGGGGGAGCCCATATGAAATTTTTCCGATTTTATAAAATTGTTTAAAGGCCCCAATTAAATCACTGAAGTTGCTGGGGGAGCTCTTTGCAATTTCAATAGTTGGTGCCAGGGGGGTTTTCTGAATTTGGCCATCTTCTCCACAGTGCCGGGAGGCACTGGCGCCATGCCGCCATCTCCTCCGAGCCCATGCTGGCGTGCCCCCTCGCGCGCTCGCCCCCGTGGACATGGTGGTCACCCCCACCAGCATCCCCACTAGGCACTCACCCCATTCCAACACCTGCCCCGCTCCGTCTCGCTCCCCTCTCCACCCGAGCTTCCGCCCTTTGCCGCCGTAGCTGTCGAGCTTGCCGTCGTTGTTTAGGTCCACCCCGCGTAGATCGAACCCGACAGGGAGCTCCGCCTCGAGCTCCTCTTCCTCCCCACCGGCGGAATCGAGCCGGGGTCGCCTGGAACCGACGCATTCGTCTTCGACCTCTCGACCGCGGCCGTCGTCGCCGGCCTCGATTCCGGCAATTTCCGTCCACCCCGTCTCCACCGAGCTCACGTACGCGCCAGGGTGAGTTTTCCCGTTCGCGTGCGCTTTTCCCCGCTTTCCCCTCTCTCTCTCTCGCCGTCGTTTTGCCGCCGGCCACCGCACCTCGTCGCCATCTCGCTCACCACCGTGCCCCGACCTGGGCGTCGGCCTGGGCCGGCCAGAAGGCCGGCTGGCTCGGATGGTGGCCCGGCCTAGCGCCCGGCCTGGACCGGCCAGGAGGCCGGCATCCTCTGGTCCGTGACCGGCCTGGTGCCTGGTCTGAGCCGGCCAGTGGGCCGGGTGTTTCGGATATGTGGCCGGCCTGGAAACCGGCCTGGGCCGATCTTGAGGCCGGCCCAAACAGTAAAAACAGTTTTTATTTAAAATAAAATAATTCATAACTATTTGAATATTGCTTCAAATTTAGCAAATCAAACATCAAATTGTTCAGAAAACAATACCTATCAATTGGTAACATTGCCATGCCTTTTTGAGTACATACTTTTGCCTTTATCTAAGAATTCCTAAAATGGCGTAAATAATCCCAAATTGGGAAAAATCATAACTTATTAAATATTTCACCAAAAATCATGAATAAAATATCAATGTGATCAAAACGTCAAATGCTATCAAACCATGCAATTATCCAATCATGATCACAAATTTTCTTATGATGTTAATCTTTAATTGATTAAAATAATTAAATTCAAATAATTATTTATTTCACTATTTATTCATCCATTGCAAATAAGGTACCAAAACGATCAGAAGAACAACACCTATCCGTTCATGTCATGTTCATGCATATTTAAGCCACTGTTTATTAATATAATAAGTTATAAGAAATTTGGACATTAAGTTAAATATGGGGTTGCTTCCAAATAATTGCACTAATTATTTGGCACTCCATTTAATATTTTTAGTTAATTTATATGATGTTATCATTGCATGAAATTGACATACCATCATGATTGTGCATTTCACTTGTCTTCGTGTTATTTATTTGTTCTTCTATGATTGTTTGGGTATCGATAGATTCCGGAGTCGAGGGTTCCCCTACCTATCTCGACGAGCAGTACTACACGCCCCGGCAGCAAGGCAAGAGATAACCTAATCTTCTTGGCATCTAGCATCCTATTGCTTTTATAAACTTATTTTATCCACTATAATATTGCATGCGATTCCAATGACAATTTTGGTCAATGCTAGATTATCCTATGTATGCATGTCTTCCCCCGAACCAATACATGTATACCTACCTATGAAACCTAGGTTTGATGTGTTGGCCAGAGACAAGAATATAATTGTTGTATTTATATGCTTAGCTATGCTTAGTCGAATGCTAGTTATGTCCGTTGATTAAATTCCATAATGATGATGTTGATGGAATGATTCGGGCATGGTGGTTACTTGTGGTACCTTAATTAAAATGCTAAGAAGGCTTGGATGAGTTGCCATCGGGGATGGTGTTTTGCCTCATTCTTGCCCCTAGGTGCGAGTTCTTTACCTCTTGAACCAAGACGAGCGTGCTTCCATTGGTGGGAGTATGGGCTCCTTACTGACTGAATAATTTGTGAGGGGCTTGTCAAGGGTCCTCTAGTTTGCTATTTCCATTTGCGCGTGAGTTGTGTGGGTGGAAAAGAAATGATGAGGACGGTGGTGTTTAGGATGTGGCCGCGGGGCAGGGCGTTGGAGGCGCTGAACCTGTCCTTCCGCACACTGATGGTCCTTGAGTAAGCCTCATGCAATGTAAAGGTCTAACCGCGCCCACTCGCCGGCCTTCCCCGGAAGAGGGCCAATCAGGTGAGCCGGACGGTACCAATGGGTAAATTAGTACACCCCTGCAGGGTTAAATCTTTTCGAAAAGCCGTGTCCGCGGTTATGGACGACTTGGGAATAGACGATAAGATCATAGAGAACATTTTAACCTAATTAATTTGGCAGCTAGAGGTTGCATAATCAACGTGTGGTAAAGGTTCATTTCCTCGAGGGTGATTCGAGGGAGTGCCTTGGTGGAGATGAGAGATGTTTTGGCTACAAGTTGGTTCGACGAGAACCGAAGATGAAAGTTACTCTCTTACCCCTTTTTGGAAAACATTATGAGTAGACGATGCCATGGGTCTTTATGTCTTTTAAAAAGGAAAACTAGCTTTATGCAATTTAGCTACATATACAGCTTTTGAGCCTCCGTCAACATTGGGCCTATATCGCCCTACTAAACTTGCGAGTATGTCGTACTCAGTCTCTCTTTGCTACCTTTATTATTTGTTTCAGAGGAGGACGACACCGAGCACACAGGTGGGTTCTTCGTGGACGTCGATGAGTAGTTCGGGGTTCCCAGGTGGCAGCTTGGGACCGTGGAACAAGCTGGCATGGGTTGTTTATGTGTAGGCCTCTTAGGCCCTATATTTGGATCTTGTTGTACTAGACAACACTACTTCGCTTCCGCATGATGTACTGATGGGTCTGTGACCCCTTTTGTGTGTAATATTTGTATCTTTCTCATATATGAGTTGCTATATGAATCTTTGTGTCGTAGAGTCTGTGATGTGCCAGTTGTTCCACAAGTCTTGATCTCTCAACTATACATGATAGCTATGTCTGAGCTTATGGCATGATCGAAGTGTTGCGTGCCGATGATCCATTCCGAGCATGCCTGCCAAAGGTTTTGGCCTGGGATTGGTAAACCCAGTAACCTTCGATTGTGTAGCATGACCGGTTGCACAAAGCTTCATTGTATAGTTCTGGGGTCGGGGCGCTACAAGTTGGTATCAGAGCAGGACTGCCTATAGGAAACCCTTTCTATTGGTCGATGTCGAGTCTAGTTTGAAAATTATTTTTAACCTAAAAATGGGTTGTGAAAACCCTCTTAGGATTCTTTTTACTCCTTATCCAATTCGCTCTACTCTGAGTTATCTCACCTCTATTTGATTTAACGGTGTTTCCGACTGTCTGCAAAATTCAAATATTTAGGATCACGGGGTTGGCTTCTACCTTTAGTTTACTGGATGGCTCTGCTCGTCTGCCAATTCTAAAGCCCGAAGAGAAGAAGTATTGTGGATCGTCAAGATATTCCTTTGCTTTAGCCCAAGATCTTGAACCGAAGGTCCCGGATTGTGCTAGGACTCTAGTGTAATGATTCATGAGGGTTGCCACCCTTGTGAGCATTATGCTATTGTGAGTCCCGGTGCATGAAGCTGATCTTTAACCCAAGATCTTTTCCGTTGAACCCTGATGTTAATTCGAACCCTACATCAGGTTGGCGAAATTTGAAGTTAGTCTTCAAACTCGAGGTTGCCGCCGTAATTGACTTGCTCAGCAACGGTCTTCTCTGTCACTAGCTTTAGCTAGACTCTCTGTCAAAGAACCATCTGAATCACGACGGGATTGCTCTTAGTGAGTTTTTCCATCAATGTCTGTGATTACTCCAGTAACACCCGTTCCTGAAACCCTTTAGGCACTAGTTGTCGGAAGAGTGCTAACAAGGGCTTCTGCAATATCTTGAAAATTGTTGTTAGCCTGTTTGTTACTCTAGATCTGTTGTCCGTCCTCTATCTGTCTTTTGACAGTCAAGTTTTATCATGCATTGGGGTGTTCTGATGCGTGGTATCCTTGTGGTTCGCCAAGGAATTCCACTTCGGGATGTCAGGAGAAACAAACTCCGGTACCTTGTCCATCTCTCGGTCAGGTCAAAGTTTTGTGATTCGCGGAGTAAGAGCTTGTCTAGCTTTTGTTACGTTCCACCCTGGAGTGTCACACTCTTTTATATCAAGAGGTCGTGCCTAGTCTCATGACGTACTTGATGAAGTGATGCTCTAACCCTTCCTTATCCATCTACCTCCGAATTACTCAGACCCGGGAATGTTGAGGATGTAGATCGTTGTAGTAATCGGAAATTCTTAACAATTGTTATTGCTTTGAAATCCAAAGACCTTGGTGGCACTCTTAGCATGACTGGTATTCATATCATCAAGCTGAGTTGTCTGTGTCGTCAAGTCCATCTGTTCAGGTGCACACCTTCGGTCAACGAGTTAGATTCGTGTCGAAACTCTCAACACCACATTTTTTTCTTGAAAAGCAAGATTTCTCTCGCAACCAGTGACATGCGGTGGTTCGTGATATCCTGGATGTCCTTCCAGAAGTACTTCCGGGTTGTCCCCTGACTGTGTTGTCGAGTAATAGTGGAAACTTGTCAGAACCATCTTCGAGTCATCACTTAGTGCGTATTCTGGATGTTGGGAGTGTTCTTCTCAGGTCCGTGTGCAATGGTCGACAGATGTCGCCAGGAGTCCGTTTGAAGTTCACTTGTGTCCCCGGGAATAATCACAAGTTGGTCATGTATGTGCGGGTTGTTGTTGAGATGGTAGGTCGATACCTCCAGTTCTCTAAATACATCATGTATGCCACTGGCCGAGTTGTTCTTGAATAAGAGGAAGTTGTCAAATCTCATCATCTTACCGGTGTGTCCTAATCAGGACTCAGTTGTGCTTCAGTGATTGGAGTACATGCTGGTTCAAATTTTCTCTTCGTAGCCGTGACCCCATGGTTTTCCCACTCTCGATCGTGTTCTAGAGCTTGACATTGTAGCTTAGAGCTTGAGAATCTAGTTACCCTATCTATTGGTTAACTTCATCAAACTCCTTCCTCGGACATGTCAAGTCTGAACTGTCTGTACTCCTAACTATCTCGGAACCTCAATCATGAATGATGCATGCTGTTTATCAAGAGTATGACCTAGACCTATTAGTAACCCCGACAATTTTGGTGTTGCGGCTCATGCACCTCACCGGAAGGCCTGCTGACGAAATCTCTTAAATCTTTAACATCAACCACTACCCCTGAGGATCATGTGTAACTTACCCTAGGAGTTTCCCTTATAGCCTTTCTTTATCGTCAAGTACGACTTTCGCTTGATGGTTGAATGAAGGCTATTCCAAAGCCTGAGTGTGATACCTAGAACCTAAAGGAACACCTTACCACAGAGTTGCTAAATATCTATCGGTCAATCCCCCTACTCCTTGTATCTTGTATCTTGTTTGCATCATGACATGCATATGAAATTGCTGCTTCTAACAATTCACTTTGAAAACAATTAAAATGGGGAGGCAAACCTCCCAAACATCCCAACCAATGCAATTTCTTAACTTGGCAAACAAATCACTCTTGGACTTCCAAATTGTTTAGGAAGTTCCAAGTTTACCTTTTATAACCAATTCTCAAATTTCAAATATTGCCAAATAAGAAATGAATTTGAGAATCCCAAATTGGTTCAATACAAACTCTATTTTTGAAACCAAGTTAAACTTTCCAAAAAATTCAAACTAAAATCATGGGGAGCTTCAATATTATTGTGAGAGCCTCCATGAATATTTTCATTAAATTTGGAAATGATTAAGTGCTCCAAATAAATATAATTTGGGAATTATCAAAAATGGCTATATTTAAACCCTATGAATAATTCTGAATCTAGACATTTTATTTTGGGGCAAAATTTTTGTGAGGCTTCCTCATAACAGGGGGAGCCCATATGAAATTTTGCCAATTTTATAATTTTTTTTAAAGGCCCCAATTAAATCACTGAAGTTGCTGGGGGACCTCTTTGCAATTTCAATAGTTGGTGCCAGGGGGGTTTTCTGAATTTGGCCATCTTCTCCATAGTGCCGGGAGGCACTGGCGCCATGCCGCCAGCTCCTTCGAGCCCATGCCAGCGTTCCCCCTCCCGCGCTCGCCCCCGTGGACATGGTGGTCACCCCCACCAGCATCCCCACTGGGCACTCACCCCATTCCCCCACCTGCCCCGCTCCGTCTCGCTCCCCTCTCCACCCGAGCTTCCGTCCTTTGCCGCCGTCATTTAGGTCCACCCCGCGTAGCTCGAACCCGACAGGGAGCTCCGCCTCGAGCTCCTCTTCCTCCCCACCGGCGGAATCGAGCCGGGGTCGCCTGGAACCGACGCATTTGTCTTCGACCTCTCGACCGCGACCGTCGCCGCCGGCCTCGATTCCAGGAATTTCCGTCCACCCCGTCTCCGCCGAGCTCACGTACGCGCCAGGGTGAGTTTTCCCGTTCGCGTGCGCTTTTCCCCGCTTTCCCCTCTCTCTCTCGCCGTCATTTTGCCGCCGGCCCCCGCACCTCGTCGCTGTCTCGCTCACCACCTGCCCCGGCCTGGGCGTCGGCCTGGGCCGGCCAGAAGGCCGGCTGGCTCAGATGGTGGCGTCGGCCTGGGCCGGCCAGGAGGCCGGCATCCTCTGGACCATGACCGGCCTGGTGCTCGGTCTGGGCCGGCTGTTTCGGATATTTTGTCGGCCTGGAATCCGGCCTAGGCCGATCTGGAGGCTGGCCCAAACAGTAAAAGCAGTTTTTATTTAAAATAAAATAATTCATAACTATTTGAATATTTCTTCAAAGACGAGCGTGCTTCCATTGGTGGGAGTATGGGCTCCTTACTGACTGAATAATTTGTGAGGGGCTTGTAACATCCCAGAATTAATATAAGTATTATTAATTCCAAAAATGTGGGCCAACAATTTTTATTTATTAATTTATGTGTGATTGCTTGTGTTTTGTTGATTTATGTGTGTGATTGCTAAAATAAAAATTATGAACACAGGAAAAGAAACGAAAATCAAAACACCAGCACATAAAATCATGAGGCCAGTGCCACACTAATTTCCCTAAGTATGAAATTAATATCTTCTTTCAAAACAAAATTCAATGGGGTGACATAGTGATCACTCCCACTTTGCTCTTATACATTTTCCCTCTTCAAAATATATTTTCAAAAATCTAAATTTAAAATTCTAAAATTCTTTCTTTATCATTATAAATCCCAAAATGTGCTATGATGCACTTATCAAATAAATTCCATCATAGCACCAAAAATCCCTATTAATATATATACAATCAATTGTGGAAACACATTTAAAAAATATGAATTTAAATTTGGTTCAGGCATTTTGTCGAACACCTGGAGGGCAGAGCCCGTGTTCTGCCCCAAACCGATGAACTCGAGATCAAATCGAGGGATTTGGAGGTTTGTTCTTCGATTCCTTGCACCCCTCTACCCCTTTCCACCTCGCGGACCTGGCCAGCACCCCAGACCAGCAAGGGAGCCACCCTAGTGGACGCGGTGATCGTCGACACCCGGGGAGCAGCCGCACTGTCGCCATGCTGCTCCTGTCGCCGACGTGTAGGAGGCACCGTAGCCGCCCACCTAGCCCTAGCGCCGCGCCTTGCCTCTCCCAGCACCGCACCGCGCCCCCTGAACGCGGGAATCGGTCACCCCCGACACCACACGCCCCTGCCCGCGCCGCCCAGCACCGCCCGAGCTCGCACAGAGCACGCCAGAGCGTCCCCCCTTGCCGAGCTCGCGCCACGCCACCCCACGCCCCCATTCCTGCTCCTTGGCATGCCCGCACCGTAGCACCTCCACCGCCCCTATGGCAAGCCCGCGTGGCCGCTGCACCGCTCCCGCGCCCTGTCCACCATGGACCGGCCGCCGGCTATAAAAACCCCGCCCGAGCCTCGCAGTTCCACCACACCACGCCACCCCAGCACCTCTCCCTCACCTCAACACCTCTAGCACACCGCCAGGTGGGCGGAGCCGCTGTCGCAGGGCCGCTGCTGCCCTGGTTCTTCCCCGAGCCCGCCGGAGCCGAAGGTTGGCATCGAGCACGAATCCGCCGTGCCGCTGCTTCCCTCTCCCCTCTGACCCCTCCATCGCACTCCCCATGGACACAACACTCACCCGCACCCTTTTCCCCTCTGTATCGTGGACAGAATCGTCGCCAGGAGCTTGCCAGAGTTGCGCCGTGGCCACGGAAGCGACGGGAAGCTCGCCGCCGACGAACCAGCTCACCCCAGGACCTGCAACTTCACCAGCAAGCTTCCCCGAGCCACCGCCGTCGATCTACGTCATCCCCGCATCCACCCGAGCCACCTAGGTGAGCAATCCGTCCACCACCGAGCCGCCGGCGCGGCGGCGCCACCAAAATTAGGTCGCCGCCGATGCTTTGAATCTAGACCGTTGGATCTAGATCCAACGGTGACTTACCGGTTCGGTTAAAAATTAGGCTGACGGGTGGACCCCATCCATCAGCGTTTTAATAATTTCCCCAGTGCACACCGTATCGCTGACGAGTAGGCCCCACCTGTCATAATTTTCAACATTATCCGGAATAGGAGCATTTTCGAATTTAGATTTCTCTGGAATTCCAGAACTGGACCCAACTTTGAAATTCAATATCTCGAGACCTAGACATCCAAATAAATCAAATAAATATGCTCTGGAAAGCTTATGAAATTATCTAACTCACCAAAGTGATTTTATTTCATTTAGATTAATAAATAAAGACTAGTTTAAAAATGCCACAAAAGGTATAAAATCTAAACTTGTTTGTTTCTGATACTCTGTTAATCTAAATAATGTCAAACCAATTTTGTTAGCTTAGTAATGTGATAGCTTAGCTCCCCTAATTTTTGTAGAATTAATTAATCATTATTACTTAATTGGCATCTGTTGAAGAAAGAAAGCCTTTCTGAACTAAAACATTTTAAAAACCATAATGGTAAATCCAAATGAGTTAGGGCCAATTTTGCCGGATCTCATTTAATCCATGTTAGTTACCCCTAAAAGGATTTAATTTTTGAATAAAATTAACTTGAGTTGTAGCAAAAACTAGAATATTGACTTACTGGATTAAAACATTTATATAGGGAGTTTAATAACTCAAATTGAATTGAATCCAATTAGGTTGTCTTCTACTCATCAGTAGATTTCTATAGAATTTTAGTTCACATTTTTGTGATCAACAGAACTTAAGTTATGCAATTAAACATGAAACCCTAGTTTCTGCCATATTTGTGACACAATTAAATAATGGATAATTAAATTAAATTGAATTCAAATTGCGTTACCTTGTGTGTGCAGTAGCTAATTGTGATGTTCATGATTGTAATGATGTGATGCTTGTTTGGTTAGTCTTAGTGATTGTTTGCATTGTTTAATTATCGATTAGACGAGAACGTTGCCGGAGCCTACGAGGAAGGGGATTACTTCGAACAGCAAGAACCCGAACACTTTGTTGAGCAAGGCAAGCTACTTCACTGAGCTTGCTTTTACATACATTTATTTTGGATCACCTGCAATATTCAAAGTGTTAGTGATTTCAAAAGCCTTTTTACAAAAACCTGAAAAACTATTTTGCCACCCTGTGTAGGATTATAGAGTAGATATTTAAAACTATAGGATGGGAAAATATGATTTGTTCCAAAACTCCTTTTTAAATTAATTGGATTGATGTGGAATGACGAGCTGTCGGTGTGGAAATGGAGAAAGTTTGAAAGATGGTGTTTATGAAAAATGCACATTGTGTCCTAGTACTTACGTCAACCAGCCAATAACCTATGCGACCACATCTACCCACATATGGGAACGGGCGTAGTCATACAATTTGATCATATTAGTATGGGATGCCTCAACAACGAGGATGACCTCGTTCCATGAGGGGATGGTCATGGCGACCTACCCCCTGACCTGGGTCCCGGTGTCTGATGGACGGGGGATTGAAGGGCTCTGCTCGCCGAGCAGAACTACGAGTCCTCACATCTAGGTTCCTCGACGGGGGATCCTGTACTAGGTGTTGAAGGAATGTTGAATTCGTAGCAGTAGGGTTCTATACTAGCATGAGCAAAGGACAGGCTATGGTCGGTGGCTCAACTTCGCATACACCTTGTATGGCGGGACGTGGCAGACACGATGAGTTATCGGATGGGTGTGGGAAAAGCGTGCTACCTCTGCAGAGGGTAAAACTATTCGAATAGCCGAGTCCTCGGATATGGACAGTTGGGAGGCCCTACTAGACCATGTGCAAGTTTTTGGCAAAGTTTGGAAAAGTTTAAGTCAATGAAAAAAATTAGAGGTGTTGTTACCCAACTATACCAAATGGAGTGGTATGAGTTGTGGGAGATAAATGGGTCATGATGTGACATGACCAGAAAAAGGAGGAGTTTTGGTTAAATAATAAAAAGGGTGATTTTTCCTTAAAAATAGAAATGACACTCTTCTTATCTTTTTTTTGAACAAGGATATAGATATGTTTTTCAACAAAGATATGGAGATGTTTTAATAAGTAAAAGTGTTATAGGAAGCAACTTAAAACTGGTGCATACTCACGTTAGGGGTAGTTTGCGAGTACAATTCCCATTGTACTCATATTGGTTTCATCCCTGGCTATTGTCTTAGCCAGATCTCGAGGAGAACTACGCCGAAGCGGAGTATGGTGACTTCTATGCGAACTAGGGATCTTCGTGAGTCAACTGCCTGTCGGGTCGTCGTTAGGACGCGTTGGACTTCTACTACATAGCTTCCGCTGAATGCTTTTGATTTGGCCCTTGAAGGCAACTATGTAAGACTTGGTCTAAGTGACCTATTATGTAAGACTTTGATTCGGTATTGTAATGGATGTAAACTTTGGTATTCAATTCGGATTATGGGCAACGACAGACTGATCATGGGATCGTTGTGTGAACCATAATCGGGTATTTCGGACAGCTAGTCCGGGGTCCCCACAGAGTTGGTATCAGAGCACATCTTGACCATAGGAGACCTTAGTTAGCATGGTCGTTAGATAGGAGTTACAAAAGTAATTTCTAAAACAAAGGAGTGAAAATATTTTCGAAAACTTCTTATCTCCCAATCCTCTCATATATGCAAAGTTTTATTCACACTAAATATTACAACTTTCCGGTATCCTTAAAATTTTACCCACTCGTTAATCCATTGAGCTAAAATTTTGACTTACTTGTTGCCTCACTTAAACTTAAAATTTTGCACTCTAGTCATCCCACTAACTTAAAATATTGCTTAAAAATTGTAGATGGTGCTACACTTCACCGAGTTTCTGCAAGTTAAGGAGAAGGGCAACCTCATGTTTGAGAAGGACCTGTACAAGTTGAGCGACATCTTGGGTCGCCCAGCTCCTGAGTTTCGTGGAGTGCAGGTCGGCGCTCACGATAAGGGCAACCTGAGTTGGCTCATCGAGTCATCTGTCCGGGGGAACATCAAGTCCTCCCATTCCAGGACGCTGTCCTTCACCACGATGGATGCCAATTGGGACGACGGACTGTGTCGTGCCATGCAGAGGCTGCTGGCCCGACTTTGTGAGGAGCACAAGGAGGAGTTAGTGAACTCACCTTTCAGGTTCTACGGGAGGCGTGACACCGAGGGACGTCCTACTTCCACTGTTCGCCACCCTACCTTTGGGGAGCACCTCGTGGACATGGAGGTCTTACTTTACCGTACCCAGGAGGACCTACGCAGTGTGAGGTACCGGTCTCACTTTGAGCGCATCGCGCTCGAGGCGAGCCGTGACCGTGTTGCACTCCTGCAGCAGGACAAGGCCGACCTTCACCAGAGGAGGATCCGCCTGAAGAAGACCATCGCCAAGCTTTGCAAGAGAGTGGCGGAGCAGGACGAGCTGATCGAGGACCTTGAGTGCCGAGCCGACGAGATGGAGGAGGGCGAGGATCTCCGCAAGGAGAGCCACGCTTTCATTAGTGACGATGAGGATTACTTGGAGGAGATGGACTACGAGGAGGACAACGACGAGGAGGAGATCGTTGACGACGAGGAGGAGCCGACTGAGCCCCTTCTTGACAAGGACGAGGAGGACCCAGAGGAGCGGGCCTTCGAGTCCGACACTGACGACGTTGTGCCGAGTGTTCCACCCTAGTAGTTGGATCACTTAGTCGCTTTCGAGTTATCGTAGGGTTAGGTCAACCCAGTTGTAGTCGCTTTTGAGTAGTGTAATGGTTCCTATGAAACCATATGCTTGTAGCAACTATGTAATGATGAGAGGAACTTATGCATGTGATGCCTTGCTTTGTATTGTGTGTGTTTTGAAAATTTCAAATTCATCTCAAAAACTTCTATGTAGTAAAGACCTCTTACCCCAACAACTCGAAACCCTACCCTGTTAAAGTAAGACACATCCCTAGTCTGTTTTGCCTCTTATACCCGTTTAATCTCAGGAGGGCGGACACCCGAGGAGGAAGCCACAGTCGCAATGACCCGCCACCACCACCTCCTGAGCCTACCCCGACCGAACTCCTTAGGATCATTATGGAGGACCACGAGGCCTCTCGCCAAGAGCGTCAGGCCCACCTTGCTGTTCTCCAGCAACTCGCCGCTAATGCCCAGAACCACAACCACAACAACAATGGCAATGGCAATGGTAACGGAGATGGGCACTTGCAATCCACTTTGAGCGATTTCCAGAAGACCAACCCACCCACCTATTCCAAGGGACTTCACCCCTTAGAAGCCGATGACTGGCTTCGCACCATCAACAACAATCTGGAAGTTGCCGCAGTAGGGAAGAATGAGAAGGTTCTGTATGTAACCCACTATCTTGCTAGACCTGCACGAGCTTGGTAGGAAACTATCAAGGCTCTCCAGCAGGTTGGTCATGTGATCAATTGGGCTGAGTTCCAGGAGAAGTTCCGCAAGTAGCACATTCCTAGTGGACTTATTGAGAGGAAGAAGGATGAATTCCGCAAGCTGAGACAGGGAAGCAAAGACGTGGTTGGCTATCTTGACAAGTTTACCGATTTATCTCGGTATGCTCCTGATGATGTCGACACAGAAAAGAGGAAGATCGAGCGCTTCATGGGTGGACTGCATGATGAGCTTCAGTGCGCCTTGGTTATCCATGATTTCATTGATCTGGAGTCACTTGTGGACAAGGCTATCCAGCTAGAGACCAAGCGCAAGTCTATGTTTGAAGGACGTAAGAGGAGGATGATTGCTTCAGAAGGTTCTAGCAACCAGAAGCCTCGTACTTTTCCACCAGCACCCAAGCCTGCTTATCGTCCACTGCCAGCACCACGCCCCACCCTTCCAAACCACCCAAACAACTTCAACCGTCCCAATGACAACAACCGTCCAGGAGGAAACCCCAACAACTTCAATCCCAAGGCCAATGTTGTCTGCTTTGAATGCGGCACCAAAGGTCACGACTCTAGAGAATGCCCCAATCCCAAGAAGTCTGCACCGAACCAGGGTCAAGCCCGCAATGGAAATGGAAATGGCAAGAATGCCGCACCCCGTGGAAATGCTGCTGTTGTCAAGGGCCGTCTGCACCACATCAATGCTGAAGAAGCTGAGGAAGCGCCAGATGTTGTGCTGGGTACGTTCCTTGTCAACTCAGTACCTGCAACTGTTCTGTTTGATTCTGGTGCCACCCATTCGTTTGTTACCCAAGGGTTTGTTTCCAAGGGAGGTTTAGTCGGGAGTCTTTTACCCAAGCCAATGTTGATACAAACTCCAGGCTTGTTAGCTAAAACCAACCAGATGTGTTCCGAAACCCTCATAGAGATTGGAGGAGAAAGGTTTGCAGCCAACCTAATCATTTTAGGAACCCAAGGCATAGATGTGATTCTTGGAATGGATTGGTTAGCCAAGTATCACGACCGTATTGATTGCGCCAAAAAAGCCATTACCCTCACTTCAGACAATGGAGTTGAAGTGAAGTATGTATCTGAGGCCAGCCAGACCAGACCAGGATGCCATGAGGGCATAGCTCGACCCACCCTTGATGAGATCCGTGTTGTTCACCTATTCCGAGATGTTTTTCCGGAAGAATTGCCTGGTATGCCGCCAGACAGGGATATTGAGTTCGTGATTGAACTTATCCCAGGAACCTCTCCTATATCCCAGAGACCCTACCGGATGAATCCAGAAGAATTAGTGGAGTTGAAGAAGCAGTTGGCTGATATGCTCAGCAAAGGCCTTATTCGCCCAAGCGCTTCACCTTGGGGATCACCCATCATTTTTGTGGACAAAAGAGACGGTACCACACGGCTGTGTGTGGATTATCGTAAGCTCAATGATGTGACCATTAAAAACAAGTATCCTCTTCCCAAGATCGAGGATCTGTTCGATCAAATGAACGGAGCCCGAGTCTTTTCAAAGATCGATCTACGGACAGGATACCACCAGTTGAAAATCCGAGAATCAGACATTCCCAAGACTGCCTTCACCACCCGTTACGGATTGTTTGAGTACACCATAATGTCCTTTGGTCTGACCAATGCCCCAGCCTATTTGATGAACCTGATGAACAAGATCTTCATGGAGTACCTTGACAAGTTCGTGGTAGTCTTCATCGACGATATTCTTGTTTATTCCAAGACCGAAGAAGAACATGCTGTTCACTTGCGCCTAGTTTTGGAAACCCTTCGAGAGCACCAACTTTATGCCAAGCTTAGCAAGTGTGAGTTCTGGCTTAAAGAGGTTGCATTTCTCGGACATGTTATATCTGGCGGAGGAGTTTCTGTTGACCCGGAGAAGATTAAAGCCATCCTTGACTGGAAGACCCCCACCAGTGTGACCGAGATCCGTAGCTTTCTCGGACTACCGGGTTATTACCGCAAGTTCGTTGAAGGATTTTCCATTATAGCCAAAGCCATGACCCAATTATTGAGGAAGGATCAGGAATTCGAATGGACCCAGAAGTGTGAAGATAGTTTCCAAGAGTTGAAGAAGAAATTAACCACAGCCCCAGTCCTAGTAATGCCGGACATCACCAAGAGTTTCGACGTGTATTGCGATGCATCACGCCTCGGACTTGGTTGCATTCTGATGCAAGAAGGCAAAGTGGTGTCGTATCTATCTCGACAGCTGCGACCGCATGAAGAGAATTACCCAACCCATGACCTGGAATTGGCTGCTATTGTTTTTGCTCTTAAAACATGGCGTCCCTATCTTGTGGGACATCGCTGTGAGATCTATACAGATCATAAGAGCTTAAAGTATATTTTTACCCAGAAGGAGTTGAACCTGCGACAGAGGAGATGGATGGAACTGATCAAGGATTACGATGTTGGAATCCATTATCACCCTGGAAAGGCCAATGTAGTTGGCGATGCCCTTAGTCGCAAGCCATGTGCCCTGAATGTCTTGATCCAAGTTGAACAACCAACCTTGTTTAAGGAGTTTGAAGATTTTAGACTTGAACTTGTTAGCCAAGGTTATCTCGCCAATCTAGAGTTAGCCCCAACCCTGATGGACCAAATCAAAGAAGCCTAGAAAGGTCATGAGAGCATTGAAGGGATTAAGAAGAAGATGTCTCTCGACAAAGCCACTGGTTTTGCCGAAGATGCCGAAGGAGTGTTAAGATTTAATGGTCGTATCTGTGTGCTCAACGATAGTGAACTGAAGGAGTTGATCCTGAAGTAAGCCCACGAGACCCCATATTCAATCCACCTTGGAGGAACCAAAATGTACCAAGACCTTCGTGAGAGATTTTGGTGGCATGGAATGAAACGAGAGATTGGTTCATTCGTAGCCAAGTGTGATATCTGTCAGCGAGTCAAAGCTGAACATCAGCGACCCGCTGGATTGCTTCAACCTTTGAAAATTCTTGAATGGAAATGGGACGAGATTGGAATGGACTTCATCACTGGACTGCCCAGGTCCAACAGAGGCCATGATTCAATCTGGGTCGTCGTTGATCGACTGACCAAGGTGGCCCATTTCATTCCGGTCAAGACCACCTATCGTGGAGATCAGCTAGCAGACCTGTATATGTCCAGAATAGTGAGCCTGCATGGAGTACCCAAGAATATTGTGTCTGATAGAGGCACCCAATTCACCTCGAGATTCTGGAAAGCACTTCACAAAGCTCTCGGAACCAAGTTAACCTTTAGCACAGCATATCACCCCCAGACTGACGGTCAAACCGAGAGAGTGAACCAGATTTTGGAGGACATGCTTCGTGCGTGTATTCTATCTTATGGTTCCAAGTGGGAAGATTGTCTCCCATTTGCAGAATTCTCCTATAACAATAGCTATCAGTCTAGTCTGCAAATGGCCCCGTTTGAAGCGTTGTATGGCAAGAGGTGTCGTACGCCCCTGAATTGGTCTGACACCGGAGAAGCCAAATTATTTGGACCTGACACCCTCCGTGAAGCCGAAGAGCAAGTCCAACTTATTCGCGAGCGTCTCAAAACTGCCCAATCCCGTCAGAAGAGTTACGCTGATCCCAAGCGCCGTGACCTCACCTTCAACATCGGAGATTTTGTGTATCTCCGAGTGACACCCCTTAAGGGAATGCAACGTTTCCATGTCAAAGGAAAGTTAGCACCAAGGTATATTGGACTGTTCAAGATCATTAGCCATCGAGGAGAAGTATCCTATCAGCTAGAGTTACCCCCAGAGCTATCTGAATTTCATGATGTCTTCCACATCTCACTACTTCGGAAATGTCTTGAAGTTCCTGACCAGCCTGAGGTTTTCAAGCACATCGACCACCACTCCATCGACCTAAACAATGACCTGACCTATCGTGATAGACCCCTTAAGATTCTCGAAGAAGATGTTCGTCTTACCCGAAGACGGGCGATCAAGTTCTACAAAGTCCAGTGGACTAATCATTCTGAGGAAGAAGCAACCAGGGAACGTGAAGATTATCTTAGACGCGAATTCCCAGACTTCCTTAGCTCCTAAGCCTAGCAAATCTCGGGACGAGATTTATTTTAAGGGGGGAAGGATTTGTAACATCCCAGAATTAATATAAGTATTATTAATTCCAAAAATGTGGGCAAACAATTTTTTTTATTAATTTATGTGTGATTGCTTGTGTTTTGTTGATTTATGTGTGTGATTGCTAAAATAAAAATTTTGAAGACAGGAAAAGAAACAAAAATCAAAACACCAGCACATAAAATCAAGAGGCCAGTGCCACACTAATTTCCCTAAGTAAGAAATTAATATCTTCTTTCAAAACAAAATTCAGTGGGGTGACATAGTGATCACTCCCACTTTTCTCTTATACCTTTTCCCTCTTCAAAATATATTTTCAAAAATCTAAATTTAAAATTCTAAAATTCTTTCTTTATCATTATAAATCCCAAAATGTGCTATGATGCACTTATCAAATAAATTTCATCATAGCACCAAAAATCCCTATTAATACATATACAATCAATTGTGGAAACAAATTTAAAAAATATGAATTTAAATTTGGTTCAGGCATTTTGTCGAACACCTGGAGGGCAGAGCCCGTGTTCTGCCCCAAACCGATGAACTCGAGATCAAATCGAGGGATTTGGAGGTTTGTTCTTCGATTCCTTGCACCCCTCTACCCCTCTCCACCTCGCGGACCTGCCCAGCACCCCAGACCAGCAAGGGAGCCACCCTAGTGGACGCGGTGATTGTTGACACCCGGCGAGCAGCCGCACTGTCGCCATGCCACTCCTATCGCCGACGTGTAGGAGGCACCATAGCCGCCCACCTAGCCCTAGCGCCGCGCCTTGCCTCTCCCAGCACCGCACCGCGCCCCCTGGACGCGGGAATCGGTCACCCCCAACACCACACGCCCCTGCCCGCGCTGCCCAGCACCGCCCGAGCTCGCACAGAGCACGCCAGAGCGTCCCCCCTTCCGAGCTCGCGCCACGCCACCCCACGCCCCCATTCCTGCTCCCTGGCATGCCTGCACCGTAGCCGCACCTCCACCTATCGGCACAGTGGAAACCAGGGTACCACGGGCCGGCCTGCCAGGGCCCACAACATTCTTCAGAAGATTTCGCTAAGGACCAGGCTCTCCAAGCCTGGCGAGCCTCGCGAGGGTTTTTCCCTCGCGAGGGATCTCTCCTTCTCGCCAAGGGTTTTTCCCTCGGCGAGGGACCTCTCCTCAAGAGGGCATCTCGGATGCCACCTGCAAATTCTGCTAAGGACCAAGCGGAACACCTCGCCGAGGTTTTCTTCCCTCGGCGAGGGTTCCTTCCTCGCGAAGCTAGCTCTGCCTCCGCGGCAGAGCGCACATGGGCTCTGCACCCTCCGCAGAGTGACGACCGCGCCAGCGCGCGGTGACGGCAGCGCCACAGTTGCCGTTCTTATGTATAAAGGAGTCAACAAAGCTGCACCAAGCAAAGGAGCCCCAAGGATTGCCACTTTGGTGATAAGTGAACCGTCGGCAGCTACGCTCCAAGGGCGACGTCACCGTGGGACCCGTTCCACCTCCGCAGCGCCAGCCCACCGTCCTGGTTGGACGGTGGATTTTCCAGCTTTGGTGACGCTGCCCCCTGCCGTGGACCACGTCCATGGGCTTTTCCTTTATGGTGGACTCTACCTTTATTGTGCACCACACCTCCTCCTTCGTCGCCATGTGGTAGCCCTTCCCGCCCAGATATTTGGGGGGAAGAGGCCCAAGACACCTATAAAAGGAGGGGGAGCACACTCGGGCAAAGGGTTCGGTTCGGTTCGGGTTCTGGTTGAGTTCTTCTCCGGTTCTAGGGTTAGCCATTGTAGCCACCTTGAGCTCGCCAAGCTCGCCCTGTACTGAAACCTCTTTAAGTAAGTGCAATACACCAGAAGCAGGACGTAGGGGTTTTACCTCACCTAGAGGGCCCTGAACCTGGGTAATACCGTGCGTTCATCTCTGCAGTGTTGTCCCACAGCGAGTCCGACGAGCACCATCGCCGAGGTACGTTGAGGGTTGTTTGATTCCGTGTTCAGCCCCTTACTCGAATCCTTCGTGAGATACACCTAGTTCCTGGGAGAGTTCTCCGACATTTGGCGTGCCAGGTAGGGGGCTGAGGCGCATCTTCAACCTCGACACAACCATGGCCGGTTGTCGCACCGAACGTCTCGCTCGCCGGACGGCCAGCGCCGCCACCGCTCCTCCTGCTGGCAAACCGCGCGGCCGCCCGCGTGGGAGCGCTGCTCCGGAGCGCCGCGTCGACCCCGAGCCCCGCATCAAGCACCCAGGGGACGACGACATCGACCACGCCGAGGACGACCTCGGCGAAGAGGAGGCTTCCTCCCTGCACCCGTCGCGGGACCGTGCTGCTTCCTCGCTGGGCCGCCCTGCGCCCAGGCAGGCGACTGCGCTTCTCATGGCGCAGAAGCTGCTGCAGTACCGCCCCACGCCGGAGGCCCAGGAAGCCTGGCTCAACCGCCTCTCCGAGCTCGTCGGCGCCGCTCGCGTCGCCATTCCTGCACCGTCTCGCTCGCTGGTTCTCTCTGCACGCGCAGGGGACGTGGCGCACGGCGCGCCGCAGGCGCCTCCTCGTCATCCCGTGCCCGCTCCAGCTCCACCTGCTCCACCGCAGCCTGCTCCAGCCGGGGCTCCTCCTCACGACAACCACGCTGCATCACACGCGTCGTCGCCGCACGACTGCCAAATCGTGCAGCGAGCCCCGGAGGACGCACGCGTGAGCATCGAGCGCAACCAGGACAGCCACAACCGCGCCGTCCACGACGTCGCCACCGCGGGGCGCCACCTCCACGCCACCCTCGCCAACGGCGTGGTCACCTACGGCACGATGGCTGCGTTCACTCGCAGCCTCCGTCGCGTCGTCTGGCCCGTCAAGTTCCGGCCGGATCTTCCTCCGCGATACGACGGCAAGAACAACCCCCTGGAGTTCCTGCAGCTCTACACCTTGGCCATCCAGGCCGCCGGGGGCGACGACAAGGTCATGGCGAACTCGTTCCCCATGGCCCTCAAGGACTCCGCGTCCTCGTGGCTCACCAACCTCCCCGCCGAGTCCATCAGCACCTGGGAGGACCTCTGCCGGTGCTTCGTCGCAAACTTCAAGGGCACGTACGAGCGCGGCCTCACATACAATGACCTCTGCGCCGTGCGCCAGAAGCCTGGCGAGACCCTCCGCAAGTACATCCAGCGCTTCAGCCAAGTGCGCAACAAAATCGCCAACGCCACCGACGCGCAGGTCATTTCGGCCTTCCAGGCTGGGGTCACGGATGTGCGGATGCTCGAGAAGCTTGGCATCCACAACAACATCACCACCGTCGTCAAGCTCTTCGACTTGGCGGACAAGTGTGCCAAGGCTGAGGAGGGTCGCTTGTTCGTCAAGAACGAGCCAGGGGACCCCGCCGAGGGGTCCAAGAAGAAGAAATCCACCAAGAAGCGCAAGACCACTGCGGTCCTCGCGGCTGAGCCTGACGCCAAGCAGCCTCGCGCTGCCACCCCAGCCGCGGGACCCGAGAAGAAAGATGATCGTCCCTTCTGCATCTACCACAACAGGCATTCCCATGCCACCGAGGACTGCTACGACCTCAAGAGGCTTCGCGAGGCTAACGAGTGGTAGCAGGGCCGCGGAGGCGGCCGCGGGGGGCGACGCTGGAACAACAACAACTACAACGACAACTACCAGTAGAACCCCCAGGCCAATGCCGTCCAGCCCGCGAACGACAACCTCCCTGCCAAGACTCCTGAGGGCTACCAGGTGCCTCGCGGGGCCGCTTGCATCCTTGGCGGGGCTCAGGCCCCCCGCTCCAACTGCCACTTCAAGCAACTCACTCGCGAGGTCGCGGCAGCCCTTCCTGGGGTTGAGGCCTCCAGGCCCCTCAAGTGGTCCCAGTTCCCCATCACTTTCAACTCCAGCGACCACCCCAAGTCCACCTCAACCGTTGGCACCATCCCGCTGGTCTGCACTCCCACCATCAACAACATTGCAGTCTCTAAGACGCTCATCGATGGGGGTGCAGGCCTCAACGTCATCTCTGTCAAGACATTCGAGAAGCTGCAGGTGCCCTACGAGCGGCTCATGCCCACCAGTCCCTTCTCGGGGGTGACAGAGGGACTCACCACCCCTTTGGGGCAGGTGAGGCTCGCCGTCACTTTCGGCACTCAGGCCAACTACCGCACCGAGCTGATCGACTTCGACGTCGCGCACATCGGCCTGCCCTACAACGCCATCCTCGGCTACCCTGCCCTCGCCAAGTTCATGGCGGTGACCCACCACGCCCACAACCTCGTCAAGCTTCCTGGCTCGGGTGGCACCATCGTCATCCGCGGCATGGTCTCAGACGCCCTGTACGCTGCGCAAGCGGCCTACAACGCTGCTGCAGTGGCGTCACCCGCTGACGAGGATGAGGAGCCCCTCCCGAGGCCCCCCGCGAAGAAAAGGCAGCTGTTCTCTCAGGAGAAGGCCGCGACGAAGCAAGTGCCTCTTGAGGCAAACGGCTCGGGGGCTAGCGTCACCATCGACGCCAACCTGCCTCCCAAATAGGAAAGCGCGCTCGTCGCCTTCCTCAGGGCAGATATGTCCGGAGTACCGAGGGAGGTGATCAAGCACCACCTAGCCGTGTGTCCAAACGCACGCCCCGTGAAGCAAAAGGCGCGGCGCCAGGCTCCAGAGAAGCAAGATTTCATCGTCAAGGAAGTAGAGAAACTGAAGATGGCCAGCATCATCAAGGAAGTGGTCCATCCCACTTGGCTCGCCAACGGTGTGGTCGTACCCAAGCACATCGGAGGAAGCTGCCTCTGCATCGACTTCACCGACCTCAACAAGGCCTGTCCCAAGGACCCCTATCCCCTCCCGAGGATCGACCAGATCGTGGACTCCACCGCCGGCTGCGCGCTCCTCTGTTTTCTGGATGCCTTCTACGGCTACCACCAGATCAAGATGGCGAAGGAGGACGAGGAGAAGACAGCATTTCTCACCCCTTGTGGTGTGTTTTGTTACGTCCGCATGCCCTTCGGCCTGAAGAACGCCGGCGCCACTTTCCAATGCCTAATGAGGATCGCCTTGGGGGCTCAAATGGGGAAGAATGCAGAGGCCTACGTCGACGACATCGTGGTCAAGACTCGTGAAGAAAATACGCTCATCCAGGACCTCGAGGAGACCTTTGCCAACCTGCGCAAAGTAAACATCAAGCTGAACCCTGCCAAGTGCGTCTTCGGGGTCCCTTCAGGCAAGCTCCTCGGGTTCCTGGTGTCTCATCGCGGCATCGAGGCAAACCTTGACAAGATCAAGGCCATAGAAGAAATGCAGCCTCCTCGTCGCCTCAAGGACATGCAGCGCTTAGCGGGATGTATGGCCAGCCTTGGTCATTTCATCTCCAAGTTCGGCGAGAGGGCGCTGCCATTTTTCAAGATCATGAAGAGATCCGGTCCTTTCAAGTGGACCCCTGAAGCAGCAAAGGCCTTTGAGGACCTGAAGAAATACCTGGCGAGCCCACCCATCATGGTTGCCCCACGCCCTCGTGAGCCTCTGAAGCTGTATCTTGCAGCCACTCCTCAGACGGCGAGCGTGGTCTTGGTGGCTGAAAGGGAAGAGCCAGTCCTCGCCAAGCAGAGCCCTGCCTCGCCAAGCCCAGAACCACCCGACAAGGAAGCAGCCTCGACAAGCCTCCAGCCTCTTGCCGAGCCTCCACAAGTGGGGCCTCCAGAAAATCTCGCCGAGGACTCCACCGAGCCTCGAGAGGAGCCGACCGCTACCGCGCCAACAACTACCCTCGTCGAGCATCCCGTGTACTTCGTTAGCACAGTGCTATGGGACGCTCGCAAGCGCTACCCCATGCAGCAAAAGCTCCTCTTTTTGCTCCTCATCGCCTCCAGGAAGCTGCGCCACTACTTCCAGGGCCACCCCATCAAGGTGGTCACCTCATACCCCCTGGAGCAAGTCCTGCGCAACCCAAACGCGACAGACTGCGTCGTAGGCTGGGGCATCGAGATACAACCTTTCGATCTGGAGTTTGACACCACAAGGGTCATCAAGGGCAGGGCGCTGGCTGATTTCATGGCCGAATGGACGGACACGCGTGAAGAGGAGCCTCAAGAGGAAGAAACTACAGCCTCAGGAGGGGCGGAACCAGGCCACTGGACCATGCATTTCGACGGCGCCTTCACGGCCCGGAGTGCAGGGGCTGGTGCCGTCCTCACCTCACCGACAGGCGACAAGCTCTACTACGCCGTCCAGCTGTGCTTCAAGGACAACGACAAGGTCTCCAACAACATTGCTGAATATGAGGGCCTCCTCGCCGGGCTCAGAGCTGCCATCGCCCTCGGCATCAAGCGCATCCTCATCAAAGGCGACTCCCAGCTCCTCGTCAACTTCTCCAACAAAAGCTACACGCCTAAGGACACCTACATGGTGGCCTACCTTGAAGAGGTACGCAAGGTCGAGAAGCACTTCAGGGGCATGGAGCTCAAGCATATCCCACAAGGAAAGAACCAAGAGGCAGATGAACTCGCCAGGCGAGCAGCAAGAAGGGAAGCACAGAAGCCTGGAGTGTTCGAGGAAAGACTCGCCAAGTTCTCCGTCAAGCAACCAGCGGTCAATATGAGCATCAATGAAGAGCTCCCACCAGCCCCATCAAGTGGAGCACCAAACTGCGGGCTGCCCTCAGGCGATCGCTTGCTGATGACCTTGGTACGCCAAGACACTGGTTGGATCGACGAGATCAAGAACTACCTGCAAAATCGAGTCCTCCCCGAAGAAGACGCTAAAGCCGAAAGGATTGCTCGCCAAGCCAAGTCTTACTGCCTCCACGATGGAGACCTGTACCGTAAGCGCCCCAATGGGGTTGCCTTGTGGTGCGTCCCTGCCGAGGAAGGCCGCCAGCTCATCAACGACATCCACATCGGAGAGTGCGGCCACCATTCGTCCTCGCGCACCCTTACAGGCAAGGTCTTCCGGAGTGGCTTCTACTGGCCTACAGTGCTTCAAGATGCAACCGCAATCATCCAGTCCTGCGACGCATGCCAATTCCACGCCAAGCAGATCCACCAGCCCGCGCAAGGACTCCAAACGATCCCGCTCTCCTGGCCGTTCGCGGTCTGGGGGCTGGACCTCCTGGGACCCTTCCCGCGAGCGCTCGGGGGCTACCGCTACCTCTATGTCGCCATCGACAAATTCACCAAGTGGCCTGAGGTGGAACCCGTGCGCACCATTCCGGCGAAATCAGCGGTGAAATTCATCAGGAGCCTAGTCTGCCGCTTCGGTGTGCCCAACCGCATCATCACCGACAACGGCTCACAATTCATCAGCGGCGCCTTCAAGTCTTACTGCGGCAACCTCGGCGCCCAAATCTGCTACGCCTCGGTGGCGCACCCACGAAGCAACGGGCAGGCTGAGCGAGCCAACGCTGAGGTGCTCAAGGGCCTCAAGACGAGAAGGTTCAACCGCCTCAAGGCCAGCGGCAAGCACTGGATCGGTGAGCTCCCCTCGCTGCTCTGGTCCATCCGCACCACGCCAACAAAGCCAACTGGTGAGACGCCGTTCTCCCTCGTCTATGGCGCTGAAGCCGTCCTCCCCAGTGAGATCACTCATGGCTCTCCACGAGTCTTGGCCTTCAAAGAGGATGAGCTGGATGAACTCCGCAACGACGACCTGCTGCTGCTTGAAGGGCTCCGCCGCAATGCGGCCCTGAGAGCGGCAAGGTACCAACAAGACCTCCGTCGCTACCACAGCCGCCACATCCGCCCGCGCACTCTCGAAGCAGGATACCTCGTCCTGAGGAGAATCCTCTCCAGGGCAGGCCTCCACAAGCTCTCGCCAATGTGGGAAGGACCCTACAGGGTCATCCACATTGCCAGGCCTGGCTCCGCGCGGCTCGAGACGGAGGACAGCATCCCTGTCGCCAGCCCCTGGAACAAGTTCTACCCCTGATCGTCCTCGACGAGCAAATTTTTGCATCAAGGGAGAGCCCCGCGCCATCATCCTCCACGAGGAAAAATTTTGGGCTCCCCTCTCTACTATACATTGCCGCGGGCCGTTCGAGAAGACTCCTAAGCCACCGCGCCTCGGCAAGGTGACTTCTTCAAGCAAAATGCCTTGGCGAGGTGGATCCCCATGCCCAGTCATGGTGGACCGCAGGCTCTACAAGCCACCCCGCATAGGGGCCCCCTCTGAGCTCTCTCTACATGCGTCGCCTCGGGCACGCCCCCTCGAGAGCCTCAGCCACAGCATGTGGAACCCCATGCCTGACATGGCGGATTTTGTATTTCTGGCCACGCCAGTGTAATGAACCTCTGTTTCAGGTCACTTTGAACCTTTGCGCTTCGCGCCAGCATATGTTGTTGCTTTGGTAAGCATTTATATTATTGCTGATTCATCCTTGCTCGAATGATCCCTCCTGTGTATCTCGCGAGCGGGGGCTGGACATGGTGCTTGTGCTTCGGGAGCATCTCAGCAGCGCCTCAAACCCAAGGGATCCGAGCTCTGAACTCACGGGTCAGCTTTCATGCATGTCAACTCCCAAGGAGCTCTGAACTCATGAGCCGGCTCCCGTGCACGTCAACTCACCAAGGACCTTGGTGCCTGTTCTCCTCGCGAGACACACACGAAGGAGACTACGAGCACGCATGAGTCATCTAGCTATGTATTGCTTGTGGGTACGCCTATCTATCAAAACGCAGGAAAACAGGTCCAAAGCAAGCGCCAGGGAACCGACACCCCCTCCAAGGCGAAAACACCTCTTCAGGGAACCAACACCCTCTCCAAGGCGAAAATACCTCATCAGGGAACCAACACCCTCTCCAAGGCAAAACGCCTCGTGAAGCTAAGTCCAAACACTTGGTTGAAATTCCTTTCGCTGGTTTTCATCCCTCGAGCCTCTTTTCTCTCTCCTGCGCCTCATGGGCTGCTTGCGCGTTAAAGGGGAGCCCCAAGCATCGCGACTTGGGAGCTCTTACCTCTCGAGGCCTCACGCACCCCCCGGCCTTGTGGAGCCCCGACTCTCACATACCGAAGCGGCGGTGGTGTAGCGCTAAGAGAGGGTCCTAAGACGTAGAGCGAAAAAGACATGAAAGGGAAGACAAAAGCCTCTCGAGGGATATTCACCAAGCACGTTCAAATAAAGCTTAAAACAAGTCTTTACAAAGCTATTACAAATAAAATGCTAAGATAATCCGTGCCCCTGCACGTCCAGATACAGGAGGGAGCTCAGGCCGTCGCGCCTCCTGAGGTGCCCGCTCCGTCCACAGCAGCCTCCGCCCCTTCCTCTAGGGCATCCTCCTTGTCGTCGCCCTCGTCCTCATCGACCACGACTTGGTCAAATTTCTTGGCGTACATCTCGGCGGCCTTCCGCGCCTTGTCGCTGATGTCGACCGGCGCCGTCACGGCCTCGAGGTCAAGTGAGGGCTGGAGCCTCGCGAGGTTGCTGAAGATGCGGCAGGTAGCGATGACGAGGAGATCGCGGCTCTCCTCCATGACGCGCTCGTTGAAGCCCTTCGTGGTCTCTTCAAGCCTTCCGAGAAATTGCTCGAAGAAGAGCATGTACGCGGCCTCGTCGTCGCTCCTCCCTGCGGCAAAGTTGGGGACCTCGATCCTCAGGTCATCCCCAACGGCGCGCGCACGGAGTACCAGGTCGTGGAGCATGCGCTCGCGTTGGCGCGACATGGTCCGACCGATCTGCGCGGTGTACCGTGCCTGCTCCACGAGGTTCACGACCGGCCCCACCTGCTGGTGGAGCTCGCTCAGGTCCTTCTCCAGGGTGGCGGTCTTCCCCTCCGCGCGGGCCTGCGTGTCCTTGGCGCTCTTGAGACAGGAAGCCAGCCGCTGCTGCTCCTCCTCGAGCTCCTGGATGCGGTCCTGGAGCTCCTTGCGCTTCGCCTTGAAGCGCTCCTCCTGCTTCTTGGCCTTCTCATCGTAGTCCTTGGCGAGGTTTAGGCGGATGAGCTTGACCCGGTCGTCGGCCTCTTCCTGGACTTTCTTCTGCTTCGCCGCAAAGTCGGCGTTGGCTTTCTCGCGGCGCTCGGCGTAGGTGGCTTCGTCCCTGGCCACCCGGCCCTCGCGAGCCTGCAGCTGCCCCTCGCGGGTGGCCTGGTCCGCCTCAAGCTGCTGGACCTGCTCTTTGCGTCGGTGCAGTTCCTCCTCGCAGGGGGAGAGCTCTCCCTCGCGCTGCGCGAGCTCTGCCTCGCGCTTGGTCAGCTGCACCTCACGGGCGTCCAGCCTCTCGCGGAGCTCCTTCAAGGTGCCCTCCACGGTTTTGGAGTGCGTGATGAAGTTCTGATCCAGGACCGCCACCTCCTGCCGCTTGGAGGCGGTCTCCGCCTTGAGCGCCGCCCGTGCGGCGTCCAGCTGCTCCATGGTCTCCGCCGCTTCCTGCTTCACGCTGTCGCGGGTTTCTTCGGCGAAGCGCATGGCCTCCTGGCGGGCCACCAGGGCCACCGTGTCCTGCCGGCAGCATCTCTCCACGCTCTCGTGGAGGAGGGCCCAGCTCTCGACGAGTCTCGCCCGCTCCTCCGCCTGAGCGAGTTCCTCTTCAGCGAGCTGCGCCTCCAGCTCATCAAGCGTCCGCCGCGCCTGGCCGAGGACAGCTTGGCGGCGAACCGCTTGGCGCCACGGCTCCCGCAGCACCAAGGTCCCCGCATCGCTGCGGGGTGCAGGGATCTCGCTTCTTGGCGGGGCGCTCGAGGCACCCTGCCTTGGGCTCACGGCCGCCTCCGGTGCGGCCCGGGGGCTCGCGAGGGCGCCTTCCTCGCCCCCCGCGTCAGGGGTCCTCTGAGGGCTCGCGTGGGCGCCTCCCTCGCCCCCCGCGTCAGGGGCCCTCTGGGGGCTCGCGTGGGCGCCTTCCTCGCCCCCTGCGTCAGGGGCCCTCTGGGGGCTCGCGTGGGCGCTGGCGTCGCCTCCCGCGTCTGGAACCCGCTGGGGGCTGGGCGCCCTCTCGCCCCCAGCTCCCGTATCTGTGGGCTCCGGAGGCGCCTCCTCCTCCTGCCCTTCGGGGGCGCCTCCCGCCCCCTCCGTGGTGGTCCCGCCCGCCGCGGCCGCGGGCGCGTCTGTCCTATGTGTGGGAGCCTCCCCCTCCGGGGGGTGGATCCACGACGATCTCCTCGATCGCCTCCTCCTCCTCCTCCTCCTCGTCCGACCTCATGGAGGCTCGGGCTGCGTCGGCCGCCATCTCCTGCTCCGTCGCCCTCTGCAGTACGGGAGGAAGAGTGGTCTGGACGGGCGGCAGCACCACCTCAACGACATCGTCGTCCCCCTCCTCGTGGCGCTCGCCCGTGGGAGGGGCAGCCATGTGCTGCGGCTCGTCAGCCACCGGCGGCGCTGCGGTGGCATCAGCGGCCTCCCCCAGCTTGTGGAGCCGCCGCTTCTTCGGCGCCGCAGGATTCCTGAAGACAAACAAGCTGATGATCCGTCAAGAGGATTCTCAGAAGCAAAATGCTAAAAGAAAAAGAAGAATTGAGGCTTACTCGTCGGCTATCCTCCACACCCTTTTCTTCGCCTTCGGAGGCTGGGGGCTGCTCGCCCTGGCCTCCTCGTGAGGCCCTCCAGCATCCTCTTGGGGGGCGTCCCGCCCCGTCGAGGCGTTCCTGTCGTGGAGGGCCTTGGTGCGGGGCTCGCGGCGTCCTCCCCTGTTGCCGCTCTCCTCCTCCTCCCCCTCTACGATGAGTCGGGAGCGGGCGACACGGAAGGCGTCCTCGTCGCCGCTGGAGGAGATCTCCTGGACGTCCTCGCCAGGTGGCACAGCGGAGCCCGCGTCGCCTCCAGAGGGGTCGACGCCTCTCGAGGCCTCATCCTCGCCAGAGGGGTTGGCGCCTCCCGAGGCCTCGTCCTCGCCAGAGTCTTCAGTCTTGTCCGGCTCCGGCGATTCGCCCGCCTGCTCCAGCTCCGCAGCCCACGGGTTGCTGCAGGGCCCGCGGAGTTTTGCAGGCCTGATGCCCCATTCGTCGAATCTGGGCAGGATTTGGCGGGCTTGGTGCACGCTCTCCTCCACATAGGCGAACAGCGGCAGGGCGTCTTCGTTAGTTGGGGACGAGATGGACGCCGTGGCGAAAAGGACCCTCATGACCTGCTTCAGCTCGTCCGAAGTGAAGTCATCGGCGCACAGGCGCATCCTGTCCTCCGAGCCTGAGTACGTCCACATCGGCTCTGAGTGCCACTGGAGGGGAGCAATGCGGCGATTGATGAAATCCCTCGCCACCATCTGGCCGGTGAGCCCGGCCTCGCGGAGCACCCGAATGCGCTCGTACACCGCCTCAAGCTTGGGGCCCTCGAAGTCGCCGCTCGCCCAACGCGCCCACTTCTTCGGGGGCGCCACGGGTACCTCCAGGTGGCGGTTCGACGACTTGGTGTTGACGAAAAACCACTTCTGACGGAAATCCTCCACCTTCTTCGTCACCTTGGTGATGGCGTTCTCACCAAGCCACGCGATGGGGATGTAGTCTTCGCTCCTGGCGGCGGCGATGCGGAAGGAGCCGCATCCGAACCGCTCGTTCAACGCGGTGCTCCGGAGGGCGTAGAAGCTGCGAAAGAGCACCACCGAGGGGTGGATGCCGACGTACGCCTCACAGAGGTAGGCGAAGATGGCGAGGATGAGTATGGAGTTTGGGTGGAGATGAAGGAGTTGGATCCGGTACGCCTGAAGGATCCCCATGAGAAAGCTGGAGAAGGGAGGAACGAGGCCGGCGTAGAGGCTGTGAAGGAAGATGGGGCAGTACCCCGCGCCAACCTTGCTGCTGCCGTCCGCCATTCTTGTGGCGCCGAGCTCGTGGGTGTTGGCGGCCGCCAGGTGGCGCACCTTCTCGAGCGCCGCCGCACGGAGGCGGGTTTCCGGCAGCGCCCCCTGGGGTGCAGCGCCCCGCGCTGCCGCCACCGACGTGCCGGTCTGCATCGTGGCCTTGCCCTTCTGGTCGACGGTTGCCTTCTTGGGCATAATTGTTGCAGCGGGGAAGAGAATCTTGGAGGCGGAGCGCTCTGGATAGATGGAGGCGTTGGGAGAAGTGTGCAGAGGAGTAATGGATGAAGTGAAGGGCACCGACCGCGCGCCCAGGCTTTATTGACCGGAAACCAGGGACGTGGCGGGCCCCACCGGGTCGCCCGTCGAAGCCGAGGAGATCATGGCCTCGGGCGCAACCGCTGCGCCCCACGTGTCACGGCCCCGACAGGCATCGTTGGGCCCCCGACGCTTCACCTGCGTCCATGGGCTTCGGCGTGCCCATCGCGGGCCCGGGGGCTACTGTCGGCACAGTGGAAACTAGGGTACCACGGGCCGGCCTGCCAGGGCCCACAACATTCTTCAGAAGATTTCGCTAAGGACCAGGCTCTCCAAGCCTGGCGAGCCTCGCGAGGGTTTTTCCCTCATGAGGGACCTCCCCTCCTCGCCAAGGGTTTTTCCCTCGGTGAGGGACCTCTCCTCGAGAGGGCATCTCGGATGGCACCTGCAAATTCTGCTAAGGACCAAGCGGAAGGCCTCGCCGAGGTTTTCTTCCCTCGGCGAGGGTTCCTTCCTCGCGAAGCTAGCTCTGCCTCCGCGGCAGAGCGCACATGGGCTCTGCACCCTCCGCAGAGTGACGACCGCGCCAGCGCGCGGTGACGGCAGCGCCACAGTTGCCGTTCTTATGTATAAAGGAGTCAACAAATCTGTACCAAGCAAAGGAGCCCCAAGGATTGCCACTTTGCTGATAATTGAAAGTGCATGGTTGATCCCATGCATGGTTTTGGTAATTAATGACAATCTCTATGGACTAATATTTGCATTGAGCTATATTTGTAGGTGTCCATTTGCTTGCTTGTCTCCATTTGTTGGAGTCAAGGTCTTGCTTGTTCTCCATGTGTTGGAGTCAAGGTTTAGGGAAGAAGATCATTTGTTGATCAAGGCCACGTGACAATATGCCGAAGAGGTACTTCTCCCATCTTGGTGTATGGGGGAGCCTTATGAATCTTCACCAAGCAAAGCGAAATGAAGAAAGGTGGTGCGTCTTGAGGAGTTGAAGATCGTCTTCATCGACCTCAAGTGGTTTAAGCGCAAGGCAAAGGTATGATCTTGGTAGGGTTTCTATTTTACCGGTCTCATGATGTTTAGTGAGAGACCGGATTATAGGATAGATAGCCGTACTATCAAGAGGGGCTCTCGACCGAGTATCGTGATCGTATCGTCGTAGAGAGCACAAACCATTGCATCCATGCTATCATCTCTGTTGGTTCTTGTTTGTCTTTTATCCATGTGAGAACTTAGAGCTTGTGTTCATCTCCATACCAAGCTCTAGTTCACCAAAAACGGATTTAATGAATATCTTCTTGCGTTTTTGGTTTTGGAGGTTTTTACCGGCTTGTCTCTTCTACGAGAGGTCAAACTCTCTCCTTATACTTTCCTCCTCACATGATAGACTATGATGTGTATATGCATGATCTTGTAGGGCTTGTGATTATCTTCGAAACAAGCCCAAGATCATAGAAAACGGAGTCTTGATGAAAAACTTGTGCATTTTCGGTTTTGGAGATTTTGCCGGTTCATCTATGCGGAAGGTTTCACTCTTCCATTTTTTAGCAAAATCTCCATTGCTTGGTTTCAATATTTTTGCTTTTTGTAGGGTAGCTCTTGTCGTCCTCTTTCCAACAAAATTGGATTCACTCGATTCGGAGTTTCCACGCAAAAGTTATTCAGTTTCTGGTTTCGGCTGTTTTTCAGTGTTTTCCGAAAGTACCGGTAAAGTCACTGGTACTACCGCTGGAAACTTCCGGTGGCACTTCCGGTGGCATATCCGCTTATGAAAATCCGCTTCTCGAATGCCCCGGAAGTAGCACCGGTACTTCCGCTAAACCGGAAGTACCGGCGTGCTCAACGGTACTACCGCTGCCTACTTCCGGAGCCCCCTTCCGGAACCTGTGCCGCTGCGCTCCTGTTTTTTCCCGGAAGTGGCACCAGAAGTGAGTCCGGTACTTCCGCCAAACCGGAAGTACCGGCCCTCCCGGCGGTACTTCCGCCCCTGCGGGTTTGTTTTTCTTCTGTCTGTGTACCGTTGGGGGGCTGCATTACGTAGGGCGGTAGTACCGCCCCTTGGGCCGGTACTACCGGTTCTGCGGGAATCTGAGCCCAACGGCCAGATTTCCCAGGGCACCTATTTAAATGTGCCTTCTTCCCCAACGGTTCTAAGGATCTTGGTGAACCTTTTGCTCTCTCTCTCCTCCATTGTTGCACATCTTTGAGAGCTTGATTCCTCCACTTCCCTCCAATGATTCTTGCCCATCTTTAGGGAAACAAGAGAGGAGATCTAGATCTATCATTCCACCAATCAAATTCTCGTCTAAGTGAGGGGAACCTAGTGGATCTAGATTTAGGGTTGCTTTGTGTTCATCCCCTTTGTTCTTCCTCTCTTATTCCCCCCAAAGCATTTGTTGCTTGGTTGGAATTTGAGAGTGAAGGACTTGACCACTTTGTGTGTTCTTGCCTCTTGCATTAGTTGCATCGGGTTGCTCTCCCTACGGTGATACGTGAGGATCGACGTTGAGAAGCTTGTTACTCTTGGGTGCATTGTATTCCCAAGAGCTTTGTGCCTCTTGGGTGCATTGTGTACCCTAGACGGTTTGGAGGTGCCGCGAAGTCTTCGGTTGTGAAGCTTCGGCACGAGTTTGGGAGCCCCCAATTGAGTTGTGGGTGTGTGCCCCAAGGAGGTTGTAAAAGGGCTCCGGAATCCGCCCCGAAGGATTCCGATAGTGGAAGGTGAACCAATCCCTTGGGTGAGGTTCATCGGAGAATAGGGTGAGGCCTTTGTGGCATCTTGAGTAGGCCTCTTGTGGCGAGCTCACACCCCTCCAACGAGACGTACTCCCTTAACAAGGAGGAACTCGGGAATACATTCTCGTCTCCGCGTGCCTCGGTTATTTCTATACCCGAGCTTTACTTATGCAATTTACATTGTGATAGCCTTCGTGCTTGAAGTTTATATCTTGCTATCACCTTGTTGCTTGCCTTGCTTAGCATAAGTTGTTGGTGCACTTAGGCAAACCTAGTATATTAGGTTGTTGGCTTGTTAATTTAAACACATAGTTTTATTCTGCAATTATCAAGCCCCTAATTAGAAAAGTGTTAATCGCCTATTCACCCCCCCTCTAGGCGACATCTCGGGCATAGTTGTTCTTTCAATTGGCATCAGAGCCTCGTCTCTCTATTTTGGATTTACCGCCTAGAGTAAAGATGTCGTCTAGGGATTTAGTGCACAATTCCTTGTTTAGATTTAATGGCACAAATTTTAATGTTTGGAAAACTCATATGCTTAGTCACTTACGGGTCTTGGACCCCAATATTGAGCGTATCTTAGATATAGGTTTTTCTCCTCCGAAGGACTACGAAAGTACGACTTTAGAGGACGAGAAAAACTTATATCTAGATGCTCTAGCCTCTAATGAGTTTTGCAAGTTTGTGAGTGTAGTAATTTTCGAGTCAATCATGCCTCTCCGGAATGCTCATGATCTTTGGACCAAGCTTCAAGACAAATATGGAGTGTCCAACATTATTGAGGATGATTGTTCTCCCTCCACCTCCGGCCGTGACGAGTTCTCGTCTTCATCTACTTCACCAAAATGTGGTAAGCCACAAACTAATGTGATGGTGAGTAGTGATAGGCTTTGCAATTTGGATAGTGAGCTCATTGTTGATGATCATTTATCTCTATCTTGTTGCAATGCTTCATCTTTGGACCTAAACACTCGTAGCACTATAAATGATTTACATGCTAGTGTTGATAGTCCTTGCATATCATCAAAAATTTGCTTGGATGAATCTCTTTATGATATGCTTGCTTTATCTTGTTGCCATGATAAAAATGATCGTGTTCCCTCTAACTCTTGCATGAATAATAATGTAGAGGAAACCCAACTTGCTATGCAACAAGATATGAACTTGAGTAGTTCAAAAATTAAATATTCTTCTTCATTCACCTCTCATTGTCTCATGGCTAAATCTTCTTCTAGTAATGACAATGATGATAATAATGATAATGATAATAATGATGAAGAAGATGACATGGAAAAAGTTAATGCCCTTCTTCAAAATAAAGGTCTAATGATTCTTAAAGCCCTTCCTACTAATAAAAGTGCCCAAGCTAACCTCTTTGAAATCATGAGCACTCTTATTGAGCGTGGGGAAACTATTGAGGCCTTGGAAGCAAGCCTTGAAGAAAAGGGTAAGATCGAAAGAGATGATGCTATGGAGAAAGCATCGTTAGAAGATGCTCTTGAGGAAGAGCAAGAGACTCGTGCTTCTCTAGAGGAGAAACTAGAATCTATCGAGGAGTCTCATAATGATATAATTGCTAAAATCATTAAAGAACGTGACCATGCTCATGCTAAATATAAAGTCACGAAAAATGTAAATGCTAGATTAAATGATGAGCTTGCCAAGTTATCTTCTTCTATTCCTAAAGTTAATGATGCTTGTGCTACTAACTCCACTTCTTGTGAAGCATATATTATGAAGGAGAATGTTGAGCTAAGGGCTCAACTTGAGTTGCTAACTAGCAAGTATGAGAAGTTGGAAGCAAGTCATGAAAAGCTATCTAGCTCTAATGATAATCTTCTAGCATCCTATGGGAAGTTGGAAGAAAATAATGAAAAGCTATCTAGCTCTAATGATGAACTTCTAGCATCCTATGCTTGTCTCAAGTTGGCTCATGAGGCCGTCGCTACAAAGGTAACATCTTGTGAGCCTCATGTGGATAATAGCACAACCATAACAAAAAAAAATGCTAAAATGCCATGTGCTAGTCCTAGTAGTTCATCCACTAAAAATGTTGGTACATCATGTGATGAATTACTTGCTTTGCCTTGTTGCTCTAACAATGATGCATCTACCTCCTCTAGTACTTGTGTTGTCACTAACCATGTAGAGAAAAGAGGAGAGCTCAAGGCCCAAGCCACTTCTATGAAGAAAGGCTTGGAAAAGCGTCATGAAGGGAAGCGTGCACTTGACAACATGTTGAGTGTGCAACAATCCCCCAATGACAAGAGTGGACTTGGATTCAACTCCAACAACAAGAACAAGTCCAAGGTTGAGAAGAAGAAGAAGGGCCAAGTTCAAATCAAGAATCCGGCCAAGATCACTTGCTTCAAGTGCAAGCTAGAAGGGCACCATGTTCAGGATTGCCCAATGAAGAAGAAGATGCCTCTTAGTGAGAAGCAACTAGGGAAGCGGCCTCTTGCTCAATCTCGTGCTCAACCACGTGTTGAACAACGGCCACCTCCTAAGAAGACTCAAACCAATACTCCTCAAGTTGAGGAGCCCATTAAGAAGAAGAAGAAGAGTCGATGTTGCTACCTTTGCCGTGGCAAAGGTCATTTTGCTTCTTCATGCACTAACGGTACCTCTTCCTCTCCTATCATAATTGATGATGTATATTCTCTTAGGAAGGATAGAGTTGGCAATGTGGTTGCCAACTATGTGGGAGCTCAAAGTGGTGTCAAGAAACGCACCATTTGGGTTCCCAAGCCTATTGTGACTAACCTCTTAGGACCCAACTTGGTTGGGGACCAACTAGCTTCAACTTGATCAATAGGTGTTTGTGGAGGACATTGGTGACTTGGCTACTTTTGAAGAATTAAGGGATCTTCATGGTTTTAATTTATCAAGCCAAGTCAATTGGATTCTCACATATCTATCTCATATCCAATGTTTCCTCCTTGCGATAACTTGCATTTAATCATTTATATACATTGAAAGTTGCTTGCTCCCTTGCATGTGTTAGTTTTGTTCCTAGCATGTGCTTGTATATGATATGCTCCTTTCCTACTTGTCTTGTTATTCAAGGTTATGTTTGATAGTTGTATATCATGTATTTGTAACTTTGTGTTGAGCCTTTTTGGATCTTGTGTTGATTTTAATTGGCTCTTTGAGATATTAATGGACTATCCCATTTTGGGGGAGTGATGTGCTTTGTGCACCTCACAACCTAAAAATGTATGTACATGAGGCACACCACCTAGTATTGATATTTCATATTATCTAGTTACTATGTGGTATGTCATATTCATGAGAAATTCAAATTCTACATGTCCATTAATTTCTCTAGTTGGTTTTTCTTTGCCTCTTGTTTAAAAATAAAATGTTTTATCACATTATGGGGGAGTAATAAGCTATGTGCATACTACAAATCCATAAAAATGTGAACATTTGAGGTTTGCCACTTAGATTTGATATTGTACATTATCTATTTCCTATGTGGCATGTTTGCTCAAACAAGTTCCAATTTTCCTTTCTGGTTACCCTTTGGTTCTTGTTTTTGTGAGTTTGCTTGGTGTGGTTTTTCTCTAATATGCATTTCCATATATTATGTTAGAAACCATTTGTTTCCTTTTATTCTAACCATGGCTTTGCCGGTTGGTTCGAATAATTGAAACTACCAACAAACCTCTTTAAAAAATGGTGCTTTAATTCCTATATTTTGTCGTTTGCTAGTTTGTGGTGAAGTTGGTCTTGTACATCATTCCTTTATACCACCGAGAAATATCTCTGTATACTCCTTGTCCATGACAAGTGTTTCTAGTAATTGTGGTGGATTTTATAGATCATCTTCACATTGGCTCTTGCTTTAATTTGCTCTATCTATTGCCTTCCTTGCCTTTTGAATGGATCCTTTTCTTCAATTGGTAGTGTTTAGTGTTGTAAATAACATATGGAGAGTAATGATCCCTTGTCCATGCATTTTGTATTCAAATGCAAATATCAAAGATAATGCATGAATATTGGGGGAGCATTCCTTTTTATTTAGAACACTAACCTATCTATCAATTTTTGATCCTTCAATTGGCATTTGTTTCTTTATCTTGTGTTGGTACCTTCAATTGGTATTAATTGGAATTTAATATCTTCCCATAGATATTTGTTCCAATTAAATTTTTTTGTGGGAGTCTTGATACCTTTTTGGCTTATTTTCCTTTACTTGATTTCGGTCAAGTATCACCCTCTTTTTGGTATCTTTTCTCCTAGTTGATATTTTTTGTTTTAATTGGTATCTTATTTTCAATTGGTGTCTTTTCAATCATGTGTTGTTTGATTTGATTCCTATTGATATCACACTTCATGTGTTGATGTGTTTTGGAATCAATCATTTGTTGATTTGATTTTTCCTCAATCATGTGTTGATTTGGAGTTTGATATAATTTGGACAACCTTTAGTGTCACACTCTCGTGTGCTCTCTTCTTGGTTTACTTGGTGTTTTCGTCCAAATTGTATCTCATTTGGATCTTGAAAGACTTTGTATGTATATCCTTTAACATTTATATTATATGGCATGCTAGTCCTTTTAGTTCCAATATATAGGGGATACTCCACCGAATCCTAAATCGGCTAAGATGTGCATGAAATTCAATTTCATATCTATATGCACATATTTACGTGGAGTGTTTCCTATATATTGTAGTTTATCTAACTACTATGGGACCCAATGAGTTTGGGAACCATTTTGTACTCTAATTGTGTTTTAGGTACAATGGAGATGCATTGGATGCTTGCCTCATTCATAAGGAAGGTGTTCTCACCGTGTGATTGTCGGAGTCAAGCTTTGATGACAAACCAACTCTCATCATCTTCATCTTCAATGCATCTCGGTAACAAGTATCTATCCCATGCATACCTTTCTAGTATTCAACCTTGTGTAGGTTGCCTCTTGGCATGAAAGCTCTTATATGCAATTGTTGTGGTTTTGGCTTTTTCCTTCACTTAATATATCTTTGTGATATGTGTGTTGAATTTGCAAAAACCTTTCTTCAATTGATATTATTTCCTTGTGATACTTGTTGCCTATTTCAAAGCATCTCCACTATCTCTTGTTCCCTTAGTGATATGTGTGATGCATTTGATATATTTGAAGTTCATTTATGAACAATGAGATAAATTTGAGCTATGTGCTATGCTTTTAAGCAACAATCTCATTTGTATATTTATGACTTCCTTTTGGATACCTTGTTGTCTTTTTCCCGGACCATTTCGTATGTATATGTTTCTTTGCGGATGTATATCTTCAATGGTTTGTCTAATAAGAAACCTGTACATATGAGAGAGGTCATCTTTTAGTTGGTATCCTATTTCTTTTGAGCCACCTTGTTTTTCATCTATAATTCTTTGGTGGTTCCAAATTTGTCTCATGAGTGCTTGTCTTATTGTTTATTGGTATCTTTGCACACTCATGTATTTCTTGAAGATCTTTGACTTCATGCCTACCATGGTGAGCATGTTGAATTTTATTGGCTAAATGCTCTCACTAGCTTTTGTCATTTTCAATTGGTTTAGTTTCCAATTGGTATCCCTAAGCGTGTGAACATATTTCTTTAAAAGATCTCTTTTCTCGGTTGGGCCTATCTTACGATGAATTTTTTGAAAATTGGTATCTACTTATGGCTCAACCACATCTTTGGTGCAAGTGCTATGATTTGCTTTTGCATTATGCACTCTTGCACTAGTTGCGTGTTCTAGATCATTTTGGGGGAGCAAGGATGCCATTTTTATGCACTCCTTAATTGTGCATGAAAATTGGGGAGCTTCTCCGTTTTCACTTAGAACTCTCACTTTGGATTTTTTGATTGCTTTTCTCCTTTGTGGAGATGTTTAAAATGATTTCATCTTTTTGCAATCTTTTGATCCTCAATATAGTTTGATTTCCTCTATTTTATTCGTTAAAAGGGTTTGCCATCACCTTTATGGAGGAACTCATATTATATTGGCTCTCTAAATTTTTCTTCCCATTTCGGCAATCGATGCCAATGGGGGAGAAGTTTAGAGGGTTTAAGGGAATTTGGGTTTTATGCTTTTGTTGCATTTGCCTTTAATGCGCTTTGCATCCTTGCTTGTTTGTCATGCAAGGTTGCTTTTTTCTTTATATAAACCCTCTTAAAAGGGATTGTCATCAATTACCAAAATGGGGGAGATTGAAAGTGCATGGTTGATCCCATGCATGGTTTTGGTAATTAATGACAATCTCTATGGACTAATATTTGCATTGAGATATATTTGTAGGTGTCCATTTGCTTGCTTGTCTCCATTTGTTGGAGTCAAGGTCTTGCTTGTTCTCCATGTGTTGGAGTCAAGGTTTAGGGAAGAAGATCATTTGTTGATCAAGGCCACGTGAATATATACCGAAGAGGTGCTTCTCCCATCTTGGTGTATGGGGGAGCCTTGTGAATCTTCATGAAGCAAAGCGAAATGAAGAAAGGTGGTGCGTCTTGAGGAGTTGAAGATCGTCTTCATCGACCTCAAGTGGTTTAAGCGCAAGGCAAAGGTATGATCTTGGTAGGGTTTCTATTTTACCGGTCTCATGATGTTTAGTGAGAGACCGGATTATAGGATAGATAGCCGTACTATCAAGAGGGGCTCTCGACCGAGTATCGTGATCGTATCGTCGTAGAGAGCACAAACCTTTGCATCCATGCTATCATCTCTATTGGTTCTTGTTTGTCTTTTATCCATGTGAGAACTTAGAGCTTGTGTTCATTTCCATACCAAGCTCTAGTTCACCAAAAACGGATTTAATGAATATCTTCTTGCGTTTTTGGTTTTGGAGGTTTTTACCGGCTTGTCTCTTCTACGAGAGGTCAAACTCTCTCCTTATACTTTCCTCCTCACATGATAGACTATGATGTGTATATGCATGATCTTGTAGGGCTTGTGATTATCTTCGAAACAAGCCCAAGATCGTACAAAACGGAGTCTTGATGAAAAACTTGTGCGTTTTCGGTTTTGGAGATTTTGCCGGTTCATCTATGCGGTAGGGTAGCTCTTGTCGTCCTCTTTCCAGCAAAATTGGATTCACTTGATTCAGAGTTTCCACGCAAAAGTTATTCAGTTTCTGGTTTCGGCTATTTTTCAGTGTTTTCCGGAAGTACCGGTAAAGTCACCGGTACTACCGCTGGAAACTTCCGGTGGCACTTCCGGTGGCATATCCGCTTATGAAAATCCGCTTCTGGAATGCCCCGGAAGTAGCACCGGAAGTAGCACCGGTACTTCCGCTAAACCGGAAGTACCGACGTGCTCAGCGGTACTACCGCTGCCTACTTCCGGAGCCCCCTTCCGGAACCTGTGCCGATGCGCTCCTGTTTTTCCCGGAAGCGGCACCGGAAGTGAGTCCGGTACTTCCGCCAAACCGGAAGTACCGGCCCTCCCGGCGGTACTTCCGCCCCTGCGGTTTTGTTTTTCTTTTGTCTGTGTACCGTTGGGGGGGCTGCATTACGTAGGGCGGTAGTACCGCCCCTTGGGCCGGTACTACCGGTCCTGCGGGAATCTGAGCCCAACGGCCAGATTTCCCAGGACACCTATTTAAATATGCCTTCTTCCACAACGGTTCTAAGGATCTTGGTAAACCTTTTGCTCTCTCTCTCCTCCATTGTTGCACATCTTTGAGAGCTTGATTCCTCCACTTCCCTTCAATGATTCTTGCCCATCTTTAGGGAAACAAGAGAGGAGATCTAGATCTACCATTCCACCAATCAAATTCTCCTCTAAGTGAGGGGAACCTAGTGGATCTAGATTTAGGGTTGCTTTGTGTTCATCGCATTTGTTGCTTGGTTGGAATTTGAGAGTGAAGGACTTGACCACTTTGTTTGTTCTTGCCTCTTGCATTAGTTGCATCGGGTTGCTCTCCCTACGGTGATACGTGAGGATCGACGTTGAGAAGCTTGTTACTCTTGGGTGCATTGTGTTCCCAAGAGCTTTGTGCCTCTTGGGTGCATTGTGTACCCTAGACGGTTTGGAGGTGCCGCGAAGTCTTCGGTTGTGAAGCTTCGGCACGAGTTTGGGAGCCCCCAATTGAGTTGTGGGTGTGTGCCCCAAGGAGGTTGTAAAAGGGCTCCGGAATCCGCCCCGAAGGATTCCGATAGTGGAAGGTGAACCAATCCCTTGGGTGAGGTTCATCGGAGAATAGGGTGAGGCCTTTGTGGCATCTTGAGTAGGCCTCTTGTGGCGAGCTCACACCCCTCCAACGAGACGTACTCCCTTAACAAGGAGGAACTCGGGAATACATTCTCGTCTCCGCGTGCCTCGGTTATTTTTATACCCGAGCTTTACTTATGCAATTTACATTGTGATAGCCTTCGTGCTTGAAGTTTATATCTTGCTATCACCTTGTTGCTTGCCTTGCTTAGCATAAGTTGTTGGTGCACTTAGGCAAACCTAGTATATTAGGTTGTTGGCTTGTTAATTTAAACACATAGTTTTATTCCGCAATTATCAAGCCCCTAATTAGAAAAAGTGTTAATTTCCTATTCACCCCCCCTCTGGGCGACATCTCGGGCATAGTTGTTCTTTCAATAAGGGAACCGTCTGCAGCTACGCTCCAAGGGCGACGTCACCGTGGGACCCGTTCCACCTCCGCAGCGCCAGCCCACCGTCCTGGTTGGACGGTGGCTTTTGCAGCTTTGGTGACGCTGCCCCCTGCCGTGGACTGTGTCCATGGGCTTTTCCTTTATGGTGGACTCTACCTTATTGTGCACCGCACCTCCTCCTTCGTCGCCATGTGGTAGCCCTTCCCGCCCAGATATTTGGGGGGAAGAGGCCCAAGACACCTATAAAAGGAGGGGGAGCACACTCGGGCAAAGGGTTCGGTTCGGTTCGGGTTCTGGTTGAGTTCTTCTCCGGTTCTAGGGTTAGCCATTGTAGCCACCTTGAGCTCGCCAGGCTCGCCCTGTACTGAAACCTCTCCAAGCAAGTGCAATACACCAGAAGCAGGACGTAGGGGTTTTACCTCACCTAGAGGGCCCTGAACCTGGGTAATACCGTGCGTTCATCTCTGCAGTGTTGTCCCACAGCGAGTCCGACGAGCACCGTCGCCGAGGCACGTTGAGGGTTGTTTGATTCCGTGTTCAGCCCCTTACTCGAATCCTTCGTGAGATACACCCAGTTCCTGGGACAGTTCTCCGACACCACCGCCCCTATGGCGAGCCCGCGTGGCCGCTGCACCGCTCCCGCGCCCTGTCCACCATGGACCGGGTGCCGGCTATAAAAACCCCGCCCGAGCCTCGCAATTCCACCACACCACGCCACCCCAGCACCTCTCCCTCACCCCACCACTTCTAGCACACCGCCAGGAGGGCGGAGCCGCTGCCTCAGGGCCGCTGCTGCCCTGGTTCTTCCCTGAGCCCGCCGGAGCTGAAGGTTGGCATCGAGCACGAATCCGCCGTGCTGCTGCTTCCCTTCTCCTCTGACCCCTCCATCGCACTCCCCATGGACACCGCACTCACCCGCACCCTTTTCCCCTCTCTATCGTGGACAGAATCGTCGCCAGGAGCTTGCCGGAGTTGCGCCGTGGCCACGGAAGCGACGGGAAGCTCGCCGCCGACGAACCAGCTCACCCCAGGACCTGCAACTTCGCCAGCAAGCGTCCCCGAGCCACCGCCGTCGATCTACGTCATCCCCGCATCCACCCGAGCCCCCTAGGTGAGCAATCCGTCCACCACCGAGCCGCCAACGCCGCCAAAATTAGGTCGCCGCCGATGCTTTGAATCTGGACCGTTGGATCTAGATCCAACGGTGACTTACCGTTTCGGTTAAAAATTAGGCTGACGGGTGGACCCCATCCGTCAGCGTTTTAATAATTTCCCCAGCGCACACCGTATCGCTGACGAGTAGGCCCCACCTGTCATAATTTTCAACATTATCCGGAATAGGAGCATTTTCGAATTTAGATTTCTTTGGAATTCCAGAACTGGACCCAACTTTGAAATTCAATATCTCGAGACCTAGACATCCAAATAAATCAAATAAATATGCCCTGGAAAGCTTATGAAATTATCTAACTCACCAAAGTGGTTTTATTCCATTTAGATTAATAAATAAAGACTAGTTCAAAAATGCCACAGAAGGTATAAAATCTAAACTTGTTTGTTTCTGATACTCTGTTAATCTAAATAATGTCAAACCAATTTTGTTAGCTTAGTAATGTGATAGCTTAGCTCCCCTAATTTTTGTAGAATTAATTAATCATTATTAATTAATTGGCGTCTGTTGAAAGAAAGAAAGCCTTTCTGAACTAAAACATTTTTAAAACCATAATGGTAAATCCAAATGAGTTAGGGCCAATTTTGCTAGATCTCATTTAATCAATGTTAGTTACCCCTAAAAGGATTTAATTTTTGAATAAAATTAACTTGAGTTGTAGCAAAAACTAGAATATTGACTTATGGATTAAAACATTTATACAGGGAGTTTAATATCTCAAATTGAATTGAATCCAATTAGGTTGTCTTCTACTCATCAGTAGATTTCTATAGAATTTTAGTTCACATTTTTGTGATCAACAGAAGTTAAGTTATGCAATTAAACATGAAACCCTAGTTTCTGCCATATTTGTGACACAATTAAATAATGGATAATTAAATTAAATTGAATTCAAATTGTGTTACCTTGTGTGTGCAGTAGCTAATTGTGATGTTTATGATTGT
The DNA here is from genome assembly GCA_012064385.1 of Puccinellia tenuiflora. Lineage (NCBI taxonomy): Eukaryota > Viridiplantae > Streptophyta > Magnoliopsida > Poales > Poaceae > Puccinellia > Puccinellia tenuiflora. The sequence goes on from QRDG01000415.1 coordinate 1,530,770, forward strand.
AATGATGTGATGCTTGTTTGGTTAGTCTTAGTGATTGTTTGCATTGTTTAATTATCGATTAGACGAGAACGTTGCCGGAGCCTATGAGGAAGGGGATTACTTCGAACAGCAGGAACCCGAGCACTTTGTTGAGCAAGGCAAGCTACTTCACTGAGCTTGCTTTTACATACATTTATTTTGGATCACCTGCAATATTCAAAGTGTTAGTGATTTCAAAAGCCTTTTTACAAAAACCTAAAAAACTATTTTGCCACCCTGTGTAGGATTATAAAGTAGATATTTAAAACTATAGGATGGGAAAATATGATTTGTTCCAAAACTCCTTTTTAAAGTAATTGGATGGATGTGGAATGACGAGCTGTCGGTGTGGAAATGGAGAAAGGGTGAAAGATGATGTTTATGAAAAATGCACATTGTGTCCTAGTACTTACGTCAACCAGCCAATAACCTGTGCGACCACATCTACCCACATATGGGAACGGGCGTAGTCATACAATTTGCTCATATTAGTATGTGATGCCTCAACAACGAGGATGACCTCGTTCCATGAGAGGATGGTCATGGTGACCTACCCCCTGACCTGGGTCCCGGTGTCTGATGGACGAGGGATTGAAGGGCTCTGCTCGCCGGGCAGAACTACGAGTCCTCACATCTAGGTTCCTCGACGGGGGATCCTGTACTAGGTGTCGAAGGAATGGTGAATTCGTAGCGGTAGGGTCCTATACTAGCATGAGCAAAGGACAGGCTATGGTCGGTGGCTCAACTTCGCATACACCTTGTATGGCGGGACGTGGCAGACACGATGAGTTACCGGATGGGTGTGGGAAAAGCATGCTACCTCTGCAGAGGGTAAAACTATTCGAATAGCCGAGTCCTCGGATATGGACAGTTGGGAGGCCCTACTAGACCATGTGCAAGTTTTTCGGGAAAGTTTGGAAAAGTTTAAGTCAATGAACAAAAGTAGAGGTGTTGTTACCCAACTATACCAAATGGAGTGGTATGAGTTGTGGGAGATAAATGGGTCATGATGTGACATGACCAGAAAAAGGAGGAGTTTTGGTTAAATAATGAAAAGGGTGATTTTTCCTTAAAAATATAAATGACACTCTTCTTATCTTTTTTTTCAACAAGGATATAGAGATGTTTTTCAACAAAGATATGGAGATGTTTTAATAAGTAAAAGTGTTATAGGAAGCAACTTAAAACTGGTGCATACTCACGTTAGGGGTAGTTTGCGAGTACAATTCCCATTGTACTCATATTGGTTTCGTCCCTGGCTATTGTCTTAGCCAGATCTCGAGGAGAACTACGCCGAAGCGGAGTATGGTGACTTCTATGCGAACTAGGGATCTTCGTGAGTCAACTGCCTGTCGGGTCGTCGTTAGGACGCGTTGGACTTCTACTACGTAGCTTCTGCCGAATGCTTTTGATTTGGCCCTTGAAGGCAACTATGTAAGACTTGGTCTAAGTGACCTATTATGTAAGACTTTGATTCCGTATTGTAATGGATGTAAACTTTGGTATTCAATTCGGATTATGGGCAACGACAGACTGATCATGGGATCATTGTGTGAACCATAATCGGGTATTTCGGACAGCTAGTCCGGGGTCCCCATAGGGCTTGTCAAGGGTCCTCTAGTTTGCTATTTCCATTTGCGCGTGAGTTGTGTGGGTGGAAAAGAAATGATGAGGACGGTGGTGTTTAGGATGTGGCCGCAGGGCAGGGCGTTGGAGGCGCTGAACCTGTCCTTCCGCACACTGATAGTCCTTGAGTAAGCGTCATGCAATGTAAAGGTCTAACCGCGCCCACTCGCCGGCCAATCAGGTGAGCCGGACGGTACCAATGGGTAAATTAGTACACCCCTGCAGGGTTAAATCTTTTCGAAAAGCCGTGTCCGCGGTTATGGACGACTTGGGAATAGACGATAAGATCATAGAGAACATTTTAACCTAATTAATTTGGCAGCTAGAGGTTGCATAATCAACGTGTGGTAAAGGTTCATTTCCTCGAGGGTGATTCGAGGGAGTGCCTTGGTGGATATGAGAGATGATTTGGCTACAAGTTGGTTTGATGAGAACCGAAGATGAAAGTTACTCTCATACCCCTTTTTGGAAAACATTCTGAGTAGACAATGCCATGGGTCTTTATGTCTTTTAAAAAGGAAAACTAGCTTTATGCAATTTAGCTACATATACAGCTTTAGAGCCTCCGTCAACATTGGGTCTATATCGCCCTACTAAACTTGCGAGTACGTCGTACTCAGTCTCTCTTTGCTGCCTTTATTATTTGTTTCAGAGGAGGACGACACCGAGCACACAGGTGGGTTGTTTATGTGTAGGCCTCTTAGGCCCTATATTTGGATCTTGTTGTACTAGACAACACTATTTCGCTTCCGCATGATGTACTGATGGGTCTGTGACCCCTTTTGTGTGTAATATTTGTATCTTTCTCATATATGAGTTGCTATATGAATCTTTGTGTCGTAGAGTCTGTGATGTGCCAGTTGTTCCACAAGTCTTGATCTCTCAACTATACATGATAGCTATGTCTGAGCTTATGGCATGATCGAAGTGTTGCGTGCCGATGATCCATTCTGAGCACGCCTGCCAAAGGTTTTGGCCTGGGATTGGTAAACCCAGTAACATTCGATTGTGTAGCATGACCGGTTGCACAAAGCTTCATTGTATAGTTCTGGGGTCGGGGCGCTACAGATAGAGGCCGGGGCTCCCAGCGGCGGGGATGGACAGATGGGCCTCTCTCTAGCAGCGCGGTGTGGAGGCCGGGGCTCCCGGCGGCAAGGGATGGAGGTCGGGGGCGTGCAATGGCAAAGCTCGGGATCGCACGACGGCGGGGATGGGAAGCGCGCAACGGTGGAGCGTGCGGCGGCGGCGCGTGGAGGAGGAGTGCGGCCGGCCGGTGGTTGGGTCGCGCGTCCTGGGAGGCTGCCGGCGGTGCGAAGGTGGATCGGGCCGGGGTTGGGAAGGTGGGTTGCGGCCGATTTGGATCGAAGGGAGCACGTGGGTTGGTTGGGTGCGGGGAAAGAAGGTGATTAGGATGGGGTCTGTTCGGGTTTAGAAGGTTCTCTAGTTTGGGAAAGTTGTGCTGAATAAGTATTCAGCAAACACTTAAGGGGTTGTGCAGAATAGTCCCACCCTATATATATATATATATATATATATATATATATATATATATATATATATATAACTGTGGCGGAGAGGGCCAATATCCTTGTCCGATATATGATAGGTTAATTTAAAGATGAAGCATCAAACTCCAAAGAGTGACCCGATTCATGGACGACACCTATATATTGCTACTCCGCACGATCGAAGCTTCTGTAGTGATTAAGAGCTGAAAAACTCCCACATTCGGCAAACCGGAGGGAATCTTGTGATAACACGGGATAAAACTTGGCCTTAAATGTTCCTATGTCCTACACTAACACAAACATGGATAGACTTCCACTGGTCTACCCCCTCTCGATGTCGGTCAAATGGGTAGACGATACGGTTGACTTCCGATCAACTGGTTTACGGTTTCGCCCTAAGTGGGGGCTTAGGAGCATCGGAATCCAACCAAATGATGCATGGGTCTCAGATATATGTATAAGAGTGTGGTGGGAGGTTAATTTAAAGATGAAGCATCAAACTCCAAAGAGTGACCCGCTTCACGGATGACACTTATAGCTACTCCGCACGATCAAAACTTTTGAAGTGATTAAGAGCTGAAAACTCCCACTTTCGGCAAACCGGAGGGAATCTTGTCATAACATGGGGATTTAGTTGTAAAAGAGATGCATGTTCATAAGGCCCCTGGTCCTGATGGCTTTAATGGCTTATTTCTCAAGAAATGCTGGCCTCTAATCAAAGAGTATTTCTATACTCTGGCAAAAGATTTTCAAGAGGAGAAAGTCAGCCTGTAAAATATTAATGGCTCTTATATCACTTTGGTTCCAAAAGTCAATAATCCTGAAGATGTCAATGATTTCAGGCCCATTTCATTGACAAATGTTTGCTTTAAGTTCTTAACAAAACTGGCAGCTAATAGACTCCAGAGTCACATTCTTAAATGTCTCCACAAGAACCAGTATGGCTTCCTTAAGGACAGGTCCATACAAGATTGTGTGGCCTGGGGTTTTGAGTATTTGCATTTTTGTCATGCCTCAAAGAAGCCAATTATCATTTTAAAGTTGGATTTTGCCAAAGCCTTTGATACCATCGAACATGAAGCTATTTTAAAAGTTATGGAGTGTATGGGTTTCAATGAGAAATGGCTTAGATGGGTCAAGACTATCTTATCTACAGGCACCTCTCAGATCTTGTTGAATGGAGTTCCAGGAAAGCAATTTCATTGTAGGAGAGGGGTCAGGCAAGGGGACCCATTATCACCTCTGCTATATGTGCTTGGGTCTAAATTGTTACAAGTGGTGGTGAATGATTTGTTACAACAAGGGGATATTACTCTGCCAATTATAACTAATGATGTCGATTTTCCCATAATACAGTATGCTGATGATACTTTGCTAATTATGCCGGCTGATCTCAGTCAGGTGCTTGCAATGAAAGAGTTGTTGCACAAGTTTTCTATATCCACTGGCTTAAAGGTCAACTACCACAAATCAAGTATGGTGCCTATCAATGTGCCTGCTGGCACAGTCGCTCTATTAGCTTCAGCTTTTGGTTGTCAGGTGGATTCACTGCCTTTCACATATTGGGTTTGCCACTTGGAACTACAAGGCCTAAAATCTAGGACCTCATGCCTATTGTCACTAGGCTAGAAAGGAGGCTTTGCTCAATCTCCTCATTCCTTTCTCAAGGGGCTAGGCTGCAGCTTGTGAATTCAGCCCTGGCTTCTATGCCTATTTATTTCTTATGTTCCCTGCAGTTGCCTCCTGGGATTGTGAAGCAGATGGATAGAGTTTTGAGACAGTGTTTTTGGAGAGGAAATTCTGATACTCCCAAATAGTCTCTGGCTGCTTGGGACATGTTGTGCAAGCCAAAGGATTTAGGTGGAGTTGGAATAGTCATTTTTCCAAAGCAGAATGAGGCTCTGCTGCTAAAGCATCTCCATAAGTTCTATAACAAAGTGGATGTGCCCTGGGTAAACCTGGTGTGGAGTGCTCATTATGAGGGATGTGTTCCTCATGCTCAGAATTTATGTGGCTCCTTCTGGTGGAGGGATATCATGAAGCTGGTCGACAAGTTTAGGCTGATTGCTACCATTGAGCCTGGGGAAGGGTACTCCTTGTTCTGGGAGGATTCTTGGGTTTTTGCTGGGTTGAATGATCCTCTTTCGATTAGATATCCCAGGTTGTACTCATATGCTCTGGACAAGAATTCCTCCGTAGCTGAGGTATATGGTCAGCCAGACCTGTTATCCATGTTTTACTTGCCTTTGTCAAGTCAGGCTTATCAGGAATTGTAGGATTTGACTGCTAAAATGGCCATGAATCCTCTATCTCTAGATGCTGACAAATGGTTCTATTCCTGGGGACCCAACTTCTCTGCTGCAAAATACTATAAGCATCTTCATGCTCATTTGGATCCTCTGCCATTCTCCAAATGGATTTGGAAGTCATCTTGCATGATGAAGATCAAGTTTTTTGCTTGGCTACTCCTTAATGATAGGCTGAATACCAAGGATCTGCTGCAAAGAAGACACTAGCAGGTCACTTCTGATTTTTCATGTGTTCTCTGCCCAGGAAGCCATCATGAAGATAGATTGCATTTGTTTTTCCAATGAAACTTTAGTCATAGGATCTGGAATTACTTACAGATTGACTGGTCTCTTAGTGATGATTTGCAAACTGCTATTTCGTTGGCAAAAACTGCTTTCAACCAGCCCTTCTTCACTGAAGTGATGACGTTAGCCACATGGAATATATGGAAGCAGAGAAATGGGAAGATTTTTGAGGCCAAAAGACCCTCTTTTGCTGCTTGGAAGAGAGAGTTTGTTCATGATATATCCATGCTTGGGCATAGGATTAAAGCCAAGCATCATTCTGCTCTGATGGCCAGGATAGGCAGCCTCATGTAATATATTTGGGTTTTTTTCAGTTTGTACAGGTAGGTTTTTTTTCTTCTTTCTCTTCCTGGCATGTAAATAATTTTGTTACTTTGTTCTTTATTAATAAAATGCTGTGGGGCTCTTGCCTCACAGTCTATTGTATCAAAAAAAACATGGGATAAAACTTGGCCTTAAATGTTCCTACGTCCTACACTAACACAACCATGGATAGACTTCCACTGGTCTACCCCCTCTCCATGCTGGTCAAATGGGTAGATGATATGGTTGACTTCCGATCAACTGGTTGAGGGTTTTGCCCTAAGTGGGGGCTTCGGAGTGTCGGAATCCAACCAAATTATGCATGGGTCCCATAAATATGTATAAGAGTGTGGTGGGAGGTTTAAAGATGAAGCATCTGTCGCAACAGTGGAACACGGAGTTCCCCTGATGTGGTCAAAGTGGGTCCACCACTAGTGGGCCCACCAAGAAGGCGAACAAGGCAAGGGTTCAACACCGGTAGATGGGCCCCCCATCTGCCCCACGGCAACCGGACAAGGACGACATCGACAACCACGGCTAAGGAATGGGTGGCCTTCCGGGGTCACCCACAACCCGGCAGACGACGCGGAGGTCCCGGGGACCCGGACGCCCGGCAGGAGGCCAGGCTCACCACCGGGCTCCAACCTCCGTACAGGCGAAGAGGATAAGCTTGCCAGCTCCTGTTGGAAGCTCCTAGAAGACTTGGGCGCCAAGAAGATGGAGGCGCCGCGCGGGGACACGGTCGGTAAAGGTGTTAGCCTTTGTCCGCCCGCCCTGCAAAAGGTGGGCGACCGCACCTAACCCCCCTCAGAAGAATACTTGGACGAGAAGAGGCCATCTCGCCCCATAAGAAGAACCCCGTGGTATTTTCCCACCTAAAACCCCTCCGCCCCCAAAGGTGCCCTTGTGGGATCCCCTTGGCCTAAAAGGAGGACCGAGGCACCGGAGGGAAGGGGGGAGAAAATTCTAGAGAGTCGGAGGCTAGGCTAGGTAGCGCACCAGACAAGAATAGCATAGGCGAGAGGTGATCTCCTCCAAGAAAGGATCTGCTCGTCTTCAACCTCTAGCCAACACCTCCCGGGTTCTCACCCGCAACCACCTCTGTAAGCCACACCATGATGAACCACTCAATCCAGACATGCAGGAGTAGGGATTTTAGCCTCCAGGCGGCCTGAACCTGGGTAAACTCCTTGTGTCTCTGTGTTGCTTGGTAGTACGAGATTCTCCTGGAAGTTGGCATCTCAAAGCCCCCTTCGCGCCCCGTGCCGAACCTAAAAAGGGGGTATCCTTTACTCCCGGTATCCGTGATCCAAGACAAGACATATGGCGTGCCAGGTAGGGGGCGCAAGTGCTGGATTCGTCTTCATCGACTTCGTGATCTTCGTCGAGATCTACCTCAAGTTCTTCGCCGACCATGCCGCCGAAGAAGAAGCCCGAGGTCGCGGCTTCCAAGCCGGCCTCCCCCACGCGCACTCAGGCTTCTGGTGAGCGCCGCGCTGCTGCGGCAAACCAGAACGCTCCTCCTCCACCACCTCTAGAGAAGGTGGTGCCGGATGGAGCGGGCGGCAACATCCGGAGTGGCGAGGATGCGGTTGTACAAGGGAACTTCACCAGGCCTCACCCGTCGCGCTTAGGAGGGGAGAAGAGCATCGACGGCCACATCGACAAGGATCCCACTGCCGGGGAGAAGCGTGACGGCGTCCGCGCCGGCAAGGGTCAGCAAGGCGCCAAAAGCTAGTCCTGCACGCTCCTCTCCGCAGACGCGCAAGCTCATCACGACGCCCTCATCACTGCCAAGGCCCTGATGCAGTTTGCTCCGAGCACCGACAACCCCAAGGTCTACCAGGAGTGGTGGATCCGCGTGGAGGGGCTCCTCAACTTCGCTGACGGCAGTCCCAGGTGCGAGCCCGCTCACGTTCCCACCGTCGACAGTCCCGGAGCAGAAGGGGCTGAGACGCGTGAACCCCGGAATAATCCCCGGGGTGAGCGCCAAGGCGAGACGGTACCTCCACGAGCAAATCCTCCTGCGGCCGGTCGGGCGAACCACGACCGTGAGCCAGTCATCTCCGTCGGGTCGTCTTCTACACGCAACTGAGATCTGCGCAATGATCTCAACAACTGCCAGCACGAGAACATGCGCACCCGCATCAAGCGCCGCCGAGAACGCCATCGTCGGGAGGATCGGGATGACAACATCGCCGAGGGCTGCCTCGCCCTCTCTCCCGAGTTTCGCCAGACCGCCTGGCCCAAGAAATTCAAGATCGACGTCCTCCGCTATGATGACACCACCAACCCTCGGGACTTCCTGCAGCTCTACTCGCTCGCTGCGGTGGTCGTCGGGGCCGACGAGATCATGATGGCCAGCTGGTTCCCATTGGCCCTTAAGGGAGACGCCCAGTCGTGGCTTCTCAACCTCCCTAGTGCTCCATCCGGTCCTGGCGGGCGCTGAAGGAGCAGTTTCTGGGGCCTTTACAAGGCGGGTACCAGTGCCAGGGTGTTCCTAGTGACCTCCACGACTTCATGCAGCTTCCGGGTGAGACTCTCCGCAAGTTCATCCAATGTTTCACCCAGAAGATGAACACCATCCCCTGCATCAAAGAAGAGCTGGTGATCCAGTCCTTCCACGCCAACGTTAGGCACACCCGGATGCGCGAGAAGTTGAGCACACATTGCATCGAGACCACCCGCGAGCTCTGGGAGCTTGCGGACCGCTGCGCCCGTGCAGAGGAAGGGGACAGGGTCCCCGGGGAAGACGAACCCGAGGACAAGGTCACCCCCGCTGAGAACAAGAAACGGGACCCTAGACCCGACAAGCGCATCTTGGTCATTGAGCCTCTCCCCAAGAAGGCCAAGCCAGCCTCAACATCTGAGGGGGGAGAAGATCCATGGTGCCACGTCCACCCTGACAGCAACCACCTGCTCAAGGACTGCCGCCAAGTGAAGGGCCTTGCCGTGCGTGCACAACGTCAGGCTGATGGGGTCGGCCCAGGCGCCTGCTATAGCTGCAGACTCACCGGGCACTACTCTCGAGACTGCCCTGTAACATCCCGAAAATTCGTCCCTAATATTAGTGATGTTTTCTCACACCTGAAAAACTTTTTCCTATTTTCAAATTATTTTTTCTTTGAACCAGATGGTCTTTGATTTGACTTTGGTTTTGCTCTCTTAGAAATTTCCCAACAATCCCCGATCCCTGTCGACATCCACCCTAATTTCATACCCTTGTTTTGTCGGTCGAAGATTGATTCCATTTGAACAATCCAAAACCCCTCCCATCTATCCCACCAAAGCCACCACCACAATTATATCTTGAAATAAATTCCACCAAGCAACCATATGGTTCTCTCGTACATATACATCCCTCCCATGGAAAAATATTTCATAGTTCCATACAATATTCCAAAGTTAAAACATATTCTCTATTATGCCATTTTCAATCCAGAAATTATTTAGACACCTTCCACTCATCCAGAAATTCTGAAATTTTGGGAATAGGCCTGATTCCACCTCCTGAACATTTCACTCCATTGGACCAATCTCATTTGAGCAATATTTGTAATGTCCTTTTCATGCCTAATTACAATTTCCAAAGCAACCCCTAGCTACAAAGATCATATGGCATTGCCACTTTGCAAAATTGACAACTTTCCATATACAACAACATATCCACAATATCAGATCAAGATCATTTGAGAAAGTGCATTTAGCATACCCATGCCATTAGGGCACTTTTGGGACACCGAATTATTTGACCAACCTCCAGGTATACAATTGAGCTGAAACTTCACAACCATACTCCATATACCTATCCTAGCCTACTGTGAATTTTGGGGATTTTTATGAGTTGAGCAAAGCCTTTATCATTTCGTCGAGCACCTGGTGAGCCCAAGGTTTTCTGATATTTTGCTTAAACCAAGTTACAAACCAGCAAAAACCTATAACTAGAAAGTGGTAGGATTTTACATTTTTCACAAGGTGACGCGAACCGTTTTCTCTTTGGAGCCCTGAGTCGACGGGAATGCGGCGATGCCGCTCGTGGCGCGCTCCAAACACCGGCGTGCACATGACGCCGCACTGTTCGTTCCTGTTCCTGGGGTCTCCACTGTTCTCCCTCGTCCCCACTGAACCCCAGCTGTTGCTAGATACCCTACTGCTCCCCTGGCTCGAACCGGAGTCGATCTTATCCCCTCCCCATCATCCTCGAAGCCATGGACATGTGGTTGGACGTCCCTCCTCGTCCGTGCCTATTTAGAGGCCAGCTCGAGCCCTGCCCACGCACATCCCTCGCACTCCTCCCCCAGACCTCTCGCTCTCCTGTTCCACGAGGAAATCGAGCTCACTCGAGCTCCCATAGCCGAAGCCATGGAGCTCCGTGGAGGCATGCCTGCGGCTCCCCTCTTCGTGGGGAGCAACCCTGTGGGCGCGGTGGAGCTCCACGGCCCGCTTCCAGCCCTCGCCGCTGCCTATAGCCGCCCATTTTTCTGATGACGTCGCCGTCGTGTCCGCCATGGCCGGCACCGGTGTCAACCCCGGCGACGACCCCCGCAGACCCGGGCGTCCCAGTCCCCTCCCACGGGTGCGGCAGGCCCGGCGTGGCTGCCCCCCTGCCGCCAGCGTCCTCCTCGGCCCGCCCGGTCGTCGGCGCGGTGCCCGTCCGTGCGCGACGCCGCGTGGCCGTCGCTGCCAAGTTGGCGCCCGGCGTGCCTCAGCCCTGCAGCCCAGTGCCCCTGGCCCTCCCCGGCGGGCGCGGTTTGGCCCGCCGTGGCCGCACGCATCGTTGACGTCCCCGCCGGCCGGCTAGTCGCCAGCGTCGGCCGTTCCCTGGTTCCTCCCGTACGGGAGCCAGGAAGAAGAGGCTCCAGCGGAGGCGTATTTTCGGAATGACGCTTTCTCCAGGGGAAAACGTACTCCGTTGAGATGCGCAACCCTGCCCAGCCCTTCAGCTGCGGGCAGTTATCCGTCGCGCGTGCGTCGGATAACTATTCGTCGCCTAGAGGAACTACAGACCGAGCAGCATATAGTTAACCATCGCCTGGCCGTAACTTTTGATCCGTAGCTCCGTTTGAGGTGAATCAAATTTGTAAATTCATAGTTTGAAAATCTCTATCCAGTAGTATAGGTTTCACAATTTTGTAAAATGTTTGTATGCTCAGCACCTTTATACGCATGCATAGGTCTATCCCGCGGTACCGACAAACCGAGACCCTAACCCGCGACGTGCCTGTGACCCCGAAACCAAATGGCGTCGATCGTCGAAGGCAAGCTAGCCACTTGCTATGAACACTCAAGTGGTGTTTGTTTGTTTGCATTTTACCTTGCCATATAGGTGCATTTTATTGCTTATCATCTGCGGACTGTGCGTCACGAGATATCGTGGCTTTGTTTACCTCCTGTCAACTATGCGTCACGAGATATCGTGGCTTTGTTTACACCCTGCCAACTGTGCATCACGAGATATCGTGGCTTTGTTTCATACCTGTAATACGATAAACTCATGTTTCATGAGTTGAGTTCCGGTAGCCCGTCTAAATACACGTTGGGTCCTGCCCAAGTGGATTGAAGCGGCTCCTTTTCTGTAGAGTTATGGCGTGCGTTGGACGGTACCATGCACCACTCCCCATTCCGGCGACGATGTACCGGGGGAACCGCCGCAGTCAATGGAATGGTGGAACGGGACCGCGTGGACGCCTCCACTAACTTTTGTAGTCGATCTGTGGTTGCAACTGGCCGGAGGCATCTCCGCCATCGCCCGGTTGACGCTAACCAACTGTGCTGTTTTACTTTCTTTTACTCAACCCGTGGCTGTCACTGGTCGGAGTTATCTCCACCCTCGCCCGGTTGACTGTGCTATTTTATTTTCTTTTACTCAACCTGTGGCTGTCACTGGTCGGAAGTATCCCCGCCCTCGCCCGGTTGACTGTGCTATTTTACTTTCTTTCGATCAACCTGTGGCAGGCACACTCGTCGCCCGGTTGAGTTTATTTATCTTTGCTGGATTATTATGTGATTATTATTGCTCATTGTAACCTGTGAGCTAACTATTTTTATTTCTTTTTGCTCGATCAGTGGTGGCCCTATAGTCACCTGGTCGATGCAAACTAACTATATATTGCTTGAACTTTTGTGTGCAGCTTGTTTCTGTTTCATGTTGATATGATATTATAGTTTTGCATTGGACTAATCTGTTTCATGTTGATATGATATTATACTTGTTGTGCTGGACTAAACCTTTATCGTGTTGGACTAATCCTCTGTTGTTTGGACTTGTTGTTGAATGAAACTGGACTAAATGAAACCCCCTCCAAACATCGATAGGGTCAGTCCATAGTGCCACTAATCTGAACATTGAAGGCAGTACCACTGTCGCCCAAATGGGAGAGCCATAGCCTATGTAACCTATCAAGCCTCCTTTGATGCTACCCACTTGGCAAGTCTAGTCGGATACTGCATAGTTGTGGTCGGGGCTAGTGTTGCGAAGGTTTCGGAGCTAGGCGTTGCTCATGAGTTGGGGACGTGCCGGATTCACTTCGTCATAAGACATAGAGTTATGTCGGTAGCTATACAGGGAGTGTCTTGGTAGCGTGAACGGTTGTGTAAGTGTGTCTTGCCGTCGTGAAGCAAGGTGCATTTAGATGGGTGGTAGCTGCAACCTCTCGAGAGTGTGTCGTCTAGCAGCTAGCCTTGTTCCTAGGTTATGGAACAGTTCAGTGTCGGTCACACTATTGTCCTTTGTCGAGTTCGGAGGTTAAACTTAAGTTTGGCTTGAAAGAAAGATGAACAACCCGATTTACAATAGGCTGATGCAGGGAATGTTACTTGAGTCGTGGATGGTTACTCGTGTTTGGGGTGACGGTGTGATCATTGGGAGCCTAGAGTTAGGCCCGAGCCAGCATCAACCGTGCATGCCCAGAATGGAAAGTTGAGGCCAGTGGGCCTAGCAGTTTGACAGATGTGATAAGGCCGTTGGGCCTAGTTGTGATGACATGTGATATTTAATATTTGTGTGATTGCCGGTACACGATCCAACCCCACCTGGCTTGGACTCTGTACTGGTGATACCCCTATTATTTGCTTATGCCATGATTTGTTGTGCTGCCATGTTGCTACCCACTTGGACTGCCGTAAGTAGACACTTGCCATGTTTAGATTATTTTCTGTCGCTAGCTACTTGTTGCCTGATTGCTTGAGTGTTCATGTCTTGTGGTTGTTTTCTTGCGAGTACGTCATTATACTCAAACTGGCTTTTCATGTGGCCAGACGTTGAAAGGATACACCTTCTACCATAGCAAAGAGATGGAGCAAGAGCATGCTAGGATCAGTAGCCCAGCCAGATGCCTGTGGAAAGGAGTCCCTCCAAGCCATTGCCGAATCTATGACTTCCGCTGCCAGTTAAAACTCTGTCCCGTGCCATACTTGTCCATGATAATTTTTCATGCCTTGGTGGTCATGTAAAATCATTTGTAGCCCTCTGGGCCTGATTGTGTAATGATATTTCCGCTATGTTGCATTGTCGTAACGTGCGTTCAGATATCCTGGGCTGGCGCACGGGGCGACCGCCTCTCTGGTGATATGTGCTAGAGGGGGGTGTCACATGCCCCACAGGTCGCCAAGGCGGTGGCGGCCAGGGTGGGGACGTGGCGGAGGCCGGGGAGGAGGGCGCGGAGGCCAAAGCGGACGCGGACCAAACAACCCAGAGTTCGCCCACGACAACAATGGGGATGCTCCGGCTCCTCAGGGAGGCGGCAACAGACAATTCCAAGAGATCAATGGAGTTGTCGGGTGCATCCACAGAGGAGCCTTCCTGCCTCCTTCCAATGGCGCATGCAGAGATTTGTCCGCGAGCTAAACGCGGTCGCTTCGGCACCGCCAAAGCCTCTAGAATGGTCTAATCAGTTCATCACCTTCGACCAGGAAGATCACCCCAACAATGTCGCCGGGGTAGGGACCCTGCCCCTGATCGTGTCGCCCATCATCCACAACTACAAGGTCACCAAGATGCTGGTCGACGGAGGCTCTAGCCTTAACCTGCTGACAACAAAGGTCTTGGCCACCCTGCAAATCCCCCTTTCCCGTTTGCAAGACACTGGCGTGTTCCAAGGTGTAAATGGGAACGTCACACGGCCTCTGGGGAAGATCACTCTTCCGGTCACTTTCGGTGACCCCGAGGACTTCCGCACCGAGGAGATCATCTTTGACATCGCCAACACGACGCTCTCGTACAACGGCATCCTCGGCGACCTGCGCTGGCCAAGTTCATGCCCGTCTCCCACTTCGCCTACAACATGATGAAAATCCCGGCGGAATGGGGCGTGATCAAGGTCAAGGCCGACATCGACGACGCCATCTACTGCGTCCAGAAGCTGAACCAAACGGTGCCGACAACGGCGGATAGCCGTCAAGATGTGCAGGAGGTCGGTGCCGGTGCATTCTCTGGGGACGGAGGGTACCCCGGGGGCTTGGCATCCACTTCCTCCAAGAAGACGCCATTCCACGGCAACCCGCAGATGACCAAGAAGGTGGCGCTAACAAGCGATGGTTCCCGCACCATCACCATCGGTGCCCACCTTGCTGACAAATAGGAAAGCGCGCTCGTTGCCTTTCTTCAGGAGAACTCTGACGTCTTCGCGTGGGAGGCGTTAGGCTTACCCGGCGTACCAAGGGAGGTGATCGAGCACAAACTGGCGGTGAACATGGATGCCCGCCCCGTGAAGCAAGTTCTGAGGAAGCAGAGCAAGGAGAAGTTGGAGTTCATCGTCACCGAAACCGACAAGCTACTGGAAGCCGACGTCGTCATGGTGGTTCTTCACCCCACTTGGGTGGCCAAACCCGTGGTGGTGCAAAAACCGATGACCTCCAAGCTGCGACTCTGGATCGACTTCACAGACCTGAACAAGGCCTGACCCAAGGACCGTTCCCTCTGCCGCACATCAACCAGATTGTGGATTCCACGGCCGACTGCGAGTCGCTGTGCTTCCTGGATGCCTTCTCCGGGTATCACCAGATCATGATGGCGGTCGAGGACCAGGAGAAGACGACCTTCATCACCCCCAAGGACTGCTACTGCTACACCCAGAGGTCATTCGGCCTCCGGAACGCCGGCGCTACCTTCCAGTGCGCGATGCAGGCGTGCCTCGGGCCTCAGCTGGGCCGCAACGTCGAAGCATACATTGATGACATCTTGGTCAAGATTCGGTACAAGGACACCCTTCTCCAGGACCTACACGAGACCTTCAGCAACCTCCGCCTGGTCAACTTCAAGCTCAACCCCGAGAAGTACGTGTTCGGGGTCCCATCAGGCAAGCTGCTAGGTTTCCTAATCTCCCACCGGGGGATTGAGGCGAACCCCGACAAGATCAAGGCCATCGAGCGAATGGAGGCGCCCCGGCGGGTCAAGGACGTGCAGCGCCTCAACGGGTGCATCACCGCACTCGGGCGCTTCATCTCAAGGCTTGGAGAGCGGGCCTTACCGTTCTTCAAGTTACTCAAGAAATCGGGCCCCGTGGAGTGGACACCCGAGGCCAAGGAAGCTCTCCAGTCCCTCAAGCGCTACCTCACCTCACCACCAGTCCTTGTGGCCCTAGCAGAGAAGGAGCCTTTGCTGTTGTACATCGCAGCCACCAACCAGCTGGTTAGCGCCTTGCTGGTAGCAGAACGCGACACACCTCCAAAGAAGTCGAGCAAGGGCAAGCATCCCGGGGATCCATTCCCGGGTGTCGTGTCTTGGATCACGGACACCGGGAGTAAAGGATACCCCCATAGGTTCGGTATGGGGCGCGAAGGAGGCTGAGAAACGTCTTCCGCCGGGAGGACTTTGTCTATGCCTTAGATCTACGTACTAGCAAGCAGCGCAGAGACACAAGGAGTTTACCCAGGTTCGGGCCACCTGGACGCTAACAGCCCTACTCCTGCATGTCTGAATTGAGTGGTATATCATGGTGTAGCTTTACAGGGGTGGTTGCGGGTGCCAACCCGGGAGGTGTCGGCTAGAGGTTGAAGACGAGCAGATCCTGACCCGGAGGAGATCACCTCTCGCCTATGCTTCTCTTCGTCTTGTGCGCTACCTAGCCTAGCCTCCGACTCTCTGGAAATCCGTCATTCCGTCCGCCCCTTCCTCAGGTGCCTTGGTCCTCCTTTTATAGGCTAAGGGGATCCCACAGGTGCACCTTTGGGGGCGGAGGGGTTTTGGCGGGAAAACCCCTCCGGGTTCTTCTTAGGGGCGACGTGGCTTCTTCTCATCCAAGTATTCTTCTAAGCGGGGTTAGGTGCGGTCGCCCACCTTTTGCGGGGCAGACGGACAGAGGCTGACACCTTTTTCCGACCCTGTCCCCCTACCGCGCCTCCATCTTCTTGGCGCCCAAGTCTTCTAGGAGCCTCCAGCCAGAGCTGGCAAGCCTATCCTCTTCGCGTGTGCGGAGGTTGGATCCCGGGGATGAGCCTGGCCTCCTACCGGGCATCGGGGTCCCCTGGACCTCCGCGTCGTCTGCCGGGTTGAAGGGGGCCCCGGAAGGTCCCCTGGTCCTTTGCCGTGGTTGTCGATGTCGTGCTTGCCTGGTCGCCATGGGGCAGATGGGGTGCCCATCTGCCAGTCTTGAACCTTGGAATAGTTCGCCTCCTTGATGGGCCCACAGGTGGTGGACCAACTTTGACTGCATCTGTGGAACCCCGAGTTCCACTGTTGCGACAGTAGCCCCCAGGCATAGTCCCGGCGGCCACGTCCTTCTGCCGCCGAGGCTATGACCAAAAAAGTCAAAGTGGTTCCCCGGCGTCTTGTCTTGATCATCTTGTCCCATCCATCAGGGCCGCGCTCGTAGGGGAGCAGCGCGAGCCCACGGGTCTTCTTCGCCTTGGTGAACGTTGCGATCCGCGCGGACCGCCAACGTCCGTCTTGAATCCAGCAGGAGGAAGCGTCCCAAACGGAACGTCTCCTCGATCCCCGCGCCGGCCGGAGCGGCGGGGCTTCTTTGGTGCGAAACGAGCCATGAGGTGTGTCTGGACTCCTTCCCCGATCCTTCCGTGTTCGCCAGGGATTATGGCTACCCTGACCGCCATCGTGCGTTCGAAGATCCTCCGGGTCCGGAAGCCCCCGGAAGCACGGTCATGTCAATGAAGACGAGGAGGCGGGAGAGGCCGCGGAGAGCTTGTAACAGCCCCAGCTTTATACTGAAAAATACAAAGAATTTTTCCACTTTTTGCATTCTTTTGTTGCATCATGGCATCCATATGAAATTGCTACTTCTAACTATCCACATATGAAAGCAATCAAAATGGGGAAGCTAAAACTTTCCAAACTTCCACACCAAATACAACTTCTTAACTTGGCAATCAAATTATTCTTGGACTTCCAAATTGTTTAGGAAGTTCCAAGTTTACATTTTATAACCAATTCTCAAAATCTAAATATTGCCAAATAAGAAATGAAATTGAGAATCCAAAATTGGTGCAATTCAAATCCTATTTTGAAACCAAGCTAAACCTTTCCAAAATTCAAACTAAAATCATGGGGAGCTTCAATATTATTCCGAGAGCCTCCATGAAATTTTTTACTATTTTTGTAAGTGCTTAAGTGCTCCAAATAAATGCATTTTGCAGTTTATCAAAAATAATCATATTGCAACACTATGAACAAATCTGAATCTAAACAATTTATTTTAGAGCACCAATTTTGGTGGAGTCACTACCTGATAAGTGGAGCCTACTCAAAAAATTTCATAATTTTTGAAGTAGTTTAAGGGCCTCAATAAAATCCCTAAAGCACTACTGGTTTTTTTTTTGAAAAAGGAAAAAAGGCTAAATGTTTAAAACTCTGACTGTGGGGTCCCCCTGTCAGCCTCTCCTCTTCCCCTCCTTCTTCACTTTGCCGCAATGGCAATGGCACCATGCCGCCCGCGCCATGCCACCGCGCCACCTGCTCCCCTAGGGATAAGGAGGCCTCCCCGACACCTACCGCTCCCTCTCTCGATCCTCCCCATTTTTCCCCGCACCCGGAAACCCTAACCCTAGCTAGCATCGTGCCATGGCCTAGCTCGTTCCGCCGTCGCCGCGCCGCCGCATCGCCGTCGACCGGAGCTTCCCCGGAGCCAGCTGAGCACGCAGACCGCTTCGCCTCGTCGTCCTCTTCATCCTCGGGCAAGGAATCGCCACGGGGTTGCCCGCATCGCCACCGACGTCCGCGTCCTCTCCGACTCCGGCCGCCGCTCTGCGGGCACGATTGCCGCCGCCCCTGACATCCTCCAACCACGCCGCGTGTCCCCGACCGTCCAGGGTGAGTTGGCGCATCTCCGGGACAACCCCTTCCCCTCCTCCTCCTCGGTAGCCTTGCCTCCGTGCGAGAGGCCGCCGGCCATCCGCCGTGGCCGTGCGGTGTCGAGCACGCGCACGCCGCCGTTCACCTCCATTTCGTCTCCGAGCACGCGCACGGCTACGGCCCCGCACTCGCACACGTTTGGCACGCACGCGTACCCGCGGAGCGCCGCCGGAACTGGGTCGACGCCGGCCGATGTCTCCGTCGGGTGCCGCCACACGCATGTCCTGCTTGCCCGGCCTGGACGCCCGGTCTGGGCCGGCACGAGGCCGACAGCTTCGGGAGCGTGCCAGGCCTGGATCCCCAGCCTGGGCCGGCCAAAGGCCGATGCCTTCGGGCCTCTGCCCGGCCTATGTCCCGGCCTGGCCGGCTGAAGGCCGGCCTGCCTGTGAATTGATTTTGCTTTTTGGAAAATAAAACAAACCAAAATAAATAGTAACTATTTAAATATTGCTCCAAATTTAGCAAATTAAATTTCAAATTGTTCAGAAAAACATTACCTATCTATTGGTAATATTTCCATGCTCTTTTGAGTAAATATTTTTACCTTTATTTAAGAATTCCTAAAATGGCATAAATAATATCAAATTGGGAAAAATCATTAACTTGTTAAATATTTAACCAAAATTTTTGAATAAAATATCAATGTGATCAGCACTTCAAATGCTATCAAACCATGCTAATATCACATCATGATCACAAATATTTATTTGATGTTATTCTTTAAATGATTAAACGAATTAAATTCAAATAATCATTTAATTCACTATTTATTCATCGATAATTGGAAACTCACAAATGAGGTACCAAAATGATCGAAAGAATAATAGCTATCCAATCATGTCATGTTCATGCATATTTCAACCACTTTGAGTAATTTAATAAATGTATGAACAATGTGGTCATTAAGTTAAATATGGGGTTGCTTCCAAATAATTGCACTAATTATTTGGCACTCCATTTAATATTGTTAGCTAAATAATATGTTGATATCATTGCATGAAATTGACATACCATCATGTTTGTGCATTGCACTTGACTTCGTGTGATTTATTTTGTTCTTCTATTCTTGCTTGGGTATCGATAGATTCCGGAGTCGAGGGTTCCCTCGCCTATTCTGACGAGCAGTACTACACGCCCCGGCAGCAAGGTAAGAGATAACCTAACCTTCTTGGCATCTAGCATCCTACTGTTTTATAAACTTATTTTATCCACCATAATATTGCATTCGATTCTATGTCAATTTTTGGTCAATACTAGAGTATCCTATGAATGCATGTTTTTCCCCGAACCAATACATGTATCCCTACCTATGAACCGTAGGTTTGATGTGTTGGCCTGAGACAAGGATATAATTGTTGTATTTATATGCTTAGATATGCTTAGCCATGGTTAGTCAAATGCTTAGCTGTCCGTTATTTATTTCCATGATTATGAAATTAGTGGAATGTTCTGACAAGGTGGAGGATGTTTCTAGTACTTAATTAAATTGTTTAAAGGCTTGGATGAGTTGCCATCTGGGGATGGTGTTTTGCCTCATTCCTGCCGCCTAGGCTGAGAGTGCTTTTAGCTAGAACCAAGAACCGAGCGTGCTTTCAACGGTGGGGACATATGGAATCCCTTTTAACCGAATAATTTGTGCGGGCGTATCCAAGGGTCCTCTAGTTTGCTATTTCCATTTGCGTGTGAGTGTGTGGGTGGAAAAAGAAACGATGAGGATGGTGGTGTTTAGGAGGTGGCGATGGGGGCAGGGGCTGAAATAGGCTGGGTAAACTTGTCTTGTCGCCACGATGACCCTTGGATAGTCTCACACATTGTAAAGGTTTAACCGTGCCCGCCCTGCCGGCTTTCCAAGGAAGAGAGCTAAATGATCAGGTAAGGGTCGAACGGTACCGGTGGGTAAATTAGTACACCCCTGCAGGGTAAATATTTTCGAAAAGCCGTGTCCACGGTTATGGACAAATCTTGGGAAAGGCGGATTAGCTCATAGAAAAGTATAACCTAATTACTTAAAATTTGGCAGCTAAAGGTTGCAACCCAATGTGTGATAAAAGTTTCATTTCCTCGAGGGTGATTCGAGGGAATGCCTTGGTGAAGATGAGCGATGAGAATTGGTTACTATGGGTTCGATGAGAACCAAAGATGAAATTTCTATCTTGTCCCTTTTATGAAAATCTTCTGAGTAGTCGATGCCATGGGTCGTTATATCTTTTAAAAATGAAACTAGCTTTATGCAAAATAACTACTATACAGCTTTAGAGCCTCCGTCATCATTGGGCCTATATCGACCTACTAAACTTGCGAGTACGTCGTACTCAGTCTCTCTTTGCAGCTTTAGAGCCTCCGTCATCTTGATCTCTGATCTCTCTACTATACATGATAGCTATGTCTGAGCTTATGGCATGATCGAAGTGTTGCGTTGCCGATGATCCATTCCGAGCACGCCTGCCAAAGGTTTTGGCCTGGGATTGGTAACCCCAGTAACCTTCGATTGTGTAGCATAACCGGTTGCACAAAGTTTCATTGTATAGTTCTAGGGTCGGGGCGCTACAAGTTGGTATCAGAGCAGGACTGCCTGTAGGAAACTCTTTCTGTTGGTCGATGTTGAGTCAAGTTTGAAAATTATTTATAATATAAAAATGAGCTGTGAAAACCTTCTTAGGATTATTTTTACTCCTCATCCAACTCGCTCTACTCTGATCTCTTATCTCTATTTGTTTTAAGCTTGGTGTCGAAGTTTAGGTTCTTGGGGTTGGGTTCTACCGTCCGGTGTTGTCTATTTTGGGAACCGTCTTGTGGTGCCCAAAAGGGGAAATACCAAGGAGTTGATACTCCAAGAAGCCCATGAATATCCCATATCCATCGGGTGTGTGTGTGTGTTCGTGTGTGTGTGTCTTTCTGTACGTCTTCACGTGCAAGCCCTCCCCGGTTACCTCCAGCGTCCATCGGCCCCACCTTAAGCCTATATGGCATCTGTCCGTGCACCACCACGACAGTTGGCGCCCACCATGGGGCCAGCAGCGGCGCTGGCTGGTATGTTCATCCGGACGGGTTCCTTCATCGCATCGGGTGAGCGCGTTCTCTGTGGCCTTGTCCACAGGTTCGGCTCGCTCAACGTCGTCAGCGACAACGCCGGCTGTTTCAGCAGCAGGCCGCTACCTCGGAACGGCTGCCTCATCGAGTTCGGCTCCCTCACCGTCTACGTCGCCACCGAGGTCCCCTGCCGGTTTCCCGAAAGGGTGCAGGTTGCAGCGGATCCCCCCGCTGTCTGCGCAGCTCGCGGCCGACGTATCGCCCGTCCCCCCGCTAGCTGTGCAGAGGTCATGATGACCGCCCCGGTTGCTGGTGCCGGGGTGGTCGAGGTCAGCACCAGATCTGCCAGGACGGGTCGCCCGCCGCTGGAGAGGCCGGAGAATCGTCAGGAGCAGGCCGGTACATCTGCTGTGCCGGTAGCGCCGAGTCCTCTTCAGGACGTGATCGAGAAGCTGGCAACGCCAGTGGCTCCAAGCGCAAATGTTGCTCTAACTCAGGCGGAGTTGGAACAGCAGCGCCAGGAGATACTCCGAGAGGCCCAGGAGGTGGCCCGAGTCAGACAGGATTTCGACATCTCCCTCCGTGAGTACAACATCGCTCATGGTTTTACGCCGGTAGCCAACCCGGTTAGTCGCATAAATGAGGTACGTGCTAGAGGTAGAGACCTCAATGCCGAGATAGCTAGAGATGGTAGAGCCAGATCTAGTAGAACTGCTAGTCATGTGTCGGCGGGCCGGCCAAAATACAGTACCCCGGGCAAGAACCTTAGAGCTGCTAAGGCTGCCATAGCAAAGTTACCTAACTTATCCGGTGAAGCTCGTAGTAGGCAGCAGGACCGAGTGAATGAGTTGGTAGGTGTAGCCAACCGACTGAATGAGGCATTCCGGAATGCAAACTCGGGTGTAGGAGGATCCGGGTAAATCTACTCCAATGGTGGTGCCGGAGGAGTGTCCAAGGGACAGGCCTCTTCGCCGTATGTCGGCGGAAGCCGTGGCCAGAGTGTGAACTCTGGCAAGAACAAACAGATGCAGGCGTATGATCCGGTATATGCCGGAAAACAGAAAGCTGCGCAAGGTCAACCCGGTCAGGGAGCTCCAGGACCCGTTCAGGGCAGACATGAAGCCAACTGGGTCAACCCGGCAAATCCGGGTCAGCCACCTCGGTATCCGGTACCCAATCCACCTCGGCAACAACCGGGTGCCGGGTATGCCGAGCAGGCCGCTGACCGGTATGACGACGGTTACTCGGCCATGGAGCGTGCCGGGTATACAAGATTCAGAGATCTGCCGACCGAGGGTGCACTCGGTGCTAGGTTGGGAGCTCGCCAGCTACCAGCTCACGACGTCCGCAACAAGCTTGACAGAATCTATCTGTCTGAACTGCTGGAGGAGCAAGGCCCACCGGGTCCTGCATGCTTTGGACCCCGGATCATGAAATAGCCACCGGTGCCGAATTTCCAGCTCCCCCGGGGTGCCAAGACCTATGACGGCAGCACCAAGCCGGAGGACTGGTTGACAGATTATGTCACAGCGGTGCATATCGCTGGTGGCAGTCGCCGATGGGCTGTGCGGTATGTACCGCAAATGCTAGAGGGACCAGCCCGAATCTGGCTGAATAACCTGGAGGAGAACAGCATTGATTGCTGGCTCGACTTCTCCGAGGCCTTTGTCAGCAACTTCTCCAGTACCTACAAGAGGCCGAATCGCCCTCAGCAGCTGTCCATGTGTCGGCAGAGAGAAGACGAAACTGACCGGGAGTATCTGACCCGGTGGAGCACGATCCGGAACTCCTGTGAAGGGGTGATTGAGTCACAAGCCATTGCATGGTTTGCGCAGGGATGCCGACATGGCTCCATGCTTTGGCAGAGACTCCAGAGGGAGATGCCGGCCACCTTGGCCGAGACAATGGCGATAGCAGATAGCTATGCACTGGGCGATCCGACTCAGCCTTTGCTGACCCAGGTTGATGTGGGCAGGAGGTACCCTACACAGGACCGAGACAGATCGGGCCGGCGTAGCGATCGCCCGGATAACCGAAACAAGAGAAGAGACGACCGGCCGGATTATCGGTACGGGTCAGACCAGGTCGCAGCTGTCGACCAAGATCAAGCGGGTGCCGGCAGTAGCCAGCGCCAGAAAAATGATGGTCCTTCATGGGGCCAGAACTCGGAAGGAAAAAGGCCGTGGAACGGCGAGAAGAGGCCGTGGAACGGCGAGAGGAAGCCGTGGAACGGCGAAAAGAAGCCATGGAATGGCAACAAGAAGCAATGGGATGACCAGGAGAGGTACACTTATGAGAAAATGCTGGATGGCCCCTGCTGCTATCACACCAGGCACCCCAGCAGACCGGCTCAGCATTCGACCCGAGACTGCGATTGGCACAAGCGCAAGCCAGAAACTGCCGGTCCGACATCCAGACCTGCGCCTCTCACGGGTGCAAACACTCAGCCTCTGAACACTCAGCCGAGACAGGAAGATGTCAACCAGGTGGCCAACAACAACAACAACAACAACTACAACCCTGGCAACAACAACGCTGGCCCGAGTCGGCGGAATGATTATCGGAGGCCCCATCAGAGTTACATGGTCTTTGTGACTGAGCCAACTGATAAGCAGAGTCAACACCGCCGCGCGATGGAGGTGAACGCGGTCATGCCAGCCGTGCCCAAGTTTATGTACTGGTCTGAGGACGAAGTCAGCTGGAGCATCAGGGACCATCCCAAGGTCATGCCAAACCCAGGGGGTTATGCTCTGGTTGTGAATCCGACATTCATTGGACCCAGCATCAATGTCAGTTTCAGCCGAGTTCTCGTTGATAACGGGAGCAGCATCAATATCATGTACCGTGATACCATGGTCAAACTCGGAATAACTGAGAACATGATGCTGCCAAGCAGAACAACTTTCCACGGCATCGTGCCGGGTGTCTCACACGCGCCAATGGGAATAGTCTGGGTGGATGTCTCCTTCGGGGACGAGAACAACTGCAGGACCGAGAGTCTGCTATTCGAGGTCGTGGATCTCGAAAGTCTGTATCACGCCTTACTCGGTAGGCTAGCACTCGCCAAGTTCATGGCATCCACTCATGTGGCCTACCTGAAGATGAAAATGCCGGGTCCGAATGGTGTCATCACTATCTCGGGTGACTACAGGCGCTCCATGGAGTGTGCCTCTGCCGGGTCACTTCTGGCCGAGTCTCTGGTGATTGCTGCTGAGAAGAGGAGAATCCACGAGGTGGTGGCTCTGGCCCAATCTGCTCAACTCGGTATTCCGAGTCCGGCCAACCCGCAGCAAACTGCAACCTTCCAGGCGGCGAAGGAGTCCAAGAAAGTTGGCGTTGACGAATCTAACCCGGATCACACCGTCATCATCGGTGCCGGGCTGGACAGCAAATAGGAAAGCGAGCTCATCCACTTCCTCCGTGAGAAGCGGGATATCTTCGCATGGTCCAGTCAGGACTTGCCGGGTGCTCCGAGGGAGTTGGCTGAGCACTCTCTGCATGTCAGGCCAGATGCTAGGCCAGTGAAGCAACCGACACGGCGTCTTGCCGAAGGAAGAAGGAAGGCTGTGGGTGACGAGTTAGCCAAGTTACTCGCATCCAATGCGGTTGTAGAAGTGAAGTACCCGGACTGGCTGGCTAACCCGGTCCTGGTAGAGAAGAAAAAAGATGACCCGAATGCTGCCACAGTCTGGCGCATGTGTGTTGATTACACACACCTGAACAAGGCATGTCCTAAAGATCCATTCCCGCTGCCCCGGATCGATCAAGTGATCGACTCCACGGCCGGGTGTGAACTACTCTCGTTTGTAGATGCGTACTCTAGTTTTCACCAGATACCGTTGAACCCGGATGATCAAATAAAGACTGCTTTTATCACCCCGTACATGGCTTATTGCTATCGTGTTATGTGTTTTGGCTTGAGAAATGCTGGCGCTACTTATCAGCGTTGTATGCAAAAATGTCTGCATGACCAAATAGGCAAAAATGTGCAGGTGTATGTAGACGACATAGTCATTAAAACTAAAGAAAAACACACACCGCTGGATGACCTTAGGGAGACATTCACAAACCTGCGGAAATTCCGACTTAAGCTTAATCCGGATAAATGTACATTCGGTGTACCGGCAGGAAAATTACTCGGTTTCCTTGTGTCTAGCCGAGGTATCGAGGCAAACCCGACTAAGATCCGGGCGATAGAAAATATGAAATTACCGAGATGTCTCCGAGATATCCAGAAATTTACCGGATGTTTGGCTTCTCTGAGTCGTTTCTTAGGTCGGTTGGGAGAAAAGGCCTTGCCCTTATACCAACTGATGAAAAAATCAGACAGGTTTAGCTGGACTCCGCAAGCGGATGCGGCGTTTGATGAGCTGAAAATAATGTTGGCCACTACGCCGATACTGGCTTCACCTCTACCGAGAGAGCCCATGTTGCTCTACATTGCGGCCACTAACCGGGTCGTTAGTGTCGTAGTGGTGGTGGAGCGAGAAGAAGAAGGAGCTACCGTGCAGAGGCCGGTATATTATTTGAGTGAGGTGCTCTCCACATCAAAACAAAACTACCCTCACTACCAGAAAATGACTTATGGTGTCTACATGGCGGCCAAAAAGTTAAAGCATTACTTCCAGGAGCACCCCATAACTGTTGTAAGTGCTGCCCCTGTGTCGGAAATCCTGGGTAATAAAGATGCCAGTGGCCGAGTCGCCAAATGGGCTATAGAGCTCGCAGCTTATGCACCGCAGTACGCGAGAAGAGATACCATCAAATCTCAAGCGGTGGCTGAATTCCTTGTGGATTGGGCCGAGATGGAATATGACCCGTCCCTGCCGGACTCTAACTATTGGAGAATGCATTTTGATGGGTCCAAGGTAAAAGAGGGCCTGGGAGCTGGTGTAGTTCTCACCTCGCCAAAGCGAGATCAGCTGAAATATGTGCTGCAAGTGTAACATCCCAGAATTAATATAAGTATTATTAATTCCAAAAATGTGGGCCAACAAAATTTTTTATTATTTTATGTGTGGTTGCTTGCATTTTGTTGTAGGATGTGTGTGATTGCTAAGCAAAAGGGAATAAAAAGAAAGAAAAATGAAAACAACACCACCACATGAAATAATGGGACAAGTGCCACACAAACATTTCTCTAAATGAGAAATAAATATTTTCTTTTAAATCAAAAACCAGTGGGGTGACATAGTACTCACTCCCACTTAGCTCTAATAACTTTTCCCTCTTCCAATTATATTTTCAAAATTCCAAAAAATAAAACTCTATTTCTTTCTTTAATCATCTCAAACCCCAAATTGTGCTATGATGCACTTATCAAAAAAATACCATCATGGCACCACAAATCACTATTAATATATATGAAATCAGATATGGAAACCAAATTCAAAAATTCAAATTTAAATTCCGTTGTGGCATTTGGTCGAACAGGTGGCATGCACCACCCCTGTTCTTCCCCAAACCGAAGAACTCCGAATCAAATCGATGGATTCGGTCGTTTGTTCTTCGATTCCTTGCACCCCAACACCCCTCTCCACCTCACGGACCTGCCTGGCACCCCAATTGCATGCGGGAGCAACCCTAGCCGTCGCTTGGATCGCCGCCACCCGAGGGAGCACGCGCTCCTGTCGCCATGCCGCACTGCCGCGCTGTGGAGGAGACCGTCCCGCCGCCCTAGCTACCTCGACGCCGCATCCTACCCCTCTCCTGCCCCCTCTCTCGCTTGCACCGTGCCCAGCAGCTGCCCAAAACCGCCGGAGGCGTGCCACCCGTGCGTGCCCGTGCGCCGCCCGAGCGCTCCCGCGGCCGTCCCCCACAACCACGACGCCTAGCTTGCCTCCACGCCTCCAATCGTGCCGCTGGACACCCCGACACCGTAGCCGGCCTCGCGCCACCCCTACGGCGAGCCCGTGTGGCCGCTGCCCCGCCCCAGCACCGTGTCCACCATGGACCGGGCTCCGGCTATTTAAGCGAGCCGCCCCGAGCTCGAATTCTCCCGCACCACACCACCCCGCCTCGCCACTCCACTCCCCTCCACTCCACCCTCACCGTGCACCGCCAGGAGGGCGGAATCGCAGCCGCAGGACCGCTGCTGCCCTGCAATTTCTCCGCCGGAGCCGAGGTTGATGTCGAGCACGAATCCGTCGTGCCGTCGCTTCCCTCTCTCTCTCTGCCCTCCATTGCACTCCCCATGGCCTCCGCACTCACGTGCCCCTCTCCCCTCTCTGTCTTGTGCCCAGGAACGCCGACGGGAGCTCGCCGGAGTTGCGCCAAGGACACGGACGCGACGCGGAGCTCGACGCCGACGAACCCGACCACCCCAGCACCTGCAACTCGCCCCATCGTCTTCCCCTCGCCTCCGCCGCCGTTCTGCACCATCACCGCCCTCTCCCGAGCCCCCTAGGTGAGCCTCCGTCCACCACCGTGCCGCCGGCGCAGGTGGCGCCACCGATCTGTGGTCGTCGTCGCCGATTTGAACGTGGGCCGTTGGATTTAGATCCAACGGCAGCGTACCGATTCGGTCGGTTTATAAAAACGGCTAAGTCTGGAAAATCCGTTTAGATTAGCCCACTTTGAAATCAAATTATGACAAATCCACTGAACCAAAATTTCCAAACTTTATATGGATAGAAAGATCTAGATCCATAGATTCTGATGCATGTCTTGTTTGTCCAAAATAATTAGCTTAGCATCCCTTAATAATTGGACAAAGTAGCTATGTCCTATCTGTTTCAGAAAAGTTTCTGAAACAGATATTTAGTTCTGTCTTTAGCTGTTAATATTAATTCACCTGAATTTATTTAGGAGTTATACTTGGTATGTCATGTTAGTATAGATAGCATACTATCTTGAGCAAGTGATTTGAACCCTGAATTAAAATCTGGCTAAAAGATTTCAAGTAGACAAAATAGCTAATCAGTTAGATTAACACTGCAATAACAGAACATAGCCTACTTCCCATGCAAATTGCTATTGAACCAGAGGCCTAAAAATGGCAAACTAAAATCTTGTAGCAAATAAAACATGTAATCTTCACAGTGATGCAAGGCATGATCATTAAGAGTAATTACCTGATTTAAAATGAAAATGCCAAATGTGCTAATTGATAACACTAAAATGGATAGATAATATCTCTGTCAGAAATTTGATTAGACTTTGAAATCCAATATCTTGAGATCTAGGAGTCTAAAATTAGCAAATAAACATGTTCTGGAAAGCTTATTAAGTTATCTAACTAACTAAAGTGGTTTCACCCCATTTAGGTTAATAAATAAATAATGATAATCAAAATGCCACAGAAGGTATAAAATCTAAACTTGTTTGTTTCTGATACTCTACTAATCCAAATAAGGTCAAACCAATTTTGTTAGCTCACCCTTAAGCAATACTAGTCACCCCTAAAAGGATTTAATTTTTGAATAAAATTAACTTGAGTTGTAGCAAAAACAAGAAAACCAACATTCTGGATTAAAACAGTTCTACAGGAAGTTTAATAACTCAAATTGATATGAATCCAATTGGGTTGTCTTCTAGAGATCAGTAGCTATCTATAGAATTTTAGTTTGTATTTTTGTGACCAACAGAACTCAAGTTATGTAATTAAACATAAAACCCTAGTTTCTGCCATAATTAAGATGCAAATAAATAGTTGTTAATTAAATCAATTTGAACCCAAATTGTGTTATCTTGTGTGTTCAGTAGCTAATTGTGATGTTATGTTGCTTGTGATGTAATGGTTGCTTGCCTAGTTTAGTGATTGTTTGCTTGTATTGTTTGTTTATCGATTAGACGCGATCGTTGCCGGAGACTACGAGGAAGGAGATTACTTCGAGCAGCAGGAACCCGAGCACTTTGTTGAGCAAGGCAAGCTACTTCGCTGAGCTTGCATTTACATCCCTTTAAATCAATTACATGCAATTTCCTAAAGTAGTGGTATTGATTTTCTGGAAAAACCCTTTTCACAAAGGATATGAAAACTGCTTTATCACCCTATGTAGAATGTAGAGTAGATATTTAAGACTATAGGATGGGAAAAATATGAATTATTCCAAACTCCTTTTTAAAGTACCTAGTGGATGATAAAATGCCGAATTATCGGTGTTGAAGTAGAGAAGTGATAAATGGCGTTGATTTATGAAAAATGCACATTGTGTCTTAGTACTTACGTCGACCAGCCGATAATCTGTGCGACCACATCTACCCAAATATGGGAACGGGCGTAGCCATATAATTTGCTCGTGTTAGTACTGGATACCTCATCGACGGAGACGACTCCGTTATGCGTGAGGGGATGAGCATAACAACTCTAACCCCTGACCTGGGTCCCGGCAATATGTTGGCTTGTGCGGGATTGAAGGGCTTCGTGCTCGCCGGGCAAAACTGCGAGTCCTTACATCTAGGTTCCTCGACGGGGGATCCTGTACTAGGTGTTGAAGGAATGGTGAAATTCGTAAGGGTAGGGTCCTATACTAGCATGAGCAAAGGAAAGGCTATGGTCGGTGGCTCAACTTCGCATACACCTTGTATGGCGGGACGTGGCAGACACGATGAGCTACCGGATGGGTGTGGGAAAAGCGTGCTACCTCTGCAGAGGGTAAAATCTATTCGAATAGCCGAGTCCTCGGATATGGACAGTTGGGAGGCCCTACTAGACCATGTGCAAAGGCAAAAGTTTTGATAAAAATGTGCAAGAATGGAGAAATAAGGAAATGAAGTTTCCCAACTATACCAAATGGAGTGGTATGAGTTGTGGAGGAAAAGAGACCATGATGAGTCGTGGTCGGGAAAAAGGAGGAGTTTTGGAAAAATAATAAAATTTTGCTTCTCTCTAAAGATAGTAGTAAATCTCTTCTTACCTTTTTCATCAAGGATATAGAGATAGAATAATAACTAAAAGTGCTGTAGAGAACAACTTAAAATTGGTGCATACTCAGTAGAGGAGTAGTTTGCGAGTACAAATTGTACTCATACTGGTTTCGTCTCTGGCTATTGTCTTAGCCAGATCCCGAGGAAAACTACGCTGAAGCGGAGTATGGAGACTTCTATGCGAACTAGGGATCTTCGTGAGTCAACTGCCTGTCGGTCGTCGCTAGGACGCGTTGGACTCCTACTACGTAGCTTCCGCTGAATGCTTTTGATTTGGCCCTTGAA
This sequence comes from Puccinellia tenuiflora, assembly GCA_012064385.1. NCBI lineage: Eukaryota > Viridiplantae > Streptophyta > Magnoliopsida > Poales > Poaceae > Puccinellia > Puccinellia tenuiflora. Next base: position 1,561,306 of record QRDG01000415.1, read on the forward strand.
GGCACCTATGTAAGACTTGGTCTAAGTGACCTACTATGTAAGACTTTAAGGCGGTACTGTAATGGATGTAAACTTTGGTATCCAATTCGGATTATGGGCAACGACAGACTGATCATGGGATCGTTGTGTGAACCATAATCGGGTATTTCGGACAGCTAGTCCGGGGTCCCCACAGAGTTGGTATCAGAGCGCATCTTGACCATAGGAGACCTTAGTTAGCATGGCCGTTAGATAGGAGTTACAAAAGTAATTTCTAAAACAAAGAAGTGAAAATATTTTCGAAAACTTCTTATCTCCCAACCCTCTCATATTTGCAAAATTCTATCCACTAATATTACAACATCCTTAAAATTTTACATAGTCACCATTCCACAAAGTTTAAAATTTTGACTCACTTGTTGCCTCACTTAAAAATTTAAAGTTTGCGTCCAAGTCACTTAACTAACTTAAAATTTGCCTTAAAATTTGTAGATGGCACTGCACTTCACCGAGTTTCTGCAAGTTAAGGAGAAGGGCAACCTCATGTTCGAGAAGGACCTGTACCAGTTGAGCGACATCTTGGGTCGCCCAGCTCCTGAGTTCCGTGGAGCGCAGGTTGATGCACACGACAAGGACAACCTGTGTTGGCTCATCGAGTCGTCTGTCCGGGGGAACATCAAGTCTCCCCATTCCAGGACACTGTCTTTCACCACGATGGACGCCAGTTGGAACGATGGACTGTGTCGTGCCATGCAGAGGCTGCTGGCCCGACTTTGTGAGGAGCACAAGGAGGAGTTAGTGAACTCGCCTTTCAGGTTCTACGGGAGGCGTGACACCGAGGGACGTCCTACTTCCACTGTTCGCCACCCTACCTTTGGTGAGCACCTTGTGGATATGGAGGTCTTACTTTACCGTACCCAGGAGGACCTACGCAGCTTGAGGTACCGGTCCCACTTTGAGCGCAGCGCGCTCAAGGCGAGCCGTGACCGAGTTGCGCACCTGCAGCAGGACCAGGCCACCCTTCACCAGAAGGGGATCCGCCTGAAGAAGACCATCGCCAAGCTTCGCAAGAGAGTGGCGGAGCAGGACGAGATGATAGAGGACCTTGAGCGTCGAGCCGATGAGATGGAGGAGGAGGGCGAGGATCTCCGCAGGGAGAACAGCGCCTTCATTAGTGATGATGAGGATTACTTGGAGGAGCTGGACTACGAGGAGGAGGACGACGAGGAGGAGATCGTCGACGACGAGGAGGAGCCGACTGAGCCCCTTCTTGACGAGGACGAGGAGGACCCAGAGGAGCGTGCTTTCGAGTCTGACGACGACGTTGTGCCGAGTGTTCCACCCCAGTAGTTGGATCACTTAGTCGTTCTCGAGTTATCGTAGGGATTAGGACCACCCAGTTGTAGTCGCTTTTGAGTAGTGTAATGGTTCCTATGAAACCATATGCTTGTAGCAAACTATGTATGATGTGTGGAGCTATGTTGTGATGCTTTTGTTTGATGATGATGTGTGCTTTGAAGTTCTCTAAGTTTGCAAAGTCTTTTCGAAAATTTATAAGTAGTAAAGACTCTCACCCCAACCATTCAAAAATCCTACGCTTCTAACCTGTTAGAGTAAGGCACATCCTTAGTCTGTTCTTGACTCTTGCGCCCGTCTAATCTCAGGATGGTTGACACCCGAGGAGGAAGCCACAGTCGCAATGATCCACCACCACCACCCGAACCTACCCCGGCCCAACTTCTTAGGATCATCATGGAGGACCGTGAGGCTGTTCGCCAGGAGCGTCAGGCACACCTTGCTGTTCTCCAGCAACTCGCCGCTAATGCCCAGAACCCCAACCAGAACAACCCCAATGGCAATGGCAATGGCAATGAAGATGGACACCTGAGGTCCACTTTGAGCGATTTCCAGAAGACCAACCCACCCACCTATTCCAAGGGACTTCACCCTTTAGAGGCCGATGACTGGCTTCGCACCATTAACAACAATCTGGAAGTTGCCGCAGTGGGAGAGAATGAGAAGGTTCTGTATGCAACCCACTATCTTGCTGGACCTGCACGAGCTTGGTGGGACACTACCAAGGCTCTCCAGCAGGTTGGTCATGTGATCAATTGGGCTGAGTTCCAGGAGAAGTTCCGCAAGAAGCACATTCCTCAAGGACTTATTGAAAGGAAGAAGGATGAGTTCCGTAAGCTGAGACAGGGAAGCAAAGACGTGGTTGGCTATCTTGATGAGTTTACCGATTTATCTCGGTATGCTCCTGATGATGTGGATTCAGAGAAGAGGAAGATTGAGCGCTTCATGAGTGGACTGCATGATGAGCTTCAGTGCGCCTTGGTGATCCATGACTTCGTTGATCTGGAGTCACTTGTGGACAAGGCTATCCAGCTGGAGACCAAGCGCAAGTCCATGTTTGAAGGCCGCAAGAGAAGGATGATTGCTTCAGAAGGTTCTAGCAACCAGAAGCCTCGTACCTTCCCACCAGCACCCAAGCCTGCTTATAGGCCACCTCAACCCCCACGTCCTACCTTTCCAAACCGCCCAAACAACCCCAACCGTCCTAATGACAACAATCGTCCGGGAGGAAACCCCAACAACTTCAAGGCCAATGTTGTCTGCTTTGAATGCGGCACCAAAGGTCACTACTCCAAAGAATGCCCCAATCCCAAGAAGCCTGCACCGAACCAGGGTCAGAACCGCAATGGAAATGGAAATGGAAATGGAATGGCAAGAATGCCGCACCCCGTGGAAATGCTGCTGTTGTCAAGGGCCGTCTGCACCACATCAATGCTGAGGAAGCTGAGGAGGCGCCAGATGTTGTGCTGGGTACGTTCCTTGTCAACTCAGTACCTGCAACTGTTCTGTTTGATTCTGGTGCTACCCATTCGTTTGTTACCCAAGGATTCGTGGTTAAGGGAGGTTTAGTTGAAAGCCTTTTACCCAAACCCATGTTGATACAAACCCCAGGCTTGTTAGCCACAACCAACCAGATGTGTTCTGAAACCCTCATAGAGATTGGAGGAGAAAGGTTTGCAGCCAACCTAATCATCTTAGGAACCCAAGGCATAGATGTGATCCTTGGAATGGATTGGTTAGCCAAGTATCACGGTCGAATTGATTGTGCCAGGAGAGCCATTACCCTCACTTCTGATACTGGAGCTGAAGTGAAGTACGTATCTGAGACTAGCCAAACCAGACCAGGATGCCATGAGGGCATAGCTCGACCCACCCTTGATGAGATCCGTGTTGTTCACCTATTCCGAGATGTTTTTCCGGAAGAATTGCCTGGTATGCCGCCAGACAGGGATATTGAGTTCGTGATTGAACTTATCCCTGGAACCTCTCCTATATCCCAGAGACCCTACCGGATGAATCCGGAAGAGTTAGTGGAGTTGAAGAAGCAGTTGGCTGATATGCTCAGCAAAGGTCCTTATTCGCCCAAGCGCTTCACCTTGGGGATCACCTATCATTTTTGTGGACAAGAGAGACGGTACCACACGACTGTGTGTGGATTATCGTAAGCTTAATGAGGTGACCATCAAAAACAAGTATCCTCTTCCCAAGATCGAGGATCTGTTCGATCAAATGAACGGAGCCCGAGTCTTTTCAAAGATCGATCTACGGACAGGATATCACCAGTTGAAAATCCGAGAATCAGACATTCCCAAGACTGCCTTCACTACCCGTTACGGATTGTTTGAGTACACCGTAATGTCCTTTGGTCTGACCAATGCCCCAGCCTATTTCATGAACCTGATGAACAAGATCTTCATGGAGTACCTCGACAAGTTCGTGGTAGTCTTCATTGATGATATTCTTGTTTATTCCAAAACCGAAGAGGAGCATGCTGTTCACCTACGCCTAGTTTTGGAGACACTCCGAGAGCACCAACTTTATGCCAAGCTTAGCAAGTGTGAGTTTTGGCTTAAGGAGGTGGCATTTCTCGGACATGTCATATCTGCCGGAGGAATTTCTGTTGACCCGGAGAAGATCAAAGCCATTCTTGATTGGAAGGCCCCTACCAATGTGACCGAGGTTCGTAGCTTTCTCGGACTAGCGGGTTATTACCGCAAGTTCGTTGAAGGATTTTCTCGGATAGCTAAAGCCATAACCCAGTTATTGAGGAAGGATCAGAAATTTGAATGGACCCAGAAGTGTGAAGATAGTTTCCAGGAGTTGAAGAAGAAGTTAACCACAGCCCCAGTCCTAGTAATGCCAGACGTCACCAAGAGTTTTGATGTGTATTGCGATGCATCACGTCTCGGACTTGGTTGCGTTCTGATGCAAGAAGGCAAGGTGGTGTCGTATCTGTCTCGACAGTTGCGACCGCATGAAGAGAATTACCCAACCCATGACCTGGAGTTAGCATCCGTTGTTTTTGCTCTTAAAACATGGCGTTCCTATCTTGTGGGACATCGCTGTGAGATCTATACGGATCATAAGAGCTTGAAGTATATCTTTACCCAGAAAGAGTTGAACCTGCGACAGAGGAGATGGATGGAGCTGATAAAGGATTACGATGTTGGAATCCATTATCACCCGGGCAAGGCGAATGTTGTTGCCGATGCCCTTAGTCGCAAGCCCTGTACCCTGAATGCCTTGATTCGAGTCGAACAACCAACCTTGTTCAAGGAGTTTGAAAATTTTGGACTCGAACTCGTTAGCCATGGGTATCTCGCCAATATTGAGTTAGCCCCAACCCTAATGGATCAAATCAAAGAAGCCCAGAGAGGTCATGAGAGTATCGAAGGGATTAAGAAGAAAATGTCTCTCGACAAAGCCCCTGGTTTTGCCGAAGACGCGGAAGGAGTGTTGAGATTCAATGGTCGTATTTGTGTGCCCAACAATAGTGAACTAAAGGAGTTGATCCTGAAAGAAGCCCATGAAACCCCCTACTCAATCCACCCCGGAGGAACCAAAATGTACCAAGACCTTCGAGAGAGATTTTGGTGGCATGGAATGAAACGAGAGATTGGTTCATTCGTAGCCAAGTGTGATATCTGTCAGCGAGTCAAAGCTGAACATCAGCGACCCGCTGGATTGCTTCAACCCTTGAAAATTCCTGAATGGAAATGGGACGAGATTGGAATGGACTTCATTACCGGACTGCCCAGGTCCAACCGAGGTCATGATTCAATCTGGGTCGTCGTTGACCGACTGACCAAAGTTGCTCATTTTATTCCGGTCAAGACTACCTACCGTGGAGACCAGTTAGCAGACCTATACATGTCCAGAATAGTAAGCCTGCATGGAGTACCCAAGAAGATTGTGTCTGATAGAGGCACTCAATTCACCTCGAGATTCTGGAAAGCACTTCAANGGTCAAGACCACCTACAATGGAGCCCAGTTAGCAGACCTATACTGTCCAGAATAGTAAGCCTGCATGGAGTACCCAAGAAGATTGTGTCTGATAGAGGCACGCAATTCACCTCGAGATTCTGGAAAGCACTTCACGAGACCCTCGGAACCAAGCTAACTTTTAGCACAGCCTATCACCCTCAGACTGATGGCCAAACCGAGAGAGTGAACCAGATTTTGGAGGACATGCTTCGTGCGTGTGTTCTATCTTATGGTTCCAAGTGGGAAGATTGTCTCCCATTTGCAGAATTCTCCTACAACAATAGCTACCAGTCTAGTTTGCAAATGGCCCCGTTTGAAGCACTGTATGGCAGGAAGTGTCGTACACCCCTGAATTGGTCCGACACCGGAGAAGGGAAATTATTTGGACCTGACACCCTCCGTGAAGCCGAAGAGCAAGTTCAGCTTATTCGCGAGCGTCTCAAAACTGCCCAATCCCGCCAGAAGAGTTATGCCGATCCTAAGCGCCGTGATCTCACTTTTGACATCGGAGATTTTGTGTATCTCCGAGTGACACCTCTTAAGGGAATGCAACGTTTCCATGTCAAAGGAAAGTTAGCACCAAGGTACATTGGACCCTTCAAGATCCTTAGTCGCCGAGGAGAAGTATCCTATCAGCTAGAGTTACCCCCAGAGCTGTCTGAATTTCATGATGTCTTCCACATTTCACTACTGCGGAAGTGTCTTGAAGTTCCTGATCAGCCAGATGTTTTCAAGCACATTGATCACCACTCCATCGACCTGAACAATGACCTGACCTATCGTGATAGACCCCTTAAGATTCTCGAAGAAGATGTTCGTCTCACCCGTAGACGTGCGATCAAGTTCTACAAAGTCCAGTGGACTAACCATTCTGAAGAAGAAGCAACTTGGGAACGTGAGGATTATCTTAGACGCGAATTCCCAGACTTCCTTAGTTCCTAAGCCTAGCAAATCTCGGGACGAGATTTATTTTAAGGGGGGGAGGATTTGTAACATCCCAGAATTAATATAAGAATTGTTAATTCCAAAAATGTGGGCCAACAAAATTTTTTATTATCTTATGTGTGTTTGCTCGCATTTTGTTGCTTGATGTGTGTGATTGCTAAGCAAAGGTATGAATAAAAAGAAAGAAAAATGAAAACAACCCCACCACATGAAATAATGGGACAAGTGCCACACAAAAATTTCTCTAAATGAGAAATAAATATTTTCTTTTAAATCAAAAACCAGTGGGGTGACATTGTACTCACTCCCACTTAGCTCTAATAACTTTTCCCTCTTCAAAATATATTTTCAAAATTCCAAAATTATAAAATTCTATTTCTTTCTTTAAGCATCTTTAACCACAAAAGGTGCTATGATGCACCTATCAAAAAAATACTATCATAGCACCACAAATCATTATTAATATGTATGGAACCAGTGGTGGAAACCATTTTCAAAAATTCGAATTTAAATTCTGTTGAGGCATTTGGTCGAACAGGTGGTGAGCACCACCCCTGTTCTTCCCCAAATGCTTGAATCCGAAATCAAATCGACGGATTTGTGCGTTTGTTCGTCGATTCCTTGCACCCCAACCCCACTCTCCACCTCACGAACCTTCCCAGCACCCCAATTTCGCGCGGGAACAACCCTAGCCGTCGCATTGATCGCCGCCATCGCCAGGGAGCACGGCCACTGTGGCCATGCCGCCCTGCCGCGCCGTGGAGGAGACCACCCCCGCAGCCCTAGCTACCCCGACGCCGCACCCTACACCACGCCTGCCCCCTCTCGCACCCGCACCATGCCCAGCAGGAGCCCTAAACCGCCGGAGGCGTGCCACCCGTGCGTGCCCGTGCGCCGCCCGAGCACGCACACGGCCGTCCCCCACCCCCGAGCTCGCCCAGCTCGCCTCCACGCCACCACCGTGCCCCCTCAGTAGCCCAACACCGTAGCCGCCCTCACACCACCCCTACGGCGAGCCCGTGTGGCCGCTGGACCACCCCTGCACCCCGTCCACGACGCGCCGGTGCTCGGCTATAAAACCGAGCCGCCCCGAGCTCCAATTCCACCGCACCACACCACCCCTTCTCGCCACTCCACTTCCTCCCCACTCCACCCTCTCTCGTGCACCGCCAGGAGGGCGGAATCGCTGCCGGAGGGCCGCTGTCGCCCTGCGTCGTCCTCGGAGCGCCGCCACTGCCCGAGGTGGACGACGGTCGATTCGTGGCCGTGCTGCCCCTCTTTTTTCTCTCTTTTCCCTCCCTGACTCTCTGCCATGCACCACCGCCACCGCATGCTCACGCTCTCGCCGTATCTTGCACAGGGTCGCCGCCAGGAGCTCGCCGTCGCCGTTCGGTGTCCGTGAAGGCCACACCGCCGTCGCCGACGAACCCGACCGCCCCGGCACCCGCAACTCCGCCCGTAGCCGTTACAGAGCCTCCGCCGTCGATTCCCGCCGTCGCCGCCGTCAACCGAGCCCTAGGTGAGCCGCTAGCCACCGCCCCACCGCCGGCAGCACGGTGGCGCCGCCGATTTGTGGTCGTCACCGTTGCTTTGAATGTGGGCCGTTGGATCTAGATCCAACGGCAAGATACCGATTCGGCTGTTTCTGAAATTTGCTAAGTCTGGAATTAACAGAGTTGATTAGCTCACTTTGCAATGAAATTGTGAAAAATCTACTGAGCCAAAATTTACAAACTTTATATGGATAGAAAGATCTAGATCCATAGATGCTGATGCATGTCTTGTATGTCCAAAATAATTAGCTTAGCATCCTCAGATAATTGGACAAAGTAGCTATGTCCTATCTGTTTCAGAAAAGTTTCTGAAACAGATATTTATTTCTGTCTTTAGCTGTTTATATTAATTCACTTAATTTTATTTGGGAGTAATTCTTAGCATAGCATGTTAGTATAGTTAGCATACTGTCATGAGCAAGTAGTTTGAACCCTAAATTAAAATCTGGCTAAAAGATTTAAATTGGACAATATAGCTAATCAGTTAGCTCAACACTGCAATAACAGAACATAGCCTACTTCCCATGCAATTTGCTATTGAACCAGAGGCCTAAAAATGGCAAACTAAAATCTTATAGCAAATTAAACATGTAATCTTCACAGTGATGCAAGACATGATCATTAAGAGTAATTCCCTGATTTAAAATGAAAATGCCAAATGTGCTAATTGATAACCTTAAAATGGATAGATAATTTCTCTGTCAGAAATTTGATTAGACTTTGAAATTCAATATCTTGAGATCTAGGAATCTAAAAATAGCAAGTGAAAATGTTCTGGAAAGCTTATGAAATTATCTAACTAACTAAAGTGGTTTCACCCCATTTAGGTTAATAAATAAATAATGATCATCAAAATGCCACAGAAGGTCTAAAACCTAAACTTGTTTGTTTCTGATACTCTACTAACCCAATTGAGGTCAAACCAATTTTGTTAGCTCACATTTAAGCAATACTAGTCACCCCTAAAAGGATTTAATTTTTGAATAAAATTAACTTGAGTTGTAGCAAAAACAAGAAAACCAACATTCTGGATTGAAACATTTCTACAGGGAGTTTAATAACTCAAATTGATTTGAATCCAATTAGGTTGTCTTCTAGAGATCAGTGGTTATCTATAGAATTTTAGTTTGTATTTTTGTGACCAACAGAACTCAAGTTATGCAATTAAACCTAAAACCCTAGTTTCTGCCATAATTGAGATGCAAATGAATATGTGTTAATTAAATCAATTTGAAACCAAATTGTGTTATCTTGTGTGTTCAGTAGCTAATTGTGATGTTATGTTGCTTGTGATGTGAAGTTTGCTTGTCTAGTTTAGTGATTGTTGCTTGTATTGCTTGTTCATCGATTAGACGCGAACGTTGCCGGAGACTACGAGGAAGGAGATTACTTCGAGCAGCAGGAACCCGAGCACTTTGTTGAGCAAGGCAAGCTACTTCGCTGAGCTTGCATTACATCCCTTAAAATTAATTACATGCAAATTCCTAAAGTAGTAGTACTGATTTCTGAAAAGAACCCTTATCACAAGGTATATGAAAACTGCTTTACCACCCTATGTAGAATGTAGAGTAGACACCTAAAACTATAGGATGGGAAAAATATGATTTATTCCAAACTCCTTTTTAAAGTACCTAGTTGATGAGAAAATGCCGAATTGTCGGTGTTGAAGTAGAAAAGTGATAAATGGTGTTGTTTATGGAAAATGCACATTGTGTCCTAGTACTTACGTCGACCAGCCGATACTCTGTGCGACCACATCTACCCAAATATGGGAACGGGCGTAGTCATATAATTTGCTCGTGTTAGTACTGGATACCTCATCGACGGAGACGACTCCGTCATGCATGAGGGGATGAGCATGGCGACTCTAACCCCTGACCTGGGTCCCGGCAATCTGAGGGATTGAGGGATTGAAGGGCTTCGTGCTCGCCGGGCAAAACTGCGAGTCCTTACATCTAGGTTCCTCGACGGGGGATCCTGTACTAGGTGTTGAAGGAATGGTGAAATCGTAAGGGTAGGGTCCTATACTAGCATGAGCAAAGGAAAGGCTATGGCCGGTGGCTCAACTTCGCATACACCTTGTATGGCGGGACGTGGCAGACACGATGAGCTACCGGATGGGTGTGGGAAAAGCGTGCTACCTCTGCAGAGGGTAAAAACTATTCGAATAGCCGAGTCCTCGGATATGGACAGTTGGGAGGCCCTACTAGACCATGTGCAAAAGTTTTTGATAAAATATGCAAGACTGGAAAAATTAAGGAAATGATGCTTCCCAACTATACCAAATGGAGTGGTATGAGTTGTGGAGGAAAAGAGACCATGATGAGTCGTGGTCGGGAAAAAGGAGGAGTTTTGGATAAATAATAAAATTTTGCTTCTCTCTAAAGATAGTAGTAAATCTCTCCTTACCTTTTTCATCAAGGATATAGAGATAGAGTAATAACTAAAAGTGCTGTAGAGAACAACTTAAAACTGGTGCATACTCAGTAGAGGAGTAGTTTGCGAGTACAAATTGTACTCATACTGGTTTCGTGTCTGGCTATTGTCTTAGCCAGATCCCGAGGAAAACTACGCTGAAGCAGAGTATGGAGACTTCTATGCGAACTAGGGATCTTCGTGAGTCAACTGCCTGTCGGTCGTCGCTAGGACGCGTTGGACTTCTACTACGTAGCTTCCGCTGAATGCTTTTGATTTGGCCCTTGAAGGCACCTATGTAAGACTTGGTCTAAGTGACCTACTATGTAAGACTTTAATGCGGTACTAAAATGGATGTAAACTTTGGTATCCAAATTCGGATTATGGGCAACGACAGACTGATCATGGGATCGTTGTGTGAACCATAATCGGGTATTTCGGACAGCTAGTCCGGGGTCCCCACATATAAATCATTGCCAATTCATCCTATGCCCCCAGGAACATGAGAGAACTACTCACAACGCCAAGACATGATATGATTCAGTGGTACAAGTGATACAACACAATCTGAAACTATGATCTCCCCACAAAATAATGACAAGTAGCAATTCACAAACATATAAAATAGCACTTAGACAATGGCTAGGGATCAACCAATCTCAAACTATGAGGGGGATGAAGTGGATCACGCAGATGGTGATGAAGATGGTGATGGAGATGGTGCTGGTCTTGGCGGTGGTGTTGATGGAGACTCCGGAGGGGGGATGGAGAAGACCTCCGGAGGTGATTCCGGCGGCGTTTCCCCCCTCCGATCTTCTCCGGCGGCAACCTTCTGTCTCTCTGTTTCTGGTTTTGTGTTTCTCCGCCGCCTCCTTCTGGAAAACGTCGGGGGACCTTTTATATAGGCATTTTTAGGTCACGAGGATGCTTCTGGGCGAAGGATCGATGCAAACGGGGCCACGAGGGCCAAATTGGATGGTCCCACGCGGCCTGGTACTGTAGCCGCGTGGGACCCCCCTTTTGGTCCTCCGACCTCCGTTCGTTGACTTCTTTCGCTCCTAAATCTTCTCCTTCCAAAATAATGACTCCCCTAAATTTATATCTCATTATGACGTCGTTAAGGTACTGAAACAAATAAAGAAAGAAATAGGGGTTTTCTGCCTGCGCAGGATTAATTCCATATAAAGGGGAAATCATTATAAATTACCAAAAATCATTAAATAACAGTAATATACCCCTTATATGATGCAAATATGAATAGAATATAACTATTATAGTGCAAAGCATGAATGCATTTTAGATGCATCAATATCCCCAAGCTTAACTCATGCTCGTCCTCGAGTATGAAAGTGATAAAACTAACATGAACTTTGCAATATAATCACAACATGGATATACAAGATGATTGCTACTGCTACATAAAGTCAAATGATTCATTATTTCAAAGAAGTAGCAATATGCAAATAGTTTATAAAGTGATATCAAGTATTCAATGAAAAGATGATCAATGATAGTTCACAAACTGCAACATAAAAGATAGTACTATGGACATTCTTACTTTTGCATACTTGTGGTCCATAGAGTGTAGAAAATCTGAATATAAAAGGTGGACACTTTGGAAAAAATGTGTAAATAAGTAGAGGTAAAGCATGCATAAGTTTCATTTATCCTCCAAACTATTCTACTTAAGTTATTGAATGCAATGGTAATACTTGGTGTCAAGCTCTCATTCCCCTATCATAGCATCTTGAATGATTAAAGTTGAATGTGAAAGCAAATATGAGTAGTGGCCTTGATAAAGTAAAGGTTAGATGTCTCATGCCCCTTGAATACAAGTACCTACACCATGATTACTCAACTTGGGAAACAGAGCAAGTTTAAGTTATCTATCATTGTAAGTAATAACGGTATCATCAAGAGTCTCAACTGGGGTACCTGTTGTCCCATGATATGGATCAAGCCCATATCAAAACAACAAGACAAACAAACATAATGAACAATCTCAACACCCTCTTTATTTACCACTTCATATAGCTCTTTATTGTAGGGTGTATTACAGAGAGTTCAAAATAGCATATAAGTAAATTTCCACCATGAATGATGCATGGCTTAGATTAGCGGCCCAGGATTCTCTCTAACCATTTATACAAACTCATTTAAACTTAACTCTATTTCCACATTATTTCATCATGATAGGCATCCATAGACAAAAGTACATGATATCAACTAAATAGATAATGGAACATATTGAAAGCTTTGCATGTGACAGCACATATGGGCTAACTCCCAACCTTAAACATTTATCAAGCCACTATCATCATAATATTAATCACAATGGTTCATCTTTATTGAATGCAATAAAAGTAAAGTGTGCATCAAGTTGGCGAGAGCTTTTTTAACCAACTTTTCCCATTACAATAAATAACATCATCATTTTCATTTAGAGGCATAGATAACACAAATAACATGATAAACATACTTGGAATAGCATAAAGCTAATAGGTAGATATGGTGCACTCACTGGAAAAACTTGGGTTGAAGGTGTTGGAAACAAGTTTTTACTTGTTGGAATTTTTGGGCTTGCAAAAGGGAGAAAGATGACCATCTAGATGCATGCATGAGTGTCCATGGAACTAACTAATTCATTTCAAACAAGGTGAAATAACATACAGCATCAAAACATGAATAAAAGATAGATCATGATAGAGTATTTGCAAATTATTACTCATAAAGAAGCTCATGAATCATGCAACTATATGTGTCATTAAAAATCAACTTAGATATCCCTTTTCCCAACACAATAAAAGCATGCAAGATATTTCAACCCATATTTCTAGTAGCTCTTTCATATATAAATGATAGTGGTGGTCTCAAAACAAAAAACAAATAAAAGACGCTCCAAGTTCATGCGATAAAGTGCATTGATAGAAAAACAGAAGTTAGACATGTGCAAACCGAGACTATTTTGGTTTAGTGGGGATGTTCTCCACATCCCAAAGCTTATGGTTTTCACCATACTTGGATAACTCATGGTGCATCTCCTGCAATCCCTGTGAAAAAACTTCAAAACACTGTTTCTCCCATTTCTTTTCTGTGGGGTGATATTAGTAGAGATAAACAAATAGGCCTCTTGCTGCATATAATCCATGGACTAAAATACATATGAATGATCATAGAGTTTATAATGTTGTATGCCTACTCATAAACTCAATTGGATCGAAAAGATTCAACTCAAAAGTTCAAACTATGCATAAAACTATATAGGACAGAATCTGTCCAGAAAAACAGCAGCATCAAAACATATTTTTCTGTCCTACTTAAATTTGTCTAAAAATTCTGAAAAACTTCAGGCATACAGAGGATGCAAAGTTTCAGTTACAGTAAAAATATCAGCTCATTCGGAGTTACATAATAAGAAATAAAAATCAAACCGTGCACAGACCTATGCTGGAATGAAATCTCCGAATAGAAATAGCAACTTTTTCAAACCAAAATGGGTAAAACTTGGCACTTTATTAATTATTCCAGAAACTAAACTAAAAACTAAGTCTCTTGTTACAGCAAGAGGACACAAAGAAAATTAGAAGTAAAAACAACCGGGTTGCCTCCCGTAAAGCGCTTTCTTTATAGCCATATAGCTAGGCTTACTTACTTGGTATCAAGATGGTTGAAGTGAGGTGGCTTGGCATCCCCAAGATTAAATTCTTGTACTTACTTGATATATGTAGGGTGAGCCTAGGGGTAACATCCCCAAGCTTGAGTGTTTGTCCCTCTTGATCTTTGTTTATGTCCCTCAACTCTTCCACTTGAAAGTTCTCTTCACACATAACTCATCATAAAACTTGATTAGAGGGGTTAGTGTCTCCACAAATTAAATATCCATAGGTTCAGCAAAGACATATCATGAATTGATTCTACACATTAGCTGCTATTACTATGGTTGTGCATTGCTCTCTGATCAATAGAACCACAGAAAACACAAGTAATGAGAGTAATGCAAAATAAAGACAGAATCTGTCAAAAACTGGACAGCCCATAAAGAGTGAATTTTCAGAGGCACTTACGTTGCTCAAATCAGACACTTTTGAACTAATGAAATGTGTATTAATAGCTGAATAATGCTTTCATAAAATATCAGGTAAAAATTGCTCATCTATGATTTTTAACATTTTTCGCAGTGAAGCTTAGGAATCTATTTTCTTGACAGCAAATCACTATTGTTCAATCTTATCTTTCAAAAGAGATTATGCTTGCCATTAATATGAAAAATAAGATACAAAGGTGTGGTTACAGTAGTAAACAAACACCTTGACTCTATTTATTTAGTTTTAGCTTTGGGAGAAGTTTTAATGATAGAGACTTTGCAATGGTTCCATTGGCATGAACAACACATGTTCAAGGTCGACCCCAACATCTCCATTACTCATCCTTCTCATTTACTTTCCCAAATTTTATATAAAGTGAAAATCTTAGACTAATTGTTAGAGAACAGTAGGTAAAGTTATTTTTCAAGTTCTCAAGATATAAAGGTGTGCCCAAACAGAATTGGAAGTTAAAGCATAAGGAACACACCACAAAACATTAAACCATTAACTTTTAAGTCTAACTCTTTTCCTATGCATTGGGATCTTGTAAGAAAATAAATCATTGAAACACAAAGCAAGTAGCATAGGAGGATAAAACAAGTGGAACTTCAAAAGTTTCAATATAAAGAGAGAAGACTTAGTATTATTGAGATATATGAAGTCATGTCTCCTTCTCTCATAATAACTTTTAGTAGCATCATAAGCAAATTCAACAATGTAACTATCACATAAAGCATTATTTTCCTTCGTCATCATAAAAGTATTATTACTCTCCACATAAGCAAAATTCTTCTCATTAGTAATAGTGGGAGTAAAACATTCATAGTCATCATTGTAATCATCATAAATTGGAGTCATGTCATAATCATAAGAAATTTTATGCTCAATAGTAGGTGGGCTGAAAAGATCAAATTCATCATTATAATCATCATATATAGGAGGCATAGTATCATCAAAGAAAATTTCCTCTTCTATGGTGTGAATAGGAGAGTTCAAAAATAAAGTAGGACTCTCATCAGTGAGAGTATTATCACAAGCAGCAAGTATATCATTTTTATCCTCACATAAAGTTGTAACAACTAAACATGGAGGATTATCAATAAGCATAGGACCATCATCTAAAGCATCATCATATAGCATGTCTAAACCATGTTCTTCATCATTTTTAGAATCATAAAAGCAAAGTTTATCATCAGCAAAATCTTGAGTGTTACCCTCATCCATAGGTGGTGAAGGTGGATGTTTCCTCTCTTCATTCTCTAGTTCATCATTTTCTTCATCTTCTTGCTCTTCATTGTCCTCCTCTTGGGGCTGCATGGGCATCCCCAAGCTTAGGCTTTTGTCATCTTCTTCACATACTTCCTCTTCCAAGCTTATGTTTTCATCATCTTCTTCCTGCAAAACATTAGATCTTCCTTGGGCAAATCTCTTCCTTGTGTCAACAACATAGATATTTTCATCAAATTCATCTATGCAGATATTAAGGATAATGGCAGTCATATTTTTAGATTGAGAAGCTATAGGGCAGGTTTCATGTTCATCAATGAAGGTTTTTAATTCATAGGCTACCACAAAAATAACAAATTGCTCTACTTCTGCCATCCCTAAGTGAGCATAATTCCCTGTATGATAAGTTGCAATAACAGGTTCAACTTTATTGGAAGGGCATTGGAATTCAAAGTGTCTACAGTATTCAGAGCAACAAGTTTCTTCCTTATGGCAATTAAGAAGCTTACTAGCAATTTCATTTAGATACCTCATGATTTTTTTAATCTTCTCCCTTCAAAAGATACTCTAAATTCAGCAGCTATCATGGCATTTTTTTAATAGTTTTCCATTTTTTAATTTTTTTGATTTTTTTATAAATGCAAAACTGAAAGTAAAACTAAACTAAATGCAAACCTGAAAGTAAACTAGAGTATATGCAAAACTGAAAATAAAAATCTAGTGCAAACAAGAATAAAAACTTAAGCGCTACACACCCCGGCAACGGCGCCAAAAAACGTCTTGATACCCACAAGTATAGTGGATCGTTGAAGTCTTCGATGTGTAAGTATAGTATCGATCCCACGAGGAGTAGAAGGTATAAGTATTTATCCTCTCAAATAAGAGCGTCACTACTTTTATTATCTATGCACTAGACAAGCAAAATGATTAAATGATGCAAGTGTTTTTGGGTTTTTGGTGTATAGATTGCAATAAAGTAAAATGCTGAGAATACAATATGACAAGTGAAAGCTCTCAAAGAGAGAAAGCCCAATCCTCTATGTAGCAAGAGGACAAGCTCAAGTATGTGTTTCTTATAGGTGGAGAGAGTTCCCAAGGGCTAATTAGACTTCATGGCATAAATATTTCTAGAACAACAAGGTAAATATTTTGTCAAGTTTTAATCTTCTTTGGACGGAGCCATAATTAGGAATAGCTAAATGAATAAACTAAACCTCTTATGATGGATCATGTGGCCAAGTAAATGACTAAACAAGAGTTATTAAGACATAAAGTCCCACCATAGCATTAATCTTTAAGATCTCCAATACTAATACCCCATAAAGTAACTTCATGATTCGGTCTCAGGTTTGCTTGTCCCCCTAAGTCCTCCTCAATTCATCACATTATGGTGTTCTCCTATGAGCCCATATAGGTGAAGTGATATGCAGTCGACGTTCGCACAACACGATCATAGAATCACATCAAAGATAAAAACTAGACAAAATACCAACACATGTCATATATAAATCATTGCCAATTCATCCTATGCCCCTAGGAACATGAGAGAACTACTCACAACGCCAAGACATGATATTATTCAGTGGTACAAGTGATACAACACAATCTGAAACTATGATCTCCCCACAAAACAATGACACGTAGCAATTCACAAACATGTAAAATAGCACTTAGACAATGGCTAGGGATCAACCAATCTCAAACTATGAGGGGGATGAAGTGGATCACGAAGATGGTGATGAAGATGGTGATGGAGATGGTGCTGGTCTTGGCGGTGGTGTTGATGGAGACTCCGGAGGGGGGATGGAGAAGACCTCCGGAGGTGATTCCGGCGGCATTTCCCCCCTCCGATCTTCTCCGGCGGCAGCCTTCTGTCTCTCTGTTTCTGGTTTTGTGTTTCTCCGCCGCCTCATTCTGGAAAACGTCGGGGGACCTTTTATATAGGTGTTTTTAGGTCACGAGGATGCTTCTGGGCGAAGCATCGATGCAAACGGGGCCACGAGGGCCAAATTGGATGGGCCCATGCGGCCTGGTACTGTAGCCGCGTGGGACCCCCCTTTTGGTCCCCCGACCTCCGTTCGTTGACTTCTTTCGCTCCTAAATCTTCTCCTTCCAAAATAATGACTCCCCTAAATTTATAGCTCATTATGACGTCGTTAAGGTCCTGAAACAAATATAGAAAGAAATAGGGGTTTTCTGCCTGCGCAGGATTAATTCCATATAAAGGGGAAATCATTATAAATTACCAAAAATCATTAAATAACAGTAATATACCCCTTATATGATGCAAATATGAATGGAATATAACTATTATAGTGCAAAGTTCATGTATGCATTTTAGATGCATCAGCGTGCCGCACCCGGCCAGCCGCCTCCGGCTCCTCATTGCGTCAGCTCCCTCACGCGCTCGCGCGCCTGGCTGGTCCGGCCATGGCCGGTTCCCGCCTGTATCCGCGCGCTGCTCCGCAGTCCGGCTGGCCGCTCGGTGGAATAGGAAAGGCAAACGGGCCGGCTGGAGAAAAAAGAAAAGAAAGAAGAAAAAAGAGGAGCCGGCCAGCCGGCTAGTAAAAAAAAGGAAATGAAGAAAAGAAAAAGAGCAGGTCGGCTGGAACCCAACCCGGCCATTTGGTTGCCAGTCCGGCAGCATCCGGGCCGGCAGGGAGCTGACTCGGACGCTTTCGTTTGGTCGCCTGGATGGCTGGAACCAGATCAGCTGCAGTACCTCTGCTTCGACTACGAAAAACAACGGAAATTATCGCCAAACGACCAGCCGGCAAGAGCACAAGCCGGGACGGTGAAGTGTACACGAATAATGTAAAGGGCTCGGACCGAAGCAAGTTGGCATAAAAACCCGCCAAAAGCTTCAAACAGCATAAATTCTGTATATCGAGATCTAATGACTAACTTTGTCTCTTGCATGACCATTTTTTACATGAACCTGCCGAGGCCCTCCCGCTGGCGCCGCATGACCTCGATACCTTCGAGGGCTAGTGACTTCGTATATCGGCTGGCTGCACATGCCTGCAGCCTGCTAGCTGCAGGCCGCCCCGTCTGGCTGCAGTTTGCAGGCTGCACCAGTCCGACTGCTCTAGTCCGGCTGCAGTCTGCAGACTGCCCTAGTCCGGCTGCATCCGCGCTCATCTACATCACCCCGAGCCAAGGACTCGGGGGCTGCGTGTCGTCAAGGCGTCAAAGAACTATACCCGTGGGCTGCGCAGCCGCCAAGCCGGCTTCGCGCACCCGTACGCACATCTACAGCACCTCGAGTTAGGGACTCGGGGGCTGCGCGTCATCAAGACGTCAAAAATCATTCCCGGGTGCTGCGCAGCCGCTAGTCGGCTCCGCGGACCCGGACGACCAACTCACCACCCCAAGTCATGAACTCGGAGGCTACGCGTCATCAAGACGTAAAAAATCTTCACCCCAGCCAAGAGCCCGGGGGCTGCCACGCCGTGATCCGGCAATATCATTCCCTGGGGCTGTACATCCGCAGACCCGGAGGACTTCATCACCCCGGCAAAGAGACCGGGGGCTGCCACGCCGTCACCGGCAATCTCATTCCCGGGGCCTGCACAGTTACAGACCCAGAGAACTTCATCACCCCGGCCAAGAGCCCGGGGGCTGCCACGCCGTCAGCCGGCAATATCATTCTCGAGGGCTGCGCATCCGCAGACCCAGAGGACTTCATCACCCCAGCCAAGAGCCCGGGGGCTGCCACACCGTCAGCCGGCAATCTCATTCCCGGGGCCTGCACAGCTGCAGACCCGGAGGACTTCATCACCCCGGCCAAGAGCCGGGGGGCTGCCACGCCATCAACGGTAATCTCATTCCCGGGGCCTGCATAGCTGCAGACCCGGAGGACTTCATCACCCCGGCCAAGAGCCCGGGGGCTGCCACGCCGTCAGCCGACAATCTCATTCCCGGGGGCTGCACATCCGCAGACCTGGAGGACTTCATCACCCCGGCCAAGAGCCCGGGAGCTACCACGCCGTCCGCCGGCAATATCATTCCCGGGGCCTGCACAGCTGCAGACCCGGAGGACTTCATCACCCCGGCCAAGAGCCCGGGAGCTGCCACGCCGTCAGCCGGCAATCTCATTCTCGGGGGCTGCGCATCCGCAGACCCGGAGGACTTCATCATCCCGGCCAAGAGCCCGGGGGCTGCCACGCCGTCAGCCGGCAATATCATTCCCGGGGGCTGCGCATCCGCAGACCCGGAGTACTTTAGCACCCCGGCCAAGAGCCCGGGGGCTGCCACGCCGTCAGCCGGCAATATCATTCCCGGGGGCTGCGCATCCGCAGACCCGGAGGACTTCAACATCCCGGCCAAGAGCCCGCAGGCTGCCACGTTCAAGGCTTTTAATCCAGCTCCAAGGCCTCAAGACTTCTAGGTTTTTTCATCTGGCTTCAAGGCTTTTAATCCGGCTGCAGGCTTCAAGGCTTTTAATCCGGATTCAAGGCTTCTAGTCTTTTTTATCTGGCTTCAAGGCTTTTCATCCGGCTGCAGGCTTCAAGGATTTTAATCCGGCTGCAGGCTTCAAGGCTTTTAATCCGGCTTCAAGGTTTCTAGGCTTTTTCATCTAGCTTCAAGGCTTTTAATCCGGCTGCAGGCTTCAAGGCTTTTAATCCGACTGCAGGCTTCAAGGCTTTTAATCCGGCTTCATGGCTTCTAGGCTTTTTCATCTGGATTCAAGGCTTTTAATCCGGCCGCAGGCTTCAAGGCTTTTAATCCGGCTTCAAGGCTTCTAGGCTTTTTCATCTAGCTTCAAGGCTTTTCATCCGGCTTCAACTTTCATCCGGCTTCAAGGATTTTCATCCGGCTTCAACTTCGTCCGGCTTCAGGTTCATCCGGCTTCAAGTTCATCCGGCTTCAACTTCGTCCGGCGTCAACTTCGTCCGGTTTCAACTTCGTCCGGCTTCAACTTCGTCCGGCTTCAAGTTCATCCAGCTTCAAGTTCGTCCGGCGTCAAGTTCATCCGGCTTCAACTTCGTCCGGCTTCAACTTCGTCCAGCTTCAAGTTCAGCCGGCATCAAGTTCGTCCGGCTTCAAGTTCATCCGGCTTCAACTCCAGTTTTCAGCCGGCCCCAGCTCCAATTTCACCATTTCGACCACGACAATCAAGACAAGGGGAAGCTCGTGAAGCCTTCCCAGTAAGCAGCAAACCCTCCACGCGCTCGGGGGCTAGTGTCGGGGGGATGACCCCCGGGTATACCAAAGTCCACGACACAACAAAAGAACAAGAGAAGCAAACCACGAAGATCAAGCAGGCTGCTGGCTGCTGGCTGCAGGCCGCCCCGTCCGGCTGCAGGCTGCAGGCCGCCCCGTCCGGCTGCAGGCTACAGGCCGCCCCGTCCGGCTGCAGGCAGCAGGCTGTCCTGTCCGGCTGCAGGCTGCCCTGAGTAGTACTAGCTGGGCCCCATGGGCCACCCCTTTGTCCCCTGGGCATCCCCTTTATAAGGTGCACCAGGGAGCTCTTGAGATGCAACTTTTGGGAAACCCTAGATAGATGTTTTGGGAGGTGGAGGCTCTTCTCATCCCCACCCACCCCTTCTTCCTCCTCTAGCTAGAGAGAGAAACACAGCTTAAGGAGCAACCATGTAGCCCGAGATCTATGCCATGATATACATCAGACATGCAGGACGTAGGGGTGTTACCTCAACAAGGAGGGCCCCGAACCTGGGTACATCGCGTGTGTTTGCCGTGCTTGCTACCCAATCCCGCCGGAACGCCATCGCCGCCTTGCTCCACAATCTTCCCCATCTTCGATGGGTATGCCGTGCTATCCACCATGATAGTGGCTGACGCTTTTCTCTCCCCCTGTGCGTGAGTGAGGAGGCCTGACGGAGTTCCTTTGGGCAGCCACAACCTCGGGCTCGCCAATCTTGTAATTGCCGCTCGCTCCACCAGTCGATCTTCTCCGCAGGTGGTGGGGGTGGAGGAACGTTCCGGTTCGCCGCCGCAGCGCGACGATCAGCGGAAGCTTGGATGCGCGAGGGTGAGACTGGCTTGGAGGCCGTAGTGTCGGCCTTCTTCTTCGATGGCATGCTTGGTGAAGAACTTGGGGTCGATGAAGATGAATCCAGCGCTTGCGCGCCCCTACCTGGCGCGCCAGATGTCATGTCTCGGATCACGGACACCATGAGTAAAGGATACCCTCTTTTTAGGTTCGGCACAGGGCGTGAAGGTGGATGGAAGACACCTTCCCTGGGAGTACCTCACCAAGCTTTCCGATCGACGTACACTAGTGGGAAAAAGGTTACCCGTGGCGCACCAGTTTTGCTCTCCTGTGGCGTAGGGCCCTACGCCACGGATTTCCATGCCACGGGTAACACAATAGCCGTGGCGCAGGTGTCCCTGTGCGCCATGGGTATATACATAGCCGTGGGGCACCAAAATTAGGTGTGCCACGGGTATGTCTATAAACCAGTGGCGCACCTCGTTTTGATGCACCACGACAGTAGGCACATACCCATGGCGCACCTTGTTTTGGTGCGCCACGGCTACGAATTTCCAAATTAAAAAAAAGAGCCACCGGCCACCACCCACGTCGGCGTGTCCGGCAGCTCGCCGGCCGTCGTGGAGGTGGTCGCCGGGGAGTTGCTCGTGTCGTGGAGGAGGTCGCCGTCGTGGAGGAGGTCGCCGTGGTGGAGGAGGTCACCGTCATGGAGGAGGTCGCCGTGGTAGAGGAGGACACCATTGTGGAGGAGGTTGCCGTTGTGGAGGATGTCGTCGTCAAGGTCGCCGTCATGGAGGAGCTTGCCATCATGGAGCAGGGGCCGTCGTGGAGGAGCTCACCGTCAATGGCGGAGGCGCCGTCGTGGAGGAGCTCGCCATCGTGAAGGAGGTCGCTGGCCGCCGTGGAGATGCTAGCCGGCCGTCCCCGGCCGCCACCGTGAGGAGGATGGAGGAGAAGGGTAGAGGCTTGGGGAGGAGAAGGGGAGAGGCTTGGAGGGTGATGGAGGAGAAGGGGACAAGAAAGAGGAGAAGGGAGAGGAGGGGATAGGGTTGAGGAGATGGCCCCCTCTCGACCAATCAGAGACAAGAACGGACAAGCACACGGATTGTGTGCTTGTTTAAATGGCTGTGAGCCGTCGGATCGTGAAGCACATGCATTGTGCCCCCAGGTTACCCATGGCGCATGGACTATGTGGTGCGCCATGGGTATTTAACTACCCGTGGCGCACCACTCGTCCCATGCGCCATAGGTAAAAGATGCCCTTTTTCCCAGAAATCTTAAACATAAAAAAACTATGTGTTCCCTTTCGAATTTGGGGATTCTGTAGACCAAAAATAGCTCAAAAGGCCGTAGGCCATTTGATTTGAATGTAATTTTTCCTCTACTTTTTTTAAGGTATTAAACGTCAAAATCCGAGCTCATATGCAAAAGTTATCGCCGGTTTACTCTTCCATAACGTTTTTTTTTGCAAAATATGCCAAAATTCATGTTTATTATTTTTCCTAGCTACTAGGTTATGTAACATAACTAGATCTCAAAGGACTTTATTTTTTAATTTTTTTTATCATTTTCTTTTAGCTTTTCC
The DNA here is from genome assembly GCA_012064385.1 of Puccinellia tenuiflora. Lineage (NCBI taxonomy): Eukaryota > Viridiplantae > Streptophyta > Magnoliopsida > Poales > Poaceae > Puccinellia > Puccinellia tenuiflora. The sequence continues at coordinate 1,584,392 of QRDG01000415.1, forward strand.
AAAACTGTAAAGGCGATCACTTGGGGGGGTGCGTGGGAGCACAAAAGCAGCATACTTACCCGTGGCACACCAAAATAGTGGTGCGCCACGGCTAAGTGGTGACTCGTGGCGCACGAAAGTTTGGTGCGCCACGGCTATTTGGGGTTAAAATTTGGCCCTTGGACCATTATTTTCGTGGCGCACCATGGTTAGGTGCGCCACGACTAAGGAGGTTGCCCCTCTGTCAGCCCAGCCTGCACTTAGCCGCGGTGTACCACTATTTTGGTGCACCATGGGTAATGGCCTACACGTGGCATACCTATGTTTGGTGCGCCACGGGTATAAAGCCGTGGCGCACCAAAATGGTCATGCGCCACGAGCATATAACCCACCTATAAGCCTTTTCCTACTAGTGGTACGAGCAAGCAACACAGGGACACAGAGAGTTTACCCAGGTTTAGGCCGCCCGGAGTCTAAAAGCCCTACTCCTGCATGTCTGAATTGAGTGGATCATCATGGTGTAGCTTACAAGGATGGTCACGGGTGTGAACCCAGAAGGTGGTGGCTAGAGGTAGACGATGAGCAGATGCTACGGAGGAGATCACCTCTCGCTCTATCTCTTGGCCCTAGCTAGTCTTCGCTTGAGTCCCTCTTCTCTCCTTGTCCAGAGCCTAGCCTCATCCCCCCTTTTCCTCCTGCCTTGGTCCTCCTTTTATAGGCTAAGGGGATCCCACAGGGGCATGCGAGCAGCGTGCAGGCTTTTAGGCGGGAAAACCCCCCAGCAGTCTTTAGGAGGCGACGTGGCCTCCTCTCGCCCAAGTATTTCTCCGGGGGGGGGGGGGGTTAGTGAAAGTGCATGGTTGCCCCCTATGTGGTTTTGGTAATTAATGACAATCTTTATAGACTAATGTTTGTATTGAGCTACTTCTAGGTGTGTCCATATACATTGCTTGATCTCCATTTGTTGGAGTCAAGGCTAAGGGAAGAATAATATTTTTTGATCAAGGCTAAGTGCGAGTTGATCAACACTCAAGGCCATGTGAAGATATGCCGAAGAGTGCCTCTCCCATGTTGGTGTATGGGGTCGCAATATAATATGCGACTCTTCACCGAGCGAAGCGCAAGTGGATTATGCACAAGGCAAAGGTTTGTTCTTGATAGGTTTTCTATTTTACTGGTCTCATGGTGTTAGTTGAGAGACCGTATTATTGGATAGATAACCATACTATCAAGAGGGGCTCTCGAGAAAATATCTTGATCATATCATCGTAGAGAGCTCAAACCGTTGCATCCTTGGCATCATCCTTATTGGTTCCTATTTGGATAATCATGGTGTGGTGTTGGTGCTTGTCGTGCTTGTCATGACAAGGCCAAGTTCACCGAAAACGGTTTTCATATGTGTCTCCTATTGCGTTTTCGGTATTGGAGATTTTGTCGGTTCATCCCGGTGGAAGGTCTCACTCTTCCAATTTTTCGCAAAATCTCCTCTACTTGTTTTCAATATTTCCAAGGGTATCTCTTGTAGTCATATTTCCAACAAAATTGGTTTCACTTCATTCGGACTTCTTTTGCAAAAGATATGGCATTTCCGGTTTGTGAGAGAAAGTGTTTAACTTTCCCCATTTTTTATCATAATATATTGTTGGACTATTATGTTTGTCTGCATAATCTTATAGTGCTCGTTGTGACGATTCCAACGAGTCCAAGATTATCGAAAACGGAGTTCGTGGGTGAAAGTTATGGCATTTCTCTCTCGGAAATATTTTTTGACACACAAAGGGGGAACCCGTTTTTTAGAGGGAAAATAGAGAGGAGATCTAGATCCACTATTCCACCAAACCAAATCTCCTCTAAGTGAGGGGAACTCGTTGGATCTAGATATTGGAGTTGCTTTGTGTGTCTCCTCCTTTTTTCTTCCTCTCTTCTCCCCCCCCCCATAAGCATTTTTTGCTTTTGGTGGGATTTGGGAGTGAAGGATTTGAGCACTTCTTGTGTTCTTGCCATTGCATTAGTTACATAGGGTTGTGCTCTCCACGAATATTCATGGGATTGAAGTTTGAAAAGCTTGTTACTCTTGGGTGCATTGTGTTCCTAAGAGCGTGTGCCTCTTGGGTGCATTGTGTACCCTAGACGGTTGGTGGTGTCACGAAGACTTCGAGTTGTGAAGCTTCGGGCAAGGTTTGGGAGCCCCCGATTGAGTTGTGCCTGTGTGCCCCAAGACCGGTGTAAAGACTCCGGATTCTGCCTTGAAGGATTCTGATAGTGGAAGGTGAACCTAAACCTTGGGGTGAGCTTCATCGGAGAATAGGGTGAGGCCTTTTGTGGCGTCTTGAGTAGGCCTTTGTGGCGAGCTCACACCCCTCCAATGAGACGTACTCCCTTAACAAGTAGGAACTTGGGAATACATCCTCATCTCCGCGTGCCTCGGTTATTTCTATACCCGAGCTCTTTACATATGCAATTTACATTGTGATAGCCTTTGTGCTTAAAGTATTCTTTTTGCTATCACTTTGTTGTTTGTTTTGCTTAGCATAAGTTGTTGGTGCACATAGGTGAGGCTAGTTTATTTAGGTTGTTGGCTTGTTAATTTAAACACCTAGTTTTATTCCGCAATTGTCAAGCCTTAAACCGGAAAAGTTTTAATCGCCTATTCACCCACCCTCTAGGCGACATCGTTTTTCCTTTCAATTGGTATCAGAGCAAGGTTCTCATTATTAGGCTTTACCGCCTAGAGAGTAAAGATGTCGTTTAGAGAATTAGTGCATGATCACACTTTTATATTCGTTGGCACAAATTTTAATGTTTGGAAAACTCATATGCTTAGTCACTTATGGGTCTTGGACCCCAATATTGAGCGTATCTTAGATATAGGTTTTTGTCCTCCAAAGGATTACAAAAGTATGACATTAGAGGATGAGAAAAACTTATATCTAGATGCTCTAGCTTCTAATGAGTTTTGCAAATTTTTGAGTGTTGTAGTTTTTGAGTCAATCATGCCTCTTCGGAACGCTCATGAGTTGTGGACAAAGCTTCAAGATAAATATAGCAAGTTCATGACTATTGAGGATGATTGTTCTCCCTCCACCTCCGGCCGTGATGAGTTCTCATCTTCGTCTACTTCACCAATATGTGGTAAGCCACAAACTAATGTAATGGTGAGTAGTAATGGGTTTTGCAATTTGGATAGTGAGCTCATTGTTGATGATTCTTCATCTCTATCTCATTGCAATGCCTCATCTTTGGACTTAATCACATATAGCACTATAAATGATTTACATGTCAGTGTTGATAGTTCTTTCAAATCATCTAAAAATTGCTTCTATGAATCTCATGATGATATGCTTACTTTATCTTGTTCCCATGATAAAAATGCTTGTGTTCCCCCTAATCCTTGTATCATTAATAATGTAGAGGAAACTCAATTTTCTATGGAACAAGATGTGAAATTATGTAGTTCTTTAATTAATTGTTCTTCTTCATCAATAATCTTTTGCCTTATGGCTAAATGCGTCGCCGCAGAAGCAGAGCAGCCGCGCTTCCTATCCCGATGACCAAGATCAAACACTCCGCCTAGAAGAAACCTATAGGTGCCTCACTCATCAGGAGGTATCGGTCCCCTAGATCTGAGAGTGCTCGGAAGAGGTCGGAGTGCACCGCTGCGGCGGCGGATGCCCGCAAGCAGCAAGCCCTATTCCCCAGCTGTTACGCCGACGATGACAGGAGGATGCGGAAGGCTGAGCACTTCGGGGTGATCGGGTCTAGCGCGGCGCCCGGCGTTCCGGGTTGCGTGGCGACGGAGATTCTGCCGTCATCGGAGACCAGGACGGCAAAGCAGATCCCTATCTTCGACTGCTTCATGCAGATGGGGCTCGTCCCCCCATTTTCTGACTTCTTCCTAGAGATCCTGCACGCGTATGGGTTAAAGCTTTTGCATCTGACCTCTAGCACCATCTTGGACCTGACCGTCTTCGCTTACGCCTGCGAGGCGTTCATCAGGGTGATGCCTTCCGTGGCACTGTTCTGCCATTTCTTCTATCCCCGCATCGGGAAAGATGGCTGGCTAGGAGGTGGAGTCACGTTCTGCTTCCGCTCGAAGGTTAAGCAGGATTACCCCGAGATGGCCGTGAAATCCAAGTGGGATGAATGGAGGAACCGATGGTTTCTTGTCGGGATGCCAGAGGCTCTGGCACATCTCGAAGAGCCGAAGGAGCACCCAGTGAATCTGCTGACCTGGAGGAGTTTAAGTCTGCAGAATGCAGAACTTTCGGCGGCGGCGGCCCGCTTCAGGCTTCTGTGAGAGCAAGGAGTCTCCGGGGCCGCCATTGTTGCCCATGCCCTTCACCACTGCCTGGCCCCTCCGTAGAAGCGGCCTCACCCGGCCTGGGATTTCCGGGGCCCCAAGGACCCGTCACGCTTGAGGAGCTTCGACATGGAGGACTCCCCCCTCCGAGCCAACATGAAGGCGATCTTCACCCCCGGCGTGGAGTATAACCTGCCCGAGGGATTTCAGCCCTTGCGCGAAGATACGCGGAAGGCAGAGATCCTGGCGTCGATGCCGGCGTGTAGCGCCCTCGGCCTCATGGGTAGTACCGATCTCGGGCCCCCGCCTGCCGGGGTTGAGACCCGCAAGGCTAAGGCTCCCTCCAGCTCTGACGAGGACGGGGAGATCCGCGAGTCTGACGAGGAGAGCGAGGAAGAATCCGAGGAGGAGTCTTTCGGCTCCGAAGAAGACGACGAAGAAGAGGACAGAGGCGAGGAAGTCGAAGCCGACGACAAAGACGATGACGACGAAGAGGACGGCGACGCGGAGGAGGAGACTGAGGAGAAGGCCCCTTCCCTGTGCCGCCTCCCGAAAGCTGCTACGGTCTTGAGCCCTCCGCCTGACGGTGTGGTCGGCGGGGAAGGCGACCCCATGGACATGGAGGTCGACCTTGACACCTTCGTGTTAGCGCCCCGAACCGACGAGCCCTCCCGGCACCCGCTTCTTGCCCAGGAGCCCTCTGTTGCTGCAAGCGAGCAGCACCTGAGCCTCCACGGTTCCTCCGTCGGGTCCGGGGGCGGATCCGTAGAGGTTCCCGTGTCGCTGGGATGCAAACGCACCCGCGGGTAAGTTTCTTGCTTGTTTGCTTCTTCGTCCTTGATGTTGTTTCCACGCTCGCCGTTGAGGCCGTGCTCCGAGGGGGATGACCGAGTGTTGTTGTAGGGGTCCGCCTCCCCCGGAGGCCAACAAGAGGTCGCGAGACATGGCCGAAGACGACACGACCACTAGTGTCGGAGCTCGCGAAGGGGTGAAGATCTCTCCTACCTTGGCGGAGACGGAGAATCGCCACCAGAGTGGCGTGGGGAGCACGCCCGAGGCCTCCCTAGCTCACCCACGACCCGGTGCCGTTGAGACGCTAGAGGAGGCGGGTAAGACTTGCCTTGCCGGGTAAAATCCGTCCTTCATGATCCACTCCTTGATCACCTGACGCTGTCTTCTGTTGGCCAGATGCTTCAGTGGTGGGTAGGCGGCCTGGGTGCCGCGAGCTTGGATCAGGAGGTGACCAAGGCTGCGCTCGGGGCAGAGATGACCGCGCGCCTAGAGGATGAGTGTGCAGTGGGGCCTTCCTACGGCCCGAACAAGGACGAGACGTCGAACCTGGCAGATGTCCCAGATCTCCTGGAAAGCTCATGGATGACTGGGCAAGAGCTGAGGGCCTTCACTGAGTTCTCGACCTACTCAGGGGCGAGTGCCGAGATTGCAAAACTGAGAGCGATCAAGGTGGGTCTCTCCACGAAGCGCGGTGGGGGAACCAACGCCCCGGGAGACGTGCAGGGAGGGGCGCCCGAGATCACGATCAGCGGGGTGAACACTATGGATGCCGTGCTTTAGGGGATGAGTGAGCTGACATGGGAAATCGGCGCCCGAGAGGAGGCCCTGACGGGTGCTAGTTCTCGTATTGAGGAATTGATCCAGAGGGGATCGAAAAAGCTCGCCCACCGGTGGAAGCTGCTCTGTAATCTGTGGAAAGGCCTCGAGAGGAAAGGTGTTGACTGGAAGGCCGAATGCGACCAGCACAGATATGACATCTCCGACAAGGAACAGCAGCTGAAGAGCCGGGAGGCCGCACTGGCGAAAGAGGTCAAAGCTCTGGAGCTCTGGAGGCAGGAGCTGGAGCGAGAGACTGAACGGCACATGGAGGAGATGGAAAAACGCTACCAGGGGGAGCTTGACGAGGAGGCCAAGAACGTCAAGTTTTGGAGGCTAAAGGAGGGAGAAGCCAACTGGAACACCAAAGACATCAAGAAAGAGCTCCATACAGAACAGGAAAAAACTCGCGCTTTGCAGGAGAAAGCCAAGCAGGACAGCTAGAGGATAACTGAGCTGAAGGTGTCACTGGAAACGCAGGACGTGGAGCTAGCGGAGCTGAAGGGAAAACACCTCAAGCTGGTGGAAGACCATTACCAGGTATCTTCTGACTTCGTGGAATTCCGCCGCCAGTTGGAGGATGGTTTTGCGAGCATAGTAGCCGCAAGCGCAGATGTCACGACGCAGGTGAAGCAGCTGGACCTGGTCACTGACCCGCCAGTGCTGGCGCCGAACTGCCAGAGCCTGCCCCTTGTGGCATAGTTCATCTCAAGGGTAGCCGCCGACATCAAAACCTTCAAGAACAAGACTGCCTGCCGGCTTCGCAATGACAGGAACGGGGCCAGCCAGCTCACGGAGGCACGGGTGATGGCGTTGTTCCGGGAGGACAATCCAAATGTCGTCACGCCCAACTTCCAAGATTCCATTCCCTCCGACGCATCCCTCCATGCGGTGGATGACTCCGCGATTGCTCTGGTCGCGAAGATATTCCAGCGTGCCTAGATTTCCTGCACAACATTCGAGCACCTCGTGCCCCAAATGTAATAAACATTGTGTCAGATCTTGTGCTTGTTTGAACTTATGCTGTAATGCATAGAAAGCAAGGCACTACTCTACTTCACAGGTGTTTTTTACTTGTATTATCATGTTTTCCTTTCTCCACGTCTCGAGGGATCCTTCAGGGATGTAAGCTTACCCGTGAGGCCCTGACTGATCAGGAATGCACTCACGAGCCCTACTGATTCCCAGAAGGTTTCTCACCCTTTTGGCACGTACGTCCCCGGGAAGTATCAGGCCTCTCGCCGCTTTCTACCCCCGAGAGAGTTGCCACCCTGGAGTGCTCGTTCGACGGCCAAGACATGTTCCTCGATTCATGCATGATTTCATACCCGCGAAGTAGATAGCTTTACATGATACATGCTTTGATCAAGGATGACTTATCTTTTATTTCTCATAGGAGTTCTTGAGTGACAACTCGGCTCTTCTAGGTACACCTTACGATACCATGGGCACTATGGGCACGCCACGCGATTTGCTTTAGCGAGCCTCACGGGGCAGAAGATTGGAGGATTCCTCGGCCTGCGCACATCGGTCGGTGTTGGGTTATGCCGAACAGGTACCCTCACGAAGGAGACTAAAGCCAGCATACCAGGGTGGCCCATAGTGGTGGTAAGCCGAATTCCGGCTTACCGGGCGGCCTAGTACGATGAAGCGCAGGAGGCCCATCCTCATTGCGGAAAACTTAGCCCACAAGGCAGGGCCCAAGCCGGATTAGAGTAGAACTCTGTGACTTAGTCGGTTAGGTTTCTTCCTGTAAGCCCTAGGTCCGGACGCCTTTATAAGCCGGCCTATGGGACGCCTCAGGGCAAACTCTAACACACCTTTCATTGTAATTGGCGCATATTGCCTTATAGTGAATTATAGCAGCACATAGGGTTTCGCCACCATTGCGAGATCCGAAGCTGGGTAAACTCTTTCTCGTCCCGACACCGGAACCACCCTTGTCTCTAAAACCTACCTCTCCACCTAGCTCGACGGCACCCCTGCCGCGGCTAGATTCGACAATACCACGACAGTTGGCGCCCACCATGGGGCAAGAGATGCCCGGGGTGACGTTCGGGCCGGGATCTACTGGCGGCGTCGGCGACACCATCGCGGTCGGCTTGGTGAGCTACTTCAACGAAACATGAGCTGGCCGCATCTTCAACGACGGCTTTTGGATGCCAGCAAAGGAGGATCCCGCCGGTTGGTCCACGGTCTTCGTCGGCGGCTTCAACATCTTCGTCGGCTTCACCGCCTAAGCTTTGGACGATCTCGGCTTCACCTCGAGCATGCCTGCCACCCACCCCAGCAACTTCGATGATGGATCGGATCTGGACTCTGAGGAGATTACCGATCTGGATCTAGCTTTCGATGCGGATGATGAAGATTCCGAAGACGACGCAAGTTCCACTATGGCGGCGCCGGACTTCCACTTGGTTGTCATCCTAGGAGAATCCGGCTCTAACGAGTCGATGATAGAATCTGAGTCTATCCTTCCTGCTTTGCAGGCCAGGGCTGATTCAGAAGCCGGATCAGGGGACACTGCCCATATGGAGCAGGACCTCGAATCTGAAGGAGAATCCGACGATTTTAGTTGGAAAGTTGCATCCTGCTTAGGACGCCCTGTCAAGGTTTTAATGGGTGATGTCATCTCTGATCCAAAGGATGACCCCAATGCCTCGAAAGCCGCCAATGGCGAAGAAAGAACTCCAGAAGCCGAAAATCAAAGGGTGGACTTTGTGCCACCACTGGCTCCTATGAAGGGAACTAGTAGATTGCCGGCTGCAGGAGACGACATTAACGCTACAACCGGCGAAGCAAGGGAGGATCACAAAGAAAGGATGGAAAAGTACAAGCAACTGCTAACCCCACTTCCTCCTAACGCATCGCTAGCCGACATTGAAAAGCGCCGTGCCATACTGGAAGAGCAAGCAGCCCAGATAGCGGAGCGTGAAGTTGAGATCACAAACAAGGTAACAGAGTTTATCCGGAAGCAGAGAGAAAAGGGGGCCGACGATGTTTTCCGTCCGTCTCGCGAAAAGAATCTGCACAAGAGGTTGGATTTCCATAGCAAGTGGGAAGCCGACCATGTTAATTCAGTCTGGAGAAAGTACCACCACCGACGTGACACGGTGACTAATTTGTGTTACTTTAATACCCCAGCCAAAAACATGGAGGCGGCCCAGGAGGTCATGTTCGACAAATCGTTGGACCGTGACGCTTGCCTCAAATATTCGGCTTATCTACTGGAGGTTGCACAGCAGCAGCAAAACGACTCGCAAGTCAAGTCTGGACGGCTTGTCGACGACTCTCTTCTTTGCAACTCGACAGCCAAGAAGCCGATGGCTGCTGCACCTGCCGACCCAGACGATGATCCAGCCGGCTCAAGTAGCCACAACCAGGGTGGCGATAAGGACCCGAAGGACAAGAAGCCATTTAGAGGTGCGGAATCCCGGACAGGTTCTTCACGCCATTGTAGCGCCCCGACCCCGGAATTATACAGAGAGGCTATGTAACCCACAGGCTATGCTACACAATCTAAGGGCATGGAATTACCGCTCCCACGCAACACATCGACCATGCCATAAACACTGGCATAGCTATCAATGTATAATAAAGAGATCAAGACTTGTGGAACAACTGGCACATCACAGACTCTACGACACAAAAGTTCATATAGCAACTCATATAGTGAGAAAGATACAAATTACATAACAGGGGTCACCGACCCAACATTACATCATGCGGAAGCGAGGTAGTTGTCTAATACAACAAGATCCAAAATATGGCCTAAGAGGCCTACAGATAAACATAATCCCAGCCAGCTTGTTCCGAGACGTCCCAAGCTGCCACCTGGGAACCCCAAACTACTCGTCGATGTCCACGAAGAACCCACCTGTTTGCTCGGTGACGTCCTCCTCTGAAACAATTAAATATTCAACAAAGAGAGACTGACTCGCAAGTTTAGTAGGGCGATATAGGCCCAATGATGACAAGGCTCTAAAGTTGTATAAAGGTTGTCTTGCATAAAGCTAGTTTTCATTTATAAAGATATAAACGACCCATGGCATCGACTACTCAGAATGTTTTTCATAAAGGGGATAAGATTGTAAACTTTTTCTTCGGTTCACCTTGAACCAATTTGTAGCCAGAAACCACGCATCACCACCAAGGCACTCCCTCGAATCACCCTCGAGGAAATGAACCTTTTATCACACGTTGAGTTGCAACCTCTAGTTGCCAAATTTTAGTAATTATGTTCAGGTTCTCTATGATCTTATCATCAATCCCCATGTCGTCCATAACCGTGGACACGGCTTTTCGAAAAGATTAAACCCTGCAGGGGTGTACTAATTTACCCACCGGTACTGTCCGGCTCGCCTGATTAGCTCTCTTCCGGGGAAAGCTGGCAAGTGGGCGCGGTTAAACCTTTACCTCGCATGAGACTATCCAAGGATCATCTGTGGCGACAAGACAAGTTTATCCAGCCTATTTCAGCCCGTGCCCCCATCGCCACATCCTAAACACCACCGTCCTCATCGATTCTTTTTCCACCCACACACTCACCCGCAAATGAAATTCGCAAACTAGAGGACCCTTGGATACGCCTGCACAAGTTATTTATTTAAAGGGGATTCCTTATGTCCCCACCATTGGAAGCACGCTCGTCTTGGTTCAAGAGGTAAAGAAGTCGCACCTAGGGGCAAGAATGAGGCAAAACACCATCCCCGATGGCAACTCATCCAAGCCTCTTAGCATTTTAATTAAGTACAAAAATATCCACCATGTCCGAACATTCCATCAATTTTCATAATCATTGAAAATAAACACCGGAAAATTTAGCATTCGACTAAGCATAGCTAAGCATATATACAACAGTTATATATTTTATCTCTGGTCAACACATAAAACCTATGGTTCATAGGAGGGGAAAACATGTGATGGTTTAGGGGACAATGCAATTCATAGGATACTCTACATCTTGATCAAAAAGGACATTGGAATCGAATGCAATATTATGGTGGACAAAATAATTGTATAAAACAATAGGAGGCTATATGCCAAGAAGGTTATGCTATCTCTTGCCTTGCTGACGGGGCGTGTAGTACGGCTCGTCGGGGTAGGTAGGGGAACCCTCGACTCTGGAATCGATCGATACCCAAATAATAACAGAAGAACAAATAAATAACACGAAGACAAGGTGCAATGCACAAACATGATGGTATGTCAATTTCATGCAACGACATCAACATATTATTTAGCTAACTACATTAAATGGAGTGCCAAATAATTAGTGCAATTATTTGGAAACAACCCCATATTTAACTTAATGTCCACATTGCTTATAAATTATTACATTACTAAGAAGTGGATTAAATATGCATGAACATGACATGATTAGATAGGTATTGTTCTTCTGATCGTTTTGGTACCTTATTTGTAATTTTCCGAGTTTCGATGAATAAATAGTGAATTAAATAATTATTTGAATTTAATTCTTTTAACCAATTAAAGAATAACTTCAAAGGAAAATTTGTTGTCATGATTTGATATTAGCATGGTTTGATAGCATTTTTCATGCTGATCACTTTGATATTTTATTCACAATTTTTGGTTAATTATTTATCAAGTTATGATTTTTCCCGAATTAGGTATTATTTCTGCCATTTTATTACTTCCTAAATAAAGGCAGAATATTTTTCTCAAAAGAGCATGGCAATGTCACCAACAGGTAGGTATTGTTTTTCTAAACAAATTGATATTTTATTTGCTAAATTTGAAGCAATATTCAATTAGTTATCAATTCTTTTATTTTAATTTTAATTCCAAAAAGGAAAATCAAAAACACTGTCAGGCCGGCCTTAGGTCGGCTAGGCCGGCCCACAGGACGGGCAGGTGCCCGAGGCAGCCAGCCTTTGGCCGACCCAGACCGGGCATTCAGGCCGGGCAGGCTCCCGAGCCAGCCGGCCTTCTGGCCGGCCCAGACAGGGTGTCCAGGCCGGCCCAGACCGTCACCAGGCCGGGCGCACGGTGGCTTCAGCTCGTGCTCCGGTGGTTGGGGACGACAGCAAGCCCGACGGAGGCGAGCAGCGGCATCGGTCGATCTAGGGCTAGGGTTTCCACGGGGAGAAAGAGAGCAGGTGGAGGGGAACGGATGAGGGAGCAGGTTGGCATCCCGTGCATGGCTTTGTCCACCAGCGAGGGCTCGGCACGGCGGCATGGGCGCGGGGGTGGAATGGCGCCAGTGCGGGGTGGCACTGTGGCGACAGGAACAAGAAGGAAAGAAAAAGAATTGCGAAAACCCCCCTATCTCTTTTCCATTTTCCTAGATTTCAAAACTATTAGGGTGTTAGGCATTTAATTAAGGCCCTTCGACATTTCTATAAATTCTGGAAAAATTCAAATAGGCCTCCCATATCAGTTAGGAGCTCCACTAAAATTGGTGTTGCAAAATAAATTGTTTTGGACAATATTTGTTCACAGGGTTTAAATATGGTCATTTTTGATAATTTCCAAGATGCATTTACCTGGAGTACTTAAGCATCTTCAAAAATACTAAAAATATTCATGGAGGCTCCCAATATAATAATGAAGCTCTCCATAATTTTATTTTGAATTTTTGGAAAGTTTAACTTGGTTTCAAAAATAGAATTAGAATTGAGCCAAATTTTGAATTCTCAAATTTATTTCTTTGCTTGTTAAGAATTTGCTTTTAACAAATAATTATAACATGTACTCTTGGAACTTCCTGGACAATTTGGAAGTTCAACTTGGTTTGGTTGCCAATCTCAAGCAATGACTTTGGTTTGGAGGTTTGGGAAGGTTTTGCTTCCCCTTTTAAAAGTTTCCAATTGTTGCTTGTAGAATTAGCAAATTCAAATGCATGCCATGATGCAAACATGAGTTGAAAAAGTGGAAAAATTATTCATATTTTTCAGTACCAAACTGGGGCTGTTACAAGTATACCCCCATTACAGGAATCTCGTCCCGATATTCTAGGCTTGAGTGAAGAAGGCGGGATATTCCTGACGAAGACTAGTTTCCCGTTCCCAAGTCGCTTCTTCTTCGGAATGTTTAGACCATTGAATTTTGAGGAACTTGATGGTCTTGTTACGGGTTTTCCTTTCCGCTTCATCCAAGATGCGGATAGGATGCTCCCAGTAAGTGAGATCATCCTGAAGGTCCAACACTTCATGATCAACCCCACATATAGGATCTTTGAAGCAACGACGGAGTTGAGAGACATGGAACACATCATGCACATCCGGGAATTTCTCGGGGAGCTCCAACTGACAGGAGAGATCTCCTCGCTTCGCTAGGACGGTGAAAGGACCAACAAAGCGAGGTGCCAATTTTCCCTTGACCCCGAAGCGACGAACGCCTCGGAGGGGAGAGACTCGAAGATAGGCTTTGTCACCAATTTCATAGTGAACCTCCTAATGATGTTTATTATAATAGCTCTTCTGCCTAGACTGAGAAATCTTCAGATTCTCTCGAATGATGCGGACTTTCTCTTCAGCCTCATTGATCACATCAGGACCGAAGAGTGGCCTCTCTCCGGTTTCAGACCAATTCAGGGGAGTCCGACAATTTCTCCCATAGAGAACTTCAAAGGGAGCCATTTGCAGACTAGCTTGATAACTGTTGTTGTAGGAGAACTCGGCGAGGGGATGATACTTTTCCCAACCCTTCCCGAAGGAGATAACACATGCCCGAAGCATGTCCTCAAGAACTTGGTTCACCCTTTCAGTCTGACCATCAATCTGAGGATGATAAGAGGTGCTGAAGTTGAGACGGGTTCCCATAGCAGTTTGGAAACTCTGCCCGAATTTGGACACAAACAAGCTTCCCCTGTCTGAGATAATCCGCAAAGGAACCCCATGCAAAGGAACAATCCGGGCAAGATACAAGTCAGCAAGTTGGCTTGCTCGAATATCGTCACGAACCGGAAGGAAATGAGCGACCTTGGACAAACGGTCGATGACTACCCAAATGGCATTATTTCCTTTTTGTGATTTTGGAAAGCCCGTGATGAAGTACATGCCAACTTCATCCCATTTCCACTCGGGAAGAGCTATTGGATGAAGAGTACCGGCGGGCCTTTGATGTTCAACCTTCACACGACGACAGACGTCACATTCAGCAACGTACTTGGCAATTTCTCGCTTCATGCAAATCCACCAGAATTTGCTGCGGAGGTCTTGGTACATCTTGGTGCTACCAGGGTGGATGGATATGGGAGACTCATGGGCTTCTTGTAGTATCAACCCCTTGGTATTCCCTCTCTTGGGCACCACAAGACGGTCCCCAAAATAGACAACACTGGAGTCATCAATGGAGAAACACTTAGCCTTCCCACTTGCGATATTCTTTTTGATCTTTCGGATGCCAGCATCATGTTGCTGGGCGGCCTTGATTTCATCCTCAAGAGTGGATTTGATCTCGAGGTTAGCTAGATATCCGGAGGGAACAATCTCCAGATTCGAACGAGCAAATTCCTCATGGAGAGCAGGTTGGGCCTTTTCAACCATCAAAGTGTTTCAATAAGCCTTGCGACTCAGAGCATCTGCCACGACGTTGGCCTTGCCGGGCTGATAGTTGAGGGTCACATCATAGTCTTTGATTAATTCCAACCATCTTCTCTGTCGGAGAATTAGATCCGGCTGGGTGAAGAGATACTTCAGGCTTTGATGATACGAGAAGATCTCGCAACGGTTGCCCAACAGGTAGGACCTCCATTGCTTCAGAGCATGAACTACGGCAGCAAGTTCTAGATCATGAGTTGGATAGTTGTGCTCATGCGGTTTGAGTTGACGAGAAGCATAGGCTACCACATGGCCTTCTTGCATTAGCACACATCCTAAGCCTTGCAATGAGGCATCACAATAGACAACAAAGTCCTTGGCTGTGTCAGGAAGGACAAGCACAGGAGTGGTGGTGAGCTTGACTTTGAGAGTTTGGAAGCTCTCTTCAGCTTTGTCGGTCCACACAAACTATTTATTTTTCTTGAGGAGGTCAGTCAATGCCTTGGCTATCTTGGAAAAGCCCTCGATGAATCGGTTTTAATAACCCGCCAACCCAAGGAAGCTACGGATATCCTTGACGGACGTTGGAGTTGGCCAATCCAGGATTGCCTGAATCTTGTGGGGTATCACAGCTACTCCAGCAGCTGACACCACATGACCTAGGAAGATGAGCTCCTTTTACCAAAACTCACACTTGGAGAACTTGGCATAGAGACGATGATCTCAAAGCTTTGTCAGAACTAGCCGAAGATGCTTAGCATGCTCTTCTTCGGTTTTGGAGTAGACGAGGATGTCATCAATGTATATTATGACGAACTTGTAGAGGTACTCGTGGAATGTGGAGTTCATGAGCCTCATGAAGGTAGCCAGGGCATTTGTGAGGCCAAAGGACATGACGGTATACTCATATAAGCCATAACGAGTAGTGAAAGCCGTCTTCGGAATATCCTCCTTTCTGATTTTGATCTGATGGTAGCCTGACCTCAGATCCATCTTGGAGAATACCATTGCACCAGCTAGCTGATCGAACAGGTCAGTTATTCGGGGAATAGGATACTTGTTCTTGATGGTTACCGCATTCAAAGGACGGTAATCAACAACCAGACGTGGAACATTTGAATCCCTCTTCTTGACAAAGATGACCAGGCAGCCCCAGGGTGAGCTACTAGGCCGAATGAATTCCTTCTCCAATAGTCATCAAGTTGCTTCTTCAGCTCAGTCAGCTCTTCCGCTGGCATGCGGTAGGGCCTTTTGGAAATTGGAGCCGTTCCCGGAACCAATTCAATGACAAACTCCACACTTCGATCAGGTGGCATGCCAGGCAATTCCTCAGGAAAAACATCAAGGAAATTACACACCACAGCAACCTCATGCATTTCAGGCGGGGTGATACCTTCCATAAAGTATAGGCTGATCTCCGGAGAGAGAGGTGTGGCAGCGGATGGAACTGCGGATGAAGGGGACCAGTAACGCACTAGCCCGTAGGTTGGGTGGATAACTGTGACAGTCTTGGTAGCACAATTCAAGTTGGCCTAATATTTGACTAGCCAATCCATGCCCAGGATGACATCTATCCCATCTGACTTTAGTGCTATCAATGAGAACGGAAAGGGGACTGACCCTATAGAAACCTGAACCTCAGGAGCGATCCAGTTAGTGTGCCAACTAGAGCCTGGTGTCTTGACCACTAGGGGGGAGTCCATGTTCACAAACGGTGTTTGATGGCTGTGTGCATATGCTATGGATATGAATGAATGCGATGCTCCAGAATCAAACAAGACTGAAGCTGGATATGCATTGATTCGAAGCGTACCCATGAGAACACCGGGGTCCTCTTGGACTCCTTCAGCCGAGACGTGGTTCAGGCGGCCACGGCTGACAGTCATGGCCTTGGCGGCTGGTGTAGAGGGAGCTGGTACAGGTGCTGAGGTAGCTGGTGCCTTCTGGGGACACTCCCTGGAGTAGTGACCCGGCTGGCCACAGTTGTAGAAAGTGGGCCTCGGTGGTGGTGGAGGCAGCTAAGGGCGGAACCCACTTCCAGCCACACCCAAGGTTGAAGTAGCTGGGCGAGGCGGAGGTAGCCTGTACCCTGAAGGCCTTGGCGTGAAGGGAGCACAAGGCACAGCACTGAAAGGCACAAAGACCCTGCGCTTCTTGCCCTTAGAAGAAGAGGAGCCTTGATTGTCCATTGGGGCTGGCCTCTTGGAAGACTCC
This sequence comes from Puccinellia tenuiflora, assembly GCA_012064385.1. Taxonomy (NCBI): domain Eukaryota; kingdom Viridiplantae; phylum Streptophyta; class Magnoliopsida; order Poales; family Poaceae; genus Puccinellia; species Puccinellia tenuiflora. The sequence goes on from QRDG01000415.1 coordinate 1,601,000, forward strand.
AGCTCCTTCCTACCCTGCTCCATAATGAGAGCCTGGTTGTAGAGCTCCTGGTAGGACTGGAACTTGAAGGGCAAGAGCTCATATCGGAGCCGCGGTGCAAGCCCCTTTCGGGACAGATACTGCTTGTCCTCATCATTTGTCACATCCCGAGGGGTGTAACGAGAGAGGTGGTTGAACTCAGGCCCATAAGCTTGGACGTCCATGCGTCCCTGGGTCGGATCCAGGAACTCCCTCCTTTTGAGGTCCATGATGGGCTTGGGGATGTAGGCAGCACGAAAGGCGGTGCGGAACTCCACCCAGGTGAAGACGTGGCCAGCGTCAAACATTGACACATGGCTCTCCCACCAAGAGCCATCGGATCCATTCATAAGGTAGGTGGTTAAGTTGACTTGTTCCGCCACCGGAACATGCAAGGCGGCGAACTTGCGCTCTAGAGCCCGCAGCCAGTCATCCGCATCAAGCGGCTCTCTAGCTTCAAAAAAGGTTGGAGGCTGGGACCGCAAGAACTTAGTGAGAGTGTGGCAGTCATTGTTCCTCCTGGCACCCTGCTGCACCAACTGCTCGAGCAGACGCTCGTTGCGCAGGCGGTTATCCTCAATAGCCATCAGAACCTCCGCCATTGAGGGTGGCGGCGGGGCATCAGGATCACCTTGGTTACCATGACGGGCAGGAGACATTCTGAAGATTTGGAACAATGACATAGTTAGTAACCATCTCCGAACATTTAGGATAGAGCATTAGAGTCCTTCCTGATATAGAGATTTAAGATGGCACCAACACAAGAACAGATTATGACAACCACGTGTGACACCACGTCAACGCGGCGGTAACAAACAGAAGTAAAGGACTCGAGACAACACTGGACGGTAAGAACCCAACCCCGAGAACCTAAACTTCGACACCACAATTAAAACAAATAGAGATAAGATAACTCAGAGTAGAGCGAGTTGGAAGGAGTAAAAAGAATCCTAAGAGGGTTTTCGCAACTCATTTTTAGGTTATAAATAACTTCACAACACTAGACTCGACATCGACCAATAGAACGGGTTTCCTATAGGCAGTCCTGCTCTGATACCAACTTGTAGCGCCCCGACCCCGGAATTATACAGAGAGGCTATGTAACCCACAGGCTATGCTACACAATCGAAGGGCATGGAATTACCGCTCCCACCCAACACATCGATCATGCCATAAACACTGGCATAGCTATAAATGTATAATAAAGAGATCAAGACTTGTGGAATAACTGGCACATCACAGAGTCCACGACACAAAAGTTCATATAGCAACTCATATAGCGAGAAAGATACAAATTACATAACAGGGGTCACCGACTCAATATTACATCATGCGGAAGCGAGGTAGTTGTCTAATACAACAAGATCCAAAATATGGCCTAAGAGGCCTACAGATAAACATAATCCCAGCCAGCTTGTTCCGAGACGACCCAAGCTGCCACCTGGGAACCCCAAACTACTCGTCGATGTCCACGAAGAACCCACCTGTCTACTCAGTGACGTCCTCCTCTGAAACAATTAAATATTCAACAAAGAGAGACTGTGTACGACGTACTCATAAGTTTAGTAGGGCGATATAGGCCCAACGATGACAAGGCTCTAAAGTTGTATAAAGGTTGTTTTGCATAAACCTAGTTTTCATTTATAAAGTTATAAACGACCCATGGCATCGAATACTCAGAATGTTTTTCATAAAGGGGATAAGATTGTAAACTTTCATCTTCGGTTCACCTTGAACCAATTTGTAGCCAGAAACCACTCATCACCAACAAGGCACTCCCTCGAATCACCCTCGAGGAAATGAACATTTTATCACACGTTGAGTTGCAACCTCTAGTTGCCAAATTTTAGTAATTATGTTCAGGTTCTCTACGATCTTATCGTCTATTCCCAAGTCGTCCATAACCGCGGACACGGCTTTTCGAAAAGATTAAACCCTGTAGGGGTGTACTAATTTACCCACCGGTACCGTCCGACTCGCCTGATTAGCTCTCTTCCGGGGAAAGCTGGCAAGTGGGCGCGGTTGAACCTTTACCTCGCATGAGACTATCCAAGGATCATCTGTGGTGATAGGACAAGTTTATCCAGCCTATTTCAGCCCCTGCCCCCATCGCCACTTCCTAAACACCACCGTCCTCATCGATTCTTTTTCCACCCACACACTCACCCGCAAATGGAAATCGCAAACTAGAGGACCCTTGGATATGCCCACAGAAGTTATTTAGTTAAAGGGGATTCCATATGTCCCACCATTGGAAGCACGCTCGTCTTGGTTCAAGAGGTAAAGAACTCGCACCTAGGGGCAAGAATGAGGCAAAACACCATCCCCGATGGCAACTCATCCAAGCCTCTTAGCATTTTAATTAAGTACACAAATATCCACCATGTCCGAACATTCCATCAATTTTCATAATCATGGAAAATAAACACCGGACAATTTATCATTCGACTAAGAATGGCTAAGCATATATACAACAGTTATATATTTTATCTCTGGCCAACACATAAAACCTATGGTTCATAGGAGGGGAAAACATGTGATGGTTTAGGGGACAATGCAATTCATAGGATGCTCTACATCTTGATAAAAAAGGACATTGGAATCGAATGCAATATTATGGTGGATAAAATAATGGTATAAAACAATAGGAGGCTATATGCCAAGAAGGTTAGGTTATCTCTTGCCTTGCTGACGGGGCGTGTAGTACGGCTCGTCGGGGTAGGTAGGGGAACCCTCGACTCCGGAATCTATCGATACCCAAATAATAACAGAAGAACAAATAAATAACATGAAGACAAGGTGCAATGCACAATCATGATGACATGCCAAGTTTATGCATTGATACATCATATAATTTAACTAACAATATTAAATGGAGTGCCAAATAATTAGTGCAATTATTTGGAAGCAACCCCATATTTAACTTAATGTCCACATTGCTTATAAATTATTACATTACTAAGAAGTGGATTAAATATGCATGAACATGACATGATTAGATAGGTATTGTTCTTCTGATCGTTTTGGTACCTTATTTGTAATTTTCCGAGTTTCGATGAATAAATAGTGAATAAAATAATTATTTGAATTTAATTATTTTAACCAATTAAAGACTAACTTCAAAGGAAATTTTTTTGTCATGATTTGATATTAGCATGGTTTGATATCATTTGTCAAGCTGATCACTTTGATATTTTATTCACAATTTTTGGTTAATTATTTATCAAGTTATGATTTTTCCCAAATTAGGTATTATTTCTGCCATTTTATTACTTCCTAAATAAAGGCAGAATATTTTTCTCAAAAGAGCATGGTAATGTTAACAACAGGTAGGTATTGTTTTTATGAACAAATTGATATTTTATTTCCTAAATTTGAAGCAATATTCAATTAGTTATCAATTCTTTTATTTTAATTTTAATTCCAAAAAGGAAAATCAAAAACACTGTCAGGCCGGCCTTAGGTCGGCCAGGGTGGCCCACAGGCCGGGCAGGCGCCCGAGGCAGCCAGCCTTTGGCCGGTCCAGACCGGGCATTCAAGTCGGGCAGGCTCCCGAGCCAGCCGGCCTTCTGGCCGGCCCAGACAGGGCGTCCAGGCCGGACACCCGCCCGAGGCATCCGGCCTCCAGCCGGCCCAGGCCGTCACCAGGCCGGGCGCATGGCGGCGTGCGGCGGCACCCAACGAAGAACATCGGCTGGCGACGACCCCGTTCTGGCGGAGCTCCGTGGGTGTGCGTGAGTGCAAGCGAGTGCGGTGTGGAGGCCGTAGCCGGGCGCGTGCTCGGAGACGGAAGGGAGCACGCACGGCGGCGCGTGCGTGCTCGACATCGCACGGCCATGGCGGACGGCCGGGCGGCCTCTCGCATGGAGGCGAGGCTACAGAGCAGGAGGGGGAAGAAGAAGTGGGCGTGCTCGGTGTGGTCGGAGGAGGTCAGGGATGGCGGTAATTTTGCCCGCAGCGCGGCGGTCGGAGTTGGAAAAGACGCGGACGGCGGCGTCGATGCGGGCGACCCCGCGGCGATTCCTTGCCCGAGGACGAAGAGGACGATGAGGCGAAGCGGACGGCATATTCATCTCATGCTCTGGTGGCTGGGGACGACGGCAAGTGCGACGGAGGCGAGCGGCGGCATCGGTCGATCTAGGGTTAGGGTTTCCGCGGGGAGAGAGAGAGCAGGTGGAGGGGAACGGATGAGGGAGCAGGTCGGCATCCCGTCCATGGCTTTGTCCACCAGGGAGGGCTCGGTACGGCGGCATGGGCGCGGGGGCGGAATGGCGCCAGTGCGGGGCGGCACTGTGGCGACAAGAAGAAGAAGGAAAGAAAATGAATTGAGAAAACCCCCTGTCTCTTTTCCATTTTCCCAGATTTCAAAACTATTAGGGTGTTAGGCATTTAATTAAGGCCCTTAGACAATTCTATAAATTCTGGAAAAATTCAAATAGGCCTCCAATATCATTTAGGAGCTTCACTAAAATTGGTGTTGCAAAATAAATTGTTTTGGACAACATTTGTTCACAGGGTTTAAATATGGTCATTTTTGATAATTTCCAAGATGCATTTACTTGGAGTACTTAAGCATCTTCAAAAATAATGAAAATATTAATGGAGGCTCCCAATATAATAATGAAGCTCTCCATAATTTTATTTTGAATTTTTGAAAAGTTTAACTTGGTTTCAAAAATAGAATTAGAATTGAGCCAAATTTTGAATTCTCAAATTTATTTCTTTGCTTGTTAAGAATTTGCTTTTAACAAATAATTATAACATGTACTCTCGGAACTTCCTGGACAATTTGGAAGTTCAAATTGGTTTGGTTGCCAATCTTAAGCAGTTCCTTTGGTTTGGAGGTTTGGGAAGGTTTTCCTTCCCCTTTTAAAAGTTTCCAATTGTTGCTTGTAGAATTAGCAAATTCAAATGCATGCCATGATGCAAACATGAGTTGAAAAAGTGGAAAAATTATTCATATTTTCAGTACCAAACTGGGGCTGTTACAGCCATCGCGAAGCTGGTAGAAGCCGGGAAAGACATCAGAGCCGGGAGCGAAGGGAGGACCCTCGCAAGGAAAAGGCTGCACCACCCCGTCAGGAGCGACGACGTGAGGGGGAGATTCCACCTCAAAGGGAGGGTGAGAGAAATAATATGCCACCTCCACCGCCGCCTCCACTGTGCAAAGAGGGGATAACCCTTCCATATACATATCCCCACCATGACGGCAAAGGACTCCAAGCCCTCCGCGTAATGCGAGTCGGGTGAGATAAAGCCGTCATAGGGATGAACCAAGGCGAGGAAAGTCAGTTGATAAGCCGCCATCAGCCAACGATGTTCGAAGCCTAATCGAGGAGAGGAAGTCGGCCAGAGATGCCCAATACCTCGGCCCAAGTGTTTTGGCAGAACAATCAGAGAGCAAATCCTACCTCCAACTTTGTCGAACGTAACAAAGATGGTGGAGACGTACAGCGGTACAGCTAATCCTGAGACCTGGCTCTCAGATTATGTCAGTGCCTGCGACATATGCCAAGGCAGCGCTGACTCCGCAGTGCGATTCTTGCCCCTGATGTTAACCGAGATGGCACGCATGTGGATTGAAGGTTTTCCGAAGAAGACAGTTCATACCTGGAGTGACATGAAGCGCGTCTTTATTCAACACTTCCAGGGCACGTATAAACGCCCCAAGTCGATTTTCGACTTACAGCGGTGTGTGCAGCAAAAGAACGAGTCTAGCCGTGAATTCGTTTCACGATCAAGCGAAATCAAAAACGCTTGCGAGGGCGTCTCAGAAACTCAGGCGATCCATGCCTTCAAGCAATCTCTGAGTAAGGAAACAACTTTTTGCTTCATGATCTACAGCGATGAGTCGGAAACTTTGGGTGGCTTACTAGCTTGTGCTAACAAGTACGCCGCTGCTGACGATGACAACAGGGAAGACGGAGAAACCCGCCGGCGCGATTTCGGGAAAAAGAAGGTTGAAGACCAAGTCGGCCCTTCTCACGAGGTTGCTGCCACCTTCGGAAATGGTGGCCCAAGCAATAGCAAGTGGCAGGACAAAAAGGCGGCAAGCAACCGACCATCCCGACCGCCAACGGTGAAGTATAACGACATCAAGAACAACCCCTGTGTTCATCATCTGAGGCCGGATGGGACGAGCTCCCACACGATCCAACAATGTCACATCAATAGGGACATCGCCAAGGACACCAAAGCCGACAAGTCAAGGAACAAGCGCAAGTCTAGGAAGGACGACAAAGAGAAAGAGGACACTGCTTCAGAGTCGGATGACGCGGCCTCCAAAGAAAAAGGCAGCAAATTCCCTAAGCATGCCGAAAGTCTCATCGTCAATCTGGCAACAGATTCCTCTCGCAAGGAAAAGGCGGCTTGGCGAGAACTCAATGCTACGGTACCTGCAGTTCCCCAGTATCTGGATTGGTCCGACATTCCCATCACATGGGATCGCAGCGATCACCCGGACAGAGTTCCTTCAACACGCACCTACGCTTTGGTCATAAGCCCTATAGTCGACAAATACAAGTTGACAAAGGTTCTCCGAGTATCATGGACGGAGGAAGTAGCACCAACATACTCTACGCCGCAACATTGAAGAGGATGCGTCTCTCCGAGTCACAACTCAGCCACAGCAATGTGAAGTTTCATGGGATTGTGCCAGGACGACAAGCCTCCTCAATGGGAAGGATCACCCTGAAGGTCACATTTGGCGGCACGGATAATTTCCGGATAGAAGACGTCTCTTTTGAGGTGGTTCCTTTTAAAAGTGCATACCACGCAATCTTTGGACGTCCGGCTTTCGCCAAATGTATGGCTCGGCCCTGCTACGTATATAGCAAGCTGAAAATTCCGGGACCGAATGGGATCATCACAGTCAAGGGAGACTTCAAGAAAGCAAAGGAATGTGAAGCCGCCAATGCCGTCCATGCTGAAGAAGAAATCTGCAAGGAAGAATTGGAGGATCTCAAAAAGACAATGAGTCCTGATGAGATGTCGGCAACTGAAAAGCCGTCCTCTAAAGTCGACTCGAGTTTCAAACCGAAGGCTGACACCAAGAAAATCAAGCTCTCAAAGGATGATCCGACAAAGGAGGCAATCATCGGTGCTGGCCTCGATGACAAATAGGATGGCGAGCTCGTCAAGTTTCTCCATGAGAACCGGGATATCTTTGCTTGGTCACCATCTGACATGCCAGGTGCCCCGAGGAAACTTGCTGAGCACTCCTTAAAAGTCAACAAGGACGCTAAGCCGGTCAAACAAGGCCTCCGACGGCTCGGAACTGAGAAGCGCAAGGCGGTTGGAAAGGAGATCCTAAGGCTCACTGCCGCCAAATTCATTCGTGAAGTTGTCCACACTGATTGGTTGGCAAATCCCATGCTTGTCCCAAAGAAAAACACATCCGAGCTACGTATGTGCATTGATTTCACTGGCTTGAATAAAGCCTGTCCTAAAGATCTGTTCGCCTTACCGCGTATCGATCAGGTCATTGATTCAACTGCCAGCTCCGAGATGCTATGTTTTCTGGACGCTTATTCGGGTTAGCATCAGATTAAGATGAAGGAGTCAGATCAAATCAAGACGTCCTTTACCACGCCATATGGCAATTACTTCTATGTCACAATGCCTTTCGGCTTAAAGAACGCCGGTGCTACTTACCAAATGTGTATGCAGCGGTGTTTGGACAAGCAAATTGGCCGCAATGTTCATGTTTATGTCGACGACATAGTGGTCATGTCGAAGAAGCGCGGCGATCTTATCGCCGATCTGTCGGAAACCTTTGCAAATCTAAGGGAGTACCAGATGAAGCTTAATCCGGCAAAATGCGTCTTCGGAGTTCCCGCAGGCAAGCTTCTGGGCTTCATCGTTTCTCAAAGAGGAATTGAAATTAACCCGGAAAAGATAAAGGCAATTCAGAACATCGAGAGGCCAACTTGTCTGAAGGACATACAGCGGCTTACGGGTTCCGCCGCGGCTGTAAGCCGGTTCATTAGCCGGCTTGGTGACAAAGCATTGCCATTATACAAGCTCCTCAAAAAGTCGGACAATTTTATTTGGACTGAGGAAGCAGAGGCAGCTTTGGCACAGCTGAAGTATACATTGACACATGCTCCAATCTTGGCAGCTCCAAAGGAAAAGGAGCCGCTTCTGCTCTATATGTCGGCCACGAATTTCGTGATAATTGCCGTCATTGTAGTTGAGCGCTTGGAGGAAGGGAAGCAATGGCCTGATCAGTGCCCTGTCTATTTCATTAGCGAGGTGTTCTCAGATTCGAAGCAGCGCTACCCTCACTACCAGAAGTTAGCCTATGGTGTCTTCTTTGCCGTCAGAAAGTTACGGCATTACTTCCAGGATCACACAATCACAGTGGTCAGCAAAGCTCCATTGAAGGATATCATCAACAATGCCGACGCAACGGGCCGAGTCGCCAAATGGGGCATCGAGTTAGCAGCTTTCGACATCCAGTACAAGCCGAGATCACCGCAAATCAAATCTCAAGTTCTTGCCGACTTTGTTGCAGATTGGACAGAGACAATGGAGAGCACTCCTTTGCCGGATTCTCAATACTGGGTAATGCACTTTGATGGCTCAAAGATCAAGGAAGGCTCGGGGGCTGGAGTAGTGCTAAAATCGCCCAAGGGAGATAAGCTCAGTTATGTCCTCCGAATCCACTTCAACGCCACCAACAACGTAGCAGAGTATGAGGCTCTACTCCATGGCCTTCATATGGCTAAGGAGTTGGGGGTGAGACGCATCCTCTGCTATGGCGACTCGGATGTTGTTGTACAGCAACTTGATGGATGCTGGGACACGAAAAGTCCCACAATGGCGGAATACAGGAGAACAGTCGACGAATTCGTCAGATGCTTTGCCGGCTTAGAAGTCCGACATATCTCTCTAGATGACAATGAAGCTGATGACGCCTTGGCCAGAATAGGCTCCAGGCGAAAGGCTGTGCCTCCAGACGTATTTCTCCATCATCTACATATGTCGTCCATCAAAGGCGGTGATGAAGACTATACCTTGTCGGCAGAATCAGTTCATGTATGCCTGGTAACCCCAGATTGGACCACGCCATACATGGATTTTCTGATAAATAAAAAACTGCCGAAGGACGATGAAGTGTTGAGCCGCCAAATTGAGCATCGAGCAAAGGCGTATACAATCATTGACGGACAACTTTACAAGAGGAGAACATCCGGCATCTTCCAAAGATGCATTTCTCCAGAAGAAGGGCGGCAAATCCTTGAGGAAATCCACTCCGGTGAATGTGGGCATCACGTGGCGGCAAAGGCGTTGGTCGCTAAAGCGTTCCGGCACGGATTCTTTTGTCTAACGGCTAAAGAGTATGCTATCAACATCGTCAAGACGTCTGAAGGATGTCAACGCTACGCAAAGCAAGGTCACTTGCCGGCTCAGGAACTCCGGACGATCCCTATAACTTGGCCGTTTGCGGTCTGGGGGCTCGACATGGTGGGACCTTTCAAGACGGCAAGAGGAGGCTTAACTCATCTGCTAGTGGCGGTCGACAAATTCACAAAGTGGGTGGAGGCAAAGCCCATCAAGAAACTCGACGAAGCTACAGGTACAAAGTTCATCGTCGAGATAACAACTCGATTTGGCATACCGCATAGCATTATCACTGACAATGGCACAAACTTTGCCGTCGTTGAGCTATCAAAGTTTTGCAGCCGATCAAAAATCCGACTCGACGTGGCTTCGGTGGCACACCCGCAATCCAATGGACAGGTAGAGAGCACCAATGGCATTATTCTGCAAGGTATTAAGCCGAGGCTTGAAACCCCATTGCATCGAGCAGCTGGCGCTTGGGTTGATGAATTGCCGGAGGTCTTATGGAGTATTCGTACTACCACAAATAGATCGACCGGCTTCACCCTTTCTTCCTTGTTTATGGTGTAGAAGCGGTTCTCCCAACTGACACGATCCACGATTTTCCTCGAGTCGCAGCCTACGTCGAAGAAGACGCAGAAGAAGCACGTCAAGACGGCTTAGACATCCTCGAAGAAGAAAGAGAGCTGGCTCTCCAACGATCCGCCATCTATCAGCAAGATCTGCGTCGCTATTAAAGCCGTAGAGTGCGGAATCGGTCTTTTCGAGAAGGTGATTTAGTGCTTCAGCTTGTGCAAAGCCGGCAGCACAAATTATCCCCTCCATGGGAAGGACCTTTCGTTATCAGCAAAGTTCTGAAAAACGGGTCATATTATCTCCTCGACTTAAGGGATTCAAAAAAAGATCCCAGGAAGAAAGGTCGCAAGAGGAAAAGGCATGTAGATGACAACTTAGATGAGACGAAACGTCCGTGGAATATCGCTCAGCTACGTCCCTTTTACACTTAGCAAATTCTATTGTAACCATGTCAATGTGATCATGAAATAAAAATTGGCTTCTCTCATGTGAAATTCGAGAATCTGTACCATCTTTTATTTCCCAATGATCTTATTGTTATCATCTGTTTACCCGAAATTGCCTGTGTTGCTTGTTGGTAAACTATCTTTCATGTGGAATCCGCCTTAAGGTGATGAAAAAACAATGTTTTGCCAAATTAATGTTTGTCTGATAGCTTTTTGCGCCAGGTTGCTTCAAAGCTTTTCGGCACCAAAAGGCGGCACTTGTTCTGGGTCTAAACAGATTGGTCGCTACGTACCCTGTTACTCAGCAAGTTTGCTTCGCAATAGGTTTGTCGGCGCTTAAAGTCTAAGGTGTCAAGGCCAGAATAAACCGAGACATAAAAATTGCAAGTTCGCAAATAAATAAAAAAAGCTGATTACATATAGCAAAAGACTTAGTTGTTTCTAGACATATAAATTGTTTGGACGGCTTTACATCTTGCAAATTACATTTTCAGGGATGGCCGGCTCAAGGAGCAAGTTCGGCTCATGAAGATTTGTCCGCCTCCTCCCCTTCATCGTCAGATTGGGTGGGAGTTGGCGGGCACGGCACCTCCTTGAAGAATGTGGTAAGGGAAACCATGTTGGTGATCTTGCTGGCGTAACCGGAGATAGAGTGCAAGAATTTCTTCCAGTCTTGGTTGTCCTGTGGAGAACCGTCCTCTTTCCCAAGAGGAAAGCCGGACGCAACACGCCAAGCTTCCGCCTCCGGGTAATGTGCCATCATTAGGCCCAAAGCCGTCTTGGCACCTCCACGAGCGCTGGATCGAAGCCGTTCTTCAAAGGACGACGTTGCATCGTCCAGTTCAGTTGCCAAGCTTCCAAGATCCGTCAATGGCTCAGGATTGCCGGGAAAAATTTCTCGGCAAGCTTCTTTCCCGAAGAAAGGATCTTTGGGAGGAGTTCCCCTACTTCCAATATCCGGTCAAGCCGATTTTCCGCTGTCAGCTCATGGCCATGACCCGCTGGAGCTGCAAAAGGCGAAGTTTGGTTATAAAATGGCTAAGACAAAAAGCAATGAATTTGGGTTTTTAAGTAAAACTTACTCAAAAGCTGATTGTCGATTGCTAACGACTCATCGAAGTGCTTGTCAAGCTGGTCCTGGACTTCACGAAGGGCATCTTTATGATTCCGCCTCTCCGTCTCTAGGGATTGTTCGGCTTTCGCAAGGCTCTTCGTGGCCGTCTGTAGCTCCGCCGACATTGATCGATTAAGCTTTTTTAGCTCAATGTTTTCGTCGTGGAGCCGGTCGAGGATGCATGCGCTCTCGGCAAACTCCTTGGCTTTTATGATGGCATCTGCAAGACGAAATGTTAGCTGTATAAAAATAAGCTTGTCATTCAAAGTTAAGTTTTCGGCATTCGTACCTTGATATTGGACGCGATCCGCCTCAAAGCCGGCGATGATGGCATCCTTATTCGCCAGCTCCGTTTTAAGCCGGCGCATCTCCTGATTTCGCAGACCCAAAAAGTTGATGGTTTCAGCACCAATTTTGCGATGGATCTGCGTAAGGAGGTGCTAAAATCCTAAAGCTATATTGAAGAGCAAGACTGGCTACAAGATGACATTTCATCGCTAGGGGGCTAAACATATGCATACGCATTATCTCGGACCACTATGTCGGCTAGTTTGTAAAACTTAACCCGGCATAGTGCTCGGGGGCTACTGGGGAAGTCATTTACCTAGTAGTGTTCGCGGAGAAGTGTCCAACCAGCTTCGAAGCTTTCAGCAAAGTAATTCTGCTAATCTTCAAGGATCTCTATGACATCAAAGGTGTCATAGGCCTTGGTCTGGTCCGGCTCATCATCCCGGACAGTTGTTCCTTTATTCCGGGGAAGCCGAGGTGCACGCATGAACCGGCTCATGAACTCCGGCTTGATGCGCCCCTCATCATCGATGGCCTCCGCCTTAATCGGAGGAAAGGTAGGGGCATCATTAGCCGGAGCTTCAGCCCTTGGTGGAGAGGAAGTTTCTGCCGTCTTCCCCGTCATCTCTGTCCATTGGGTGGGAGGTATAATCTCGTCTCTCCCGAGAACTGGACCTGCCGCCATGGTTCGGAGGGAGCTCTCCTCCATCGGAGTTGGCTTCAAAGCCGAAGGAGTTGGGGGAGGAATGGCGGGAGAAGCCTTCTTCCGTGTAGGACACACCTTTTGCTTTAACGGTGCGCCTTTCTTTATCCTGCAATGGCGAAGGAGTAAGAATGCAAAGATCCGGCAATATTGCAGAGCAAAAAGAGATGTGTTAAGCCGACTTACTTCTTGCTGGGGATGTTGAGCCTAGCAAGAGCGTCATCATCCTCGGATGACTTAACGCCAATCGTAGTAGACTGGCTTTTCCTCTTCCGGCTCTCTGTAGTAGCCGAAGAAAAGGAGATGGGCCGTGTGGGCGCCTTGCTGGATGATGGCTTGCCAGCAGGACGATCGGCGGAAACTCCGGGAATCCGGCATATTGCATGTTAGCCCGTTAAAAGCAAACTCGAATCCTTCAAAGAATTGAACTTTGGTTCGACAAAGTACCTTTGGGGGAGGGTTGGATGCCGTATACATCGGCAGCGATTCTTCATATTGCCGGCCTTCGCCAGGTCGGGCTTTGATAAGCTCGTTGAAGCTAGCCTCAAAGAGGTCTTGATCCAGGTCCTTCTCACTGATCCGCATGGGATCAGAGTTGCCCGTGTACTCGCATAAAAGCCGAGCACGATGCTAGAGGGGCTGTATCCGTCTCTTCATCCAGCAGATTATTGTTTCCTCCCCAGTTAGGGGAGGAGTGCCGGAGATCAGCTCTGTGATCCTAGCCTTGATGGCGGCAAGCTCCGCCGGTATTCTTGCTGCCGGCTTCTTCTTCCATGAGGGGAGTTATGTTCCGGCCCTATCTTCAAAAGGAGCAAGTCCCTGCAGCCTGTTTGGAGGCACTACGTCCTTGCAGTAGAAGAAGGTGGATGCCCACCCCTTAGCCGAATCCACGATTGGCACCTGAGGGTACCAATCTATGTCTCGGTGGCAACTAAAGCTGATGGAGCTGGCAACCAGCAGTTCCTTCTGAACTGTCTGCCTCTTGACTCCGAAGCAGTACTGGAAGAAGTCTAACCTAGGAGCTAATACTAAGTAGCCTTCGAACAGTGCTACGAAGCCGGATATGTAGAGGAGGCTATTGGGGGTGATGTTATGAAGCTGGAGACCATAATTGTCTAGTATCTCGATCAATAAAGGCGAGGGTGGCAAAGAGAACACCCTGACCAGGGTAAGCGTAAGAAGGCCCCCACTCCCCTGGTCAACACCACTGCTCGTATGCGCACCCGCAACATGTCCTCATCTGATGGTTTCAAGCCAGCCCCTGTGAAAGGAACTCCGAAGCAAAGAAAGAAGGCCAGAAGGACAGCCCCTGCGGACAAGCCAAGTAGGGTGTCCACCCGCCCGCCAACTCCGATTCACATGCTACAAAAGATTGGATACATGCTTCAGATTGCTCCGGAGGCTATAACTGCAGAGAAGCTTAATGCTACTATAGGAGATGATGCTACTTCCTCAGAGTTCCCCAATGATAAGTGATGTGATGGCAGCTTTGGGTGTATGTGCCCTTGATCACATTCGTTATCTTAGCTTTTGTTTCCATATTTGTTTTCCGAGACTTTGGGTTGTAATGAGTACTGGTCAAAGTGTGGTGTTGTCTCTCTGGTGGAGGCATGTTTTCTCTGAACTGCTTTGCTTGTTTTTTAATGGATTACAAAGTTAATCATCTGATTTGGAAAGTGCTATGCTGGAATATCCGTGGTTTAAATTCTGATGATAAGCAGTTGGCTTTGTATAATAAAATCATGGAGAGTGGATGTGCTGTTGCCTGTGTTCAAGAAACTAAAAAGGAGGATTTTGACAGAGCTTTTATTAAGAAATGTTGCCCTCGGCAGTTCGATAGTTTTACCTTTTCACCATCTGTGGGGGCCTCGGGGGGTATCCTGGTAGTTTGGAAGTCGAGCATTTTAGAAGGTACTTTCGTGCAAGTGCAAAGGTTCGGCCTGATTATATCTTTTCAGTCGGTACATTCTCAACAGAAATGGACTTGTTTATGGACCTTGTCATGGGGAGCAGCGTGATCTGTTTGTTCAGTGGTTGTATGATCTGGTCATCCCTACTGATGAGTTGTGGTTGTTTATGGGTGATTTCAATTTCATCCGTTCAGACCTGGGGGAGATGTTAATGACATGTTCCTTTTTAATGAGCTCATTGATCATCTTGGATTATTGGAGCTGCCTATCAAGGGTAGGTCCTTCACTTGGTCTAATATGCAGGAATCGCCTTTGCTGGTTCAGCTTGATTGGTTCTTCACATCTGCTAACTAGATTTCGATTTACCCCAATACGGTGGTTAATGCTATGGCACGACCAACGTCTAATCATGTTCCTTGTATAGTGAGTATTGACACGGTGATCCCTAAAGCTCAACTCTTTCGATTTGAGAACTTTTGGGTAGAGCAGCCTGGTTTTTTACGAGTGTGTCAAGAGGGTATAGACCGACGAGGGCTTCCTCTTCTTCGGCCGTTTTGACGGAAAAAATGAAGGCCCTTCGGGTAGAGCTGAAAAAATGGAAGATGGGCCTCTCAAAGCTAAAGAGTTTAATTTCGAAATGCAGCTTAGTTATCCTATATTTTGATGTGTTGGAGGAGGACAGGCCTTTGTTCATTCAGGAAGCAAAATTTAGGAAGATTGTTAAGAAACACTATGAGGATCTATTGAGATGTCAATATAGGTATTGGAGGAAGAGGTGTACCATTAGGTGGATGAAGCTTGGAGAGGAGAACTCCAAATTTTTTCACGCAATGGCCACAGAGAGGTATAGGAGGAATACAATGGCTAGTTTGCAAATGTCTGATGGACACATTGTGACTGATCATGATCAGATGGCTTCTATTGCATGGGACTGTTATAAACAGCGAATGAGTACTTCCAATGGAATCAATATGCTTTTTGACCTAAACTCTTTGGTTAAAAGAGTAGATGGGTTAGCGGAGTTGACAGAGGATTTCACTACCAAGGAGATGGATGATTTAGTGAAGCATATGGCAGTGGACAAGGCACCGGGGCCTGACGGTTTCAATGGAATGTTCCTCAAGAAGTGTTGGCCAATTATTAAGCATGATTTTTATAATCTGGCTTCGGATTTTCATCAGCAGTCTATCAGTTTGGAGAATATTAATTCCTCTTTTATCACTTTGGTACCCAAGAAGCCTTCCCCGGAGCAGATCAATGACTATAGACCCATTTCATTGACAAACACCTGTTTGAAGTTTTTGACTAAAATGGTGGCGGACAGGCTACAGGGCAGAATTTTGGAATGTATTCACAAGAATCAATATGGCTTCATTAAAGGAAAATCTATCCATGACTGTCGGGCTTGCTCTTTGGAGTATATTCACCAGTGTAAGGCCTCGGGCAGGCCTGTGATTATTCTGAAGCTAGACTTTGAGAAGGCGTTTGACTCTATTGAGCATGAGTGCATTTATCAGGTGTTGAGACACATGGGTTTTCCAGAGAAGTTCATTTATTGGGTGAAGATCATGTTGGAAAGAGGTACCTCTTCGGTCTTGGTTAATGGAGTCCCTGGTCGGATATTTAAATGCAGGCGTGGAGTAAGGCAGGGTGATCCATTATCACCACTTCTCTTTGTTCTAGGGGCTGAAATACTCCAGTATGTCATTAATGATCTCAAAGACAGAGGCCTTATTAGGAGTCCTATTGATGTGGGAGAAGCAGATTTCCCAGTAGTACAGTATGCGGATGATACTTTGTTAATTATGGAGGCGGATCCATGTCAGTTAGATGTTCTTAAGAAGACCTTGCATGAGTTCACCATCTCCACGGGTCTCTGTGTCAATTATCATAAGTCCTGCATGTTACCCATCAACATCTCTGCTGAGAGAGTTCAGCAGTTGGTAGAAGGTTTTGGATGTATAGTTGGTTCGTTTCCTTTTACTTACCTTGGTCTTCCAATGGGTACCACAAGGCCAAGATTGATCGACATGATGCCCCTGGTATCTTTTTTAGCTTATGGGGGAAGGTTGCAGCTGATTGGCTCTTGCCTGGCCTCCATGTCGGTGTATTTCTTGTGTTCTTCGGAGATTCCCCCTGGTATCTTGAAGTAGATTTATAGGATCATCAGGAAATGTCTTTGGAGAGGTAACAACCCGGACTCTAAAAAGCAATCTTTGGCCTCTTTGGATATGATTTGCAAGCCAAGGAAAAGTGGGGGACTAGGTATTGTGGACTTTCACAAGCACAACCAAGGTCTACTCATGAAGCACTTGCATAAGTTTTTCAACAAGGAAGATGTTCCTTGGATTAAACTAGTTTGGAGACACTATCCGGAGGGGGTACCCCAGAGTGCTGCGCCCTGTGGCTCTTTTTGGTGGCGGGATGTGATCAAATTGGCACCCATCTATTTTGGTTTCTGCATTGTGCAAGTTGGATCAGGTGACACGGTTCGATTTTGGTCTGATTGTTGGAATGGGAGGTCGTTTCATCAGCAATTCCCTAGATTATTCTCCTTTGCTCTGAATCCTGATATTTCGGTAAAAGAAGTGCTCTCTTCTGTGGATATGGCTCAGTTGTTTGCTCTGCCGCTCTCAGTCCAAGCCTTCGAGGAATTTCAGGCCTTGGAGTTGCTTTTGGAGCAAGTTAATGTTAACACATCGACAAGTGATGAATGGAAGACTATCTGGAAGGATGGAATTTATTCCTCTAGTAGGTACTACCATCATTGTTTCAAGGATCAGCATGTGAGCAAAGTATATTCATGGATATGGGAAAGTAAGGTGATGCTTCGCATTAAGGTATTTGCTTGGCTGCTTGTCAGTGTCAGATTGAATACCCGAGATATGCTGCGTAGGAGACATTGGAATGTCACGGAAGAGCTGCATTGTGTCATCTGTCCTACCCATGAAACGGAGGATTGGATGCATCTGTTCTTTCATTGTTCTTTCAGTATGAGAGTGTGGAATTATCTCCAAATTCAGTGGGAGGACGGTGGCAGTTTTGAGGAGGTTTTTAAGAGCGCAAGATCACGTTTTCGACAACCATTTTTTGCTGAAGTGGTCATCATTGCGTGCTGGCACATCTGGAAACAAAGGAATGCGGCTATCTTTCAAAATGTGCTTCCAACTTTCCGGTCTTGGAAAGGTGGTTTTGTTCATGAGCTCACCATGCATACGCATAGGGTGAAGGCTAAACATTCTCAACAACTCTCTGTATGGATTGATAGTCTAGCTTAGTTTCAATGTTCTTCTCTTGTAAATATTGTACAGACTTGTTTTCTGCTTTTCAATAAAATACTGTGGGGCGTAAGCCTTACAGTCCTTATATTCAAAAAAAAAGAGAACACCCTGACAACGTGAGAAGAGAGAAGTACCCGTTCATCCTTGATAGGAGTTGGAGACGGGTCGCCAAAAGCGGATCGCCAAGACGGCGCCAGCTCTGAAGACGGAAGAATGGCCCCATCAGCCGTCATTCCCGTCAGCTCGACCTCATGCATCACTGAGCAAGCCCAGTTGTGGGTCGGGTTGTTGGCGGCGCCTTCGTTGGCGCCGGCTTCCTCTTCCTCTTCTTCAGTGGCCCGGGCCTCTTCGGCCATATCGGCGGTGGCTGCGGAAGCCGAAGCCACCGTAGCCGCGGCTTCGGCTGCAGCTCTAGCTAGAGCAACCTCCTCACGCCCAGAGACTGCGGAGCAGGGGAAGAAGCAGCGGGAGCGGTAGATGGCATAGAGCCGCCGGCGGCGGCGGCGCCAAGTCGAGGGGCGTGGCGTCCTGGATGGGAGAGCTAGGGGCGCTGGATGCCATGGAACTTGGAAGCGGAGAAGAAGAGCTCGAGCTCGGAGATGAGATCTGGAGTGGAGAGTGCTAGGGTTGTGAATGGAGGTGTGGCTACGGCGAAGGCGAAGCGATCCGCATTTATAGCGAGGTGCCGAGATACGTGCAACGGTCCGGAGCCGAGATTTTCGCCACGCGTCACGGGATCGGGCTGTTGGAGAACTTCCTTCTCTCCGACGCCTCGGTTCCAGCGCGGGAAAAACGGAAACTAGCCCCTACATTCAAAGATGCCACTCCACTCACTCTGCCGGGTCTGACAAACCCGTCAAATCACCGGACGCGTGTCAATACGCACTCAAGTGCTTTTCGGCATGAAGAGTCGGCACACCGAAGTTGACAAAGCTGTTCGGCATGATTGTAGGTTTCTGGGAATGCTCCAAGACTGACGGCGGATGAAGAATTTCCCAGACAACACATTGCCGGAAGATTGAAGCCAGCCGCTGAAGTACTTGAAGCTTTCCGGGGGCAACTTTTGGGGTTATGCCGAACAGGTACCCTCACGAAGGAGACTAAAGCCAGCGTACCAGGGTGGCCCATAGTGGTGGTAAGCCGAATTCCGGCTTAACGGGCAGCCCAGTATGATGAAGCGCAGGAGACCCATCCGCCTAAGGGAAGGTTCCAGAAGCCGGCCTGCATTGCGGAAAACTTAGCCCACAAGGCAGGGCCCAAGCCGGATTAGAGTAGAACTCTGTGACTTAGTCGGTTAGGTTTCTTCCTGTAAGCCCTAGGTCCGGACGCCTTTATAAGCTGGCCTATGGTACGCCTCAGGGCAATCTCTAACACACCATTCATTGTAATTGGCGCATATTGCCTTATAGTGAATTATAGCAGCACATAGGGTTTCGCCACCGTTGCGAGATCCGAAAATGGGTAAACTCTTTCTCGTCCCGACACCGGAACCACCCTCGTCTCTAAAACCCACCCCTCTACCTAGCTCGATGGCACCCCTGCCGCGGCTAGATTCGACAATACCACGACAGTCGGCCATCTTTCACATGTCCTCCAGGGTATCTACAGCATGAATACTCAGCTTCTCGCACATTTTCAAGTTGCGGACGTTGACATGGAAGACGGCGATGACGAAGATCTCCCGGAGGTCTGCCGGGGGGATGCGGTCGACGACGCCCCGGAACCTCCAGATGTAGTGATGCAGCGAATTCCTGGACTCTTGCTCCAGGCAATAGAGGTCAAGGGTAGTTGCTGGGTATGGCGTGCAATAGGTCTTGGGGTGCAGGCTTGTCTGGCCCTCCATTTCCTCCCGGGAGCGGCGCCTAGGGTTGGAGCTCTAGCCGGTACCTTCATGGGGAGATTCCATGGGTTTCTTGCCACGGGGGTCTTCGGGCTGCGCCTCCTCTAGGGGTGCTGGCATAGGGACGTCGGTGCTGAGGCCGACGGTCGGGGAAGAACTCGCGGGAGCACGGCAGTGGTGAGCATAGTCCAACAAACTTTCCAAGCTAGCGATCCATGCCCTCGCACGGGGATCGCTCTTGCACTACTCTGGTGGGAAGGAGAGAAGCGTCCGGGCCGCACCCAGAGCTACCTCCAGCCCCCAGCTGATTTAAGTCGACTGACGTGACGGCTCACCACAGACCTCCTGAATTCCCGACATGGCCTTTACTTGTCGATGGGGCAACCGTTCACCTTGCCCAGAGGAAGCAGTAGTTTCGTCCGGAGAAGAATAGCTCGGAGCAGATCCTGTCGCGGACGAAGAGCTCAACGTAGATCTTAAAGACGAGCTTGGCGTAGATCTGGATGACAAACTTGATGTAGATCTCGATGGCAAACTTGAGGTTGATGAAGATGAATCTAGCGCTTGCGCCCCCTACCTGGCGCGCCAGATGTCGTGTCTCGGGTCACGGACACTGGGAGTAAAGGATACCCCTTCTTACGTTCAACACGGGGCGCGAAGGAGGCTGGAACACACCTTCCCCGGAAGTACCTCGCCAAGCTCTCCGATCAACATACGAGCAAGCAACACAGGGACACAGAGAGTTTACCTAGGTTCAGGCCGCCCGGAGGCTAAAAGCCCTACTCCTGCATGTCTGGATTGAGTGGATCATCATGGTGTGTCTTACAATGATGGTCACAGGGGTGAACCCGGAAGGTGGTGGCTAGAGGTAGACGACGAGAAGATCCTACCCGAAGGAGATCACCTCTCGCTCTATCCTCTTGGCCCTAGCTAGTCTTCGCCTGAGTCCCTCTTCTCTCCATGTCCAAAGCCTAGCTTCCCGCCCCGATCCCAGAACTATACAATGAAGCTTTGTGCAACCGGTCATGCTGCACAATCGAAGTTTACTGGGTTTACCAATCCCAGGCCAAAACCTTTGGTAGGCGTGCTCGGAATGGATCATCGGCACGCAACACTTCGATCATGCCATAAGCTCAGACATAGCTATCATGAATAGTAGAGAGATCAAGATTTGTGGAACAACTGGCACATCACAGATTCTACGACACAAAGATTCAAATAGCAACTCATATATGAGAAGGATACAAATATTACACACAAAAGGGGTCACAGACCCATCAGTACAACAAGCGGAAGCGAAGTATTTGTCTAATACAACAAGATCCAAATATGGCCTAAGAGGCCTACAAATAAACATAAGCCAGCCAGCTTGTTCCATGGTCCCAAGCTGCCACCTGGGAACCCCGAACTACTCGTCGACGTCCACGAAAAACCCACCCGTGTGCTCGGTGTCGTCCTCCTCTGAAACAAATTATAAAAGCAGCAAAGAGAGACTGAGTACGACATGCTCGCAAGTTTAGTAGGGCGATATAGGCCCAATGCTGACGGAGGCTCTAAAGCTATATGTAGCTATTTTTCATAAAGCTAGATTTTCTTTTCAAAAGATGTAAAAGACCCATGGCATCGACTACTCAGAATATTTTCTCAAAAGGGGATAAGAGAGTAACCTTTTCCTTCGGTTCTCATCGAACCAAAATAGTACCAAGAATCATCACTCGTCACCACCAAGGCACTCCCTCGAATCACCCTCGAGGAAATGAACCTTTTATCACACGTTGTAATGCAACCTTTAGCTACCAAATTTTAATTAGGTTAAGATTCTCTATGGTCTCGTATATCCGTTCCCAGGTCGTCCATAACCGCGGACACGGCATTTTGAAAAGATTAAACCCTGCAGGGGTGTACTAATTTACCCATCGGTACCGTCCGGCTCACCTAATTGGCCCTCTTCTGGGGAAGGCCGGCGAGTGGGCGCGGTTAGACCTTTACAATGCATGAGGCTTACTCAAGGACCATCAGTGTGCGGAAGGACAGGTTCAGCGCCTCCAACGCCCTGCCCCGCGACCACATCCTAAACACCACAGTCCTCCTCGTTTCTTTTCCACCCACACAACTCACGTGCAAATGGAAATAGCAAACTAGAGGACCCTTGACAAGCCCCTCACAAATTATTCGGTCACAGGGAATTCCATATGTCCCCACCTTTGGAAGCACGCTCGATCTTGGTTCTAGAGACAAGAACTCGCACCTAGGGGCAGGAATGAGGCAAAACAACATCCCTGATGGCAACTCATCCAAGCCTTTTAAGCAAATTAATTAAGTACCACACCTCACCACCATGTCCGAAACATTCCATCAACATCAACAATTATGGAATTTAATCAACAGACATAAAGCATTTGACTAAGCATGGCTAAGCATAGCTAAGCATATAATACAACAATTATATCTTTGTCTCCGGCCAACACTTCAAACCTAGGTTTCATAGGAAGGGAAGCATGTGATGGTTCAGGGAAAAAACATGCATACATAGGAGACTCTAGCATTGACCAAAATTGTCATTTGAATCGCATGCAATATTAGGGTGGATAAAATAAGTTTATAAAGCAATAGGATGCTAGATGCCAAGAAGGTTAGGTTATCTCTTGCCTTGCTGTCGGGGCGTGTAGTCCGGCTCGTCGCGGTAGGTAGGGTTAACTTCGACTCCGGAATCTATCGATACCCAAGCAAGAATAGAAGAACAAAATAAATCACACGAAGTCAAGTGCAATGCACAAACATGATGGTATGTCAAATTTATGCAAAGATACCATCATAAGATTTATCTAACAATATTAAATGGAGTTCCAAATAATTAGTGCAATTATTTGGAAACAACCCCATATTTATCTTAGTGATCACATTATTTATAAATTATTAAATTACAAAAGATGTGGCTTAAATATGCATGATCATGACATGATTAAGTAAGTTTGGTTCTTCTGATCATTTTGGTATCTCGTTTGGAATTTTCCGAGTACCGATGAATAAATAGTGAATTAATAATTATTTGAATTTATTTCTTTTAATCACTTTAAGAAAAACATCAAATAAATATTTGTGATCATGATGTGATAATTGCATGGTTTGATAGTAATTGAAGTGTTGATCACATTGATATTTTATTCATAATTTTTGGTTAATTAATTAACAAGTTATGAATTTTCCCGAATTTTGTATTATTAAAGCCATTTAGGGATTTCCTAAATAAAGGAGAATTTATTTCCTAAAA